>CM042975.1:17637401-18837401 GCA_023678885.1 Pogostemon cablin | reverse complement strand
TATTTATATTTTTTAATTGTCATTTAAATTTATTTATATTTTTTATTGTCATTTAAAAATCCTAATCCTTTATTATTTAAGAATTCATCTTTACCATTAACCATCCCTTGACATTTTTATTCAATAAATTTTAAGTACCTCATTTTCTAATTTATTTATATATTTTTATTCAACAAATTTTAAGTAGCTCATTTTCTAATTTATTTATATTTTTTAATTGTCATTTAAATTTATTTATATTTTTAATTGTCATTTAAAAATTTAAGTACCTCCTTTAGGGTTTAAAACCAAATCTCAGTCTGGTTTAGGGTTTAGGGTTTAGGATTTTAGGGTTTAGGGTTTTAAGAATTCATTTTCACCATTAACCATCCCTTGACATTTTTATTCAACAAATTTTAAGTACCTCATTTTTTTAAACAAATCATAAACACTCGAAAAAAATTAAAAAATAAATATAAGCAAAATGATTTTGCTAAATTGGACTCAATTTTTTTCCTCTTTTCTAATTTTACCTCTTTTGGAAATATTTTAATTTAATCCTAATCCTTTATTATTTAAGAATTCATCTTCACCATTAACCATCCATTGACATTTTTATTCAACAAATTTTAAGTACCTCCTTTTCTAATTTATTTATATATTTTTATTCAACAAATTTTAATACTTCTTTTTCAGAATTGGTCATGACTGAAGATGAAATTGGCCCCTTCTAAAGACAGAAGTCAGTAGATTCAAGAATTTCTCTAGCACTTGCTCCCGACAGTTGGTCCTTACGACAGCACGTCGTGAACAGAATCCAAGACTTATCTTAGTTCAGACTTAACATCAAAATCTGACTCCAACATTGATATATTGGCTGATGTCCACATGCCAGAATTCTTCAATTCAATTAAATGTTCTGGAATACCTAACCATGAACTCATTTTGAAGATTGGAACACCAGTAATGCTTCTAAGAAATTTAGATCATGCCAGGGGATTGTGTAACGGGACAAGGCTGGTGATTACAAAACTAGGAGACAGAGTTTTGCAGGCTAAAGTCCTAACAGGTAACAGTGTAGGTCAACGTGTTCTAATTCCAAGATTAACATTGACACCTTCAGACTCTAGAATTCCTTTTAGGTTCCAAAGGAAACAATTTCCAATAATAGTCTCTTACGCAATGACAATAAATAAAAGTCAGGGACAATCATTGAACCACGTTGGCATCTACCTAAAGAGATCAAATATTGGTCACGATCAATTGTACGTTGCGGTATCTAGAGTTACAAATCGTAAAGGTTTGAAAATCATGCTTTGTGATAAGAAAGACGTTGACAGCAGTACATGTAAGAATGTTGTTTTTAGAGAAGTTTTTAGAAATTTATGACTTTCTATTTTATATGGATTTTGAAAATGATACTACTTTATGAAATTTCTATTTTTTTTTAATAATTACTAAATTTTTCATAATCAAATTTTCATTTATGTATGTATTTTTTTTATACAATCTGACTAAATGTTTTTTGATTATCCAGTTATTAAAACTTTACAATCGCATAATTGGATTGTAATGCTTCATATTTCCCCTAAACTTAAACAACCCATTACATATATAGTTCTATTATAAAAACCCATGACCGTGCAACGCACGGATCCGGGTAAATACTAGTTTATTGAAAAGGAAAATACATTTCTTGTATTGGAACGGACGAAAATCGCAAAATGCACTCCTTGTGGTGGGACGGAGGAAGTATATTATTCAACCCACTACACATTAAATTATTTTACTCCTTTATTTGCGTGCAAAAAGTAAACAAATACTCCCTCTATCCCATCCTAATAGTTACGCTTCCTTTGTACTCTCTCGTCCAACATCAATCTATCTGTTTGTTTTTTGTGTGTAGATTAAAGAGTATTATTATTTTATGTGTAGTGGGTAGTTATATTAGTGGGGTGTGTGGGTCCCATATTTTAATTGTATTAGTGTGTGGGTGGGTCTCATGTGTCTAAAAAGGAAAATGAATGGATTAAGAGTGTACGACCCAAAATGGTAAAACTGATAGATTGACAATGGACGGAGGGAGTAAAATATAAAGGAATCGTAACTATTAGGACGGGACGGAGGGAGTACATTTCAATGGGACGAATGAAGTATTTTTTTTGCACTCCCTCTGTCCCATATCACCCTTCATACTTTACTTATTCGTCCGTCCCACAACACTTTTCATATCCCAAAAAAGGAAACATTACTTTATCCAACAACCTCAAAAGTTACTTAAATTTTAAATTTTGTTACTCATTTTTTTCACACACATATCATTACTTTATACTTCATCTGTCCCACAAATATTTGCACCTCTCCTCTGGCATGTATATTAAGAAAAGTGATAACTTTTAAGGGTATTATGATATTTTTTGGTAATAAATAAATGATAAAATATATTAGGTGTGTTAGGTAGTGGTGATTTTTTTTAAATAAAGTGTATGAGAGGAAGTGTGATTATGTTTGACTTTTTGCTTTTTTAGGAAGCTGAAAGCTTTTGTGTGACAACTCAAAATAGAAAGTGTGTCAACTGAAAGGAGACAGAAGGAGTATTTTTTTTATTACCTAAGAATACTATATTACCCTCTAAAGTCAACAAAATTTATCAAAAAGTGTAACTTTTCTTAAACTATGTGATACTATAAATGGAAAGGGTGATTCGGGACGGAGGGAGTAATAATAAAGTATGTTAGATGTGTTAGGTATGAGAGATTTTTTTTTTGTAAATAAAGTATGAGAGGTAGTTGTTTTTACTCTTTTTACTACTCCCTACCACCCATAAAGAACTTCACAATTACTGTAAATACAGAGTTCTAGAAAAGTTATTTTTTGACTTGCTTTTAGAGGTAGTTTAATATTTTTTTTGATAATAAATAAATTTAGAGTGAGTCTAGTGTAAATCGGATTGCATGTAAACCCTATTTTTTAAAAATAATTTTTATACAGAAGAATATTAATTCATATCTCTAAAGAGTAAATTTTCATGTACTAAAAAGTAATAGATAAATTAGGATTTACAAGAATTTCAAGAGTAATTTTTTTAATTTTGAAGAGTAATAATTTATGTTTTTAAAGAGTAATTTTTCATGTACTAAATAATAAGTGAAAACAAGGTTTACAAGTAAATCCTTTTTATACAAGTGTTTGTATAAATTATAAAGTTATGTGAGTTGTAAAAAATTAATAATTTTGAAATTAAATTGTATTGTGAGATTGTTGGTTCGTGTATATTTTTTATTTAGGGGTGTGAACTTATTTATGTGACGAAATAAAAATAATAAGTGTGAATTTGTTTAATAATTAAATGCAAATCAACAATTAATTGGGGTTGTGAAACTGTCAAACAATGAAATTATTTTACACTTTTAATTAATTATCACTTTTTATTAAAAATATTATCCATTTTCTTTAAAAATATTCACTTTTTATTTATAATATAAATTGTTTATGAACCACTATTATCACTTTTCATATATTATTTTTCATTAAAATATTATCACTTTTTATCCATCTCACGGAACCACTTCCGTGAGACGATCCTACCCAAATCTTTGTCACAACTGCCTTTTATTTTAATATTATTATTGTTATTTTTTAAATTACTTTTTGAGTTGATGGATAATTGTCTGTCTTCATTGAATGAAATTGGCGAGGCGGGTACAGTCTACAGACAAGTGTAACCTTTCAGTTATATAACATAATCCCCCAAACATAATTGTTCTGTTTTAATATTCGATTATATTTCAATATGCTCTACATCCAATGAATCTACCATGCATACACCCAAGAAGGAAGGAATTGAACACAAAGTGCATAACCATGCAACCAGTGAAACCTAACTTTCAGCCAAGGCACTAGAATTTACCTTTTTTCTCCATATGTTGTAGGCTTGCTCCGTCAGTAGACTTTCTTTTAGGTATCAAAACCTTGCTATCCTTTGTTTGTCTTCTGTTAACAAATTCCGAGAAAGACAGAATGGGTGGAGGGGTGGTATCCGGAGGAACAGAAGAATTGGGTGAAATGTTGCAGTCGACTTTCTCGTTATGGACTTGGATGGTAACCGGAGAGAGTGATGAAGACGAGCAATTCACTTCTAATATTACAGCCTCCGATGACATATTAACAGTGTGACCAAGTCTCTTTGACAGTTCATCAGGGGTAGCTGCTGATAACCACCTCACCGT
Source organism: Pogostemon cablin (assembly GCA_023678885.1). Classification (NCBI taxonomy): domain Eukaryota; kingdom Viridiplantae; phylum Streptophyta; class Magnoliopsida; order Lamiales; family Lamiaceae; genus Pogostemon; species Pogostemon cablin. The sequence continues at coordinate 18,833,193 of CM042975.1, read as the reverse complement.
ACTTGCCATCTGGGATAAATAAAATGATTTACCACATTTCTCGTACTTCTTGTAGCATTCATTCTCAAGTGTCTCAGCAGCTGACATCACAGAGTTGGTCCTAAACAAAAGGAAAAACAAAACATGGTGAACCAACTATCAGAAAGCTTATAAACGGAGATACTTGAGGCTTAATCTTATAGCATACTTTAAATTACTGAGAAGATGTTGGTTTTGATTCAATACGTTTGATAATCTCTGCTTCCCCGACTCTCTTAATGTTCCCGATATGCAGTTTTTGTTTGCCTGTCAACATAAAAGGAAATTGGCACGAGGAAAAGAAAAGGTATATCTGAAAATTCAAGTAATTAAGAATCAACCTTTGACTGAGCAATGACTTACAGATTAAAAATCTCAGACATCAAAGACAGTTCATTGTATCATTTCTAAAGTATTTCAAGGATATGAAAGAGCAAAAAACAATTGAAAGGGATAGCACAAGACAGATTTTTATACCAAGAACATTCTTTAGGAATAACACGGGTTCAACATTGTTGAACAGGAATAAACTTGCAATTGCAGGATATAGAAACCACTCAATGTTAACCCATAAGTATAATGAAGACACAACAATGAATCGGGAGAAAGTGGGCAAAGATTACCTGTTTTCCTCGGTTACTTATACTCCCATAATAGTTCTCTTCTGCACGTTGTAATGATTCCATCTTTTCACGTATTGTCAATTTGGATGATTTTCGTGAATCTGTTATGCTATTTCCAACTTCTACAGCATCTGAAGCAAGATGCCAATGGGTAAACAGAGAGAACTTTTATATTGAACAAAGAGAAGAAGCATTCCAGATTTCACACTATAGAGAAGCATGTATTTACGAGCAAGTATCTGCATTGTCAATGTGCAATACGTGATATAAATATACCATCAGAATCAGATATATCTTCCCCAGATCCACTTGCTTCATCATCGCGATTCCAAAACTCTGACAACTGTCCCCCATCATTGAAATCCGAAGTACTGCAACACAGATGCATACATGAGTAAGAACAAATGGAAACAATAGGCTAAGTGAAGCTAGCTTAGGCATGATACATATCCTAAACTACGGTTCGGGAAACTATAAGAAGAGAATTTCTTCAGCAACATCATGTTACAGAATATGATTATCTCTGCCAGTGTAACACAGACACATCACCATACTAAAACATCATCAAGGAAAAACTAAAGCATACCGATATACGGATCCACTGCTTAATTGATGGAAGAGTAATTCATATGAATAATATTTTTCTGCAAAGAGACTTGGCCCGTACATCATCATATACCAATTTCCCAAGTTATATTGATTCAAATTATAAAATACTACCACAGTCTCTTTCTCTATTCTTCAATGGTTGATGAACCAAGACAAATTTCACTAGGATGCTAATTTTCTAATAGTGGAAAGATAAAAATACAAGAAATATTTATAGACATCGACAAAATATAGGAAACACTACTGCAACAGCGTAAAACCTTCTCTCAGTCTTCATTGTTAGTATTCTGTCATAACTTTAGATAAGTCATCAAAAAATCACTGCAAGAAATTCATTTTACCTGCTGTAAATTAATTATGTATATTTAAACAACCAGATAGCCCCTGATGTAATAAATGGACCAATTAGAAAACACAATAGAATACATCATTCCTTGAAAGAGCTTCCTGATGGATTAACCAATATTCACACAGATATTACCTACATGTGGAATGAAATTATTCAGTCTCTCAGGAAAGTGGAAACTCAATTAAAATGACTTCATTTCAAATTTGCTCATTCCCCTCGGTTCAGGGAGAAATGTACCATTAATGTCAGTAATGAACAACTTGTGAATCATAATAGACTTGCACAGGAATGTTTCCAACAGTATAAGTCAAATCCTCTATTAAGACAGATTAATATCCATCAACCTCCACTATTCTATGCATGGATAATAAAAGAGATAATGAGATAAATTAATAAAATCTTGCAAGAACTCAACATCTGCCAGAAATAAACTGAGTATATCAAGTTATATAGGATAAGTCGATCAAAAATATATTAGCCAGATAAGCCAGGTAATTTAACTCATTTTAAAACCCATGACGACAAACTTGTTGCATTATTCTAGTCTACATTAATTTCTATGAATGGAGCCTACTTTTCAGCATGGCTGTATCAAACACGATCTTCAAAGTTAACCAGCGGAGACTTAGGTTAATCTTCTCCTCTACAATTAACAACAAAAAGGTCCACATTTTCCATAAACATAATCATTTACAGCAATACACCATTATTATTAGAAAAGTCCATAAATCAAATCTTCTAACACTAACTAAATACACAAAAAAAAATCAAAAAATAAATAAGTGATCTTTCATATTCAAGAAACAATAAATTGTACTAAATAAAAAAAGGAATCAGAGACCTGGTTATGTATATCCGTGATGACCCCTTTCTATACTGAAAATTAGTAGTGCTTGTAAGGTCCTCCAAATACTTTGAAACTACATTAGGATGTCTGCATGCATCACATGATTTTGCGCACAATGATTCAGATGCCTGTTTCGAGAAAAAAAGATATTTCCGTTTGTAACAATATAAATATCCTCCAAAAATAATGTAAAACTGTAAAGGATATTCGGTCCAGAGTGATATACCTCTTCCCCAAAAGAGTTGAGGATCTTTTTCCTTCGGCAACCAGACTCCTCACAGTATTCAATCATCTAGATGCAGGTCAAACCAAGTGCCATCAATCAGATATATGACAAATAAGGATGGTAAAGGGGTGGGTTTTGGATGGGGTTGTATGACAAATAAGGATGGTAAAGGGGTGGGTTTTGGATGGGGTTGCCGCACCCCAGGACCTGCATCACCCCTAAATCTGCTGGTTCAACACGGCCCACCCCATTACATATTTAAAATAAAATTATATTCTTGAAATAAATTCTGAAATATAAGAATTAGTTTTCTATGAACATCAAGTTTATACATATTAATATAATTATATAAATATATGACTATTTCACTGAATGTACCTATAATTGGAAACTCACTATTTATTTATTTATACTTAAAACACATATAAACACATAGATATATATTAAATTAACAGATTTATATGCAGTGGGTCCAATTACAGGCTCGGGAGGACGGTTCGACAAAAACCACAACCCTGTCCCAAACCCGAACTGGATGGGGCAGGCTCATTGCAGGTCCAGTTTTTTACCTGCCCCATTGCCAATTGCCAAATACTATGAGCAATATATGTATTTACCTTACGGAAGTCAGCTAGCGACTTCTTGGAGGAACTCTCCTCCAAGTTTGAAGAATGTGGTTTCTTGCTTGCAGCATTACCAAGGATAAACTCCTGTAAATTTTCTTATTCAAATTTATGAAATTGTCGTTACTTGAAAACACATTAATTGATATCTCAGAAACACAACCATTTTTCTACGATCATCCACTCCATAATACACCAGACTTTTAGAGGGCAATTGATCACGACCAGCGCGACCTGCTTCTTGGTAGAAGGCTTCCATAGACTTGGGAACATTGTAATGGCAAACAACTCTGACATCCTTCCGATCAATGCCCTGGATTATTATAAAAATGCCTTAAGGTGGGGAATCTTCTCTGAGCTCCAAAGGAGCTCAACAATTTGTATTTTACAGTAAACACTCTTAAGATTAGTTGCATACCATCCTGCATGTAAACCACCACCTTCAAGGCTTTGCAAAAAACAGGATAACTCCACAAGCATTTCCGAAAGCATCAAAAAACAAAGATTAAAAAACCTCAAGTTAATTGTACATTGACAAATGACAACTGATCAGCTAAAAGGTACACCTCTGAGTATGTCTTGTGAGCATGTCTACTTTTTAAAATTTTAGAAATTTGAGCAATATGAAACAACTGAAAGTAGGGGTCAATTCCTGACAAGGCACAATAACACAAACACATATACAATACGAAAATTGTGAGTTAATGTATAGGCCCAATATATTCATGTTGACATGATAATGACACCAATATTGTGTTGTGTCGTGTCCATGTTTGGTCAACCTGTGAAATATGAACATATAGCCTTAATAGGTGACACAATAACATATTATGAGAAATTTAAATGTTTTAATCATGTCATCTCTTATCGCATTGAATTTGATTTTCGATTTATTTTATTTCCATCACGTCCTATGGTGCTGAATTTGATTGTTAAATTTACTTTATTTTCAAATTGTGTTGTGTTGGGACGAAATATTATGGTTGTGATAGCACAAATCCTTATCATGGCATGCTTGTGTTCAGGCTTATCTTATCGTTTCAACATGTCAACAGGAAACATGACATGACAACATGAATTGCTACCTCCAACTAAAATAGTTAAATGAAATCTTGAAAATAGAGCAGAAAGGGGAAATCTCAAGTGACAAAATGTGGAATTAAATTAAGATTACCAAGCTCTTACTCTCTCCTTCAAACACTTTTATATACAGCACGTATATTTTTTCTTCTTAACTTCAAATAACAATAAAGCCTTAATTGCACCATGTGTAGTTGGTTGTGTGGATCATATCTCATCACTGTGCTGGGTCTAGGAATATGGTAATATCAAGTAAACTATAAAATAATAACAGAGTACAGCAGCAGAACTTCATTTTTAACCAACTTGAATCTCATGAATAACATATTAACATCACATCTTTATTAATTACTTCTGCATATTTAAACTCAAACACAGAACATCTATACATCACCCCATTTATTGATAGTTCCTACATACTTGGGGGGTGTTTGATAAATTGATGACGAAAGGTGAGGGAATAGGATTAGTAATGGAATGTTATGGGTTTCATTCCCTTTATTTGAGAGGGGAACGGTAGATTCCCCAATTTTTGGGTATCATACCCATACCAAAGTACCAAACACTAATTTTAACTTTAATTCCCATTCCTTTGCTCAAAACATTGAGAAACATACCTCTTAAACTCTGAAGACTCTGTCCAATATTTTTTGCTAATGTGTTTAATTTTGCTTATGGTAAAGATTTTCAAATCAAATGGCTCTATCCAAGATTCTAAACAGCAATTACTACTCCACTAGTCTCATGGATTGAAATTATGATATTTTCACATAACATATAATCAAGAAAAACTCATACTGAATTAAAAATATAAGTTCCAAGCATTACAGGTTGGTTCATTTAATGGTTATTCCTGCTTCTGAACTCTTAAAATCAATGAAATGATACATTAAAATTCACAAATCCAACTATACAAGAGATATCGAAAACAATATTGAATATTCAGAGTAGAAAGGCTGGTTTCGTCACTCGGGTAAACTCCATTTCTTAACTCATCATACCCAAATCCAAAATCGGTTAATAAACTTCCTTTACTTTGTCACTGGATTGATGATGGTTAAACATGTCACATATGCATAACCAAAATTTTCAGAAAATTTATGTCCGATACGCATAATTAACACACACAGTTCAGTTAAAAAGGCACATGCAACATAAAGATAAACTGGTGGGAAAAAAAAATACTTAAAATTATTAGGAGTTGATTTCTCTTCTCAGAACTGATCATGTAATGCTTCTTGTTCTATAAATACTTTTATGACAGAATACAAAAGAAAGGTATAATTGGCCTGAGTCCTCACAACATAGCAATAAATCTAAAATTACTGGCACCTCTCTAACTAATTATTTTCAGCTCCACCGTGTGAGAGAAATACGCCCAAAAAATTGGAAATATTTTGAGCCCAACAAATGACATAAACACTTGTGATACTGCATACCTTTAACCATACTGTTATCTATATGTTAATTGAATGAGCATTGTAGCACCTTAAACTAACAACTCCAAATGTAGATCTCAAATTCTTTATTTCAAGGATCTCCACTACCCCCAAAATCCTAACTTTGAAATAATAAAGGCATAATAAAACTGAACGAGAACACACAGCACACTCATTTTTTGTGCCAAAGCAATTATAGTGGTCCTCCAAGACTACAGGATACAGATCTCAGTCATAAAATATCTGGTTCTCGCTTATATCTGCATTGGGTGAGTCATATCACAACACTAATTCACATTAGAATTTCATCAACAGTTAGCCTCAGGTCAGTAGGTCAGTATAGCACCAATTAGTTTCCTCAAAAAGAAGAAATATAATTGCAAAACAACATGTGAGAACATAACGCTTTTTCTTTTAAGGGGGGGTGGGGGAGGTGGGGGGGAAGAAGTACCCAAAAGCTACTGTGGCCACAACTACTTGAGTTTTAGATGAGATCCAGTCATTTAAAACAGAGCTCCGGAATTTACTGTTCAATCCTGCATGATAAGCTAAATAGGAAGAAAAATATTCAGATTGAAAAACCAAAAGATAACGATATAGAGAATTTCCAAAAAAGTAGTTTTATTACCAGCACAAGAAATTCCATTTTTAGATAGATGGGCAGCCAGATCATCACAAGCTGAGCGCTCAAGGCAGTAAACAATAGCACAAATATTTCCACAGGATTTGAAATAATGACAAAGATCAGCATATGTATCTTCCAAGAGATCTTTATAGCGAACTGCATGATGAAACAGAATACAAGAGTTAAATAGTTTTTTTCCTGCAAAATGCAGATTTTATTCAACCACACCCCAGTTGCACTCTTGTTGAGACCATAAATTAGTCAGAGATACTTTACTTCTTAATCCTTTTCACTACTTCATGATGAACTCTAGTATTTTACATCAATATAAGAGCAATTCTTGGACTGGATATTTTTTGAAAGGTGTATCAATGTTGGAAAACGACAGATATATTTTATCCTACAAAAGGAACAAATGACATGGAAAGCATTGATGGACAGAGTGTAAGAGACAAACTTACCCTCAAAATAAATATTTGGACGGTTAAATGATGACTTCAGAATAAGTGGATTATGCAAACACAAGGATTCTATCACATCCTTCTGAACCCTGCAGAAATACCAAACCTAGGATAATGGCTCACCATTGCATCTTATAAATAAGAAATTCAAACTATGTAGGAATACCAAGAAAAATGTGTTTTTAAATTGAAAAAAAAAAAGAAAGCGGTTTGCTGATTTCTTATCCTCTACTTCATAACATAAAATGAAAAAGTAAAAATTTATTGACTTTGAAAGCAATATTCAACTCGACATTGATACCCTAATTTTTAGAATCACTGAAGAGCTTTCATCATATAGAGAACAGACAGAAATTTGATCACAACTTACTTAGGAACAGCTGTTGCTGTCAAAGCTAAAACTGGTACACTGGGGAAATGATTCTTCAAAGAAGAAAGCTTTCTGTAGCTTGGCCTATATTATTTAGACAGATTAAAAACAGTTATAATAATTTAAATCTCTACAATAATAAAATAATACAACCAAGCACAGAAGGGAGGTATGTATGTTCATGTGCGTGAATATATATGCATACATATATGTACAAGCAAATAGAGAGTGGGAAAGAGACATGGGAGTGCTTGCAAGTTGCAACTTCTAATCAACTGTCAGAATCACTTTTGATGCGAAAATGCTGCGAGTGTCCAGCTTTTCAGACAGTTGATTAAAAGTTGCAAACACCTCTCACCACCATGTGATATCTGGAACATTAGGACTCAATGTAGGCCATATATAAATATGAAAAACTAAAATAATTTGTAAATTTATACATTAACATCATTTTTTTTTCATGCAAATGGAGTCATAGGCTGTGTACTCCGAGCTCTGCGATAAGAAAAAAGCTGAAACAATTTAAAGATAATAAGAGAAACAGAAGTTAAGGAGTTAAGTCAACTGAGGACGTGAAAGTGGCACATCCAAACCAGTGTATGATTTAATAGGGGATTTGAACAACCTTTGGCAGACACACATCTTGAATCCAACTAAGTATTGAAGTGCTATTAAAGTTGCCTACATACTCAAAGAACTTTAACTTGGAATAGCTCACAAGCCAAAATTGTAAGCTTATATCACAACTCTGATGGGAAAATGCAAGAAAAAAGTGAAAACAATTATAGTACACTCTGAACAATTCTGGTAGTCTTAACTCTAACTTGTGAAGTGTGTAGTAGCACTTGAACAGCTAACTTAAACCCCCAAAGGATGGGGTAAATGAGGGGGATTATCAGAATGAACACAGATTGACGAGTGAAGAAATCAAAGAAAGGGTTATGCAAAAAAGTGATATAAATTCTAGTTAGAATAGCAACCTGAAATCATGGCCCCATGTTGATACACAATGTGCCTAAGAATAAACACAAGATCAATTAAAATAATTTTCTTGATATATGAACTCCATAAACTAATACATTCATTTAACAAGACTTAGACAGAAATCATTAATATTGATTTGAAGGTTCAGACCTCATCAATTGCAATAAGATTTAGTAATCCCCTGCCATGAATCTTTGTCAGCTTTGCCATAAACCCTGATGTGGCTATCAGCTCTGGTGTGACATACAATAACCTCAAATTTGGCTTTCCTGATTCAATGTTTTCATATATCTGAATAGAAAATAAGTGAGACGGATCAACATCAACACATACTGGATGATTTTCTTTAACATGTCATGTTCCATAGCCTCATATATCTTATTACTAAACCAATACTTATTAAGAAAACAATCCTAAATTGTAATTAAAAGGAAGAGAATTGCCAGTGGCCACACCGAAGTAATCCAAAAGATGATTCAAAGGATATACAACTCTATTGCCTATAAAAATGATGAACACAACAAAAGGAAGCGAGAACTCAAGGTCAACAAATGTTGCTGACTTGCCGCCATGAATTTCATTTAGGATCTGGTATACAATTAACAATTAGAAGTAGTTTCAGTGAACTTAAAATTAACAAAAAAAAAAACTGCACGGTGAAACTATAACCTTCTGTAAGATGCATTTATGATCCTAACGCAAGCAACTATATCAAGCATTTGAAACATCTACCAATAAAACCGAATTCATAATCAGTCATTAGGAAGTATCTCACCCCACAAGTCGTAAAAACATTAGTGTAAATAAAAATAAAGGAGATAAAATATTATGAGGAACATATAGGGTACCATCAGCCACATAGCACAAGAGTCAAACAACAAGATTGCAAACCTATTATAAAAATTGTTTATGCAGGACCTGAAAACGCTGAACTCACACAAGGACTGGAATTTATACTGAAATAACCGAAAATTAAATATCAAGGATTATAAGAATTTAATTTGATGCTAACAGAAAAATGAAAGTGAAGTAGTTTTAATGATTTGTATGATCAGGAAAGAACATAATGGTAAACATGGATTAGTGTTTGTCTTCTTCTAAAATTATATAATTTTCTCCAAAGCATATAAATCATTAGAGAGCTATGTGTGTTAGCACTACTTATACAAGGATTTCTTGCTATTTGCTCCACATGTGCACGAAGTCAGATTGGAAAAGAACTTTGGGTTCATGCTTTGCTCAACATAATTCCAGCTTTTCATCTTTTTTTCTCATACAAGAATTCAATAATTGGACATTTTATCCAAGTCACTTACGTTGAGACTCTTGTTTGAGGCAAATACTAATAAACAACCAACCAACTGAACTCTCAATACCATTAATGGGAAGCAAGCTATTTGGAATTGGATTAAATGGATAGTTTGGACTAAACTGTTAGCTTTGTTATTTGTTAATCTAAATTTCAGTCCTTGTTTTATTTTAATTTCAGACTTTTTAGGAGTAAGCACTTATTCATAATTTTCCAGGAGTAGTTTGCAATTTCTAAATCTCAAATTAATTTTAAACAAGAGGGGAATTCGGTTTCTTTTAAGACTGAATACAGATTAAAGGAGTTCTAATATCCCAGAAAAAAAGTAGGTTATGCCAACTGGCTGCATCACAATGTTGCATCAGATTTACCTCGCTATCTATGTAAACTGTAAGTTAGAATTAGAGATGAAACAGTTTGAATCTGACCATGTCAATTGTAAAAGCTTATCACAAGTTAGACGACCAGGATTCAACTTCAACATGAACTTTTGAGCTCAAGCATTATGTTTGCTACTTTGCAAGGAGTCAAGTATTACAAATTAATCCTAATTGCATTTGAAATCAACAGATTTCTTCTTAAGATAATATTGACTCAGATAATCAAACATGCCTCTATCACTTCTAACTATAAAAAATTTGTGAAACCTGATTCTTGGCTTTCACAGTCTGGGTTGAAGAGAGAAATTCAGCAGCAATCCCTTTATCTTTCAGTGCATTCACTTGATTTTCCTGACAGGGGAACAAATACTTCTGGTTGAACGAAAAACAAAATTGAATACAGCTAGAGAATTACTGGAAAAATAGGAATATAAATATGAAATCTGCTTACCATTAGCGCTGAAATTGAAAGAAAGAACGCATTACTAGCCGTCAAATTGTCCTGGAGTTCACAAAGGAATAAAATTGTGCAGCATAGCCTTTCAAACTTTCAAAAAAATTAGCAAAAAACTGGTCATATTCACCTATTAAAGGACAAACGACAAGCACAATCCCAGGTTTCGCTAGAGCCGGAATCTGATAACAAATAGACTTTCCACCACCAGTTGGCATCAGACAAAAACAATCTCTACCTGCATTGCGATCAATTAATATTCAGAAATTACATTGTGTATTTGACCTAACTTTCATACGAGGTGATAAGATTAAAACAATATCAATCAATCGACATAAATTTTAAAAAAGGTTCACCATATATATTTGGAAAGAGATGAAAAAATGTAAGGGACCTGATAAAACAGCTTGAATGGCTTCCATCTGCTTTCCTCGAAAGTCAGAATATCCAAAATGCCATCGTAAAAGCTTCACCAAAGCTTCCTTTTTTATAACCTCCTTCTCTGCTCCGCATGCATTTCGCAATGGCAATGATGATTTACTCATTTGTCTCTACAGCAGAAACACAGGAAACCACAGTAATCGCAGAGAAGATTGTAAATAATTTTTCAATATCCAATGATTACTCCGTTTTCTTCGTACCATATATTTTCAGTTGGAAATTTTGCGGTATAATAATCAGAAGAAAGAGACATCGGTAAGCCGCAAAACTTACATTGCTGAAAATCAAGAGAGATGGAATACGTCTAGAGAACGAGAATGAATACGTGCCCTCTCACTGTGTATTTACACATTAATATGAATATAAATATGAACTGTGAGTGGCGTTTGCCAGGAATGATTCGGCGCACCGCTCGCGAGACTGGTTGTCAATAAAATATTATAAAATAAAATAAAAAATCAGGTCATGAACAAGTGTTAAATCCCTAGGGCCCTCGGCAGCCCAAAACACACAACAAATTAAAAATCATATAAAAGCCCAACTAAGCTTACAAGTCCACCACCAAAAAATTTTATATCTAATAATTGGCAAAAGCTCCCCGGGACACACCGTGCCCTTATGGGAACACAACTCTCCCCCTCTATATTCTATTTAAACTTATGTATTGCTAGGGGTTTAAATTGCAAAGGGGCACGGTGTGTTGGAAATAAATCCATAAAACCTTAACCTTATTATGATTAAACAAGATCTTAACTGTAAAGCGGAAGCGTACCTGATCCAATGAGTCCTATAGGCGGAACACGAACTCGGGATCAGTGGTTTTATGACCTTCCTCAACTAAGCCTCCTTATTCCTCAACTAAGCCTCCTTATTCCTTATGGGGACCGTAGCAATCCCTCCCGATGGAGAGAAGGGAAGACCATGTGCGGCTTAGTATGTTGAAGACCAAAACCTGTGAGTTTTTATATACTATACAATTGGGCTAGCCATAATCACCTTAATTATGTAGTATTGGGTATCTACTCAATTGGTCCATATCAATATTATTATAGCCCATGAACATTTACACCTCAATTGGATCACTTAATTAAGTCCATAAAATAATTGAATAGCTAATATAATTTCATGATAATATATTGCCCACAATTAGATTATAATGGAAATTAAAATTTTCCAATAACCTCTCACTTGGGCTATATATTTCTCAAAGCAATTATATTAAGAGTTCTTAATTGTGCAACTTTATGCTATTTCTCTTCAGGCTATACTTAACAATCTGGTCCATTTCATATACTAATATGGAACTACCGCGGCATTCACCACATTACAAATCGTGGTTAAACCCCGAAAATCACCAATATCAATATATTCAATGACATAGATCAAATATGGTGAGTAACATAGAAATTACATGCAATGTGATCAACATCATGTCTATTTCCAACTGGTCCAACTTTAAACTTTAGTGAGATCAATCCATAATGTAAAATATTACAAGATAGAATAATTAACTTTAGTGAATTCACAATGAAATCAAAACCATCAATTTTATTCTGCAAAAAATCGAATTATCCAAATCAAAATGTCTTAAAAACTTTAAAGAGCAATAAATATAGACTCTCACTAAACCTATGTATTCTAAAACCATATAATACCCAAATGAGTAGCTAGCTCAAATACAGGGGCATTGAATACATAAGTGGCGAATCATCATTTGAAGTCCATCACAATAAGCTCTACTAAAATTTTATCTACACAAAACACTTTCTTTAACAACCAAGAATTCTATGTCAATATGCTTGACTTATAGTACTCTTGTCGTTAATACTTTACTGTGAACTAATTGTCACAATAAACTTTATGTGACTAAACTTCGCAACCTTTATTTCATGTTTGAATGCCCCTTAGTTTGCTACTAATTCGGTTGTCATGGTTAATGACCTATAAATGTTTGCTAAACACTTTTACTTGTATAGCTCTTCAGACCAACAAAAGATATAGCCTGAAGTGGATCTTATACTGTATTGGCATCCAACAAACTCAAAATCAGGCTACTTTATGATCTCCTACTAATCTGATCTCTTATGTGCAAGCATGTTATCCTTAGTTTTCTGTAAATACCTTATAAAGATCCATACTAAAGTTACTTAATTATCTCCTTAATATACCAACAACATAAGCCAAATTAGGTCTTGTGCAGACCTCATCATACAATAACTTCCAACAGTCAAAGCATACAGAATATTTCTACATTTCTTAAATCTTTAGTTTAACTTTAGGGCACCTGATTGAAACTGCACTTGTCTCCCTTTGTTTTAACTTTAATCTTCTCCTACTGAATTACATAATCATCTACATTTGTCTCAAAAACAAGTAAGACAATTACATCATGATGATAGTTGTGATTCCTCTACAGGAAAGTTTTCTTGAATGCATAGATAGATTTCCTTTTAGTTCTTAAACCGTTGAGATTGTTTCATCAATGTTACCGTCATGAAACTTTATCTTTACATTCATCTAATGTGATTCAAGATCAAAATGTGCTACCAATATCATGATTATCTTAAAAGAACCTTTCTCAATAACCAGATAGAAAGTCCCTTAAATCAATACATTCCTTCCCTTTTGAGTATAATCCTTTAACAAGATGCGAACATGATCATCTTGTATTGATTTAAAATCATAACTTATAGTATTAACCCACTTTCGAGTATTTGAACCTTACATGGCTTGATAAACATTGTTTAAATGTTCTACCATTAATTTCATAGTATCCTCATTATTTAAGAGAAAAACTACATAATCATCCGAATTGTCTTTCTCTCAACTCTAGTGGTTTACTTAGTGACATTAATTCTTGAGGTTGTTGAATTTGTTATTCCTTAAATATTATTGACATTGTCATATCATTATTCTGGATTTGCACCATTCTTAAAAGCATAAATGGGAGTCAAAATAGACTTCTCCTTAAAGACAATATCTCTAATATTATTCTTCCCCCCAAATCAACATCCTCAAAGAATACCGTATTACCCATCTCAAATTTGATCCGATTAATTGGATCATAAACTTTTATCTTTTTAATAATCAATAAAGCAGCTGATAACTATTTGTGTCCAATTTTGTTTAGTAGATACCAATGATCTAACCTTAGTTGGACATCACCATGTGAAACTCAAAGAGTTCTCACAACTACTTTAGTTAAAACTTTATTGAGACTATAAGCTGCAATCTCAAGTATTTTTCATATTAGTAACCATATCCTATGGAGTTCTATTTTGTCTTTTAACTACACCATACACACCAAATAATCTTAATGTAGTGTATTATAAGACAATTCCACAGGCCTTTAGGAGAAAACAAAAGGTTATACTTTAGTTTTGTCTTTAGCAACTTTCTTAATGTGTTTTCTTATATTGCCCTTATACTTTATTGAGACCAAAATTTTTTGAAGCCTTCTAGTCTCATCTTTATTGTTGAAGTTCTCATCATGTATGATTTTGTTGTTGATATAGGTTAAACTTAATTAGTAGACTTCTTAATTGTACTGAATATTATTATAAAATAATTTATCATGCTTGCATTAAACTTTATAATCTTTTAAATTTTAAATAGTTTAGAATCATCTTGAGGAATCAAGCACATCATTAGTATCAAGTCCAATGACAACAATACCAACTTGTAAGTGAAATCCTCTACGTAATAGTCAAATATTGACAATAAAACTGTCAAGTAATAATCTTCCTTTGGGCCGACTTATTACTCACATGTTAAACAAAATAATTGTAACATATTTACCACCACAGGCGCTTGTGTATTTCGGGCCAAATATTAATCTACCTTTGGGCCGATCAATACCCGCATGAAGATACACTCACAACATCATTAATTGGGGACCCATCACAAGACACCTTATGCAACATTAACCTCGTCTATGGACAAAAATTAACTGCAGGGGTAATCTTGGTGTAATAATCAAGTATTGATAATAAATTCTGTCAAACAAAAGTCTATCTTTGGACCGACTAATGTTCACATGTACAATTCAAATAATTATCACATACTTATCATCACATGTGTGTTATTATTCTGTCAAACTGTGCCTACCTATTGGCCGAACACAGAACACATAAATAATTTCACACCCATCTATATAATTTCAACAAAGTCGCACTCCACGCACAGAGGCTGCTATGACAACATGACATTTTGATTGACTAGATTGAAAATTACTAGACCAATTAAACAAATATATAAAATAAATATTTATGTTTAATTGAATGACATTAAAAAATGTCTCTCCAATTTTAATTTAATTAAAACTCTCTAGAATATTTGATGATTCAAACAAATTTAAAAAATACTGAAAGATTTCTTAATTTAATTAGGATTTTAAATCCTAATTTAATATGAACTTATTACTGCATATTTCCTTATTTCCATAAATAAAATTACTGAAATTAATCGTGATGTTTAGCAAGTCTTGAGTTTTATGCACCTTAATGCATATATTAACTGCACCAAAATTACATAAATACAGTAATAATTCCTTATCGCGGAATTGATATGGAAACCAAATTATGAATACATTAAACTAATTCGCCATAAATTCATGTCCATAAATATTCCAGAAGCATAATGGTATGCATGCAGTAATTAAATTACTCAAACTTTAAAGTCAAGGTAATGAAAAATCACATATCTCAACTAATTATCATATAAATCACAAATGGGATCACCTATTCCATTCTATGTTTCATCTCCTATTCCACATATTATAATCTTGCCACGTGTCGTAATCAATGCCCAAATTTTCACCACATGCCCCAAGGGTTTCTGGTCATTAACTAGGGTATAGTTTTTTAATAGGAAATAAGTTATGGAATAGGGAGTGGAATACCATAGTGGAATAGGGGATTTGGGTTGTATAAATCATGCCACACACGTATCCAAAGTGTATCTTTGCATGCAATCACAATTTTTAATCTAAATAGTCATACATCCCAATTTCCAATTATATAAGTGAATCGAGAAGAAATAATATATAACAAATCATTGATCAGTGAAAATTATTCTCCCAATCAAATAATGGAGTCATCCAACAATTCATTACCAAAATTACATTAATACCATAATTATTTAAATTCATTGACATAGAAAATAGTCATATCCATTATCATATGATTAAGGGATGCTTGAAAATTATTTTCTGAAAGAATTCAACATAATTGGGACAATAAATATATGACGGAATCTCAAAGATTCACCATTTCTTAAATTTCTGAATAACCATAATAAAATTAACCATTATCCATATTGGAAGCAAATTCATTCCTATTCAAAAAATCAACACGTGACATGACATTAAGCCATGAATAATACAATTCCCAATATTTTTAATAATAAAATAGGTTGATTAATGAGTAAAAAATGATCATTCCATACAATATCAAATCTCGACCAATTATATGCGCCCAATAATTAATTAATATAAAGATGGTGAGAAACCTTATTCAATGACACATTCTCGTGTCAATTGACACTCAAACATTCTAAACAAATTTGGCGCACCACATCGCAACCAAAACAATTCACAGATTCATATATATAGTTAACTAAAATTTAAATCAGCTGTGAATCATCGAAAATATTGATTTTAAAATTTTAAAATTATGATTTCACATATTGATTCAAATACAAGTATTTGAATCTAAACACAATTTTATAGATCTCAGAGAATTACGAATAGGGTGGCTCTGATACCACTTGTTGGAAATAAATCCATAAAACCTTAACCCTATTATGATTAAACGAGATCTTAACTGTAAAGCGGAAGCGTACATGATCCAATGAGTCCTCTAGGCGGAACACGAACTCGGGATCAGTGGTTTTATGGCCTTTCTCAACTAAGTCTCATTATTCCTTATGGGGACCGTAGTAATCCCTCCCAATGGGAAGAAGGGAAGATCATGTGCGGCTTAGTATGTTGGGGACCATAACCTGTGAGTCTTTATATACTACACAATTGGGCCACCCATAATCACCTTAATTATGTAGTATTAGGTATCTACTCAATTGACCCAAATCAATATTATTATAGCCCATGGACATTTACACCTCAATTGGATCACTTAATTAAATCCATAAAATAATTGAATAGCTAATATAATTTCATGATAATATATTGCCCTCAATTAGATTATAATGGAAATTAAAATTTTTCAATACGGTGTCCCCGAGGGCACAAGAGCCTCACTCTTAATAATTAATCTAGCACATAATCTTAATTCTAGTATATTAAATCCTATCCTAATCCTAATTCGATGCCTCATTTTGTTCCCCATAATATGAGCTACCCACATAGAGCTCTTATGTAATTAGGGATGTCAATTTCGATCCGACCCGAGGGTACCCGTCCCGCACGTTCTGGGCCGGCTCAGACTCAGCCCGCAGGAGAAACGGGGCAGCCCGGGTATTAGTTTAGACCCGACCCGAACCCGCATATAATATAATAAGAATTTTTTATATTTTATACATATAATTATATTTTGTGTTAATATATATATATATATATATATTATATTAAATTATTAATTATGTATATTATTTTATACAATTATGTTATATTTTATACATATAAATCTTTTATAACTATATGTTATATTGTATATTATTTTATACAATTATTTTGTATTTTATACATATAAATCTTTTATAACTATATGTTATATATATATATATATAATTATATTAAAATATAATTCTATTTAATATTCTTATAGTTTATTTATTTATTTAAATATATGGATACTTTTTGTATGTGAGTAAATGTTAAATTAAAATTTATGTGGTTGATGAATATTTTAAAAAAAAAGGAGGGGAAGGCCGGACCCGCCCCATACGGGTCTGGGTACGGGGCATATAATATAGGACCCGTGCGGGTCCAGGTCGGGTCCGGACCAGGCCTCTTAAGAACGGGTCGGGTCGGGTAGTTAACTACCCGGCCCGCTGACACCCCTATATGTAATTTTGTCGCACATTCAAGGTAAATGAGGCGCCCGATAGAAAAGGCATAGGCCCCTATTAATTTCTTTTTATCTATACATAAATAATAATAATAACAATAATAATAATAATAATACTGAGTAGGTCATGGTATTAATAATAAAGATCTAGTGATCTTTTCTATATAATAAAGCAAACCTTAAGTGGCAGTTGGGTTTAGGTGGAGAAGCCAGTCGATAGTTTAAATTGTTTATTACACAATTTTTATGCTCTGTTTTTTTATATGGAATTCTGCTACGTAATTTTGGATGTGAAATTCTCTGAAATCCATCGCCATTGGACATGACATGCAAGCTCCACTCCACCATTGCAGTTTTTAAAGTCATGGACCCTAACAACCCAAAATAATTAATAAGGTTATTTTTTGTAAATTAACATAAGTACAAACCCATCATGTAAACAACTCCTCCCTTGAGGTTAAACATCGTTAACTTCTGGTTAGGGTTAAATAACTCAAAGGATGGGTTAACCCTAACATTAGAAGTAAACGGCCCCTAAAAGTCAAAATTAACATCAAATTATTCGCTCCCATTTCTAACCTGTCTAATTTAGCTTGATAAAATTAAATCTTAACACTTCATTAGTTATTGTGACATCTCATCTCTTGATTGTGATTACAAGTTTTTTAACAATATCTCATCCATTTATTTTGTTTATTATTTCATCTCATCCATTCATTTCTTTGTCTTCTCAAAAAAAAAAAAAAATATATATATATATATATATATGTGTGTGTGTGTGTGTGTGTGTGTGTGTGTGTGTGTGTGTGTGTGAATTGATTATATATGTATCTAATTAAACTAAATCCATTTTTTTTTCTGCTTCTCATAATTTATAGGCAAAGACTTGTGTGAGACCGTCTCACATAAGGGCTTACGTGAGACAGTCAGAAAGTGATAATTTTTATAAAGAAAAGTGATAATAAATTAATGAAAAATGATAATGCTATTTCATGAACAATTTATATTATAAATAAAAAGTGATAACATTTTATAGCGAAAGTGATAATATTTAATAGCGAAAGTGATAATTATTTTAAAAAGTGAAAAATGGTCTCACGTGAGATGGTCTCACGCAAGACCTACCCTAATTTATATATGTCAATTGATTATTTATATATCTAACTAACTAAATCCATTTATTTCTTATACATTTATTTTTTTTAAAAATTTTTTTCAAAAGTAAATTATTTTTAATATGTGAACCAATATATCTAAATCTAAATTATTAATAGAATTTTCTTTTCAAAAGTAAATTTTTTTAGACAAAGTCTCTTTTGAGACAGTAATTATGTGAGACGGGTTGACCCGTTATTAAAGTATGCTTATTACATAGGCAAATAAGTGATGTATTAATAAAAAGAAGATAAAAGTCAAGAACAATGAAAGTAAAGATGATTAAAGATAAAATAGCCACATACGGCCAGTCTATGCAAAGACATAATGCTATCTAAATTTGAAGTATTCAAAGTTCATGTCATTGAACATGAGATGTTGAACAAAATTCGACGCTGAATTGTGCCAGTCGAAGTCTCCTCCAATATCTGATAAGACATCCGCTACTGTATTCCCTTCACGAAAAATATGAGAAACATGAAAGTTCATGTTCATCACAATATCCTTGACTCTTCTCCATCATTCTAGCAATCGCCAAGGTATCTTAGGTGTAGGATTAGTCAGTGCATACAATACATACATTGAGTTCGTTTATAACCACAACGACTGCCAATCCTTATCATGTGCTAACTCAATCGCCGTAAAAGCTGCCGCCATTTCAGCCTCAAAAGCAAAGCCGCTTCCGTATCCACACGTGAAACTCCCTCTAGCAAAACCTCTGCTATTTCTGAAGATTCTAGCCCTTGAGATCGTCACCGGAGCACCTGAAGCGTGGCCATCTGTGTTCACTTTAATCCATCCAGGGGGCGGGGGCTGCCAACGTAGGGATGTAATATTCGGAGCTTTCTTGGGTATGTTGGATTATATACTAAAAGTCTAGCTTTAGTATGAACAATGTCATAACAATATTTGAAATGAGAATCATTGATCAAATGATTGCATCTTATAATTTATTTTATATGCATGATGCAATAGTCCATTTACTTTATTCTGTAGATAATATGTTGTGCGACAACACGCGGAAGATCATATTATCGGTTTCCTTATAAAGTATAAACAGATGCTCACAACCGAGATAGACGGGGACTCTCTATCGGTATGGTTGTAGTGTGGTTTGGTATTAGCTTGTCTTGGCTATAGAATCACATTAGTGCACTTGTGTGTATTGAGTAGGACCGCCTGAGATCGTTCTTCTTATACTGACTATATAGTAGAACTTGATCTCTGTTATTATGGAAGTTCGTGCTCTTAATCCCTATACAATAACCTCGACACGTAGGGCAGTATGTATTTCTTTGATTCATCAATGGGTGAGATTTATAAGTATTAAATCAACAAACTCGGTGAGTTGGGAAGTAGTGCTGTATCTATGGTGTGCTGTTGATTGTAGAAGGAATCCATGTCCGTCATAGGTTGATGATGTCCCCTTGAGGAGCTCATAAGGTTTATCATGTAAATCTTGCAAGTGAATTAATTTCCGGCATGATAAAAAGGTTGAGTGGTACTACTCTCGGACGAGATATTAATTAATTAGAGTTGTCAGTAACTTAATTAATTAATGGACATTGAATATCTTAAACATGGGGAGACTATCGGGCTTATAATAAGAAGGAGCCCAGAACATAATTTGGGATTGGATGGGTAGTGCAATAATAATATTTTAGTGGACTATATTATTATTATTGGATTTAATTAAAAGCTTTGGGTTAAGCTTGGTTAATTAAATTCAATTGAGGCCTAGCCCAATTTCTCCTCCTGGTCCCTGCAGTAGCCCTTATAAATAAGTTATCTCAGTTCCTGTTAACCCTAAGTCAGTGCCTCATTTGACAGTTAGAAAGAACATGAGCAGATTGAGAGAATCCTGCGGATTGTTGCCACACAACAGCAGGATTCAACTTGGGACATACTGCAGAAGATTGAGAGGTGGTTCTCTGCAACGGTTCATCCTCTACATCAACCCAGAAGTACGGTAAACTTGTTTAAATCGCTTCTGCTGATTGTTTGCCTGAAATCCTAAACGGATCACGTTTGAACCACAAGATCCAATTGCCAACAATTGGTATCAGAGCATGGTTTCTTGGTGAAACGTGATTTGGTAGGTTGTTTTTTCGTGATTATTTGATTAATTGAATTAATATGTTGTAATCGCATATTTCTTGTGCTCTACTGTTGTGAGGAGAATCCATCTGTGTTTTAGTCTTTGATTGGTTACTTGATTCCCACTAAGTTAGCATAGACAGTCAGTCTATCGGTCCTCTGTTATTATTCATCACACATGTACATCCGGCGATGAGTCAACTTTGGAGATGACGGCGATCCGCCGTGACACATCTGATCCATAGAAGACAGCCAGTGGTGATTCGGATACGAGGCGGCGGTGACTGAACGACAGGGGCGCCGAAGGCCAGCCTTGTTCGAACTGGGCGATCGATGATATCAGAAGTCAGAACAGCATCGAGTGATAGCCATCTACCGTGTAGATCGGCAGCGGGTTCTGACGACTGCCACGGATGACGGCGGCCATGGCAAACTAGGGGCTGCATCCTAGCGACACGATCGTGGACAGGATCGACCGTGTCTGATTCTGGTGGGTTCACAGAGTTCTTCCAAGCGAGAATAGAAGGCTTTCGGTCGAGTCTGATGTGGCATCCCTGCGAGAACAGACTTCAATCGAGTCTCTTCCAGGCGTTGGTTGACACTCCAACTGGGACTTCCGACTGCACGACTCCAACTGATCGGAATCGCGGCGCTCGTTTCTATCAGCGGCGTTCCGAGCACGTCTGATGCTGGACTCGGGCGAGTCTGTTGTGAGTCGAAAGAAGCTTCCAGGTGACTCCATGGTGGTTCCGGCGAGTTGGCTGCGATTCCGAGTGAGGCGTTCAAGTCCTGGAGGACTCCGGCAATCCCTGGAATTCGTCGTTCCTGGTGGGTAACCATCGCAATCAGTCGGTGGTGCTAATTGTGGATGATCGGACCCTGTGGTCGGCCCTCTATTCTGGCCATCTCGTGGTGATTGTCTGGACAGCTGTCGGCAGCAAGGGGTTGAACGCAAGAGATTGCGGCTGAGCGGATTAGGGCAGCAGTGTTTGGGCTGTCTTGTTGGGCTTCTTTTTTTATTTGGTTTTGGGCTGGGATTTGGGCCCAAGCTTTAATCAAAAGGATATTGGGCTGGTGGGCTCTATTTTAATTAAAGTGGATTTGGGCTTGATTCTGTAGTTCATGGGCTGATGGTTTAATTATAAGGGCCCAATTCAGTAATAAATAAAAGGCTGGCTCAATTTATTTTAATTTGGTTTTTGGGCTATTGGCCCAATTTTAATTAAAATGGATATGGGCTGCTGGACCTTAATTGCTGGATTTAATTAATTGTGGGATTGATGTTGGGCCAAGGTTAAATATTGGGCTAGACCTTAATGAAGAAATTGGCAGGGTAAATGGGCTTAATTATTTTATTAATGGGTTGCTCATTTTATGCTAATAAAGTTTGGGTCAGCTGGGCATATTTAAATGATCCAACATTTTATGCAATTAATTAATGTTATATAACTGATTAATTGATTTAATTGTCAATTATTGTTGTATATGTGACAGACATGTTCTATGTGATTTATTTATTTAAATTGCTGTTAATAGAAGCATGTCTAAGATGTATATTTTATTTATGAAATATTATATGCATGTTTAAAACCCTTGGTAATTAAATAACTAAGTGGGAGAGGGGATTGGTAAAAAATTCCCGCGGCCTCCATTATTGGTTTGTAAGTGATGTGAGTAAACTTGCGTGTTGGCATAGGCCTTCCTCCCTAACGGATGAGTTTATTCACGGATCACTGGTACAGACTTTATAAATAATTATTGTTTGTAATGTGGCACATAAACTTGCGTGTTGGCATAGGCCTTCCTCCCTAACGGATGAGTTTGTGTGCGGTACACTGGTACAAACTTATAATTGATGATTGTAGGAAGCTACCCGAGCGCGTGTGTACTTCTCCAACTGTAAGGCACATAAGCTCGCGCAGTGGACTTGGGATCAAATAATGGTGTACACTTAGGTGTAAATAATTAGTATCCTCCCCAACGGAGTCACTGCTATTATTTGCATGGCTAAAGAGTAACCGACTATTAATTATTTTGTCATAAAGTTAGGTTGACAAATGAAATTAATGGGTAAAACCTTCTCTTGTAAATGTTCGGGTTTGTAAACGTCCACACTAACGTGGCTTGCAGACTCACGGTGCTTGAGATGTCGGTGAATTTTATTTTATATTGTTTTGAGGGAAACAATATAAAAGGATAAAATTCGAAGTTTTGATCTGTATATTTATTTGTGATTCTCTGAATTTCGAATGGTTTTATTTCACTAATTGTTAACTAAAAGACATTATATTTACTTGTCCAAATTAGATGATTAGAAAAGAATCTTGGTTTTGAAAATTACTGCTTAAGAAAATACATGTGTGTTCTCACAAAGGACGTCTCATGATGCCTATTAAAGTCTCTAGTGAAGAGATGAGAGGTTCATAGAAATATGATGATCTCATGTAACTCTTCGGATACTTGAGTAAATTAAAAGGCAGAAGATCATGGTTGAATTGATGAATGAATTTGAAAAGCTTGGAATAGAAATTGAAAGGGAAACCTAGATCAATTTATTCTTCATAATTTGCCGGGATGTTTTGAGCAAGTTCTACCTAAAATACGAGAGGTTGTATATGGTGGGAAACTTCTGACAAAACATATGACAAAAGAAAGCCATTTTCATCATGATGTGAACTAGTTTAATATCTTATTTACTAATAGTTTAAACATGATTAGTGATGGCATCTACTGGCACGAACTGTGTAGATACAGGAATCACTAAATGTTTATCACTAAGTAAGGATAAGATTGTTATTGACATGGGTAAAACTACAAATGTAGTGGCTATTGCAGTGGGAGATGTTTATTTATCTAATGATAAGAATAAACGATTGTTTATGAGAAATTGTCTTTACGTATGTTTCATAGAAAGAATTTGATTTCGGTTTCTATGCATTAACGGATGGACACTTCATTTCATTTAAATGACATGGTCATAGTAATGAGGAATGAGGCTTTAATCCGTTAAAGTACGTTGGTGGATAATAAGTATACTCTTAAATCATGTTCATCCCACAGATGCAATAAATAATAATTAATAATGCATCTTCTAAAATTAGTAAGAGAAAGGAACCTTCGGAGATGAACTAAACATACATTTGGCGTCTAAGACTAATTCATTTTACTTGAGTAGGATTCAAAAGTTGATAGCCGATAGACCGTAAGGTTTATCTGAAGTGGAAACTATCAGACTTGCGAGTCCTGCTTGGAAGTAAAAATGATTAACTGCCTTTTCAAGGCTGTGGGGTGTAGAGCCAAAGATATATATGTTGAAATTAGTTCATTCTGATTCAAGCGAACCTAATATTATCCAGGCGAGAGGTGGTTATGAATATTCGAAAATTATTCTGGAAACCAATATATTTATATGATGCACTGCATGTCTAAGTTCTTTGATTAATTCAAGAATTGTAAGGCTGGTACAGTGAAGCGTCATGAAAAATATATTAAGTCATTACGATTCAATCATGATGGCGAATACCTCTTGGGATAGTTAGGAGCTATTGATCAGAAGTTGAGATTAAATCTCAAGTTGACTACACCGGGTATTCCCCAGCTGAATGGTGTGGTGGGTAGAAGGTATTAGGCTCTTATGGTTATGATTAGATAGATGATGAATTATTTGGAATAATTAAATTCATTTTATGGATATGCCCTAGACACAGTAATTCGTGAAACGTTTGTCTGTATATGGGATATTCTATAAAAATGAAGAGTGATTTATTTAGTCCAAAAGATCGAAGGGTGACTGTTAACACAAACACCAGATTTTTGGAAAAGGACTATATAATAAATCACAAGCCCATGTATAAGTTGTTCTAAAGGAAGTGAGAGGAAAACACTAAGTATAAGTACCAAGTGTACAAGAGGATATACCACAAGGTAAACTGCAACGCGTGTCACGTCTGATACACAATTACATGTAGTGCCTTGTCGTAGTGGGAGGGTTGTATGACAACCCATAAATATATGTTTTGGGAGAGTCGTGAGACTTGATCCCTAGTGAACATGGTATTGTCCCACGGATACGACGTAGCACTACAAGATGAAAATGCGGAATCTTAGTAAGTTGCAATGCATGTTGAAATAGAATCTACGGATTCTATATTAAGTCTGGGAACTTGTATGACCACTAAATGGTGTAAAAGCCATTGCAAGGGTCAAAGGAAATAAAAGAGGATCATACAGAAAGGTGAAAATCTTGGAAGCAAAGCTTGTTGCGAAAAGATGTACTCAGAAAGAAATGGTTCGATTATGAGGAAACATGTTCGCTGGTAGCTATGCTTATGTTGATCCGGATTCTTTTATTTATTGCTGCTCATATTAAATTATGAGGGACAGCAAATAGATGTCAAGACAGCTTTCCTGATTGGAAGTCTTGAGGAAAACATCTATGTGAAGCAACCAGAGTAATTCATTGCAAAGTACTAATAGCATTTTGATAGTAAGCTTAAAAGTGTCCAGCGATGGACTAAAGCAAGCTTTAAGATTGTGAAGCATCTGTTTTGATTAGATAATCCAGTGGCATGGATTTAAATCAATGAGCGGATGAGTCTTGTGTATTGTAAAGAGTGACGAAAACGTGGTTGTATTTCTTGGACTATATGTAGATAGTATCTTGCTCATTGGAGACAATGAAAGAGTATTATCGGGCGTATGGGTACGGTTATTAAAGCGGTAGATATGAAGGACTTAAGAAAAGTAAAATATATCCTTTTGATCACGGTAATACGGATCATATGAAAGGATGTTATGCTTATCTCAAGTTTCATAAATGATACAATCCATACTCGTTTAGCATGTGAATTTATCTTATTGGATGTGTCTTGAGACATAAATGAAGATAAAGGAGATGAAAGCGGTTCCTTATGCTTCGGCAAATAAGGAAGCTTAATCTAAGGAATGCTATGAACGATATTGGATATCTGTTTTGCTGGATGCATGAACAGTGAGTATCAACGTAACCTGGAACAAGAATGATGAACTGTAGTAAGACATATATAAAGTGCCTGAGAAGGACTGGAAATTATATGTGGATTTACTAAACAGATTCACTGCTTCTTGTGGATTACGTAGATTCAGATTTTTTAGTCAGATTGGACGGCAGTAAATTCACCTCAAAGGTTATGTGTTTAATCTTAGGAAGTAGAGTCATAATGTGGAGGAGTGTTATATAGAAATATATTTCAGACTCCGGACTCCATCATGGAAAGATGATGAATTGGAGCCTAAGAGGCAGCCAAAGTATCTATATGACTCTAGAGACTTCATGATGGACTTTGAAGTGTTTCTAAGTTTGCCCAAGGTAATCACAATTTACATTGATGATATTGGTGCAGTTGCAAACTTGAAAGAATCACAAGTCCATAAGGCAATTAAACACATGGAGCGCGAGTACCACCTGTTACGAGAAATCGTATGATGAGGGGGAAGGTTGATGTCGCCTAGATTGCATCGGATGATGACCTAGTAAACCATTTACAAAGACCTTAAGGCGAGAGCTTTTAATGGTCGTGTAGTGGGAATAGGAATCAGATGTTTGGCAGAAGACATGACAGCATAGTCTTTTAGTATAAGTGGGAGATTGTTGGATTGTATACTAAAAGTCTAGCTTTAGTATGAACAATGTCATAACAATATTTGAAATGAGAATCATTGATCAAATGATTGCATCTTATAATTTATTTTATATGCATGATGCAATAGTCCATTTACTTTATTCTGTAGATAATATGTTGTGCGACAACACGCGGAAGATCATATTATCGGTTTCCTTATAAAGTATAAACAGATGCTCACAACCGAGATAGACGGGGACTCTCTATCGGTATGGTTGTAGTGTGGTTTGGTATTAGCTTGTCTTGGCTATAGAATCACATTAGTGCACTTGTGTGTATTGAGTAGGACCGCCTGAGATCGTTCTTCTTATACTGACTATATAGTAGAACTTGATCTCTGTTATTATGGAAGTTCGTGCTCTTAATCCCTATACAATAACCTCGACACGTAGGGCAGTATGTATTTCTTTGATTCATCAATGGGTGAGATTTATAAGTATTAAATCAACAAACTCGGTGAGTTGGGAAGTAGTGCTGTATCTATGGTGTGCTGTTGATTGTAGAAGGAATCCATGTCCGTCATAGGTTGATGATGTCCCCTTGAGGAGCTCATAAGGTTTATCATGTAAATCTTGCAAGTGGATTAATTTCCGGCATGATAAAAAGGTTGAGTGGTACTACTCTCGGACGAGATATTAATTAATTAGAGTTGTCAGTAACTTAATTAATTAATGGACATTGAATATCTTAAACATGGGGAGACTATCGGGCTTATAATAAGAAGGAGCCCAGAACATAATTTGGGATTGGATGGGTAGTGCAATAATAATATTTTAGTGGACTATATTATTATTATTGGATTTAATTAAAAGCTTTGGGCTAAGCTTGGTTAATTAAATTCAATTGAGGCCCAGCCCAATTTCTCCTCCTGGTCCCTGCAGTAGCCCTTATAAATAAGTTATCTCAGTTCCTGTTAACCCTAAGTCAGTGCCTCATTTGACAGTTAGAAAGAACAGGAGCAGATTGAGAGAATCCTGCGGATTGTTGCCACACAACAGCAGGATTCAACTTGGGACATACTGCAGAAGATTGAGAGGTGGTTCTCTGCAACGGTTCATCCTCTACATCAACCCAGAAGTACGGTAAACTTGTTTAAATCGCTTCCGCTGATTGTTTGCCTGAAATCCTAAACGGATCACGTTTGAACCACAAGATCCAATTGCCAACAGGGTACTCCTTTTACTCCAAAATAGTGTAGAGTGGCCAGATCCTCCATGGAGTTATTCAACGTACCGATGGATAATCCACCCACTTTTTTAATGAGAGATGTCAGGACTGCTTTATTGAGAGGTATGCTTGTTACATAGGTAAAGTGTGATAATTCGTAGTTAAAGTATGTTTTTTAAAGTATGATAAGTAATGAATAAAAGTATATTTTTATAGTGTTATAGCACGATTCAGTACAAATATACTTGAAAAACCAATAAGCATATTTTTTCTGTATAACAAAGTATACTTTAACAATGGATCGACCCGTCTCACAATCCGTCTCACTAATACCCGTCTCACAAGTGAGTATCCATTTTTTTATGTGAATTCATAACATCATCTAGATAATCTTTATAATATTTTATTTATTTTATACTCCCTCCGTCACAGACAAAGGTCCCAATTTGCTTTTTGCACGTGGATTAAAGAGTATTATTATTTTATGTGTAATGGGTAGTTGTATTAGTAGTGAGTGGTGGGTCATATGTAGGGCTATTTTACTAAAAGGGAAAAATGAGAATCTTTAAATGGGATACCCAATATAGTTGAATGGGGGACCTTTTGGTAGGACGGTATTAGTATATTGTTATTTCATTGTCCAAAATATTTTCTTGTGTTAAATAAATATTATAATTTTAAACTTTTTTTTAAATTTCATATATTTTACATTATTAAAAAACTTTCTATTTTTTTAGATTTCAAGTGTTTTGTAAAAAATACCCCCTCAATCCCAATCCCATTTCAATCTTTACAATTTTATTTTTTGGGTATCCCATTTTAATCTCTACGTTTTCCTTTTTGTTATATGAGACCCACCTAAAATAATTAATATATCACCATGGGACTCGCATCCAAAACTAATACACCTACATACTTTACATTAAATATTATATCTTTCTACGTACTAATGAGTGTTTTCTTTATACACAATAAATCCCCAAGTATTAAAGATGTAACTATAGCTTAGATAAACGACCAGGTTTATTATCGAACCCGAAATATTATTAGTTTAATTATAAGCTAATTAATTAAGACTTATGTTTGGCAATAAAGTTGTGAATATTTATTAATCAACTAAATAATTTGTTGATGTGAAGTGTTGATACCAGTGTCGTCAAATCTGAAATCACACCAATCCCCCAACAATTATTATTTAACCACAAATACGTTCGCGTGGTGTTGTGCTTGATGTTGCTTTCAGGGTTGTGATAGTTGAATGAAGTTCATGCAGAAAGGGACCCACAAGCCTAGAGAGCAATCTGAAAAGTTCTAGAAGTCTGGAAGATTCTAGAAGTTGAAGATAAACTATCTAAAGTAGTGGGTTGGTTATTTGCTGATCATGGGTGGTTGTTATATCTCCTAGTGGACCACTCATTTGAAGAAGGCTATAGCAGGATTCACGTCTATATATAGTTGTCATACGTCATTCCTGGTGCACGGAAAAACTCAGAGAGTTCCTACATAGAGAGTCGTCGGATGTCTTAGAGTTTAGTCCCTACGTTCTTCTTGTAGTGTTTTCACTAATGTTGTAACATCTCATTCTACATCATGTGTATGGTATTATCCCATTCATTTTGTGTGTACTGTTCACAGGCAGTGGAAGTGCATACTTGAAGTAGGACTTAGATCTAACAATCTAGGTTTTGCCATTTGGGAACATGCATATTTAGGATTTATATCCGTGTGTGTATTCGAATAGTGGAAGAAATATTTCCATCTCTTTGAATCTGATTTTGTAATCACTTTTTCCAAGTTAGTGATATTTTTGCAATAAGGCTGCTACAAACTTATTTATAAGTTTGTAGAAAGATTGAGTAATTCTATGTGTTAAAGTCTTCCGCTGTACAAACTTGCAATCTCGTATTCAAATTTAATATTCTAATTAGAGTCGATGTTGTACAAAGTGTCGCCACACTTAGGATAATATCGCTGACAAAAAACACACTTACACCTACTGGGCACCCGCAATGAAATAATTAATTAAAATAACAAATAAAATAAATCAAGCAGTAGAGAATAACGAAAGTGGATCAAGTGAGAGAATAGGTAATTCTAGGATAATCCAGTTATACTTGTTAATTTTCCTCTCATGTATACTGTCCGACTCTACTTTATGGACTATGGGCGCATCACTAAGCCATGCATATCTACTCTATAGACACAAGTAAACATGCTTATAACAAGTGTTAATAACCTTAGAGCAAAAGATATAATTTCACCCCACCTTTCTAGGCACTATCAGTATCAATTATTTCCCCAGCCGTTTGGTACTCTAACCTGATATGATCTCCCTTTATAGGTACTATAAAATTACCCTTTTTATCCAGTTTATTAACCCAAATTCAATTCAATTAACAAATATTCATATAGATAGTTTTAATGAAGTTTCGGAGTCCCCTCACTTAGAATCATAAAATGCAACCCTATTCAGCGGTGAACGCACTCAATCGACAACCAAGATATATATTCAGGCTTTATATAATAGTTGAAGATGCATAAAATGATCGTGAATATGAGTTAAAAACGTGCAATCATATATAAAATAAATCCACAAGTAGTGTTATATGGAGGATACACATGAGAGTTCAATTAAATCATAAAACCTTCATAAACCCTAGAACTACCAAAGCGGTTCTAGCCCATGATGTTGCGAAGAAAAATCATGGTGTTTGGATAGATCTTACCCATAAGTTTGGAAAATTACAAGATAAATTAGGAAACGGAATAAACCCTAGATGCAAGAGTTGTCGTGTCCTTCTCTGTCTTGAATCTTTCTCTCAGTTCTCCACTTGATTCGACGAACGAATCTCTACAGCTCCTCCAGATGATAGTATGGTTTGGATTTGGTGTAGGGTGAATGTTCTCTTTCTTTTTGATGTGTATTGTATTCCTTTTATACTCCAAACTCCTCCAACAGACCTCTAATGGACTTTTTAAGTGAAAACACGCATTGAAGGTGTAAAAATACTAATTTAGAGCTCGAACTGAGGTCGAACCAGACGTCGGCGATCAGACGGACCTCCAGGCATGCGGTTCGACCATGGTTCGACTTATAGGCTTGGTCGAACCAGCTCGCTTCCAGTTGAACTGGCCTCCTGGATACTCCCCTCCCGATTCTAAGCACTCCCAACCTGTTTTCCTTCAAAAATAAGTTCAAACATCCTCAATAGCACCTGATTCATGACTTTTCACTACACACCTCGATTTAAGACCAAATCGTAGACAATCATTATAGAAATCAGAGCTCAAATTATGTGAATTTTCACTCTCATCACTCATTATCCATTAAAATACTATATTCTTTAATCAACGTGCAATAAGCAAACATAAGCATTAAAACGAGACGAATGTAGTATTACTCCCTCTGTCTCGGGTATTTTTACTTGTTTGTACGAGAAAAAAGATTAAGAAGTATTATTTTTTAATATATAATGTAAGAAAAATAGGGATAAATTGGTAATTTTGAGAGAAAAAATAATTAAATAAAGTTGTTGGGAATGATGAATAAAGTGTAAAAAAGTAAATAAAGTTATGAGATTGATGAATAAAGTGTAAAAAGTAGGTAAGATGTAGAGTGTAATTTTACCATTAATAAAATAAAGTGGGTAATAATATGTGGGACATCTCAAAATGAAAAGCAAGTAAAAATTCATGGGACAGAGGGAGTAATATATATATATATATATATATACACATACATTTTCCATCTATTCAATTAATCTTTATCTAGAATTAATTCAATACCAATTTCCTACAATTTAATTTAGCCTCAATTTCCTTTAATACATCTTGACTATATATTATGCGTGCAATAACTTTGATGGAATGTGTTTTTTTTGGGAAAATAAAATTATTTGTCCATTAACTTACACCAATTTTGAAATTAATCCATCCGTTTTCTAGATTTTGAAATCAGTCCATTAAGTTCATGAAACTCAATTTTTTCGTCCATTAACCTGCTACAATGGGTAACTCATCGGTTAATCATGACGTGGCATTTGTTTTTTCAATTTTTTTTAATTTACGACTAAGTGGATATATAATGTAATGGTCTGATGTGACATTGAAAAGGCAGAAACTAGATCCTCAATTTTTTAACTGTAATATGATCAGAAACAATGTAGTCCTTCAATTAACCAACAAAATCTTAAGATTGAAAGGCCACCGTAATATGATCAGAAACAATGGAGTCCTTCAATTAACCAACAAAATCTTAAGATTGAAAGGCCACGCCTTTTACCCATCACCGATTCAGTTCAAGAATTCCACCAGTAACACCGTCTTCTCCTTCTCCACCTACTTTGCCTTCTCTATTCATCCCGAGTACCTTAAACTTGGCAGGCATGACCTGCATTCACGATCTCGCCATTGCTGAAACTCGACCAGTCCTCTTGAGTCAGTACCTCGGCCTGCTCAATAAAACCAATTGGGAAAACTCCTCCAACCATATTTTTGCCGTCGAGTTCGACACTGTTAAGGATTTCAAATTTGAAGACATTAATGATAACCATGTCAGCATCAATATCAACAACTTAAAATCTAATAAATCTGCTACTGTTGCTTATTACAGCGACGATTCAGCGAAGCGTGATCTCAATATTAAGGGGTAACCTTAGTGTGTTGTGGATCGAGTATGACGCCGTTCGAAATTCATCAACGTCATGCTCTCACCATCCTCTTTCAAGCTGAGGATCCCAGCTCTGTCTCTTTAATTCGATCTGTCTCTGATTCTTCTAGAACAAATGTTTGTCGGATTCTCTACTTGAACAGGTTTATTCGCCAGTTCGCATTACATTGGATTTAGATTCTCTCCCCTCTATTTCAACGGGCAAGAAGAATTACACTAGACTTAAGCTTATGTTATCTGCATTTGTTTTCATTCTGCCTGCAATCTTAATCCCTGTTTTCATAATAAAAAAGATACAAGAATCAAGAAGTGATGGAATCATGGGATCAAGCTCGACATTTTTCTGACATAGGTAAAGTACTAAGAGCTCTAGCCATAAGAGAGTGTAGGCACTTGAATTTTATTGCCTATTAAATAATAATATGGAGCAAATTAATGCAATAATTATCAATCCTAAAATAAATTAGTGAATAATTGATAATTGGGCCATATCCAGTCAAATAAGCCCAAGTCGAAGGTGGTCTGACCCAAATCAAACAAGCCCAGATAATTTAAATTAGGTCGAAGTAAAATAAAGCCTGATTAAAAGTTCAATCAAGTTGGAGGCCCAAGCCTGCAGAATCAGGTCAAATCAATATTGACTAATCAAATTACAAGGATAGAAAGACCCAAGCCGTAGAATTAGGTCAAATCAACCATTGATCAATAAGATTGCGAGTTATTTATGGGACTTCCTCATCCTTCACCTATATAAGGAGTCCTCTTCCATTCATTCCAGACACACTCAGACATCTAAAGAGATCCAAAGAACATGAGAAAAGTGATGGGCATTTTCTCAAAACACAAATAATCCCCAAGTATGAAGGATGTGATTGTAGTTTAAGCAAGCGACCAAGTTATATTATCGAACCCAAAGGATAGTTGGTTATTAATTTATTATTATCTAAATTAACTAAATCTATTATTTGGCGATTGGATTGGAGAATTACTATTAAACTAATAAACAAAGTAATAAAATAACAAATAAAACAGAACAATAGAGAAATAACGAGAGTTGCTCAAGCGAGAAGATAGGTAGCTCTTCGGGCTATCCAGTTTCACTAATTAATCTCCCTTTCATATGTTAATTTCCGACTCTGCCTTGTGGACTATGTACGCTTCACTAAGCCATACAAATCTACTCTATAGACACAAGTAAATAAGCGTGTAACACGTGTGAATTACCTCAGAGCAAGAACATAATTATACCCCCGTTTCTAGGTACTATCAGTATCAATTATTTCACGTGTACTAAGTACTCTAACCCGATATGATCTTCCTTTATAGGTACTATATAATTATTCTCTTCATCCTACTTACTACCCTGAATTCAATTCAATTAATAAGTATTCATATAAGATAGTTCTAATAAAACTTCAGAGTCCTCTCACTTAAAATCATAACATGTAATCCTGCTTAGCAGTGAACGCACTCAATCAATAACCAAGATATGTATTTGAACTCTATATAACAGTTAATGATGCATAAAACAACTTTGAGTATGAATTAATAAAGCATAGTCTTATATAAAATAAATTCACAAGTAGTGTTGTACGGAGTATACATACGAAACTTCAATTAACTAGATAAAAACCTTCATAACCCTAGAACTACAAAAGCGGTTCTAGCCCATGATGCTTCGAAGAACGTTCATGGTGTTTAGATAGATCTTACCCATAGTCTTGAAAATTACAAGAAAGATTAAATTGCAAATTAAACCCTAGATGCGTGCACCGTCGCTTTTTGCTCCGTCTTGAATCTTCACTTGGTTCTCACTTGATTTGCTGCACGAATCTCTCTCTACAGCTTCTGCGGATGGAGTTAGGGTTTGGATGTGGTGTAGGATGGATGAGTAATCTAACTCTCTTTTTGATGTGATCGACATCTATTTTTATACTTGTAAACTCTCCTTATGGACCTTTACTGGGCTTTTTCTTGGAAAATACGTCAAATCACGCACATGAGGGTCGGAATTATAAAAATAGAATCGCGTGACCCCGCTTGACTGATGAGAGTGTAAATTCACATGTTTTGGGCTCTGATTTGCTTGGAAATAGAGTACGATTTAGTCTTTTATTGAGACGAATCAGTACGTTTATGGGGAAAGTCACGAATCAAAGGATTCAAGGACTATTTGAGCATATTTGTATAGAAAAATAGGTGAAAAAGCCTCGGAATTGGAAGACACGATTTTGGAGGTAAGATTAGAGTGTTGTTTGACCAAGATAGCCTGTTCGACCAATATCAGTTTGGTCGAACAAAGGCTGACAAGTCGAGCAGATTGCCGAAACCAGTCCAGAAAAGTAGCTCGACTTGGAGGTGTTGCTTGATCTACATCGGCTTGGTCGAGTAGATGGGAAGAAGTCGAACAAAGTGGATAAAACTTACAGTGAACTCGTTCGACTTGAAGGGCTTACTTGACCAAGCATCAATGTGGTCGAGCAAGAGCAGTTTGGTCGAACAGAATGCCAAAATCGTCCAGAGAGCTTGCTCGAGTTGGAGGCCTTGTTCGACCAGTATGCCTTGGTCGAACGGCATGTCGCTGATGCTATTTATGGTAATTACAGATGTCTTTTACCAAATTTGACGTGTGCTTCAAGCAAAGGCCCATCCTAAGCCCATAAGGAGGTCCTATAAGTATAAAAGAAGAGCTTTTGCAGGAGGAAAAAGAGACACAACACAAGACAACGTACATTCTCATTCATCCACCAAACCCTACCATCATCCGAAGGGGTCGTGAAAGAGGTTAGTCTGGCGAGTCAAGTAAGATCATACCAACTACCCATGATTGTTCCTAGGTAGTTCTAGGGTTATGAAAGTTTTATGAGTTAATCGAATTTCCATGTGTAAACTCCGTATAACACTACTTGTGGTTTATTTTATATAAGATTGTGCTTTTTCAATTCATACTCACGGTCGTTTTGTGCATCATTAACTGTTATGTAAAATCTGAATACATCTCTTGGTTATTGATTGAGTGCGTTCACTGTTGAGCAGGATTGTATGTTATAATTCTAAGTGAAGGGATTCCGAAGCCTTATTAGAACTGTCTTATATAGATATTTGTTAATTGAATCATATTCGGGTTAATAAGTAGGATAAAGAGTATAACTTCATAGTACCTAAAAAGGGAGATCAAATCGGTTAGAGTACTAAGTGGACGGGAAATAATTGATTATGATAGTACCTAGAAAGGGGGGTGAAGTATACGACTTGCTCCGAGGATATTCACACGTTTCATACGCTTGCTTACTTGTGTCTATAGAGTACGCTTGCATGGTTTAGTGATGCGTCCATGAACCACAAGGCAGAGTCGGACATCAACACATGGAAAGGAAATTAATAAATAAAACTGGATTACCTGAAGAACTACTCTATTACTTACTTGATCACCACTGAAATTTCTCTATTGCTTGCTTAATTACTTTGCTATTTCAATTTATGTTATTTAGTTTCATAATCAAACTAACTCAAATTTACCAACATAATCTTAGTTGACTAGAATATAATTGAATTGATAATAATCCGTCCCTAGGGTTCGATAATCACTTGGTCGCCTATCGAGACTACAATTGATATCCTTATACTTGAGGATTAATTTTGTGTGTTGAGAAAACGCTTATTATAGACCAAGATAACTCAGGTCGAGAGGGCTCGGCCAGGTCGAACGGCCTCCCTGTTCGCTGAAACTTTGTACCGACCATCGCTTGATCAATTCCACCCTCGCTCGACCAAGAAGTGTTGGTCGAGCGGCTTCTCCTGAGGTCGAGCGGGATCTCGAAACTCATGTTTTTTTTATTTTGAGCACTTTTGACATGTTTTCCTGCATAAATATGCTCAAATAACCTCAGTAGCATCTGATTCATGGATTTTCCATAAACTGTTGGCATTCGATCGTTTGGTTAACGTGAACCGTTAGAGTTCCATGCAATTCTATATCAGCAGAAGCAAGAGTATAGAATCATTTTACCTTTCACCAGGGTATGTTGAGGAAGAAGAGCAGCAGAAAACAACCTCTTGATCTTCTGCTGTATTCCCAATTCCAATCTTGATGTCGTGTGGGCGACGATCTTCATGATCCTCTCAATCTGCTTCCTCCCTCAATTTATCGTGTATTAGACGTCAATTCTTAGGGTTTCGGATAAGCTGAGATGACTTATATATGGGCTACACCGGGACCAAGAGGAGAAATTAGAGTCGGGCCACCATTGGGCTTAAGTATCCAAGTTTAGCCCAAAACTTATACTTAAGTCCAATAATAATAATATATTCCACTAAATATTATTACTTCACTGCCTCTCTAATCCCATAATTACGTTATGGGCTCCTTCTTATTATGAGCCCGTTAGTCTCCCCATGTTTAAGATATGCAATGCCCATTAATTAATTAAATTTCTGACAACTCCATTAATTAATATCTCATCCGAGAGTAGTACCACTCAACCTCATTATAATGCGGAATAAATACACCTGCAGGGTTTTACATGATAATCCTTATGAGCTCCTCAATGTGACATCATCAACCTATTTAATAGGACACGGATTCCTTCTACAATCAATAGCACACCATAGAGACAACACTATTTCCCAACTCAACGAGTTTATTGATTTAATTACATGTAAATCTCACCCATTGATGAATCAAAGAAATACATACTGCCTTACGTGTCGAGGTTATTGTATAGGGATTAAGAGCACGAACATCCATAATAACTGAGATTAAGTTCTCCTATATAATCAGTATAAGTCGAACGATATCAAATGGTCCTGCTCAATACACAAAGTGCAATAATGTGATTCTATAGTCAAGACAAGCTAATACCAAATCACACTACAACCATCCCGATAGAGAGTCCCCGTCTATCTCGATTGTGAGCATCTATTTATACTTTATACGAAAACTGATAATATGATCTTCCGCGTATTATCGCACAACATATTATTTATAGTATAAAGTAAGTGAACTTTTGCAATTATAATATGCAAAATATTTGATCATATAATTCTCATTTCAAATTCATTGTTTAAACATTATTCATACAAAAAGCTAGACTTTTAGTATATACAATCCGACATAAACATCCCGATTTGCCATGATAATAGCCTAAATTGTACTCAATTACCACACGAATCAGAGCTCAAAATACGTGAATTATCACTTTCATCACAAAGACGAAAGTCCAGTCTTCCTTCAAGATCTTCGAGTCAAGAACAGCCTCCGATCAGAGATCAAGGTTCTACACCCCTCCGATCCGGTGTCCTTCCAGCCAACAGCCTCCGATCAGAGATCAAGGTACTAAGACCCTCCGATCCAATGTTCTTCAAGTCAAGAATAGCCTCCGATCAGATATCAAGGTGCTAAGCCCCTCCGATGCGGTGTTCTTCAAGTCAACAGCCTCCGATCAAAGATTAAGGTGCTAAGCCCCTCTGATCCAGCATTCTTCAAGTCAACAGCCTCTGGTCAGAGATCAAAGTGCTAAACCCCTCTGATCTGGTATTTTTCAAGTCAGAAACAACATTCGACTTGAGATCAAGGTGCTAAGCCCCTAAGATTTTACGTTTCTTCTAGTCAGATTCATCCAGCAGTCTTCGTGAAGTCAACAGCATTCTACCAAATTGAACAACATTTTTCATAAGATATCTTCAAGTTAATGTTCAATCTGAACAAAAGATCGATACCTCTGGATCAATGCCACAAGACTACTCATCCAAGCTCGGACAAGTTTCCTCTGAAGATCCAGCTCAACACACAGTCAACGCAGTTAACACAAGTCAAAGTCAAAGCCAAACTGGTTCGAAAGAAGAATCAGAGGATATATATAGATTATTTCCTAAATCTTCAAGTTTAATCCGTCTGGATTATTATTATAATTCTCTTGTATTTATTTTATTATAAATATAAATTTTTTTGTTACAGAGAGTTTAAAGACAGTGAGTTACTCGGTCTGGGACACCCTCTGAAAACCCAAACCCAAGTTGCTGTCAAGCGAATCTCCCATGAGTCAAAATAGGGATTCGCGAGTTCATGTCTGAGTTTTCCAACATTTAATTTGAGAATTGATGGGCATTTTGCCAACACACAATTAATCCCTAAGTATGAATGATGCGATTGTAGCTTAGATAAGCGATCAAATTATATTATCGAACCTAAAGGATAGTTGGTTATCAATTTATTATTATCTGAATTAAGAGAACCTATTGTTGGCAATTTAAATAGAGAATAGTTATAAATCTAATAAATGAATAATAAAATATAAAATAAAATAGAGACAGTAGAGATAAACGAGAATTGCTCAAGTGAGAAGTTAGGTAGATGTTCGGGCCATCCAGTTTCACTAATTAATCTTCCTTCCATGTGTCAATGTCCGACTCTACCCTATGGAATATGGACACATCACTAAACCATGCAAATCTACTCTATAGGCACAAGCAGATAAGCGTGTAATGTGTGAATTACCATGGAGCAAGAGACATAACTACACCCCCCTTTCTAGGTACTATCAGTATCAATAATTTCCCATGCACTAAGTACTCTAACCTGATATGATCTCCATTTATAGGTACTATATAATTATTCTCTTTATCTTACTTACTAACCCGAATTCAATTCAATTAATAAGTATTCATAAGATAGTTCTAATGAAGCTTCGGAGTCCCCTCACTTAGAATCATAACATGTAATCCTGCTCAGTAGTGAAAGCACATAATCAATAACCAAGATATGTATTCGGACCCTACATAATAGTTAATGATGCACAAACCAACTCTGAGTATGAATTAGTAAAGTATAATCTTATATAAAATAAATCCACAAGTAGTGTTGTACAGAGTATACACACCGAAGTTCAATTAACTAGATAATACCTTCACAACCCTAGAACTACAAAAGCTGTTCTAGCCCATGACGCTTCGAAGAACGTTCATGGTATTTGGATAGATCTTACCCATAGTCTTGAAAATTACAAGAAAGATTAAATTGCGAAGTAAACCCTAGATGCGAGCTCCATCACTTCTCGCTCCGTCTTGAATCTTCACTTGGTTTTAACTTGATGCGCTGCACGAATCTCTCTCTACAGCTCCTGCGGATGGTGTTAGGGTTTTGATGTGGTATAGGATGGATGTGGAATCTAACTCTCTTTTTAATGTGATCGGCATCCCTTTTTATACTTGTAAAACTCTCCTTACGGACCTTTACTGGGCTTTTCTTGGAAAATACATCAATTCACGCATAGAAGGGTCGGAATTACCAAAAATAGGTGCGCGTTTCCTTGCTCGACCAAAACTGGCGAGGTCGAGTGGACTTCGTCCAGGTCGAGCGGCCTCCCTGTTCGCTGAAACTCTGTACAGACCCTCGCTCGACCAACTCTACCCTCGCTTGACTAAAAGGTCTTGGTCGAGCGGCTTCTCCTGAGGTCGCGCGGTATCTCGATCTTCGTGTTTTCTAATTCTGAGCACTTCTGACCTGTTTTCCTTCATAAATATGCTCAAATAGCCTCAATAGCCTCTGATTCGTGGATTTCCCATTAACATACCGATTTACATTAATAATAGCCCATATCGTACTCAATTTCCACACAAATCGGAGCTCAAAATATGTGAATTATCACTCTCATCAAACCTCAAACTTACATGTTGCTCGTCCCGAGACAACGAAATCAAAACAAAGGCAAGAGAGTGTGATTCACATGATCCTCATGTATGCACAACTTCATAACATATGTAATTCATCAAATCAAAATGTGCAGTCATCATACTTTTCATCTATATAAGAACATCAATCAATCGCAATACTTCTACAAGTTCTAAGTCATCTAGCTCACTAGGTAAGTGTTTACTCTCGCACTTAAGTGTAAAAGATATACATTTTAAGGGTTAGTATATACGCTCATAATCTATTCATACATCCATGTAACCATAAGCTTGGCAAAGGTCTCAAAAATTAATTCATAATTAATTCAATACTAGGATCACAGAGGACTTGTCTTATGAGGTTGTAATGTTGGCTCTTTGGTAAATGTAGGAAAATTTAGATAAAGTGACTAATTCACTAGTAAAGAATTACCTTGGAGTTTTGCTTTTCATCAAACATCTTTATTTCTTTGCTTCATCAACATTCTCATGTTCGTTTCGATTCATCGTCTCATTCTTTTCCTTGGAATCAACATCTTCTTCTTCCTTTAAAGAACAAGGGTACCAATTTCGGGCACTACCCTACTAGTAGTCGGGGTTCCGGTTTTAGGCACTAGCCCTAAACAAGATTTAACCACAATCTTTCTTCACTCATCACTAGCAAAAATTTGCTGCCTTTCTTTCTTCAATTTCAACACTAGTAATTTATTCACCTCAACTCTCTACTAGTAAATAGGGTAATTCAAAGCTAAAGTAAAGGTAATAAAGCCTTTTATCACACGCTTGCCAAAGAAAAAGCTTTTAAAGGCTCAAGGGGTCTTCCAATGATATATAAATTATAAGGTAAGGTAAATTTTGGCTAAGTAGCTCAATAATCAATAATGGCCTAAGATCATCTCCTAGTATCTATCAATCACGAATCTTAAACAAGATTCCAAGCGAAGTTCTAGAATACAAACGTATGAATGATTCTCTCAAGAATAAACTATCATGCATCATTGTAACATGATTGAAAGGCTCAAATTCTTACATGGGTAATAGATTTCCTAAGCACTCTTCAAAGCATGCAATCAACATCAATTCCCACATAAACTACAAGTAATAACAAATAATATATGCTTCTTTTCAACAGAATCAACATATACCATAAGTACAATGTACATGCATACCAAAGAGCCAATATCAAACCATCAATCATCATCAAGTACACAAATATCCATCAATACCATAAATATCATCACTTCGGTACATACCACTCACACATAAATCACATAAAACCCAAATCAACCACCAATCGAGCCCTAACCTGTAAAGTGAAAAATGGAATAGAGATGAGAGAATTCAGACAAAGAGAAAAACCTGGCGCACTCTACTCCTCCGGAGCATTATCATCATTATCATTGCGCCAATCGTCGAAGTCCCTGATAAAACTATCGACCTTTCAATCAAGTGCCTCGTGGTTCTCATTCATCTCTCCCAACCTTCTATCCATAGCATCATACCTCAGGTTGAGCGCATCATAGTTCATGTTTGCCAAAGCAAATTGGTGATTAGTCTCTTGCTAATTCGTATTCAATGTGGCAAAGTGCTCATTCATCATTCTGAATTGCTCTCTATATAAGTGATCCTGAGCCTGCCAGAAATCATACTGCTGTGGCTACTGCTGCTGTGATGGTAGCTGCATCGGAGGAATACCTATCTCCGAAAAGTCGTGAGGCATCTCCATATATACCTCAGGAATCGAATGCTCAAAAGATGGTGGCTGATGCTATCCATACTGCTGCTGCTGCTATAGCTCGTCCTCCTCATACTCCGGCTCTCCACTAATTGTTAGATTGTATACTAAAAGTCTAGCTTTTGTATGAAACAATGTTTTAACAATATATTTGAAATGAGAATCATATGATCAAACGTTTTGCATATTATAAATTATTCATTTATATGTCTTTGTGCAAAAGTCCATTTACTTTATACTGTAGATAATATATTGTGCGACAACATGCGGAAGATCATATTATTAGTTTTCTTATAAAGTATAAACAGATGCTCACAACCAAGATAGATGGGGACTCTCTATCGGTATGGTTGTAGTGTGATTTGGTATTAGTTTTTCTTGACTATAGAATCACATTAGTGCACTTTGTGTATTGAGCAGGACCGCCTGAGATCGTTCATCTTATACTGACTATATAGAAGAACTTGATCTCTGTTATTATGGATGTTCATGCTCTTAATCCATATGCAATAATCTTGACACGTAAGGCAGTATTTATCTCTTTGATTCATCAATGGGTGAGATTTATATATTAAATCAATAAACTCGGTGAGTTGGGAAATAATATTATCTCTATGGTGTGCTGTTGATTGTAGAAGGAATCTGTGTCCGCTATAGTTTGATAATGTCCCCTTGCGAAGCTCATAAGGATTATCATGTAAATCTTGCATGTGGATTAAATTCCGCATTATAATGAGGTTGAGTGGTACTACTCTCGGATGGGATATTAATTAATGAAGTTATCAATAACTTAATTAATTAATGGACATTATATATCTTAAACATTGGGAGACTTTCGGGCTCATAATAAGAAGGAGCCCATAACGTAATTATGGGATTGGAGCGGCAGTGCAGTAATAATATTTTAGTAGACTATATTATTATTATTGGACTTAAGTATAAGCTTTGGGCTAAGATTGAATTCTTGAGCCCAATAGAGGCCCAACTCCAATTTCTCCTCCTGTTCCCTGTTGTAGCCCATATATAAGTTATCTCAACTTCCTGGAACCCTCACTCTGTGCCGTTTTAACGTGAAAGAGATGAGAGAAAGCAGATTGAGAAGATCCTAAAGATCGTCGCCCACACAATGTTAGGATTGAACTTGGGATATATAGCTGAAGATCAAAAGATTTTTCTCTGCAACAGTTCTTCAACAACATACCCTGGTGAAAGGTAATGCGAACTTTGAATACTTATTGCTTCCGCTGATTAAGTTTGCATGGAACACTAACAATTCATGCTAACCAAATGATCGAACGCCAACAATTGGTATCAGAGTGTCGATTTTGTGGTGAAACGTAACACGTTAAGCTAGGTTTTAACTGCTATACGTGATTCAATTGTCGTATAGAAAGCATGATAATTAGGGTTTGGTATATGTATGAATTATCCATAAAATCCTATGTGCTTTATCGCTGGTAATTTCCCTGTATTCATTGCTGTATGAACACGATGAAATACACATACACATGGCTATTCGGTGGAGGCTGGTGAACGATGACTGGGGCACGGCGGCGAGAAAGGCATGTGTGTTGATTGCATGGCAGACATAGTACGCGGATGGCACGGCACACGGCAGATGCAGTGCGTGGATGGCACGGCACACGACAGGCGCACTTGGCGTACGACACATGGCAGGCGCAGTGCGCGGATGGCACAACACACGACAAGCGCAGTGCGTGGTTGGCTTGGCGCACATCACATGACAGGTGCAGTGCGTGGATGGCACGACACACGACAGGCACAGTGTGCGGATGGCTCAGCACATTGAAGGCATAGTGCACGGTTGGCTAGGCCCACGATACACGGCAGGAACAATGCGTTGATGGCACGGCACACGGTAGGCGCAGTGCGCGGTTGGCTTAGCTCACGGCACACATCAGATGCAGTGCGCGGATGGCACGACACACGACAGGCACAGTGCGCGGTTGGCTTGGCACACGGCTGAGGGCAATCCCGTAAGGGAGTATGTTCTTAGAATGATAGGCCAGTTCAATGAGTTGGAGGTTCTTGGAGCTGAAATTGATGGAGAAACCCAAGTCGATATCATACTTCAAAGCTTGCCTAGGCATTTTGAGCAGTTTCGTCTCAACTATGGTATGAACAAACTTTGTACACGTTGGCGGAGCTTCTGACAGAACTTGTGGTGGTGGAAGGGCTATTTCATCGAGCTCCTTAGGTTCATGTTGCTGAAAATACTGCTCGTCCTAGGCCGAGAGGCGGTAGGAATAAGAAGAAGCAAGGAAATTCAGCACCAGTGAACCAAGTGAAGCAAAGAGTAGTGCGGTCAAGAAATCTAAGGGCAAGTGCTTCAAATGCAAGCAGCCGGGACATTACAAGGTTGACTGCCCTCTTCTGAAGGGAAACAAGAATGGTAAGTCTTTTATACTAGTTGTTGAATCGTGTTTAGCGGCTGTATCTGCTGACACTTGGTGTGTAGATACGGGAGCTACTGACCATGTCTGCAATTCTTTGTCGGGGTTCCACCAAACCCGACAGCTTATTGATGGGGAGATAGCCATACTCATGGGAATGCTACAAGAGTAGCGGTCGTTGCAGTGGGAGACGTCTATTTTTTAATAAGAATAAAACTCTTATTTTGAGGAATTGTCTTTATGTACCTCATTTTAGAAAGAATTT
Organism: Pogostemon cablin; assembly: GCA_023678885.1. Lineage (NCBI taxonomy): Eukaryota > Viridiplantae > Streptophyta > Magnoliopsida > Lamiales > Lamiaceae > Pogostemon > Pogostemon cablin. Next base: position 18,788,500 of record CM042975.1, on the reverse strand, counting down.
AATTTCGGTTTCTAAATTATTTATGGATGGTTATTTTATTTCTTATAATGACAAGGTTGTTTTAAGGAAAAATAGAATATTTATCTTTGATGATGCATTGATAGATAATTTGTATACTCTTAATCAAATTTCTCCCACAGTGTAACAAATTGAATTGAATGATACATCTACTAATAAGAGAAAAGAACCTTCGAAAGTGAACCAAACATATCTTTGGCATCTAAGATTAGGTCATATTAACTAGAGTAGGATTCAAAGGTTGATTGCTGATGGACCTTTGAGTTCATTAGTAGTGGAAAATTATTCAACTTGCAAATCCTGCTTGGAAGGAAAAATGACCAAAAGGCCTTTTAAGGCAAAGGGGTATAGAGCCAAGGATCTGTTGGAATTGGTTCATTCTGATTTATGTGGTCCTATGTCTGTCCAGGCAAGAGGTGGTTATGAATACTTTGTCACTTTCATTGATAATTATTCTAGATACGGATATATTTATTTGATGTACCGCAAGTCTGAGTGCTTTGATAAATTCAAAGAGTACAAGGCTGATGTGAAAAAGCAACTTGGAAAATATATCAAGACACTACGATCTGATCATGATGGTGAATACCTCTTGGGAGAGTTTAGAAATTATTTATCAGATGAAGGAATAGAATCCCAATTGTCTGTACCGGGCACACCCCAGCAGAATGGTGTAGCGGAAAGAAGGAATAGGACTCTTATAGAAATCGTAAGATCAATGATGTGTTATTCGGAATTACCAAATTCATTCTGGGGATATGTCTTAGAAACAACGGCTTATATTATAAACTTAGTACCTTCCAAATCGGTAGCCTTCACACCCACAAAACTATGGACCGAGCGAAAGCCTAGTCTGAAACACGTTCGAATTTGGGGTTCTCCGGCACATGTGTTAAAGGTAGATGCTGATAAGTTAGAATCGCATATCGATGTTTGTATGTTTATAGGGTATCCTAGAGGAACAAAGGGTGGTTTATTTTATAGTCCCAAGGACCAAAAGGTGATCGTTAGCATGAACGCCAGATTTTTAGAAGAGGATTATGTAATAAACCACAAACCTAGGAGTAAAAATATTCTAGAAGAAGTAAGAGGGGAAACACCAAACATAATACCAACTGTACAAGAGGATATACCACAGGACACTACACCGTGTGTCACACCTGATACACAATTACCTGCGTAGCCTCATTGTAGTGGGAGGGTTGTGAGACAACCCGATAGATTCATGGAATTGGAAGAGTCGTCAGACTTGGTCCCTGGTGAACATGAAATCGACCCATGGAATTATGACGAAGCACTACAAGATAAAGATGCTCAATCATGGCAAAAAGCAATGAAATCTGAGATAGAATCCATGTATTCTAATCAAGTCTGGGAGCTTGTAGAACAACTTCATGGTGTAAAAGCCATTGGATGCAAGTGGGTCTATAAAAGGAAAAGTGGATCTGACGGTAAGGTGGAAACCTTTAAAGCAAGGCGTAAGGGTATGGCTTTCCAAGCAGTTTGAAATGAAGGACTTAGGAGAAGCCGGACACATTCTAGCGATCAAATTAATAAGTGATCGCAAGAAAAAAATGTTGTGCTTATCCCAAGCTTCATGCATTGATACAATCCTGGCTCGTTTTAGCATGCAAGATTCCAAGAAAGGTTTTCTACTTTTCAGACATGGAATACCTCTGTCTAAGAAAATGTTCCCAAAGACACAACAGGAAAAAGAGCAAATGAAGGCGGTTCCTTATGCTTCAGCAGTAGGAAGCCTCATGTATACAATGCTATGTACGAGACCGGATATCTGTTATGCCGTAGGCATGGTCAGTAGGTGTCAAAGTAATCTAAGACAAGGGCATTGGACTGCGGTAAAGCATATTTTGAAGTACCTACGAAGGACTAGGGATTATGTGCCGATTTACTGGGCAGATACTTTGTTACCTTTGGGTTACACTAATTTTGATTTTTAGTCAGATAGGGATGCTAATAAATCTACCTCGGGTTATGTGTTTACTTTTGGAGGAGGAGCCATAATATGGAGAAGTGTAAAGCAGAAATGCGTTGCGGACTCCACCATGGAAGCTGAATATGTAGCAGCCTCTGAGACAGCTAAAAAAGCAGTATGGCTTAGGAATTCTTAATGGACTTGGATGTGATTCCTTGTTTACCTAAAGCGATCACAATTTATTGTGATTAAAATGGTGCAGAAGCAAACTCGAAGGAACCACGAGCCCATAAGGCGAGTAAACAAATTAAGCGCAAGTACCACCTGATACGAGACATCGTTAAAAGAGGGAAGGTCGTTCTCGCTAAGATTGCATCGGAGGATAACCTGACTGATCCTTTTACTAAGAGCCTTCCAGCGAAAGCGTTCGATGGGCATGTAGAAGGAATGGGGATTAGATTCTTGACAGCAGATATGGCAGCGTAGTTTTTTGGTATAAGTGGGAGATTGTTAGATTGTATACTAAAAGTCTAGCTTTTGTATGAAATAATATTTTAACAATATATTTGAAATGAGAATCATATGATCAAACATTTTGCATATTATAAATTGTTTATTTATATGTTTTTGTGCAAAAGTTCATTTACTTTATACTGTAGATAATATGTTGTGCGACAACACGCGAAAGATCATATTATCGGTTTCCTTATAAAGTATAAATAGATGCTCACAACCAAGATAGATGGGTACTCTCTATCGGTATGGTTGTAGTGTAATTTGGTATTACTTTGTCTTGACTATAGAATCACATTAGTGCACTTTGTGTATTGAGAAGGACCGCCTGAGATCGTTCGTCTTATACTGACTATATAGAAGAACTTGATCTCTGTGATGTTCGTGCTCTTAATCCATATGCAATAACCTTGATACGTAAGGCAGTATTTATCTCTTTGATTCATCAATGGGTGAGATTTATATATGAAATCAATAAACTCGGTGAGTTGGGAAATAGTATTGTCTCTATGGTGTGCTGTTGATTGTAGAAGGAATTTGTGTCCGCTATAGGTTGATGATGTCCCCTTGAGGAGCTCATAAGGATTATCATGTAAATCTTTCAAGTGGATTAATTAACACATTTTAATGAGGTTGAGTGGTACTACTCTCTGATGAGATAATAATTAATGTAGTTGTCAGTAACTTAATTAATTAATGGACATTGTATATCTTAAACATGGGGAGACTTTCGGGCTCATAATAAGAAGGAGCCCATAACGTAATTATGGGATTGGAGCGGTAGTGCAGTAATAATATTTTAGTGGACTATATTATTATTATTGGACTTAAGTATAAGCTTTGGGCTAAGCTTGGATACTTAAGCTCAATGGAGGCTCAACTCCAATTTCTCCTCCTGGTCCCTGCTGTAGCCCATATATAAGTTATCTCAGCTTCCTGGAACCCTCACTTTGTGCCATTTTAACGTGAAATAGAGGAGAGAAAGTAGATTGAGAAGATCCTAAAGATCATCGCCCACACGACGTCAGGATTGAACTTGGGATATACAACAGAAGATCAAGAGGTTGTTCTCTGCAGCAGTTCTTCAACAACATACCCTGGTGAAAGGTAATGCGAACTTTGAATACTTATTGCTTCCACTGATTAAGTTTGCATGGAACCCTAACGGTTCACGCTAACCAAATGATCGAATGCCAACACTAATATCATATCAAGATCGAGATACACACCCTGAAGATACATATCTATCCAAGTTCGCCAATCCCCCTTCATTACAAAGGACTTATTCTTGGGTTGTAATATTGGCTCTTTGGTATGGGTAGGAAAATTTAGATAAAGTGACTAATTCACTAGTAGAGAATTACCTTGAAGCTTTGCTTTTCATCAAACAGCTCCTCTTCTCCATCTTATTCTCATGATCTTTGCGATTCATCTTCTCCTTCTTTTCCCTGGAATCAACATCTTCTTTCCTCAATGTACAAGGGTACCAATTTCAGGCACTACCCTTCTAAGCAGTCAAGGCACCAGTTTAGGCACTACCCCTAAACAAGATTTAACCATAAATTCTTTCTTTTCTTCATAACACTCAACCAATTTTTTTTCTTCCTTTTCTTCTTCACATTCTAGCTAGCATATATTCACCTCAACTCTCTACTAATGAAGAGGGTATTCAACAAGGCTCAAGTAAAGGATGAATAAGGCTTTTTATCAAGGCTTGCCAAAGAAAAAGATTTTAAAGGCTCAACAGGGCTTCCAATGATTGATACAGTAAATGGGAAGGTAAAATTTAGCTAAGTGAATCAAATAAACAATAATGGCCTAAGATCATGTCCTAATAACTAACAAACATAAGTCTCACTCAAGACTACAAGCCAAGTTCTAGAATACGGTCATATGAATGATTCTCACAAGAATAACTATCATGCATCAATGTAACATGATTAAAAGGCTCAAATTCTCACATGGGTAATAGATTCCTAAGCACTCCTTATAGCATATAATCAAGATCAATTCCAAAATGAACTCCACATATTTAACAAGTTATACATGCTTCTCATCAACAAAATCAACACATGCAAAGTACGAATGCAACATACTTATCAAAAGTCATCAACCCATCATAACAATCCCAAGCAAATCTCACAAATCAATCCAATCTCAGAATTAGTATATAATATCAATACATGCCACTCACATCACCAAATACTCATCCTGTCAAGAGAAAAGAGAAGGGGGATGAGATGAAGCAGATAAAGATGAAAACTTGGCTCCCTTTACTTCTGTGGAGCATCATCATTACTATCGCCCCTGCACCAGTCATCGAAATCTCTCTGCAGGCTATCCACCTTCCTATCCAAAGCTTCATAGTTATCACTCAAATATCCCAACCTCTGATCCATAACCACATAGTTGGCATGTAATGTGTTGTAATGCATATCGAGCGCGACATAGCTTGTTGTCAACAGGCCCAATTGGCGGTTCGTCTACTTCAGATTGTTGTTCAAGTTGACCAGGTGCTCATGCATCAATCGAAACTACTTCTTGTAGAACTCATCAGGACCGCTCTAATACTGCTATTGTGGCTGTGGTGGTGGTGGCATCTCATACTGCTGCGTTATCTCTATCTCCGGATGCTCAATCGGCTCTACTCCATGCATCTCCTCATTGTTCTGAGGCTGCTGCTGCGGCGGCACATTATCTACTATCCTCTGCAGCTCTTGATACAACCCTTGCAGCATACATTTGAGCAGCAATCCTCCAATCTCCTCTCCTCAAGAACGTTATTGATATCGCCTCATGTGCCAATGTGTCCATCAACATGTTTCCGTCACCCTGGATTCGAATTAAAGCCCTCACATCATATGGAAACATGTAAGAATAGGGATTAGAACCCCTAGTGAAAAACCAATCTCCATCTCGATGCTAAGCAAATCCAGCTCGAACACATGCACTCATCACTAGATCGGGATCCTTCGTAATAGGGCTAATACCAGTGAAATCCATATGGTATGACTCGGCCACAGGAGTGAGCAATCCTCCAATATTCACTCTTTGAAAAAAGGAACTCCTAAATCTGTAGAGCTGCTGAATCAGATATGAACCCACATTAAACTGCACTCCATTCAACATACACCACAAAGTATACAGCTCTCCCCTAGATACACAACTTCCCTCAGATCGGGCAAACATTGTATTACTCAAAACTTTGTCCATGTATCTAATGACTGGTGATCGCTATTTTCTTTCACCCTCAAGTGTAAGGGATCGATTGTAGTGCACGTGCCCAAGTGAATATCGTTCCCACGAGATAATTATAAATTTAATAAGTAATTCTATGTGATAATTAAATTGCAAGACAAATCTGGGGATTTTTGGAAGGATAATTAATTAAACTAAATATAACTGAAATTAAATAATTAAACTAATTATAAAATAAAATAAATCATGCAAGAAAATATGATTTAAAAGTTCAAGGATGGAGAATTGGTAATGTTCGGGCTAACAGCTTAACTATGTGACTAATTTATCTAGACTCAAATTAATTATCTGCAGACGTTTATAAAAGGATCACTAAGCCTAGTTAAACCTCCTTGATCAGGTAGAATTTAACACTTGTAATGAGCTGCAAATCTTAGGATCGATAAGGAATTAACTCTCTTTCCCTCTATATGTACTTCATGCTAAATTCCATTGAATGCTAGAGCACTAGACTTCCCTTTCTAGGTACACAATTATTAACCTCTTTTGTCTCCTTACCAATTACCTAATAATGATGTTTTACCAAGTAATTAATATTTCAAATTGATTGTCTAACACTCTTAGGAATTATAGGCCAATCCCCTAAGACTGTCATAGGAAACAACCATTATTATGCAGAAATAGAGAATCCTATTAACTATCAATCAGTGATACCGTCAAGAATAATTAAAGGAATCAAAATCCAAAAACATAATAATATGAAGTCTCAAAATATCCTCTTCAATAAGGAAATAAACAATCTGCAAAATAATAAATTCAAATCTATGGCAATTAAATCACATAGTCAAAACTGTATTAACGTCCTAGCATTACCAACAAAGAAACTTAACACATGGAGTTACGAGGGAAAATCACAAATATGTAATAAACCCTAACCATTGTACTAAAATAACGAAGATAAATAACTAAAAATAAAGAACCCCTTTGGAGGACTCCGTCTCTTCAATTACTATCTCCGTCGGGATCTCCGTCTCCGGTGGATGGATGATGATGAGTGAAGGATGGAAAGGTGGGTGCGGCGTGTATCAGTGAAGGCGTTAATTTGTCATGAATCGTGTTCTGTTTCTTCTGTATATGGGCGTGAGGTATTTATATTGGCGTGTGATGGGCCCACGCCGCAATATGTGAGGCTTCAAATTGAATCGGCTTTGGGCTTTTGAATATAAAATGGGCTGCTCACAAGTCATGTATAATAAATTGTATGGTAATGTGGTGGGCCCACTTCTAATTACCCCAAATGGATTCAAGAATACATGGCAATGTGGCAAGGTGGTACATCTCCAACTCAAACTTGCATGCATGACCAAGTCAACTATGCATGTCTGGCCCCACCTGATCAAGCCTTCAACATTATTTGAGAAAATCAGCATCAAACTTACTGGTGATGGTCCCACCGTAAGCATAATGGGCAGAAATTCATGAGTTTCGAAAATTCAATTTGCAGCTGCGCGATCTCACCATTTTATGCATAACTTCTTCATCCAAACTCCCATTGAGGTGATTCTTGCGCCCACATGTTCCTCTCTTCCGTGGCTTTCCAACCATATCACACACAACCAGTTTCAACCTCAACACAAACACAGAAAAATTATGGAAAGTGCACGTCTGTTTGCTTGCAAGTAGTACGAATTCATCCTTCATTCCAATTTTGCATTCTTGATCCTTTTTCCTATCAAAATACAACAAAATACCTTTCATGCACCTTTTAGTCAATAATAATTCAAAGTATTAAGATTTGTGCAAGTAATAGCAATTAACACACTCAAAGAGGTATCAAATTGGACCCAAAAATACATGAATTTTCACTCTCATCAACTGGGTTGCGAATCAATGCAGCACGAGCTTCCTTCGGCTTGAAATTCATGTATTCTCTTGAATAAGATCTCCCAAAATCATTTGGTCTGAAATGTCTGTTCTCATACCTAGAAATTCCCTTCGGAGTTCCTAACAGCACATTAAAATCCTCAGATGTCCATGTTCTTTTTTTGCCTCCAAGCTAGAATGAACACTCACACGGAAGAGAACTAGCACCCTTCTTTATCGTGATCGAACACAACACCTCGATAGTAACATAAAAGTACGTAGGCCTCTTCATCTCTATAAAATGATGGATGCCCACTTGATTGAACATCCACATAATATCATCACGGATATTCATCGTCCTCATGGCCTCATCATCTTGGTACCTCGTGCGAGTGATCTTGTCAGACATCGCACCCCATCGATCCTTGATTTCCTCCCAATTCTCCATCTCAATATGAAAATGCCTTGGCAACCTCTCTTTTTGGCGTAATTTTTTAGTAACCTCATCTTCACGAGGCGGCCTATCCTCTCTCCTCTTGGAGTGGATTTCAGTAGCCTTTCCTTTTCCTACAAGAGTAATACTTCAATACCAACATATACAAGGAAAGCAAACCAACCCAAGTTCAAAGCTAACTATACATTAAACTCTACTCAAGACTTCAAGTTGTTCATGTATAATCAATCTTCAAAACAAGCATGCTATTCATAAATATAAGCCATGAATCATAAACATGCTACTCCCAACTTCAACATTCATCTTCTCCAACAAGAATTTCAACCATTTCACCATTCACTTCACTTTCGTCACTTAAGCATGTAATTATCTAAACTTCACAAATCCACCAAAATTCAAACATGCTTATCTTCACCACAAAAATTGCTCAACAATTTCAAGTAGACATCAAGGTCTAAACAATATTCAACAATTAAAATCAAACCCATCACTTGTTCATAAGAAATTTCAACAAAACTCCAAATTATGCCATGAATCCACATAAAAACAAGTTCAATCAACTTACCCACTCAAAATCAAGCAATAGAACTTTAATCCTAGGGTAATAGGATCAAGAGAACATACTTTTCGATCCAGCCATGGCTTAGTATGAACAAGAGATGAAAATTCCCCGAATTAGATGGAAAACCCTAGTTTTGCAACTAGAAAGCTCCAAATCCGTGAGAAATCAAGTGTGGGAAGGGTGGAAAGTGGTTTAATCAGAGTAGAATGAAGTAAAATCGAAGTTTGGAAAAGAGGGTTTTTGGTTTGGAGAGGATTCGAATGCGGGTGGTACGAAGAATGTACGGAACAAGGACAAAAATCCACTTTAAAACATAACTTACGTGGGCTGGTTCGACTCGAACCACGTGGTCGAACCACTTCGTCGTGGTCGAACCACACTTCTGGATGATTTCAGCATTTGGTTCGACTCGAACCGTTGGTTGAACCATAACGTCGAGGTCCAACTAGCCTGTAACAAACTTTCAGGTGGCTGGTTCGACTCGAACCACAGGTTGAACCAAGGCAGCATGGTCAAACCAGCTTGTAGCAATTTCTCTATCTCCTGATTCGACTCAAACCAGATGGTTCGACTTACCCTTTTGGTTGAACTGGCCCACTGTTCTTTCAAACACGATTCTTCTTCGTCCCTTGTAAATTTTGGGTTAAAAACGATCATTAGGTACCAAAACAGATCAAAAGAGAAGGAAAAACATACAGCAGCAATTGAAAAGAAAAGGATGAACATACAGCAGTGAAAAGAGAAGGAAAAATACTAGAAAGGTAAACTTACATTGGCAAGTTGGGCTGAATGTCTGGTCTGATACTCTGCTTTGTATAATGTATTTTGTTGTAGTGGTTTCCTGAAGAAATCTACAAGGAGAATTCGTTGCTATAGTGATTTCCTGAAGAAGAATTCATTACGTGCAACTCACTATATTTCAAAAAAAAAAAATTTGAAAGAAAAGAGATGAAGTTAAAAGATCGGAGTTTCTTACGTTATGTTGGTAAAAAAAAAGGGTCATGATACCCTATTATATAGTGATCAGCCATTCAGTATATATGGAAATTATTTGTATCTTGGTGAACAAGAAATAAATTTATCCCATATTCTCTTATCTTGGTGGACAAGAAACAAATTTATCCCATATTCTCTTATCTTGGTGGACAAGAAACAAATTTATCCCATATTCTCTTATCTTGGTGGACAAGAAACAAATCTGTCCCATATTCTCTTATCTTGGTGGACAAGAAACAAATCTGTTCCATATTCTCTTATCTTGGTGGACAAGAAACAAATCTGTTCCATATTCTCTTATATTGGTGAACAAGAAACAAATTTATCCCATATTCTCTTATATTGGTGAACAAGAAACAAATCTGTCCCATATTCTCTTATCTTGGTGGATAAGAAACAAATTTATTCCATATTCTCTTTTGGATTTGGGCTTGAGAAAATAAATTGGGCCACAAAAAAAAGAGGGGCCCAAATGTTGAAAAAAAATGGTACTTTTTGCGATTCCTTCACATCAAGACACACTGTCCGTGAACAAATCGCAAGGGAGCATTTGTAAGCAAACAAAAATTCACAGTCCAATCAAATGGCGACACGTGGATTTTTTTTTCTGATTAAATTGTCAATTTTGATTTATTATTATTTATTCTAAAATTTAATTTATTATTGATTCCTAAAATAAAATAATAAATAGTTGATAATTAATTTAAGCCCAACAAATTAAAGGGATTTAAATTAAATGAGATTTGACCTAAGTCAAACAGACCCAAGTTCAAGTTAGTCTGGCCCAAGTCAAATAAGGCCAAGAAAATTTAAAGCAGGCCCAAAACAAATAAGCTTGATTTGAAGGCTAAGTAAGTAGAAGGCCCAAGCCCGCAGATTCAGGTCAAATCAGCCTGGACCAATCAAAATGCAGGGCATTAATGAGGGAGTCTTCACATCTCACCTATATAAAGGGGTCTCTTCTCTCATTTAAAAACACACACTCAAATATCTGAAGACAAAAGCTCTGAAGAGATCAAGAATACGAGCAGTGCTCTCTTGAATACTTCAAGCATCTTCAAGCGAAGAACAGCCGCCAATTGGAGATCAAGGTTCTAAACCCCTTCGATCCGGCGTTCTTCAAAAGTAATAGCCACCGATTGGAGATCAAGGTTTTGCACCCCTCCGATCCGGTGTTCTTCAAAGTAATAACCACCAATTGGAGATCAAGGTTCTGCACCACTCCGATCCGGCGTTATTTAAAGCAAGTTCTTCAGCGTTCTTCGCGAAAAGCTTCAAGAATAACGTTTTAATTCGAACAAAGGCTCGACCCCTCCAGATTAACGTTATAGGTTCAAGAATAGCATTTTAATCCGAACAAAGGTTCAATCCCTCCGGATTAACGTTATACACTTTAAATTCGAGTCCGGATAAGCTTCATTTGAAGATCTGAATCAACACACAAGTCAAGTCCACACAAGCTGTCAACACAGTCAGCATACACTTCGTCAAAGAAGTTAAAGTCAAGAAGCACAAGTCAAGTCAAAGTTAAGTCAAAGCCACGTTGGTTCGAGAGAAGAATCAGAGGATTGATCGACATTGTAACCCGCTTACATATCTTCCAAGTTAAATCCATCTCAAATCATCTTTGTACCCAATATTGTATTTATTTTATTATAAATACAAAATTTGTTGTTACAGTATCCTCAAAACTAGGTTTTCCTTCTTCGATCTTAGCCTCCAGATCAACACCAACAGGAGGTTGTACTGCTGCATTAGGATTAGTACTCCATGAAAATTCCGGCCTCCTTGGGTGTTGATAATTAACAGGAGGACCACGATTATTGAAGTTCCATTGATAATTCTAGTTTCCTTGATTTTGAAATCTCGTTCGTTGAATACTTTGACCCATGGCGTAGTTTGCCTCTTCCAATTCCTCTTGAGTAGATCCTTCATTCCCAACATCCTGCTGCATAATTGGTACTCGCTGTGCTATATCAGAAATCTACTTTTGATGAGACTCAAGTAACTTGTTGATATTAGCTAAACTAGAAACGATCTCATCTTCTCTACTCGACTTAACCATAGTGTGCTCAACTTGTGCTACTTTTCCAAGAACATAAGTGCCTCTCACTCTATCAGTTGGCCAATCTCTTGAATTCTTCGAAATATCCTCAAAGAGCTTTTCAACTTCAACGGATGTCTTTGTAAGCAGTGCTCCATTAAAAGAAGCATCAAGTAACACTCGAGAATCACAATCCAACCCGTTGTAGAAAATACTGATGTATTGAGCTTTAGATAGCCCATGCTGTGGACACTTTCGAAGCATGTCCTTGAACCTATCCCAAGCTTCATGAAATTTCTCTCCACTACCGATAGCAAATTGATTGATGTCTTGCTTTATCCTAAACACCTTTGAAGGTGACATGTATCTCTCCAAGAACTTCAATTTCAATTGTTCCCAGGTAGTGCATTCAACAGCATTAAGAATATCATACCAATCTCTCGCTCTTTCAGTAAGCGAGAACTTAAACAACATAATCCTCCTCGCATCCTCATGATCTCCTGCACTTTTTTGTGTGCTTGCATATCCCAGGAACTTATTCAGATGTTGTTGAGGATCTTCAAAGGTTCTCCTAGAGAAGGGGCTCCTTTCTATCATGCTGATCAGAGCAAGCTGAAGATCAAAATCCGCATCGGCCCCTCTTTCTCCTAACAGCCCCAAGTTGCCTCCTTCGTTGTTCTTAAAGACTTCACGGATGACAATATTATTCGAATTTAGCTTGTCAAAATTGGCCATATTGATTTCTTCTGCTTTTGATTTATCTCCGGTTGCAGCTTAAATCGCTTCCGAGTTCAGCTCTTCAACTTTAATTCTTAAACTAAGAGCTGCGGTTGCTTCTACGTCCTTGTTCTTCTTTTTCTTTGCCTTCTTCTTCCTCGACGATGCACCAATTTCCAGATTAAAGGCACTAGTGTTCCTGCCTTTGATCTAGTGTGCATACACCTAAGAAAAATAAATGTTAGAAAATAAAGACAAGAAAATAGTCTCAATTAAACTAGATATAATAAATTAATGATTAATGCCATCCCCGACAACAGCGCCAAGAACTTAAAGAGCGTTTTCTCAACACACAATTAATCCCCAAGTATGAAGGATGTTATTATAGTTTTGATAAGCGACCAAGTGATTAATGAATGATCAATCTCACGAATTAGGATCTGTAAGACGGTTTCACCTAAGACCTATCCATTATAAATATTTTTTTATTTTCTTTTTAAATATCAAATTAGATTAAATAGTATTCCCTCTGGCCATTCTCAATATATCAATTTGCTTTTTATATGTAAATTAAAGAGTATTATATTATTTTATTTGTAATGTGTATTTGTATTAGTGGAGTGTGGTGGGCTATATGTGTACTCCTTTTACCAGAAAAGAAAAATAGATACATTGAGGTGGACTAAATAAAATGATAAAATGGATAAATTAACAGTGGACGGAGAGAGTAATTAAAGTAAAAAAGTGATATTTTTTCGTGCAATTAAATCAAAGAAATTGATATAGCAAGCGATGACAATACCTTGTTAGTGGTTACTTGCTATTCTTAGAAGTTTGAAGATTTCAATTAAGGTGATGGACTTTTTTTACTAAACTAAACATTGAGACCAAGGTTTAAAATATCAATATCGGTACCTCAAATTTACAGACATATCGATGGATATATAGAATATCGATATCGATATCAGTAAAAATTAAAAAAAATCACAGAAACTTGAAAAAAATTAATTATTTAACTTTGCAATATATTTTAACTAATTTTAATATATAAATAAATAAAATTTAAAATTTCAATAAAACTCATAACATATATGATAAACAAATCAATTACAACATATTTAAATATTTTAAAGTCTAAATCTCTATAAAACTCATAACATATGATAAGCAAATCAATTACAACATATTTAAATAGTCTAAAGTCATACAATACTTAATAATTATACAAAAATGATAATCTATGATGCTCAAATGTAAAGCATGTGATGCCATCTTGATCTAAACAATATTGTTTTCAGCTCATCGAATTAGAAAAATTCTGAACATAGTTCTGAATGTGCCAGTAGTATTGTTATGTACCAATAAAATACTCCCTCCATCCCGGTCCGATTGAATATACCAAAATAATTATATTTTTAATCAGTGTATACTATCACACTGTGTACATAAAATGAAACTCCTCATTTACTTAGTAATAATAATTTTAATGAAGAGTGATAATAAGTGATAATTAACTAAATAAAATAAACAGTCTAAATAATTTCATGCAAGTATTGCTCTATTTTTTTTAAATTGGTCAAATTAATGAAAAAAATTTATATTTAGTTGGTAATAGTAAAATAAAAAATCATTAAATTTTTTTAAAGAAAAATACGGCTAATTTTTCGATATTTTCGATATATCCTCGATATTTTAGCGATATTTTCTCGATATATCTCGACATTTGAAAATTTTTGAACTGTGGCAAACCGATATCGATATTTTTACCGATATTTCCCGATATATCCTCGATATTAGAAAAGATATATCTTTTTTTTCCAATATCGATATCGGTACTCTCCAAATACTAATATATCTTGGAAATATCGTGGATAATTCCGAAAATTTCAAACCTTACATGAAACAAGGGTGATTTTTTATTTATTTATTTTTTAATTTAATTAATGTATATATTTTCCACATTTTAGTTGGGTGCATGCTATTAGAATAGACCATGATGCAGGAGATCCTAGCCTTTGTTTAAAACTCTATTCTCTCTCAAAATTTTGCCTCCTCTCAGAACAAGGGTTTAAGCATTTCATTGCTCAACAATGTCATCAACCCTAGCTGGCTCCAAATTTCCATGTTTCTCCCATTTTATCGGCAAAAGCTATGGAATTGCCCTTAACCAGTCAATCGAAGCGCTCTTATCCTCTCTAAAAATCCCTAGTTCCCAAAATCCCTCTAACTTCGCCTCTGAATTTCTAGAATTTGTGAACTGTAAAGCCGACCCATCTCTTGAAAGCATCTGGATTTATGCGGCTCTAAATTTTACGCACCACAGCTCACAGAAATCTGAACCTTTAACCCGACTTTCAGATATTAAAGATTTGTTTCAGCTTGTATTTTCTTTCTCTGTCTCTTGCAATTCAATAAAATGCATAGCTTTAATAGCGCCTGTTATATTCAATTTGCACAAGTGTATAGTTGATTTGAGCGGCTTTCAGTTGGAATTCAAGAAAGAGAGGAAAGTTAGTGGAGAAATCAAATGTTTAGTGGATTCTGTTCTTGGGTATATAAGTGTCTGCTGTAATGCGTTTGATCAAGAACGGGATGAGTTGGAGGGTTTGATTAAACCTTTATTCGAGTTAATTAGTGTTTGGTTGGTGGATAATGGGATGCAAAGCAATGATGTAGAATATTTGAGAGTGTTTTTTCCACTCTTGAGCGATGACGTTTCTAAGAGGGCTTGTGTTGAAGGATTTGGGATTATTGATCTGGCTGGTTTTGTGGTTGTGGAAGCTTTTATGTTGAAATTGTGCTGGAAACTTCGAGAGGAGGGTTTTGGGGAGAGCACGCAGAATGAGCTTAGAAGTTGGATAGTTGGTTCTGTATCTGGATTGCGAAGCTCGTATTTCTACGGTCAGCATTTAATGTTACTTCATTCTGCAATCTATCTGCGTAGATTATTTTGAGTTGAATGTTTTGTTGCAATGTTGTGGTCATGAGATATCGTGTTATAAGTTACAACCACTGTGTGATCCTGGAAAAGAAAGGCTAATTAGTTTGATGCAGTGAGGAATAGTTGGAGAGCCTTAATGGCTTCATGAACGAAGTGCTGGCTGACTACTTCCTTTTTTTTTTTTGGTGTCATTTTTTATTCTAACTTTCTACAAATTGATCTTTTGAATCTTGTACTCTGCTATTAATTTTAACTTTGGTACCATTTCAATCATTGTTGTAACTCTCCTTCAGTGATTAGTGGTTTGTTGCTGAAAATATCACTAGTAAAATGGTAGTTTGTTGATAGTAATGCATATATTTTCAGACATATTATCTGTAAAGTTTATTAAGTTGGAGAATTTGGTGGTTAAATGAATAAGAAAAAGTGCTGCATGCGTTATTTTTATTAACTAATTCAAATATTATTCTCTTATCTGTCTTTAGTTATAATTTTTCATTCCTCTTCTATCTGTGCATGCAGTGATACTGTTGAGTATGCTTCTGGATTCAGTTTTGCCTATATCCTCCCTTGTGGTTAGTTGGATTATCTTTTATCTGCTTTGGCTTTGTCACTTTGCCTGTGTTATTAAAGCGTTTGGTATTGTAGTGCGTGTATCACACTCAAATTCATTATCCAGTTCTGACAACTGTTATTCATGATAGTGATCGAACCTTGCTCAACGCATGGATACCATCTTGCGTATCTGTCCTCTCACTTTTATATTAACTTCTACAGAACTTTGAATGTGAAAGTGGTTTGAGGAAAGTTCTTTTTGATTCATTGGTGTTGGTGGAATATTCCTTCCTTACTCCTAAAAGCTTGAGTAAGCTACCCGCAAGACAAATCAAGCGTGTCATTCTCACCAGACTGATGGCTAGTCATGAAGCAATTGAGTTCTTCAGGTGCGCACATGATTAATAAGACTGCTCTTATTGAAGTAACAATTTGTGCTTTACATATATGATTTATGTATACATATTCATGCTTTGCTGCAGCAAACTTGGAGACGAGACAAAGCGTGCTGCTTATCTGAATGCCTTCGCAAATTCTAGCTTACCCAGCTTAACAGTTAAATGGATTAGGAATGAACTTGGGAATGAATTGAGCTTCGGTGAACCCATGGTATCATCTCCGAGAGAATATTTAAGTAAGTAGAAGTAACATTTTATATCATTGTGGTTTTGATCTAGAGTTGAACTAGTGTTTCTGAAAGCTGGTTATTATATTTATCCAGGGTGGATTCTAAATATAGAAAATAGAGGGATCAAGTTATTCGATGATGATATGTCAAAGTTCCGTTCTGCATTTAATTCAAAGGATGAGCAACTTGAAAATGCCGAAGGGAAGAAACCTGATTCTGATCTCCTCTTCTACATTGATAACCAAGGCCAAGAAGAACACGTAAGCGAGGAGGATGAGAAGACGAGTGAAAGAATGAGTGCTGCATTTATGGCGGCTGCCCACTCAATCCAGTCATCAAAACAAGGAGAAAGAAAACAGATGACGAAAAGCAGTGAAAAGAGAAAGAAGGTAAAGTTTGTCAAGTATAATGGCCAATCTTCAGTATCAGATGAAAAATCCATGGTCTCAAGAGGTGATAATTCAAGTAGTGAAAGTGACATAGAGAATCCAACATCGGATGAAGATATGGAAATGGGGGTGTAAAGATCCTCATGAAGAAAGAGGTACACAATGCATTCTACTTTAGAAATGTTATAACTATCCTGTCTGATGCTCATCTGAACTCAATACTTTTCAGGATTGTTCTATCTTAAAAATTAAAAGATATGCCGAAAATTATTTTAGAACTAAATACAACAGTCATGGCGCCGTTGTTTTCCCGCCTACCGTCACACCATCGCCGTCCCGCCGCCTCCCAAAATTCACATTTACCAGAAATCACCCGATGCCTACTGTCGCTCCGCCGTCCAGTGCTGCCGGAACCAAAAAATACAAAATATTTCTATCCTTCCCATTAGCTCTCTTCTCTACCCTCAGTTCTCGTAAACAGCGGAACCAAAATGTGAGGAAGTTTTTGTTGTTATGATGAGTTATGTGCGTGTTCGTGTTGAAATTCTCTTGGCTTCATATGTTATTTTTGGGGATTACAGTATTGAAAGTTTTAGTATAATTTATGAGGTCTCAATTACATTGGTTTTGGTTTTAATTTTCGTTCTTCTCTTGAAAAGTTAACTTTTATAGAGATTCATACTGTGGTTTTGCTGTTAATGTATGATCCAAGGGTTTTATTGGCCACTAAAAATTAATCTATAGTTTGTTTTCATGGAGATGGAAAAAGTTTTGTGGACTACTAGTGTAATGTCTTACCTTTCTCTTCGGATTAATTTGTTCGTCTTTCAAGTGGCTTCGTATTCAAATACTGATGGCTAGTATTGGCGTTCTCATCTTTTTTCGAATTTGTTATTCCTGTGTTGGGATTGAACTTGAGGCTGTTGAGCAAATTCATGGAGTGGGTGAGATCGGGTTGTTGAGCGAGAGTAATGTGATTAATCCGAGGTGGGTTGGGGCCTGGGATGAAAATGCGCTGTCCATTCCATTACTCATAAAGAGTCCATTCCATTACTCATAAAGAAGATTCTACTAGTGTCGAATGCTGCTGCAGAGACTCGATTTCGAGTCTCTGGAAGCTATGCTTTGGGGATAACAATGAGAATGCGCTGAGGCAGTCCAAGTTGGGGATTTCCAGAAGCTTTTGGTTGTGCTGCAGATTGGAACTAGAGAAGGGAAAAGGAGAAGGTGACTGAGTCAATAAAACTAATGATATTTTGATTCAACCATGGGATTCCACTATCTAAAAAAAGCCCAATTAATTTTGGGCAATTCTTAGTTGACATAGGCTCATATGACCCAAGTATCAGCATATTGCAGGGAAAATGGACACACCTATAAGTGTAATGATTATTATTTTAATTTAACATTCATACTCTTAGTGCACCTTTTGTATTCATTTTATCCCTTCCAACTTTTCATCTTTCCTTATACGCATCTTTTCACCTTTCATTAATTCTATAAACATCTTTCCTTTCATGCCACTTTTCATTGATTTTATGAACTGTACATTTTATCTAATATTTCCACTCTTAATCGCACTGCTCATCTTATCTAATACTAGTATATAGTCCACGTAACATACGGTTTACAAAATTTTATTTTAATATTTTATTTAATAATATAAAATATATTTATAATTATATATTTAATATAAACCCATATATTATATATATTGAATGAAAATTATAAAATTAAAACCTATAATTTATATTTTGTCTTTTTAGAGAATAGTTAAAATTATTATTATATTTTCTTTTATTCTTGTATTAATAATGTGATTCAAGTATATGAATTATAAGGATATTTAAGTATCGATATAATTGAAATACTAATTTTATTATATTACTATTGTGTTGGGGTAAAGACTTGTGCTCCCTTATGTAAAACAGAAAAAAAAATAACTTTTACTATAATGAAAAGTAATACTTAATTAATGAAAAATGATGATATATTTAATGAACAATTTATGGTGTAAATGAAAAGTTATAACATTTTATAGCAAATTGATAATGTTTTATAACAAATGTGATACTATTTTAAAAAGTGTAAATGATCTCACGTGAGACGGTCTCACGCAAGATCCCTTATGTCGATGACAAATAAATAAATAAATCCAAAAAATATATATTTACCTAATTACAATACAATTTTAATTCAATTAAAGTTCTAGTGAGCACTTTTTAAAATAATGTCAAAATTTTTGAAAAATCATAATAAAATAATCTTTTATCATTCATGATATGTAATACATCTTTTAATTGAATAACATATAACAAATTTTTTTATCAGTTATATAATATTATAAAATTGATCGAATTTAAAGTAATATATAAAATTAAAATAATCATTAAAAGTCTCTTGTAAAAAGTTTTTAATTAATATATAAATTATAAAATTGATCGAATTTAAAATAATTTATAAAATTAAAAATAATCGAAATCCTATATTAATTATTATTTCATTGTAACTTTCTTCCAATTTAAGAGTGATAAAAAAATTTATATTAATTAAATTTATCAAAACAGAATAACAATTAATCAAAAATATTAATAAAGAAACTAATTAATATAAAATAAAAAAAATAATTAATACATATAATAAATGTTTAACCAATAGAATACTTCCACATATAATTTTAATAGTGAAATTTTTCAATATTACGACAAGTATGTTTTTAGAAAATTTAAATAAGGCAACTACTTGCCAATCATATGTATTAAGATTTCCACTCTTAATTTTCATTTCATCACCGCTATTTTTATATTTCCACCGAATTTCATTCTATGCACGGCTTATGTTAAGTTTCACTTTAGCTCTTCCCAACTTACATTTTATCTTCCTCTTTTTTTCCATGTCACTTCATAAATTTAATTTTAAAATTATATTCACTATTATACATAAATATTATATATAAATAAATAATTTTTTTTAAAGTTGAAGACGTTAATATTTTTTCTAGTACAATTTGTTTTTGAATTCTACTATAATATAATTTTAAATATTTTATGTAGAAATTATATCAACATAAAAATATTTCAAAATTTTAAATTTATATGAGTTTTATTAAAACATAAACTAAATAAAATTATTTCATTTCAGAAAATGTGATGAAAATTTAAATTATAATTTATATATAATTTAAATATAAACTACTACTGTATATTTTAAGAGTTTATATTAGAATATGATTTCATACACACTATTTTTTCATAATATAGTTGATATCATGTGCATCTGAATGTATGGTGTTTATATTAGAATATGATTTATTACAAACTATTTTTCCATATAGTTGATATCATGTGCATCTGAATGTATGTATGCATCATATATGTATTAATTTTTATATGTATTTCTTAATAAAATTATAACCATATTATATTTAATTTTTCATTAAAAAACAAACAGAAAATTCATAAACAATATGCATAAATTTTTATTCATTATTGTATATATTTTTACACAAACACTTATGTAAACCGAGTTTATATGTAAACCATATACTCATCTATTACTCTTTTATACATGAAAAATTACTCTTTAGAAACATAAATTATTAGTCTTCTAAATTAAAAAATAACTCTTCAAATTCTTGTACACTCTGATTTATTATTTTTTAGTACATGAAAAATTACTCTTTAGAGACATGAATTATTACTCTTTTGTATAAAAATTATTACTCTTCAAAGAGTAATTTTTTAATTATTAAAGAGTAATTTTCAAAAATACGAATTATATGTAAACTCAATACGCATGAGACTAACTCAGATTTTTATTCATTAATGTATATTTTAATGTGAGTGAACCATGCACCGGGTGCACAAGAGAGTATGTTTTACTCATAATAACGTGAATATGAAAATTTACAACATCACATATCAGAAATTGATGAATGTAATAGTTTGTCACTAAAAAAGAATAATATTTTATGTATTAAAATATAATTCATAAAATATGGTATCAGAATTTGATGGATGTAATAGTTCATCACTTAAAAAAAATAATCTTTTCTATATTAAAGTATAATTTGATAAATATGATGAAAATAATAATATTTTATTGATTAAAGTATAATTCGATAACTATGGTGCAAAGTGTCTAGACACAAGTGTTTAGCTTCCTTGAATGGTCAAAATACTTTTAGAGTCAACTATATTATTAATTTTTCATAAGAAAGACTAACGTTATTGTTAAGTGTGGAATTCACGTATTTTAAGTCTCACATTACACCGTTTTTGTTAGAATATGGCCATGATTTTGTGTAAGACTGGGTGATTTTCATATCTTGCGTAATTAAGATGCTACTAAGGTATTTTGTTGAGTTTTAGGTGGAAAAAAGATCAAAAGTTCAAAGTTGGAATGAAAAGTAAAAATTAGAAGAATGCTGAAAAATGCGCGCTCATATTGCGTAGTTTTTCTGTATTTATTTGTACACAAAACTGCTAGTGTGAAACATGGTTGAGAAGCCATGGAAGAGAGGATCGTTTTGGCACAAAAATCACTCAAATCGGAGTCCGTATGAGGAAGTCATGCTCAAAATTATGAGGTCGCGCAACTGTTGACAGGAATTTTCGAAAATTAGCCATCTTTCTTATTTCTTGGAGCACAATTAATTTTCTTATCTCATTCCCTTCTCATACCTATGTATATTTCACATCATTATTCATAAGAGACACCACCCTCCACAAGAGGATCACCCCCATCCACATCAACCATCATCCATGTCCATCCACACCGAAGGAGAATCAAGTACTATTCAAGAGGGAGATCATTCAATCGAAGATGGAGAAGGAAAGCGAAACAACACCGACACTATGATTTTTCTGTTCCTTTCTTCTATTTACGTATGTCAAAACTTCTGATATGACTTTGATAGCCATGGGAGTTACTTGTAACCCCATGGACTAATTTTATTTACAGTTTTAAGGTTTGAAAGTTAGATTTAATTGATTTGGAAACCTAGACCAAGATTGTGATTTTATGCAGTTGATATTCTGAATTTATTTAATTTAATTAGACTTTGTTTTTATGCTTCGTAACGCCTTCATATTAAATTCATATCATCCGCTATAATGCTTGATTTATTATGTTAGCTTGTGTGCATTTATAATTGGTATTGTCTATCTGTTAGGGGTTAAGGTAGTTCCGCTATAAACACTTTAATCGTATGAACTGGTAAATCAGATACCTGAATTGTTTAGTGGAACAATGCAATTAGACATTCAAGTAGAAAGTGAATGGAGTCTTATAGTACTTTCAGAAAATATCTAATTAATCAAACTTGACATTCAGAGGTAGTGCCTTTGCGTTGATTAGTATCTAGGAAGGGGACTTGGTAATATTCACGCTCTTAGGATTTAAACAAGATTATAATGTTAGCGTTGAATCAGATCTTATTCGGTGGGAAAACAGTAATATGGTGTATTGTCATAAAATTTGCATGAATGAATAATTGGAAGTTTAGGAATTCAAATTAATTGGTCTATATCGGATTACCTAGAATTGTTAATCTCTCTTAAATTAATCTTAAATCTTTCTTTTGTGATTTATTTTAATAGTTATTTCATTTTCAGTAGTTTAGATACTTAATTCAAAACTCCTGAATATTGGTTACTTAATTCTGATTAGTTAGTAATTTAGAGTAAATAAATAATTGATTGTTATTTTGGAATCGATACTTTAACTTGGTTGATTGCCGCTACAATTGATATCCTTCACACTTGGGAATTTAATTGAAGTGCGTAAAAAAACGCCTATCAGTTATTTAAAAAAATAAAAATTTGCTAACAAATTGTCCATGCATATGTTTTTATTAATAAATTTATATAAATTTAAAACTTTCATTTCATTTTATCATATTAAATCTTTATTGGAAATTTAAAATATTTTATTTACATTTAATTTTATTTTATAAAACATTTATATTTTCAAAGTATATATATATTTTTTTAAATAAAATGCAGGGAAGAATTTCCAAATTAAAATTTATTTGTAAAAGCAATATTAAACATAAATATTAAATATAATACAAATTAATGTCATATCTTGTATGTAAAGAAGTGTATCATTACTTACAATAAAAAGTATCTAAAAAATTTAATTTAGTTTACATGACATTGCTTAATTATATCATTTTTTCCAAAATCTTTTATTAAATATTTATATACAATATATAATTCAATGCTTAATTATATCATATTAGTTTTCTTTCCAATATCTTTTATTAAAGATTTATATATCATATATAATTCAATGAAAGAAAATGAGTTTGCTGCAAGATTTACATACTATATATAATTCAATGAAAGAGAATGCGTTCACTGTTGTTAAAGAAGAGAATATAGAGATAATGGATGAAAGAAAAATAACAAAGAGATGAGTTTTCACTGCAAAGAATCAGGAGAAGGGCGGAGCTGACACTGCAGAGGAGCATTGCAGGGGAAGAATATAGTATGAGAATAGAATATATAGAGTATGAGAATAAAGTATGAGAAGGGTGGAGTTGACACTACAGAGAAAGAAAAAATCGGGCAGAGGAGGAGAGAGATGTATGCACCAATATTTTTTAATGGTCGGGACTAAAAGTGCAATTTTTTAGGCTAAAAAAAGGTTAGAAACAAAAAATGAAATGAGACTTTTTGTATGGGAACAAAAAGTGCAATTTTTTCATTTATTTTTATAATATTTTTAATATTATTAGTGGAGCTTATTCATACCTCAAAATAATTAACTAGCTCATTTACTAAAGACAACCCATATTGATATTGTGTCAAATTTTTTCGTGAGACGAATCGTAAATGGTTCCATTTAGTAGAGAGTAGCGCCTGGAATTTTATCAAATTAAGCGAAGCATGCATTATTCTTTTTTCGTGGATTATTTAAAAATGTGATGATTATTAAAATGGCAAATACTTGTGTGAGACCGTCTAACGTAAGCTCTTATGTGAGACGGTCAGAAAGTGATAACTTTTATGAAGGAAAGTGATAATAAATTAATGAAAAGTGATAATCTTCTTTCATGTATAATTTATTGAATAAATAAAAAGTGATAACATTTTATAGCGAAAATGACAATGATTTATAGCGAAAGTAATAACTATTTTAAAAAGTGAAAAATAGTCTAACGTGAAATAGTTTCGCGCAAGACATACCAAGACGGCAAAGACTTGTAAATAATTAATCTTGCTGCTTTTTTTATTCAATTATTGAAAAATGTTATGACAGAAATTTTATTGTACATTTGAATAATTTTTTTCAATTTGAATATTATCAAAGTGATAATGTTTTTAAAAATAGTATTTCCTTCGTTCAAAAAATACTTGCACACTTTATATTTTTAGTCTGTTCAAAAAATACTTGCGCATTCTTAAAATGGAAATAAATACACAATATCAATAATCTTACAATATTATAATATTACAAAAATGCAACTTTCTTTTTATACACAATTTAATAAAAATCAACTATATCATACACTTTATTTTATAAAATAGCCCAAAATACCCCTTCTCTTTATTACATCATTATAATAAAGGCATAGACTTGTGTGAGACCGTCTCACGTAAGAGCTTATTTGAAATGTGTGAAAAGTGATAACTTCTATAACAAAAAGTGATACTGAACTAATGTAGAGTGCTAATGCTATTTCATGAACCATTTATAGTATAAATAAAAAGTGATAATATTTTATATCGAAAGTGATAAATATTTTAAAAAGGATAGAGCTATTGCTACCCAAAACTTTGCTGAGAGCACCCGAATCTTTAAAAGAATGATAGTGAAATTCCTATTACACCCCCTACCCCAAAACTTACGCCCAAATTAATTCTAACTAATTTTTTTTTGATAATTATCTTTGAATTGGGTGGGTTTAGTAGTAGTATTGGGTGAGATTAGTAAAATGGGTTGATTAGAATTAGTGTGGGTGTAAGTTTAGGAGTGGAGGTATAACAGAAATTTCATAATTGTTCTTTTTTAAAATTTGGGTGCTCTTAGTAAAGTTTTAGGTGGTAATAGTGCCGCCCTTTTAAAAAATGTAATGGTCTCACGTAAGATGACCTTGCGCAAGACTTACCCTACAACAAAAAATTACTTTTTAAACTCCGTGCTACCAATTGCGTGCATGTATTCTAGGGATGGAGGGAGCAATATTTTTTATTTAAAAAAATAATAATCAGAAAAAGTGATAATAGTTCCATTAAATTATTTAATAAAAGATTCGCAGGACAAATATAAAATGAAAAAAAAAATTAATAAAAAGTGACACTTAAACATTGAAAAGTAATATCCATTCAAGTGAATTATTTTATGAACAATTTATAAATTGGATAAAATGTGATAATATTTTAAATGAAAAGTAACACATAATCAATGAAAAGTGATATATATGCATCCATGTAAACTATTTCATGGATAATTCAATGGACAAAAAAAGAGTGATGACATTATCAATAAGAGAGTTGTCTGTTAAATTAAAAGTGATAACCATTCCATTGAACAATTTTATGAACAATTAATATGAAAAATAAAAAGTAATAACATTTTTAATAAAAAGTGATACTACTTGATTAACGAAAAGTGATAACAGAACAATTAAACTATTTCATGAATAATTAGTAGGAATGATTAAAGGTGATAACGCTTTTTATAAAAATGATACTTTATTTGTCAAATAAAAAATGATAATCTTCCAATTGAATTAGCAACTAAAAATTCGTGAAATAAATAAAAAGTGATAATGTAATACCCCGAGAATTTTTTCTATTTATGTGATAATATAATTTGTATTTTACACATTTTTATAATTATGTGGTAATTGTCTCTACATTTTATTTATCTTTGCATTTTTATTTAATACATTTATGATAATAATGATCACACTATGTGAATATATATATGCATAAATATTTATTTGCATTAATTTGGATATATATAATTAAATTATTTTATTTGTATAAACATATTATTTCTTAAGCATCACACTTTCTTATAATAATAGTAATGTTAAGAAAATATATACTTACGTATATTAATTTGTAAATATATCATATTTTAGTTATTAAGTATTGCACGTATATTCGTAATAATTAATAATAATAAAATAAAATAATAATAATAATAATAATAATAATAATAATAATTTTACTACATATATACGAATTACGAATTAATGGTGCGATTAAACACATACGTGGCCTTACCCATTTCAATTATTTAAGTCGGCATTTACAAGTGCGTCTCTATATATATGTATGGGTTCTTAACCCATGTGAGTGAGTTGGGAGAACATCAGCGTTAAAAAAAAATTAAAAAAAAAAGAGAAAGAGAGAGGGGGAAGAGAGAAAGAGGGAGGATGAGAAGAGCGTGTCGGAACGGGAAAAGAAGAGATTAGTCACAGTTCTTTACGAGGTCTACAATGTACTATCGGAATTCAGATAATTAGAGGTCCAATTACAATGCATAAACGTGTTGTGCGTGAATTATTTGTAATTAATATATGATAATTTGTGATTAGTTTAATTACATTATGAATTATTTGTGATTAATGTGTGATATAACTTGTAGATTTATGTGATTTGAGATATTATCGTTGTTTTATATTTGTTGGTCTATGTGATCAAATATTGTTGTTTTATATTTGTTGGTCTATGTGATCCAAGATTGTTCTAAATAAAGATCTATGTGATCTTAAATAAAATAATTATTTTATTTTAATTAAATGTTGATATTAATGTCTTAATTAATATGTGATGCATATATAATTTCTCCTACTTGCATATCATTCATAATCAAGAAAAATATTTTCCCCAAAAATTAATAAGATAATAATGGTGTGTGGGGCCACTACATATGCACTGAGTAGCGGAAGGGGCGACATGGGGAAACCCAGAGTAGGCTACCTAGAGTAGGCCACCGTCTTGAATTATTGTGAGAAAGAGTGTGGTGTTTAGTGAGGGGATTTCCAGGTAGTAGGGGTTCAGTTGATGATGGACCCTAGCGGACTGTAAGGAAAGGTGGATCCTCGAACTGCACCAGTGGAATTCTGTGGTGGGAGATAACTCTTGGTGGCGAGATAAATGAAGAGCAGCAGGAAATTTGTTAGGCCACTAGATGATAGTCCTCACAGTAATTCCATATTTATATTGTGAAATTGATAAATCGAGTGATGAGCTCAATTTCATTGTATATTATAAGTGTATCGTAGGGATCCCACAACGTGAACCGTTTTCATAATAAAAGAGATCAACTAGAAAGACTAGAAAATAGGCGATGGAAAAATAAATGAATTTTCATGCACTGTCATGTATGATTTCTATTTGCTGAGTTTTATCTCGCTAGTTTATGCATTATAGGTAAATTACACACGAGACAGGTGGTTGGGGTTCCTTCAAATCCTGTGAGTTGTATACATGGATAACGACTTGTTGGGTCGGTGTAATGAACTGCTTTGAGGTTAATCTGGAAATTATATAAATAAAAAGAAAATGAAGTAAGAAGTGAAAAGAATATTTATTTATTGGTGAAAAAAATGAGGTCGTGAGATAATAATTTTAATAAAAAAAATTGATAATATTTTTATTATAAAGTGATATGATCAATTAAAAAGTGATAATTACTAAATTAAAATATTTTAAAAACAATTTATAAAATAGTAAAAAATAATAACATTTATAATAAAAAGTTATGTTTAATTATAAACAAGTGGTAATTATTTTAAAAGAAAAAATATAAATAATAGCATATAATAGCTTTTTAATAATTAATATAACAATTTGTTTTAATTTTATTCATAAAATGTAAAAGAAAAATTCCATAATTATTTGATGGACCAAGTTGCTGCCAACTTATTTTATCATTATCTTAATTAGCACAGTCTCTTTTTCTTTTCATACAGTAATTAATTAACGCGGCCTTTTAGCATGCCTTACTATTTAATTAGTAAATGGGTGGATGTGTATTCCGCTTTATAAAATATATATAACCTCGTCCAAAACTTCCCCAATTATATTTTAATTCGTATTTTTATTCGTTTGTACGAGCACGGAGATTAAGAAGTATATTTTTTAATATATAATATTAGAAAAAGTATATAGATAAATTGGCAATTTTGAGAAAAAAAATAAAGTTGTTGGGAATAATAAATAATGTGTAAGAAAGTAAATAAAGTTGGATTGATTAATAATGTAAAAAGTAGATAAAATATATAATGTATTTTTGCCATTTATGAAAACGTGTGAAAATACCTATAACACCTCAAAATGAAAAGCGAGTAAAAATATGTGGAACGGAAGAGTAATATATATACAAATTACCAAATACACCCAAATTAAAACAATTATTATATATTTAATTGTAAACACCATTCATGAGTATGGTAAATCTGAAACTTCTAAAATCACTTATTCTCTATTGCAACTTTTAGTGCACTCTATTAGTTCTACAAGCTCCAATTTGCACTAGCAAGAAAAGTGTGAGAAATGGATATTTGATCACCGTTGATTGGTGATGAGATAAACTTATTAAAATATACAATTCAGTACAAAAGTAGGTTGTATAGTATGAAAACCCAATCAAAACATAGTTACAAAAGATATAAAGAATAATCTAGAATAATATATATTTCTCTTAATACCCCTCGTCAAGCGTTGTATGGGATATAAGCAAATGTAAAGTTTGGAATGCGAAAATTCAAATGCCGGTCAAGAAAGGATTTTGGTGAATATATCATCTAGTTGAAGATGAGAAGAAACGAACTGAGTGTGTAACTTTCCAGAGGAAACAAGCTCTCGAATAAAATAACAATCAATGTCAATGTGTTTGGCTCGCTCGTGAGCAATGTGTGTTGAGAATAGAATTTCACGCATTTTATGTGTGCACTTTGCTTAGAAAAATTATTGTTTTTGCATAAAATTGTATACGTTTGAGTATCTGCACGATTTTGAGAATGTTAAGGTATTTTTGTGAGTAAAATAGGGAAAAACAGATCAGAGTCGGAAGCAACATGGAATAGAGTCGGAAAGACCCAACTCGGCACCTGCTCGGTACTAGCTCGGGTCAAGTTGGGGGGTGCTCGGAGGTCAGCTCGAGCCGAGCTGGGATCCATGGGGGCCTACGTGACGTGGCAGTCCATCCGACACCCGCTCGGCTGCAACTCGGCATTGTCCAGACCCAACTCGAGCCAAGCTGGGTGCCGAGCTGCGAAATTTTTGACCCAATTACGGCATATTCCATCCAGATTCATTTTTTTGAAAGCTTTGGAATATTATTTTCGAGCAATAGAGCGAAATACATTCTTATCACAAGCTTTTAATAATTTTTCCGTGATCTGTTATTACGTACGACTATCTTCACTATAGAAGTAAAAAAAATAACGAAAGAAAAAATAGATAGACATAGCTACTTTTTTCTATAGATAGACTAAAACATCACAGGACATCCTGTGCTCTATAGAAAAAAGTAGCTAGGTCTATCTATAGGGCTTTCTTTATAAAACAACAATTTTTATCAGTTGTAGAAAAGAAAGAAACTTCGTATTCATAAAGAAAAATAGAAAAACCTAGCTACTTTTATCTATAGATAGACTAAAGTATCACAGGATATCCTGTGCCCTATAAGGAAATATGTCTTTTTTTTTTCAAAAGCAACACTTGCGTGAGAACGTTACCTGGTGACTTCTTTTTCTTAATTTGTTATTACCTTTTGATAAAGATGTTAGTCCCTCCATCCAAAGAATACTTGCACATCCTAAAAAAGGAAGTAATATATAATATCAATAACCTTATACTACAATATTATAAAAATATCACATTTTTTTACACACAATTAAGTCAAAGTCAAATATATCATGCACTTTATTTTATTAAATTACTCAAAATATCCTTCAATTTCTTACATCATTATAACATCAAAGTTACTTTTCTTAAACTCCATGCCACCAAATATGTGCATGTATTCTTGAGAAGGAGAGAATATCATTTTTTTATTTATACTATAAATTATTCATAAAAGATTTCACTTAATTATGTAGATGGTAAATTATAACATTTTCATCAATCAAATATTACTTTTTATTTAATATTATCACATCTTATTTGTTCATAAATCCATCCAATAAAATGATTGTTAGAACTTTTAATTTCCAATATAGTCTAATTGTGGACAATATGCTATTATGCAATTATATTAGCTATTCAATTATTTATGGACTTAATTAAGTGATCCAATTAAGGTTAAAAGTTCATGGGCTATAATAATAATTAATATGGAATAATTGAGTAGATACCCAATACTACATGACTGGGTGATTATGGGTGGCCCAGTTGCATAGTATATAAAGGCAACCAGTTTATGGTCCCCGATATACTAAGTCACACATGATCTTCCCTTCTCCCCATCAGGAGGATTACTACGGTCCCCATAAGGAATAAGGATGCTTAGTTGAGGAAGGCCATAATACCTATCGATCGTGTTCCGCCTAACTCTAGATTAAGGTACGCTTCCACATTACAGTTTGATCTTAATTTATCATAATAGGGTTAAGGTTTTAAGGATTTATTTCCTACAAGTAGTATCAGAGCCACCCTAGTTATGATTCTCTGAGATCTGTAAAATTGATGATTAAAAGTTGAGATTTCGATTAAGTTTCATTATGGTTAATCTTGATGGTTCGTGATCTAGTTTTACATGTATTTATTAATTAAATTGAATACATACTTGAGGATGGTGGCTGAAGTTGTTCATGTATTTTAGTTCAAATATTATTGGTAACATTTTTGGAGAATTAAAATCATGGATTAATGATGGTTCTTTCGCAACTTTAAAACCCAATGGCATAATTGCAAATTGTATCAATTAATATGGATGTGTCTCTACTGATTATGTGGCTTCCATTAATTTCCATAATTGATGTCGGGTTGTTCTTCAGTCAATGGTATTCATTGGAATACACAAATGCAATAACTGTATATATATTCTAGTATTTTAGTTTGTAATTTTTCCAATTGCAAGATGTTTTTCAAATATTGAACTCAAGAATATACTTCGTTTCGGAATCTCTGCTCCACAAGCAAGAAAATTGATCACCCACGAGTCTTACACTTGTATTCTGCCTTCGATGTTAATCAATTTTGTTTAATGGTAATAGTGGTTTGCCATTTTAGTGAATAATGTTTCAATTATTCTTTAGGTGGTGGATTTGATTTGGATTAATTCCCATAATTATATTATTCAGATTTGCATTGTTTCATTAATTAAGTAATAAACAGTCCTCTATTTCGAGGATGATACATATATTCAAATTACTTATGACTAGATTAATTTATTGATGTAATATGCAGTTTATTGTATTAGTTTCAATGATAATCAATTGCAACATCAATTGTGTTATTTTTGTTATGAGATTGATTAGTCTCGATTTATGTGAATTGATAGTTCATTTGCAAAAACTTTTGACCAATAGTGTTGTTGCTATTTGTTGATATAATAATGGAATAATAAATATTAGAATATTACATTAATTATTTATATATGAGCAATATGAATACTTGTCCAATAGATTTTGGCTTGATGATTTTAGTAATAAGTTATGTGCCATATTAAATTGGACATGCATGTCGTAATTGATTTGATAGTATATTTGGAATATTATACAAAATATATTTGCCTAATTTAGTTTATTCTAAATTTGGATTTGGAATTTCAATTAAGTTAAGAAATCTTTCATATTTTTAAATTTGTGTGAATCATCTAAAATTCCTATTTAGATTGTGGAATTTTAATTAAATTAAATTTGGGGAGATATTTTTTTAATGTCGTTCAATTAAACATAAATATTTATTTTAAAATATTTATTTAATTGATCTAGTAATTTTTCAATCTAGTCAATCAAAGCATCATGTTGCCATAGCAACCTCTGTGTGTGGAGTGCGATTTTATTAAAATTACATAGATGAGTATGAAATTATTTATGTGTTCTGTGTTTGGCTCATAGGTAGGCACAATTTGACAGAATAATAACACACATGTGATAATAAGTATGTAATAATTATTTAAATTGTTCATGTGAACATTTGCCGGTCCATAGATAGACTTTTATTTGACAGAACTTATTATCAATACTTGATTATTACACTAAGATTACCCCTGCAGTTAATTTTTGTCCATAGACGAGGTTAATATTGCACAAGGTGTCTTGTGATGGGTCCCCAATTAATAATATTGTGCAAGTGTATCTTCATGCGGGTATTGATCGGCCCAAAGATAGATTAATATTTGGCCCGAAATACACAAGCACCTGTGGTGGTGAATATGTGATAATTATTTGTTTAACATGTGAGTAGTAAGTCGGCCCAAAGGAAGATTATTGCTTGGCAGTTTTATTGTCAGTATTTGACTACTACGTAGAGGGTGTTACTTACAAGTTAATATTGTTGTTATTGGACTTGATACTAATGATGTGCTCGGTTCCCCAAGATGAGTCTAAACTATTTAAAATTTGAAAGATTATAAAGTTTAATGCAAGCACGATAAATTTATTTTACAATAATTCTTTGTACAATTAAGATGTCTACTAATTAAGTTTAACATATATCAACAACAAAATCGTGCATGATGATAACTTCAACAATAAAGATGAGACTAATAGGTTTCTAACAAACTTTGTCTCAATAAAGTATAAGGACAATACAAGAAAATCCATTAAGAATGATGCTAAAGACAACTAAAGTATAAACTTTTGTTTACTCCTAAAGGCTTGTGGAATTGTTTTATAATACACCACATTAAGATTACTTAGTATGAATGATATTGTGGTGTAGTTAAAAGACAAAAATAGTACTCCATAACATATGGTTACTAACTGGAAAAATACTAAAGATTGCAGCTTATGGTCTCAATAAAGTTTCAACCAAAGTAGTTGTGAGAACTCTTTGAGTTTCATATATGGTGATGTCCAACTAAGGCTAGATTATTGGGAGCTACTAAAGAAAATTGGACTCAAATAAATACAAGCTACTTTATTGGTTATGAATAAAGATAAAAGTTCATAATCCAATTAATCGAATCATATTTGAGACGGGTAATACGGTATTCTGTGAGGATATTGAATTGGGGGAAAATAATATTATGGACATTGTCTTTGAAGATGAGTCTATTAGACCCACACTTATGCCTTTTAAGAATATGGAAATTCAGAATATCTATGGAACAATGTCAATAATATTTAAGGAATTACAAAATTCAACAACCTTAAGAATCAATGTCACTAAGGAAACCACTAAAGTTGGGAGAAAAACAATTAGGATAATTATGTAGTTTTTCTTTTAAATAATGAGGATACTATAGAATTAATGGTAGAACATTTCAACAATGTTCATCAAACCATGCAAGGTCCAAATACTCGAAAGTGGGTTAATGCTATAAGTTATGAGTTTAAATCAATACAAGATAATTAGATTTTCATCTTGATAAAGGATTATACTCAAAAGGGAAGGGAGGCATTGATTTAAGATAATCGTGACATTAATAGTATATTTTGATCTTGAATTAAATTAGATGGATGTAAAGATAGTTTCTTGATGGAAACATTGATGGAACGATCTCAACGATTTAAGAATTAAAAAACCATCTATACATTCAAGTAAGTTTTTTCATAAAGGAATTGCACATATCATCATGAGGTAATTGACTCATCTGGTTTTGAGACAAATGTAGATGATTATAATGTGATTCAGTGGGAGAATGTTTAAGTTAAACTAAGGGAGACAAGTGCAGTCTCATTCAGGTGCCATAAAGTTAAATTAAAGATTTAAGGAATGTAGAAATATTCTATATGTTTTGACTGTTGGAAGTTGTTGTATGATGAGGTCTGTACAAGACCTAATTTGGCTTTTTTGGTTGGTGTAATAAGTAGACATTTAAGTAACTCTAGTATAGTTATGAAGTATTTATAGAGAACTAAGGATAACATGCTTGCTCATCAGATATCATATAAATGGGAGATCATAAAGTAGTCTGATTTTGAGTTTTGTTGGATGCTAATACGGTATAAGATCAACTTTAGGCTACATTTTCTATTGGTTGGGAGAGTTATATTATGATGCAGTGCCAAGCAAACACTTGTAACTCATTAACCATAGCAACGAAAATAGTAGCACACTAAGGGCATCCAATCATGAAATAAAGGTTGCGAAATTTTATCACAAAAAGTTGATTGTGACAGTTAGTTTGCAATAAAGTATTAACGACAAGAGTACTTATAAGTCAAACGTATTGACATAGAATTCTTGATTGTTAAAAAAAGTATTATTATGGATAAATTTTGGTAGAGCATATTATGATACACTCTAAATACGGATCCGCCAATTATGGATTCAACACCCTGTAATTTTATGGGCTAGCTACTTATGTGGGTGTTATATGGTTTTAGAATACATTGGTTCAGTGGGAGTCTAAATTTATTGCTCTTTAAAGTTCTCAAGACACTTTGTTTTGGATACTTCGATTTTCTGCAGAATAAAGTTGATGACTTTGAATTCATTGTGAATTCACTTAAGTAATTTTCCATTTTGTAATATTTTATATTATGGATTGATCTCACTAAAGGTTAAAGTAGGACCAGTTGGAAATAGACATGATGTTGATCACATTACATGTAATTTCAATGCTACTCACCATATTTGATCTATGTCATTAAGTATACTAATATTGGTGATTGTCAGGGTTTAACCACGATTTATAATGTGGTGAATGTCGCGGTAGTTCCATATTAGTATATGAGATGAACCATATTATTAAGTATAGCCTGAAGAGGAATATCATAAAGTTGCGCAACTAAGGACTCTTGACATAATTGCTTTGAGAAATATATAGCCCAAGTGGGAGATTGTTGGAAACTTTTAATTTTCAATATTGTCTAATTATGGGCAATATATTATTATGCAATTATATTAGCTATTCAATTATTTATGGACTTAATTAAGTGATCCAATTAAGGTTAAAAGTTCATGGACTATAACAATAATTAATATGTGCCAATTGAGTAGATACCCAATACTACATGATTGAGTGATTATGGGTGGCCCAGTTGCATAGTATATAAAGGCAATCAGGTTTTGGTCCCCGATATACTAAGCCACACATGGTCTTCCCTTCTCCCATCAGGAGGATTACTATGGTTCCCATAAGAAATAAGGATGCTTAGTTGAGGAAGGTCATAATACCTATCGATCGTGTTCCGCCTAACTCTAGATTAAGGTACGCTCCCGCATTACAGTTTGATCTTAATTTATCATAATAGGGTTAATGTTTAAAGGATTTATTTCCTACAGATCACACATGTTTATCATTTATTTTTTTTAAAAATATTGTATCACTTTTTAATTATTATTATTATTTTTTCCCGCCTCACCGGACAAATTTCTATCACCCCAAACTACTCTATGAATAAAGACATAAATTGATCACGAAATCATATAAGGAATAATATCCATTATAAACATATCTCGAATTTTCCAACACTTTGAGATCATATAGATATGAAGCTAAGGTCATATATTTACCATATCTACCAAATATTCTAAAATTCTCCATCTTCAAGATAGCCATGTTATCAAGAAATGTTTGAAATTAAAATTTATTTACGTCGGTGATGGTAGTTTGTATGCTAAATAAGATTCGTGATATCTTCATATTGAGGTACATATCTAATTCTCAATATATATTAATGGGCAAAATATTTTAAAAAGAATCTTTTGACACTTTAAATAAGTGTGGATAATTAGCTTTATATTTATATTCTCTAGCATCCATAGACGCATTAATAACGTTCATAGGGTGAGATTCAGCTTATAGCCTTACACTTCATGAAACTTATATAACTAGAGAAGTAGAGATAATATATATTTACCTAATTTTGAATTTGAAGTTTCGTATTATGTCCAATAAAAATCTACATCAATGACACAATACTATGGAGAGTTAGTCTCATGTGTCCTCGCGAATACAAAGTGTATAAGGGTATAACAATAATATTTTAATGGATATACATTTTAATTAGTAAGGATATAAATTTTTTATTGAAAATATCAGGTGAAATATGAATAGTATAAATGTTTGATTAAAAAATTTAAGTTTTTTTTTTTCTTTTGACAATAAAGGTTATAAAAACTATTAAAGAGCATAATATAAAATACTAAAGGGTACAAGTTTCGAAAAATATAAAATTTTGGGGCATGGTGTTCCTGGGTACTCACAATTTTAGCCTACTATGTAATTATAACTTTGTGATATTTGACAAACACTTGTATAAACACGGTTCACATGTGAACCGTGTTTATAATTATTACTTTTTAGTACACAAAAATTTACTCTTTAGAAACATAAATTATTACTTTTCTAAATGAAAAAAATCACTCTTCAAATTATTATAAGTCTTGATTTATCGATTACTCTTCAGTACATGAAAATTTATTTTTTAGAGAGAAGAATTATTACTCTTCTGTAAAAAAATAATTATTCTTCAAATAGTAATTTTTTATATACAAAAAAATCATTTTGCAAAAAGAGGATTTACATATAAATACGATTCACAATAAACTCACTTATGATATACTCCCTCCATCCCGCTTTAAGGTTTACGCTTTCCATTTTGGGTTGTCTCAAGTTAAGGTTTATATTTTTTTTTTATCATGTTGAGCCCACACAAAACAATGAATTATTCCATGTAGGACCCATATACAATACTAATACAACTACCCACTTTATATTAAATATTATTTCTCTCACCACACTACACATTAAAATATTATATCTCTTAATCTCCGTGCAAAAAGCAAACATCAACGTTAACGCAGGATAGAGGGAGTACATACCTAGTTAATGAAAAGTGATAATCATTCTATGAATTATTTCATAAATAATTTATAGTATAAATAAAAAGTTATACTCCCTCCGTCCCGGGCAAAGGTGATCATTTACTTTTTGTACGTAAATTAAAGAGTATTATTATTTTATATGTATTAGATAGTTGTATTAGAAATATGTGATGGGTAGTGATGGACATTTCTTACTAAAAAGAAAAATAAAGATCTTTAAATGAGACGTTCAATATAGTAAAATAGGATCTTTGGGCAGGATGGAGGGAGTAATACATAATAACTAATTAATAAAAAAAAACACGATCTCTCCGTGAATTATATGCATTACCAAATCCATTAATTATTTCAAATTGATATCATATTCAAATGTATATATATAAGATCAATTAACTCGTTTAATCAAAATACTCTTTCATAAAATTTCATGCTAATTAGGAAATATTGAAAGATTATACCTTTTGTACCGGACAAAGAATGGTGTGAGTCCATCTCACGTAATGGTTTACGTGAAACGAATAAAACATGATAATTTTTATAATAAAAAATGATACTCAATTAATGAAAAGTGATAATATTATTTCATAAATAATTTATAGTACAAATTAAAAGTGATAACATTTTATAACAAAAGTGATAACTAATTATGAAAGCGTAAAATGTTTTTATTGCTTATTTATACTGTTGAATTCTTAAAATATTTAGCAATTTAAACAATGCATTTTTCCATTTTCATGCATTAGAACATCACGTAATATATACTCAAATTTATCACATTGGTTTTGGTTCGATCAACAGCTTATACATCCATCCAAATTAACCTTGAAAATCCATCCAAATGTCAACTATTGTTTTCATATGTTTCTGTGTAGGAGAAATAAGAAGCAGGGTTCGGACAAAAAGTTGAAAGATGCCAAAATTGGTTGACATCATCATAGACACTAAAAACAACTACTCTTGAGAGTAAAAGATTACAAAAGATTCTTTTTAAGATTTACTTTATTAAATTAGCATTTTGATTCTTCTATATATGTTTGAATTTCGAACGATTTCGTCATGCATGCATGCTGGCTGTACTGTTATTAGTGTTAATCACACTAGCTTAGTGTTAATGTGCACCTAATTGCACTAGAGCTTAATTAGAGTGCTTAATCACATTAATTGACTTTGGAAATCTTCCACACCGGCTTACTAGTGACAATCGTTACTTCCTCCCTTACACAATAGCATCACAATGGCGTGTAGTATATATTTTCAATTTGACCGTCTAGGTGCATCTTCCTTTTTAAAATACAATCCACACAAAATAATTAATTAATTTTTACGGAGTTTACATAAAACACTAATACGACTATTTATTTTATATTAAAATGTTATTTCACTCACTTTATTATAAATTAAATTATTAACAAAGTCTCTTGTGAAACGGTAATTATATGAGACGGGTTGTGAGACGGGGCGACCCATTGTTAAAGTATCATTGTTATGTAGTTAAAGTATTCTTATTATTAGTTAAAATATATTTTTTTAAAGTATGATTAATAATGAATTAAAATATGTTTTTAAGTATCAATAAACATACTTTATTTATATACCAAACATACTTTAACAACAGATCGACCACAATCCATCTTATATATACACGTCTCACAAGAAAGTACCTCTAAACTATTATACTCCTCAATCTTCTAAAAAAAGCAAAAGTAACTATTATAACTCACAAGAAAGTACCTCTAAACTATTATACTCCTCATTCTTCTAAAAAAAAGCAAAAGTAACTATTGTGTACCTCTAAACTATTATACTCCTCAATCTTCTAAAAAAAGCAAAAGTAACTGTTATAACACAAAGTATCCACAAAATTAAAATTTTGCACAATATACCATTTTTTCACAAATATAATTTTTATACTTTTCACTCTAAAGGATTTGAATTTTATTTTTAAAGTTTAATGTTTTAGAGCTTAACACTTAAATATTTTCTTTAAAAAATTGATATAATATTAAGAGAGGGACTAGGGTGCAACCGGTTGTACAAATTGAATTGGTACAACCTTGGTCCCCACCCTTCTTAATTAATTCCTGCTCCTTCATTAATGTTGTTTTTTATTTTATTTTTAATTTTTTTATTTTAATGACTATTATACCCTAAACCCTAAGGGATAATTATACCCTAAACCACAAGGATAAAATTATAATTATACCCTAAACCCTAAACCCTAGAGGATAATTATATCCTAAACCACAAGGGTAAAATTACAATTATACCCTAAACCCTAGGGGATAGGGGATAATTATACCCTAAACCACAAGGGTAAAATTACAATTATACCCTAAATCTTAAACCCTAGGGGATAATTATACCCTAAACCACAAGAGTAAAATTATAATTATATCCCTAAAATTAAAAAAAAATAGTAATATACAACAATAATTAAAAAAAAAAAAGAGGAAAACACACACTGAAAGTGAAGGAAGGAGGTTGTACAGTAGGTTGTACTAATTGAAGGTTATATACTAGTCTTTACCTAATATTAATAATACGAGTTCTATCTACACCCTAACACTCAAGATGAGCTTTTCATGAATTAACGAAATGAGATCTTAAAAAATTCGTCATGTATTCACTGAGAAAAGGAAAAAAAATCGTCATTTACTCGTTGAAAAAAGAAAAAAAAAATGGCACAGAAAACACAAAATGAAAAATATTACACGAAAAGTTCATGTGAGATCATATCTTATAAAATTCCACTTGACACATTAAAAAAATGTGTGATACAAAAAGACATACAGAAGACACGTAAAAGACATTTGGTGGGATGCCAATTCGCAAATGGAATATAAATTGCTCTAGCTGGTAAAAGTGGTCAATAATTTAATAACTAAATTGGATCACTTTCGTCAACCTTTAACATTAGAGCAAGACTTATATATAAGACGAAAAATGAGTTCTTGGAATTAAATAAGAGATGATATATTTTTTCCTTTAAAAAAAAAATGTTACCCTACTAAGGAAAGGTGATATCATTCTCAAGAAATCATCCTGTAAATAATTCATGAATTAATTGTGTTTAAAAAAAACGAACAAATGTGATATATTTTAAGTAGAAAGTGAATCTGATCAATTAAAATCAATATCCATTTCATGCATGAAACCATTTCTTGATATGAACTTGTTAAGTTCCTTCCTTTTTCTCTTAAAAAAAAATATTTCTTTCAAGTGTGAGAGATCTATTGTAGCTCGAGATAAGTGGAATCAAGTTTAATATCGAACCCAAAGTAATAATATAGACAATTTACTCATTAAGTATTAATTTGCACAACAATTAATCAAGAAATTCAATTGATGAGTGTGTAAATTTACATATAGCTCTGATTCTTGTGATAATGATGTATGATTTGTTCCTAAGTGGAGATAAATCGAGATATGTAGTAGAAAGTCACGAATCAGGTGCGTTGAGGCCGTTTGAGCAGATTCTCGAAGGAAAACAGGACAGAAGTGATCGGAACTGGAAAAGGGGTGTTTTAGGCACCCGGTTTGACCAAAGGAGGGGTTGTTCGACCAGCACCCATAGTCGAACCAGGTGTATGGCTGTTTCAGAGTGGTTCGACCACGACATTGTGGTTCGACCAAGCATGGTGGTCGAACCGTGGTCGAACCAAAAGCCTGAAGATTCACAGAATGTGGTTCGACCACAAAGCTTCTGGTTTGACCGGTGGTTCGGGTCGAACTAGGCACCTGCCAGTTCATTACAGGCCAGTTCGACCAGGCCATGAGTGGTTCGACCACTGGCCCTGGTCGAACTAATGCGCGAGAAGATTCCGGATCTGTATTTTTACACCTTCAGTACGTGTTTTCGCTCAAAAAGCCCATCTAAGGTCCATAAAGAGAGTTTACAAATATAAAAGGAAGCCCTACGCAACTGAGAGGGAGACGATTCACCACCTTCATTCTACACAACATCCGAAACCCTACTATCATCCACGGAGCTGTGGAGAGAGATTCGTCTGTCGAATCAAGTGAGAACCAAGTGAAGATTCAAGACGGAGAGAGACGCGACGGCACCCGCATCTTAATTTATCTTGTAATTTTCAAGATATGGGTAAGATCTATTCAACCACCATGATTGTTCTTTGATAAATCATGGGCTAGAACCACTTCGGTAGTTCTAGGGTTTATGAAAGTTTATGAGTTAATTGAACTTCCGTGTGTATACTCCGTACAACACTACTTGTGGTTTATTTTATATAAGACTATTCCTTTTTAATTCATACTCAGAGTTGTTTTGTACATCATTAATTGTTATGTAGAGTCTGAATACATATCTTGATTATTGATTGAGTGCATTCACTGCTGAGCAGGGTTACATGTTATGATTCTAAGTGAGGGAACTCCGAAACTTCATTAGAACTATCTTATATAAATACTTGTTAATTGAATCTTATTCGGGTTAATAAGTAGGACAAAGAGAATAACTTCATAGTACTTATAAAGGGAGATCATATCGGGTTAGAATACTTAGTGCACGGGAAATAATTAATACTGATAGTACCTAGAAAGGGTGGTGAATTATATCTATTGCTTCAAGGATATTTACACGTGTCACACGCTTATTTACTTGTGTCTAGAGTAGATTTGCATGGTTTAGTGATGCATCCATATTCCACAAGGTAGAGTCGGACATTGATACACGGAAGAAAAATTAATAAGTAAAACAGGATGGCCCGAAGGACTACCTAATTTCTCACTTATTCACTTTCATTTTATCTTACTGCTTGTTTATTTTAATTGCTTTTTTTAATTATTTGTTTATTGGTTACTTAATCACCACAAATATATTGCCATATTAGTCTTAATAAGTTAGATTATAATTAAATTGATAATAACACCCTTCACGCTTAGGGATTAATATTGTGTGTTGAGAAAACGCACATCAAGTTCTTGACACCATTGCTGGGGACGACATTAATTATTAGTTTATTATTTCTAGTTTAATTGAGACTATTTTATTCTTATCTTTATTTTCTAACACTTATTTTTCTTAGGTGTATACACACTAGATCAAAGGTAGGAGAGTTAGCACCTTTTAATCCAGTGATCGGTGCATCGTCGAGGAAGAAAAAAAAGAAGAAGAACAAGAACAAGAACGTGGAACCAACTAAAGCTCTTAATTTAGTAGTTGAAGTTGACGAGCTGAACTCGCAAGCGATTGAAGCTGCAGCCGGAGACGAGTCTGAAGCATAAGTAGTCAACATGGCGGCAAACCTGGATAATCTTGCCATCCGTGAAGTCTTTAAGAACAACAGAGGAGGCAATGCAGGGCTGTTATGAGCAAGAGGGGCCAGAGCTGATTTTGATCTTCACCCTGCTCTGATCAGCATGATTGAAAGAAGCCCCTTTTCTGGGGGAACCTTTGAAGATCCCCAGCAGCATGTGAATAAGTTCTTTGGTTATGCAAGTACACAAAAAGATGCACGAACTCATGAGGATGCGAGGAGGATCATCTTATTTAAGTTCTCGCTTACTGAAAGAGTGAGAGATTGGTACGATACTCTTAATGCAGCTGAATGCACTACCTGGGAGCAATTAAAATTGAAGTTCTTGGAGTGATACATGCCATCTTCAAAGGTGTTTAAGATGAAACAAGAAATCATCAATTTGCTATCTGTGGTAATGAGAAATTTCACGAGGCTTGGGACAGATTCAAGGACATGCTCAGAAATTGTCTACAACATGGCTATCTAAAGCTCAATACATCAGTATTTTCTACAATGGATTGGATTGTGATTCTCGAGTGTTACTAGATGCTTCATCAAATGGAGCACTGCTTGCAAAGTTGTCCGTTGAGGCCGAAAAGCTCTTTGAGGATATTTCGATGAATTTAAGAGATTGGCTAACTGATAGAGTGAGAGGCTCTTATGTTCTTGGAAAAGTAGTGTAGGTTGAGCACACTATGGTTAAGTCGAGTAGAGAAGATGAGATCGTCTCTAGCCTGGTTAATATCAACAAGTTACTTGAGTCTCAGCAAAAGCAAATTACTGACATAGCTCAGCGAGTACCAATTATACAGTAAGATGTTTGTAATGAAGGAGTTAGGCAAGAGGAATTGGAAGAGGCAAACTATGAAGATGGAGAGTGTTCTTATTTTTTCCATGCACAATCTAACGGGTGGTACTTCGTAGCCCAAAAGACTACAACAAATGTACTTCAATCTGCTCTTTATTGGCCTACGTTGTTTAAAAATTGTGAATCCTATGTAGCGACATGCGATAGATGTCAAAGGATGGGAAACATAAGTAGAAGAGATGGGATGCCACTTCAGCCAAGCAATGTTGTTGAAATCTTCGATGTATGGGAATCGATTTTATGGGGCCATTTTCCCCATCTAATGAATTTCTCTACATCCTTCTTGCAGTGGATTTAGTTTCTAAGTGGGTAAAACCATTCCTACTCGCATGAATGATTCAAAGACCATGTTGTCTTTCCTAAAAAAACATATCTTTGCCTGCTATGGAGTTCCTAGAGTACTTGTAAGTGATGGAGGTTTCCACTTCGTCAACAAGCTTCTTGAAAGGGTTCTCAAGGAATATGGTGTTAAGCATAAGGTTACTACACCCTATCATCCTCAAGCTAATGGGCAAGCTGAAGTCTCCAATAGAAAAGTAAAATAAATTTTGGAGAAGGTAGTCGAAACTAATAGAAAAGATTGGGGTATGAAGCTCGATGACGTTTTGTGGGGGTTCCGAACTACTTACAAGACTGTGCTTGACATATCTCCTTATCAAATTATCCATGGAACGCCGTGCCACTTACCCGTAGAGATTCAGCATAAGGTTTTTTGGACATTGAGAAGTTTGAACTTGTGTCTTAAGGATCAAAAGAAGTTGAGGTTGACTCAAATTAATCATCTAGATGAGTTTAGAAATCAAGCTTATAAGAATTCGGTAATCT
The DNA here is from genome assembly GCA_023678885.1 of Pogostemon cablin. Lineage (NCBI taxonomy): Eukaryota > Viridiplantae > Streptophyta > Magnoliopsida > Lamiales > Lamiaceae > Pogostemon > Pogostemon cablin. The sequence goes on along the minus strand of CM042975.1, from coordinate 18,744,825 downwards.
ATAAGGAAAGAATAAAGAAACGTAATGATTTGAAGATCACTTACAAGGAATTCAAGCAAGGTAATGAGGTATTACTCTTTAATTCTAGTTTGAAGCTCTTTGCAGGAAAATTAAAATTGAAGTGGACGGGACCGTTCATTATCCATGGAGCCTGCGGAGGGGGGAGTTTTGAGATCATGGACAAGGACGGAGACATCATCGCAGCGAATGGGCATCGATTGAAGCATTATAAGTCGCCGAATGATGCTTGCATCGTCTTTGAAGATACTTTGCATTGATATGGTACTGTCATGACTCTCCGACGTTAAACATGAGCACCTATTGGGGGCTTACCCTCCAGTTTTAATGCTTTATTTCATTGGTATGCGTAAGAAATTTTTATATTTGACGTGCTTCCTTATCAGAAATTACATCTCTTTGCAAATTTAGTTTCAACTATAGTTTCTACTAAGTTTGGGGGGTGTGATTTACTTACCTCATCGTAGCACTGAGAGTATAATCTTTTGTTTGTAACGTTTGTTAGGGGAGTTGATTTTTTGCGGCATATTAACACTTTAATTGGTGTTGATGTGTCATTTTTTTTGCAATTTGCCTAATATTCAGTGGTGTTTTATTTAATGAGTCGTATGCGGAGTATATGTATAATTATTATTGAGTCTTAGTGGTGGTTCTCTAGCTATAATATTGCTCTGTTTTGGTACCTAATGGTCATTTTTGAGCTTGAAGTTTGTAGGGGATGAAGAAGAATTGATTTTGAAGGAACAGGAGCATGGTTCGACCAAGGGAGGAGGTCAAACCAGATGATTTGAGTCGAACTGGAAATCAGAGAAATTTTTACAAGCCGGTTCGACTAAGAGTGATGCAGTTTGACCAAGGTTTCGAGTCGAACAAGCCATCTGAAAGTTTGTTACAGGCTAGTCCGACCTCGACATTCTGATTCGACCAATAGTTCGAGTCGAACCATAGTGCTGAAGTTGTCCAGAAGCGTGGTTCGACCATGACGAGGTGATTTGACCACTTGGTTAGAGTCGAACCGCTTAGGTAAGTCGTGTTTAAGTCTGATTTTTGCTCTCGTTCTGTACATTCTTCATACCACCCTCACTTGAATCCTCTCCGAACTAAAAACCCTCTCTTCTAAACTTTGATTTTACTTCATTCTGCTCTGATTATACCACTTTTCACCCTTCCCACACTCTAATTCTCACAAATTTCAAAGTTTTTAGTTGAAAAACTAGGGGTTTCCATTCAATTTGGGGATTATTTGTTTCTTGTTGATACTACACTATGGCTGGATCAAAAGGTACGTTCTCTTGACTTTATTACCCTAGGATTGAAGTTCTATTGGTTGATTTTAAGTGGATAAGTTGATTGAGCTAGATTTTATATAGATTCTTGGTGTAATTTGAATTTTTGTTTGAAATCTCGTATGAACAAGTGATGGGTCCGATTTTAGACCTTCATGTTTACGTGAAGTTGTTGAGTAAATTGAGTGGTGAAGTGAAGCATGTATAGTTTTGAGTTAATTTATTGAATTTGATAGATGCATGCTTAAAAAGTTAAGTGATGATGTGATTTGTGAGGAGTTGAACTTGAAGTAAAATTGGATTAGCATGTGTATGATTCATTGTTGAATTTTATGAACACATGGAGATTGGGAGCATGATTATTTGGAATTGATTATACATGTTTAGCTTGAAGTCTTGAGTAGAGTTTCATGTATAGTTGGTTTTGAGCTAGGATTGGTTGCTTTTCTTGCAATTGTTTGGTATTGAAGTATTATTTTGTAGGTAAAGGAAAAGCAACAGAAATTTGCTCCAAAAAGAGGGAGGATATGCAGCCTCATGAAGATGAGGTCACAAAGAAATTATGCCTTAAGGAGAGGCTGCCTAGGAACTTCCATATACGGATGGAGAATTGGGAGGAGATAAAGGATCGATGGGGTGCGATGTCTGATAAGATCGCTCGCACGAGGTACCAAGATGATGGGGCCATGATAACGATGTATATCCGTGATAATATTATGTGGATGTTCGATCAAGTGGGCATTCATCATTTCATGGAGTTAAAGAGGCCGACTTATTTTCATGTGACTACAGAGGTGTTGTGCTCGATTAAGGTAAAAAAGGATTCTAGTTCCCTTCCCTATGAGTGCTCGTTCTAGCTGGGAGGCAAAATGAGAACATGGACAGCTGAGGATTTCAATGTGTTGCTTGGAACCCCGAGGGGGATTTCTAGGCACGAGAACAGGTACTTCAGACCGAATGACTTTTGGAGAGCTATTTCAGGTGAGGACATAGATTTCAAGACGAAAGATGCTCGTGCTGCTTTGATTCGTAACCCCGTGCTTCGATACATGGATAGAATCTTAAGAAACACACTGTTTGCCCAGAATCTTAAGAAACACACTGTTTGCCCAATTTGAGTGGAGAGTTGTATGCTCTATGATGTATGATGAATGGAGTGCAACTTAATGTGGGATTGTATTTGATTCAGCAGCTCTACAAAATCAGGAGTTCTACTTTTCAGATAGTGAATATTGAAGGACTGCTTACTCCTATTGCTGAGTCATACCACATGGACTTCACTGGCATTACACCTATCTTGGAGGATTCAGACCTAGTCAATTGTGCATGTGTTAAAGCTAGATTTGCTTATCATCGAGATGGAGATTGGCTATATACTAGGGGTTCTTAGCCCTTTTCTTTCATGTTTCCATACGATGTGAGATATTTGACTACAATCCGAAATGAGGATAATCGGTTGATGAACACTCTAGCGCATGAGGCTATATCGATTACGTGCTTGAGAAAAGGTGATTGGAGGACTGTGGCTTAGATGTATGTTGCCGGTGTGTATTAGGAGTTGCAAAGGATTGTAGATGAAGGGCAGCAATGACAGCTAGAGCCACAGCAACAGCCTCAGTATGGAGAGCACAGTGAACATGATGATGAGCATGTTGAGATGTCTGGAGAGGAGCCTATCCATCCTGGGATGGATATTCCGCAGCAGCATGAGATGCCACCATCGCCATATCCAGCATATCCACAGCAGCAACATTAAGGCAGCCCTGCCGAGTATTATAGAGAGCAATTCCATTTGATGAATGAGCACCTCTTCAATGTGAACAAAAATCAGAGAGAGACAAACCGCCAACTGGGCTTGCTTACCACGAGCTATGCCGCGCTTGACATGCGTTACAACATGCTGTATGCTAACTACTCGGTGATGGATCAGAGATTGGGAGACTTGAATGACAATTATGAAGCTATGGATAGGAAGGTGAATACACTTCAGAGAGATTTCGATGATTGGTGCCGAGATGATGATGATGATGATGCTCCGGAGTAGTAGAGGGCGCCATGTTTTCATCTTATCTGCTTCATCTCATCCCCCTTCTCTTTTTCTCTTTATAGGATGAGTATTTGGTGGTGTGAGTGGCATGTACTTATATTGATATTCTGATTTGAGATTGGATTGATGTGTGATACTTGATTCTTGAGGTTGGATTGGATTGATGATACTGTTTGGATTTATATGATGTGTTCTTGAGTAGTATGTTGCATTCATATTTTGCATGTGTTGATTTTGTTGATGAGAAGCATATATAACTTGTTAAATATGTGAAGTTTATTGTGGAATTGATCTTGATTATATGCTATGAGGAGTGCTTAGGAATCTATTTACCCATGTGAGAATTTGAGCCTTATGAAATCATGCTACATACATGCAAGATAGTTTATTCTTGTGAGAATCGTTCATATGACCGTATTCTAGAATTTGGCATGGAGTTTTGTGTGAGACTTATGATTGATTAGTTATTAGGACATGATCGTAGGCCATTATTGTTTATTTGAGTCACTTAGCCAAATTTTACCTTCCCTTATATTGTATAAATCATTGGAAGCCCTATTGAGCCTTTAAAAGTTTTTTCTTTGGCAAGTCTTGATATAAAGCCTTATTTATCCTTTACTTGAGCCTTGTTGAATATCCTATTCATTAGTAGAGAGTTGAGGTGAATATATGCTAGCTTGAATGTGAAAAGAAAAGGAAGGAAAATTTGGGTGAGCGATATGAAGAAAAGAAAAAAAAAGGTTAAATCTTGTTAGGGGTAGTGCCTGATACCGGTACCCCGACTGCCTGGAAGGGTAGTGCCCGAAATTGGTACCCTTATACTTTGATGAATAAAGATGTTGATGCCAAGAAAAAGAATGAGGACGATGAATCGCAAAGATCATGAGAATAAGATGGAGAAGAAGAAGCTATTTGCTGAAAAGCAAAACTCCAAGCTAATTCTCTACTAGTTAGTTAGTTAATGAATCTATATTTTTCTACCTTTACCAAAGAGCGAACACTACAATCCAAAAACAAGTCATTTGTGATCCTAGTAATGAAGTGATAATAAGTTGATTTTTAAGACCATTGCCAAGCTAATGGTTACACGGAAATATGAATTGAGTATGAGCGTATATATTAACCTGTTTAAGTGTACTTTACACTTGAGAGCGAGAGTAAACACTTATCTTGTGAGCTAGATGACTGAGTACTCCAAAGCGCATTATAATTGAGTGATGTTTTTGCATGAATGAAATGTATTATGCGAGTGGTACTTGTTTTAAATTGATAGAATTGCATGTGTGGGTATGTATTGTACTTGACTAGATGGACTTGTGAATTTTACACTTACTCTTGTGGTTTTGATTTCGTTGCCTCGGGACGACCAACATGTAAGTTTGGGAGTTTGATGAGTGTGTAAATTTACATATTTTGAGCTCTGATTCTTGTGATAATGATGTATAATTTGTTCCTAAGTGGAGATAAATCGAGATATGTAGTAGAAAGTCACGGATCAGGTGCCTTTGAGGCCGTTTGAGCGGATTCTCAAAGGAAAACAGGACATAAGTGATCGAAACCGGAAAAGGGGTGTTTTAGGCACCCAGTTTGACCAAAGGAGGGGTGGTTCGACAAGCACCCATGGTTGAACCAGGCGTATGGAGGCTATTTCAAAGTGGTTCGACCACGATATTATGGTTCGACCAAGCATGGTGGTCGAACCGTGGTCGAACCAAAAGCCTAAAGATTCATAGAATGTGGTTCGACCACGATACTTCTGGTTCGATCAGTGGTTCGGGTCAAACCAGGCACCTACGATTTCATTACAGGCCGGTTTGACCAGGCCATGAGTGGTTTGACCACTGGTCTTGGTCGAACCAATGCTCGAGAAGATTTTGGATCTATATTTTTACACCTTTAGTACGTGTTTTTGCTCAAAAAGCCCATCCAAGGTCCATAAGGAGAGTTCACAAGTACAAAAGGAGCTATACGCAGCTGAGAGGGAGACGATTCACCACCTCTATTCTACACAACATCCGAAACCCTACCATCATTCACAGAGCTGTGAAGAGAGATTCGTTTGTCGAATCAAGTGAGAACCAAGTGAAGATTCAAGACGGAAAGAGACCCGACGATGCCCGCATCTAGGGTTTACTTCGCATCTTAATATCTTTTAATTTTCAAGACTATGGGTAAGATCTATTCAACCACCATGATTGTTCTTCGATAAATCATGGGCTAGAACCACTTCGGTAGTTCTAGGGTTTATGAAAGTTTTATGAGTTAATTGAACTTCCGTGTGTATACTCCATACAACACTACTTGTGGTTTATTTTATATAAGACTATTCCTTTTTAATTCATACTCAGAGTTGTTTTGTGCATCATTAATTGTTATGTAGAGTCTGAATACATATCTTGATTATTGATTGAGTGCATTCACTGCTGAGCAGGGTTACATGTTATGATTCTAGGTGAGGGGACTCCAAAGTTTTATTCGAACTATCTTATATAAATACTTGTTAATTGAATCTTATTCGGGTTAATAAGTATGATAAAGAGAATAACTTCATAGTATCTATAAAGGGAGATGAGTACTTAGTGCACGGAAAATAATTAATACTTATAGTACCTAGAAAGGGGGGTGAATTATATCTCTTGCTACAAGGATATTCAAACGTGTCTCAAGCTTATATACTTGTATCTATAAAGTAGATTTGCATTGTTTAGTGATGCATCCATATTCCATAAGGTAGAATCAGACATTGATACACGGAAAGGAATTTAATAAGTAAAATTGGATGGCCCGAAGGACTACCTAATTTCTCACTTATTCACTTTCATTTTATCTTACTGCTTGTTTATTTTAATTGCTATTTTTAATTATTTGTTTATTGGTTACTTAATCACCACAACTATATTGACATATTAGTTTTAATATGTTAGATATTAATTAAATTGATAATAATACGTCCTTTGGGTTCGATAATCACTTGGTTGCTTATCAAAGCTACATTAGCATCCTTCACACTTGGGGATTAATATTGTATATTGAGAAAATGCTCACCACCATTACATGAAGAGAATTTCTTAACTAATAAAAATAAAATTTAATAAATAAATAAAATTAGCACTTAGAAAATAACCAAATGTTTAAGTGACGCGGAGAGCAGGTAGTTCTAGAGCTGGTAGTTCCATCATGCAAATCAACTATATTAAACAAGTAATCAAATCTGTCATGAAAAGTTTATAAGAGTATCATAAAAATTTTATCAATTCACTAGTACAAGTTAATTCAGTACATTAATATCAATAACATGCAAACTCAGCTACTTCCGGTCAAGCTAGTTTAAATATGCAGGCTATCAATCAAATTACTAAAGATCCAAGTATTAATTTATCTCTCTTTTCTTTTTAGGTATTTTATGACTAAACTCAATTGAAGGCTACAATAGTAAACATCCATTAGGTACTAAAAAAATAAATTTTGAAATAATCGTATTCCATTTCTTAGTCCTTCATATTAAATTCAATTTTAAATTAGAGCACTAGGCACTAAAGAATTAAGTTAATGTTTCCTTACCAGATTTTCTAACAATGGTCATGCAAAGATAATGAAGCATCCAGAATTAACGATTCTAATACTCAAATACTACATTGGTCATTCCCTTTAAATCATATAAAATTCATAAAATAAATGATGGAATAAAATTATGCAGAAATATAAAACTGATATCTAGGTCTATTAATCAAACATAATTCAACCTTCAAAACTTTAAAACTATCCTATAAAATCTAGTCAATAATGTTATAAGCAACTACAAGGTCATGTAATTTTTCTTACCGATAAGTCTATTACCTAGAAAAAAGGAACTAAAGAGAAAAAGAACCCGTATTCTGACCAAATCCTCCTTCTCCTCTTCTGTCTTGATTGATCTTTATTTTCCTCCTTTTCAAGTATAAAACATGGGACTAATCTTCTAAGTGTGGTGGTGGATGGAGGATGTGTTGGGCAATTGGATATGCGGTTCAACGTGATCGATAGGATAACAGGTAAACAAAAAACAGCGGAAGCAATTAGAATTTGTTTACCGTACTTCTGGGTTGATGTAGAGGATGAACAGCAGAGAACCACCTCTCAATCTTCTGCTGTATGTCCCAAGTCGAATCCTGCTGTTGTGTGGGCAACAATCCGCAGGATTCTTTCAATCTGCTCCTGTTCTTTCTAACTGTCAAATGAGGCACTGACTTAGGGTTAACAGGAGCTGAGATGACTTGTATAGTTGGGCTACAGCAGGGACCAGGAGGAGAAATTGGGCTGGGCCTCAACTGAATTTAATTAACCAAGCTTAGCCCAAAGCTTTTAATTAAATCCAATAATAATAATATAGTCCACTAAAATATTATTACTGCACTACCCGTCCAATCCCAAAATTATGTTCTGGGCTCCTTCTTATTATGAGCCCGATAGTCTCCCCATGTTTAAGATATACAATGTCCATTAATTAATTAAGCTACTGACAACTCAAATTAATTAATATCTCATCCGAGAGTAGTACCACTCAACCTTTTTATCATGTCGGAAATTAATCCACTTGCAAGATTTACATGATAAACCTTATGAGCTCCTCAAGGGGACATCATCAACCTATGTCGGACATGGATTCCTTCTACAATCAACATCACACCATAGAGACAGCATTACTTCCCAACTCACCGAGTTTGTTGATTTAATACTTATAAATCTCACCCATTGATGAATCAAAGAAATACATACTGCCCTACGTGTCGATATTATTGTATAGGGATTAAGAGCACGAACTTCCATAATAACAGAGATCAAGTTCTTCTATAAGTCAGTATAAGTCGAACGATCTCAGGCGGTCCTGCTCAATACACACAAGTGCACTAATGTGATTCTATTGCCAAGACAAGCTAATACCAAACCACACTACAACCATACCGATAGAGAGTCCCTGTCTATCTCAGTTGTGAGCATCTGTTCATACTTTATAAGAAAACCGATAATATGATCTTCTGCGTGTTGTCGCACAACATATTATCTACAGTATAAAGTAAATGGACTATTGCATCATGCATATAAAATAAATTATAAGATGCAATCATTTGATCATATGATTCTCATTTCAAATATTGTTATAACATTATTCATACTAAAGCTAGACTTTTAGTATACAATCCAACAATCTCCCACTTATACTAAAAGACTATGATGTCATGTCTTCTGCCATACATCTGATTCCTACTCCCACTACACGACCATTAAAAGCTCTCGCCTTAAGGTCCTTGTAAATGGTTTACTAGGTCATCATCCGATGCAATCTAGGCGACAACAACCTTCGCCTCATCATACGATTTCTCGTAACAGGTGGTACTCGCGCTCCATGTGTTTAATTGCCTTATGGACTTGTGATTTCTTCAAGTTTGCAACTGCACCAATATCATCAATGTAAATTGTGATTACCTTGGGCAAACTTAGAAACACTTCAAAGTCCATCATGAAGTCTCTAGAGTCATATAGATACTTTGGCTGCCTTATAGGCTCCAATTTATCATCTTTCCATGATGGAGTCCAGAGTCTGAAATATATTTCTATATAACACTCCTCCACATTATGACTCTACTTCCTAAGATTAAACACATAACCTTTGAGGTGAATTTACTGCCGTCCAATCTGACTAAAAAATCCAAATCTTCGTAATCCACAAGAAGCAGTGAATCTGTCCAGTAAGTCCACATATAATTTCCAGTCCTTCTCAGGCACTTTATATATGTCTTACCACAGTTCATCATTCTTGTTCTGGATTACGTTGATACCCACTGTTCATGCGTTCAGCAAAACAGATATCCAACTTCGTTCATAGCATTCTTTAGATTAAGCTTCCTTATTCGCCGAAGCATAAGGAAGTGCTTTCATCCTTTTTATCTTCTTCTTGTGTCTCAAAGACACATTCACTTAGATAAATTTATATGCTAAACGAGTATGGACTGTATCATTTATGAAACTTGAGATATGCATAATATCCTTTCTTGTGATCCGTATTACCGTGATCAAAAGGATATATTTTGCCTTTCTTAAGTCCTTCATCTCTACTGCTTTATTAACCGTACCCATACGCCCGATAATACTCTTTCATTGTCTCCAATGAGCAAGATACTATCTACGTATAGTACAAGAAACACCACCACGTTTTCGTCACTCTTTACAACACACAAGACTCATCCGCTCATTGATTTAAATCCATGCCACTGGATTACCTAATCAAAACAGATGCTTCACGATCTTAAAGCTTGCTTTAAGTTCATCGCTGGACAATTTTAAGCTTACTATCAAAATGCTATTAGTACTTTGCAATGAATCACTCTGGTTGCTTCACATAGATGTTTTCCTCAAGACTTCCAATCAGGAAAGCTGTCTTGACATCTATTTGTTGTTCCTCATAACAGCGATAAATAAAAGAATCCGAATCAACATAAGCATAGCTACCAGCGAACATGTTTTCTCATAATCGAACCATTTCTTTCTGAGTACATCTTTTCGCAACAAGCTTTGCTTCCAAGATTTTCACCTTTCCGTATGATCCTCTTTTATTTCCCTTGACCACTTGCAATGGCTTTTACACCATTTTAGTGATCTTTCAAGCTCCAAACTTAATTTAGAATCCGTAGATTCTATTTCAACATTCATTGCAACTTACTAAGATTCCGCATTTTTATTTTGTAGTGCTACGTCGTATCCGTGGGACAATACCATGTTTATTAGGGATCAAGTCTCACGACTCTCCCAAAACATATACTTTATGGGTTGTGAAACAACCCTCCCACTACGACAAGGCACTACATGTAATTGTGTATCAGACGTGACACGCGTTGCAGTTTACCTTGTGGTATATCCTCTTGTACACTTGGTACTTATACTTTGTGTTTTCTTCTCACTACCTTTAGAACAACTCATACATGGGTTTGTGATTTATTACATAGTCCTTTTCCAAAAATCTGGTGTTTGTGTTAACAGTCACCCTTCGATCTTTTGGACTAAATAAATCACCCTCCATTTTTCTAGGATGTCCCATATACAGACAAATATTTCACGAATTACTGTATCTAGGGCATATCCATAAAATGAATTTAATTATTCCAAATAATTCATCATCTATCTAATCATTACCATAAGAGCCTTATACCTTCTACCCACCACACCATTCAGCTGGGGCTCGCCCGGTGTAGACTACTTGAGATTTAATCTCAACTTCTGATCAATAGCTCCTAACTATCCCAAGAGGTATTCGCCATCATGATTGAATCGTAATGACTTAATATATTTTCCATGACGCTTCACTGTACCAGCCTTACAATTCTTGAATTAATCAAAGAACTTAGACATGCAGTGCATCATATAAATATATTGGTTTCCAGAATAATCTTCGAATATTCATAACCACCTCTCGCCTGGATAATATTAGGTTCGCTTGAATCAGAATGAACTAACTCCAACATATATATCTTTGGCTCTACACCCCACAGCCTTGAAAAGGCAGTTAATCATTTTTACTTCCAAGCAAGACTCGCAAGTCCGATAGTTTCCACTTCAGATAAACCTTACGGTCTATCGGCTATCAACTTTTGAATCCTACTCAAGTAAAATGAATTAGTCATAGACGCCAAATGTATGTTTAGTTCATTTCCGAAGGTTCCTTTCTCTTACTAATATTAGAAGATGCATTATTTAATTACTATTTATTGCATCTGTGGGATGTACATGATTCAAGAGTATACTTTTTATCCACCAACGTACTTTAACAAATTATAGCCTCATTCCTCATTACTATGACTATGTCATTTAAATAAAATGAAGTATCCATCCGTTAATGCATAGAAACCGAAATTAAATTCTTTCTATGAAACGTACGTAAAGACAATTTCTCATAATCAATTGTTTATTCTTATCATGAGATAAATAAACAACTCCCACTGCAATAGTCACTACCTATGTAGTTTTACCCATGTTATTAACAATCTTATCCTTACTCAGTGATAAACATTTAGTGATTCCAGTATCTACACAGTTCGAGTCAGTAGATGCCATCACTAATCATGTTTAAACCATTAGTAAATAAGATATTATACTTTTCACATTATGATGAAAATGACTTTCCTTTGCCACATGTTTTGTCAGAAGTTTCCCACCATATACATCCTCTTGTAACTCAGGTGGAACTTACTCAAAACATCTAGGCAATTATGGAGAATAAAATTGACTTAGGTTTCCCTTTCAACTTCTATTCCATGTGTTTCCAATTTATTCATCAAATTCAATCATGATCTTGTGCCTTTTAAATTACTCAAGTATCCGAAGAGTTACATGAGACCATCATATTTCTATGAACCTCTCATCTCTTCACTAGAGACTTTAATAGGCATCATGAGACGTCCTTTGTGAGAACACACATGTATTTTCTTAAGCAGTAAAGTTCAAAACTAAGATTCTTTTCTAATCAATTAATATTGGACGAGTAAATATAATTTCTTTTAGTTAATAATTAGTGAAATAAAACCATTCGAAATTCAGAGAATCACAAATAAATATTCCGATCAAATCTTCGAATTTTATCCTTTTATATTGATTCCCTCAAAACAATATAAAAATAAAATTCACTGACATCTCAAGCACCGTGAGTCTGCAAGCCACGTTAGGGTGGACATTTACAAACCCGAACATTTACAAGAGAAGATTTTACCCATTAATTTCATTTGTCAACCTAGCTTTATGACAAAATAATTAATAGTCGGTTCCTCTTTAGCCATGTAAATAATAGCAGTGACTCCGTTGGGGAGGAACTAATTATTCACATTTAAGTGTACACCATTATTTGATCCCAAGTCCGCTGACCAAGCTTATGTGCCTTACTATTGGAGAAGTACACACGCGCTCAGATAACTTTCTACAACCATCAATTATATAAGTTTGTACTAGTGAACCGCATATAAGCTCATCCGTTAGGGAGGAAGGCACTATAGCCAACGCACAAGTCCATATGCATCACATTACAAACAATAATTATTTAAAGAAGTTTGTACCAGTGATCCGTGAATAAACTCATCCGTTGGGGAGGAAGGCTCTATTGCCAACGCGCAAGTTTACTCACATCACTTACAAACCAATAATGGAGGCCGTGGGAATTTATTACCAACCCCCTCTCCCACTTAGTTATTTAACACCGAGGGTTTTTAAACATGCATATAATATTCCAGAATAAAATATACAACTTAGACATGCTTCTATTAACAACAATTTAAATAAATAAATTACATAGAACATGCCTTACATATATAACAATTAATTGTCAAGTTAAAACAATTAAATCAGTTATATATCATAATTAATTGCTTAAATGGTGGATCAATCAATTTGGGCCCAAGAGCAACAAATAAGCACAAAATGAGCAACAGATTAAATAATTAATCAAGTCCATTATCCATGGCCCATAATCTTAGCCCAAAATCAAATTAAGTCCACCAAGCCCACTAGCACAAAAAGTCCATTAATAAAATTAATTAATCATGCTTGGCCCATTACCCACAATTAATTAAAATCAGCAATTAATATTGGCCCAGCAGCCCAAAACACATTTTAATTAAATTGGACCCATAAGCCCAACAACCAAATTAAAATAAATTGAGCCAGCCTTTTATTAATTACTGAATTGGGCCCATAAACTCCTTAATAAAATTGGGCCCAGCAGCCCAAAACCAATTATAAGAAAAATAGGCCCTGCAGCCCAATACATTTTAATATTGAGCAGTCTTTAGCTATTTTAATTAAAATTGAGCCCATTAGCCCAAAATCAAATTAAAATAAGGCCCATTGGGGCAGCCCATACACAACTTCTGCCCTAAATCACAGCCGCTTTCATCCGTCCCTGGCAGCCGATCAGACTCCATCAACGAACTACAGCCGGCCCTCGCCGCCGGCCGTGCAAGATCTCCCAGCCGCGCCGAAAAGCCACCACATCGCCATCGAAATCAAGCTGGCGACCATCATCACAGGCAGCCATGAATTCCAGCGACGCACACTCCGCCAATCGACAGCCACCGACAACCAAGCCTGGAAATCAAACATCGGCGCGACTGCAGCACACCACCGGCACAATCGACTGGGATCAGCTGCACCTGCTCCGATCGAGGGTCCGCCGTCACTCCGCATCATCGCGATCCGTCCTTCTACCTGAACACCGTCAGCCCACCGGACGGGATCCGATATGGATTTCGCAGCCAAAGGCCGCCACTGTCCAGCACGCCATCGATCGGGATCCGCCTGCACCAGTCGCGCAGCTGATTCTGACTCACCGTCCATTGTCGCTGACTCGAGTCGCAACTTCTTCCATCAGGATTCCCCAATTCGCTTCGACAGCGCCGCCGCCTATCGATTTGGATCTGCCGCTGACTCACCCGAAAGTCGTCGGTGACTAACCCAAAACTGTATCGAATTGCCCAGCCAGACTTCTCCCTTAGTCAAGCATCGCCGTTTTAGACCGCGTCAGGTGGCAACCCAAACGAGTCACGGGCGACAGCGGCGGTGGCGATAAAACTGGGTTCTGACTCGTTCCAACCCTTCGTCGACTCGTCCATGGTTCATCAGGTTCCATATCTCGCCGCCCAACAATCGTGTTCGATTTATCACTCGCCTTCGTCAATCGTACCAGTCAAAGCCTCCAATGTTCACTCATCGCCGGATGAAAACCCATCGAACAGGGTGTACGTGTGTGATTCAAAGGGTCAATTGACAGACTGACTTTTCTTGGTGTATGTGATAAGTGTGTACAGTGTATACAACCAAAGAAAATACACAACAACATATCACAACAGTAGATCACATATTAAAATGCGATTACAACAGGTTATACTCCAAACATGTAATCACAAACTGACTAATCAATAAACATGCGATTAATACAGATCAGATCATATAATCATATAATCACATTAACCCTTACCTTACGATTCATGTTTCACCACGAAACCAACGCTCTGATACCAATTGTTGGGCAATTGGATCGTGCGGTTCAATGTGATCGATAGGATAACAGGTAAACAAAAAATAGCGGAAGTAATTAGAATTTGTTTACCGTACTTCTGGGTTGATGTAGAGGATGAACAGCAGAGAACCACCTCTCAATCTTCTGCTGTATGTCCCAAGTCGAATCCTGCTGTTGTGTGGGCAACAATCCGCAGGATTCTCTCAATCTGCTCCTGTTCTTTCTAACTGTCAAATGAGGCACTGACTTAGGGTTAACAGGAGCTGAAATGACTTATATAGTTGGGCTACAGCAGGGACCAGGAGGAGAAATTGGGCTGAGCCTCAATTGAATTTAATCAACCAAGCTTAGCCCAAAGCTTTTAATTAAATCCAATAATAATAATATAGTCCACTAAAATATTATTACTGCTCTACCCGTCCAATCCCAAAATTATGTTATGGGCTCCTTCTTATTATGAGCCCGATAGTCTCCCCATGTTTAAGATATACAATGTCCATTAATTAATTAAGCTACTGACAACTCAAATTAATTAATATCTCATCCGGGAGTAGTACCACTCAACCTTTTTATCATGCCGGAAATTAATCCACTTGCAAGATTTACATGATAAACCTTATGAGCTCCTCAAGGGGACATCATCAACCTATGTCGGACATGGATTCCTTCTACAATCAACAGCACACCATAGAGACAGCACTACTTCCCAACTCACCGAGTTTGTTGATTTAATACTTATAAATCTCACCCATTGATGAATCAAAGAAATACATACTGCCCTACGTGTCGAGGTTATTGTGTAGGGATTAAGAGCACGAACTTCCATAATAACAGAGATCAAGTTCTTCTATAAGTCAGTATAAGTCGAACGATCTCAGGCGGTCCTGCTCAATACACACAAGTGCACTAATGTGATTTTATAGCCAAGACAAGCTAATACCAAACCACACTATAACCATACCGATAGAGAGTCCCCGTCTATCTCAGTTGTGAGCATCTGTTTATACTTTATAAGGAAACTGATAATATGATCTTCTGCGTGTTGTCGCACAACATATTATCTACAGTATAAAGTAAATGGACTATTGCAGCATGCATATAAAATAAATTATAAGATGCAATCATTTGATCATATGATTCTCATTTCAAATATTGTTATAACATTGTTCATACTAAAGCTAGACTTTTAGTATACAATCCAACAAGATGATGTGTAGAGGTGTGAGGTAGAAGGGCGACAAGTTTAAGTTTAGGGTTTTCACCCTGGTTGATTATTGTTTCTTGCTATCAGGATTTCTCGTATGATGAATCTTCAATGGAATGAGGTATGTGATGTATTTATAGGTTAAACAGGGTTAAAGGCATGTGATTTATGTGGAATTATGGGCAAGTGATCTTGTGACGCTAGAAAAATAAGAAAGATGGCTAAAATTATGATATTTTCAGAAATCTTGTCAAAATGTGTGCGTCTGCACTGTTTCGACATAACATCCATATTGGGATTCTAATTTGAGCAATTTTTGTGCCTAAACGATCATTTTTCCTTGGCTATCTTCCCACATAAAAAATATGGGCTCATCATGTGGTAACGTCCACATGCCTTTTCTTTTGCAGATAATGATCATTTTATAGAGAAAAACAACTAGTTCTTCAAAGATATGTAACAATCATTACTAGATACTTAATGACCGGTAAGAGTTATTTCTCATAGTCTAATGATCATGATTGAGCTTTGATTAGAGTGTAAATTCACATATTTTGACGCTGATTTGTGTGGAAATGGAGTACGATTTAGTCTTTTATTGAGAAAATCATATTGCTTACGGAGAAGCCATGTTTTAGAAGTTGGTAAGGTTGTTTTGAGCGTATTTGTATAGGAAAACAGGTGTAGAAGGCTCGAAATTGGAAGACACAATTTTTTAGGCAAGTTTCGAATGCCGTTCGATCCCAAGAGCTTGTTCGACCAGCATCACTTTCGTCAAACAAGGATGCCAAGTCGAGCAGATTGTGTAGATCTATCCAGAGAGCTAGCTCGACTTGGAGGTGCTGCTCGATCATAATCATCTTGGTCGAGCAGATGAACAGAGGTTGAGCAGAATGTGAAAATCATACAGAGAGTTTGTTTGACTTGGAGGTATTGCTCGACCAACATGGGTTTGGTCGAGCAGAGGAGACTGGTCGAGCAGAATGTGCGAAGTTGTCCAGAGAGCTTGCTCGACCAGTTGTTCGAGTTGGAGGCCGTGTTCGACCAGTCCAGGCTTGGTTGAAGGAAGTGTCATTGCTGCTATTTATGGTAATTCCTGATGTCTTTTACTAAATTTGACGTATGCTTCTAGCAAAGGTCCATCCTAAGCCCATAAGGAGGTCCCATGAGTATAATAGAAGTGCTTTCGCAGGAGAAAAAGAACACACATCATTCATCATCCATCTACCACCAAAACCCTACAATCATCCAAGGGGGTCGTGAGAGAGGTTCGTCTGGTGCGTCAAGTAAGATCATATCAATCAACCATGAATGTTCCTAGATTAATCATGGGCTAGAACCACCCCGGTAGTTCTAGGGTTATGAAAGTTTTATGAGTTAATTGAATTTCCATATGTAAACTCCGTACAACACTACTTGTAGTTTATTTTATATAAGATTGTGCCTTTTTAATTCACTCACGGTCGTTTTGTGCATCATTAAATGTTATGTAGAGTGTGAATACATCTCTTGGTTATTGATGGAGTGCGTTCACTGTTGAGCAGGATTATATGTTATAATTCTAAGTGAAGGGATTCCGAAGTCTTATCAGAGCTATCTTATAAAGATACTTGTTAATTGAATCTTATTCGGGTTAAAAAGTAGGATAAAGAGTATAAATTTATAGTACCTAAAAAGGGAGATCAAATCGGGTTCGAGTACTAAGTGCACGGGAAATAATTGATTATGATAATACCTAGAAAGGGGGTGAAGTATATCTCTTGATCCGAGGATATTCACACGTGTCATACGCTTGTTTGCTTATGTATATAGAGTAAACTTGCATGATTTAGTGATGCATCCATAAACCACAAGGCAGAGTCGGACATCAACACATGAAAAGGAAATTAATAAGTAAAATTGGATGACCTGAAGAACTACTTAATTACTCACTTGATCACAACCGAATTTTCTCTATTGCTTGCTTATTTACTTTGCTATTTCAATTATATGTTATCTAGTTTTGTAACCAAACCAAATACAATTTGCCAACATAATCTTAGTTAATTAGAATATAATTAAATTAATAATCATTCGCCCCTTGGGTTCTATAATCACTTGGTTGCCTATCGAAACTATAATTAATATCCTTTATACTTGGGGATAATTTTGTGTGTTGAGAAAATACTCATCAAGCTTATATCAATCAGTAGGTACTCATTCATCACTTATAACAGACGTTATATGCGTAATATCGATCGTGAGGAGGGAACAGCTACTTTCTGGATGTGTTTCTATCAACAGGCATGAGTCATGCAGAATGTAGCATGACTTGTGCCACACCATAGGAAGTCAGCATTAGCTTCACCTTTTCTCGTGCCAAGTTTCTAGAAGTCAGCTATTGTGCCAATACTTTTGTATGATATTCTTAGAGACGTAACCAATTTCTAATATCGTGAAATTTAATTAACTGTTAGAAAAATGAAAATTAAATAAAAAATTAATTAAAATCACTAAAAAAAGAATTCAAGATTTAATTAAGAGAGAATCAAAAGTTCTATGGAAATTCGGCATAAACTAATTAATTTGAATTCCTAGACATCCAATTATTCATTCATGTAGAAGTTATGAAAGCATCACACAGATATGAAAATTCACTTGATAGGATAAAGATAAATTAACAATTAAATTTGGTTTATTTCATATGATGCGTGAGTTATAATTCCACCCCCTCTTTAGGTTCCAAGAGCACTTAGTTTTTTCCCTTAAAAGGTACTTGAATCATATATGTTCTTCCTTTATAGGTACTATAGAATTAACTCCTACTATCCGTCTTGAAAGTCTAATTGCATTGTTCCACAAGATCTTTCAAACATCTGATTTATCAGTTCTAAAGATATAACGTGATCACGAGCAATCTATCTTAATCCTTAACAAATAAACAATTTAATTCTTGAACACACACATGCTAACATAGTAAATTAAGCATCACAGGCAATGTCATTATATATATTAAGGCATTACTAATCATGAATTTCAATGTCTCAATACGAAATAGATAAATTAAAATAATCAATCCTTATGAATTCAACAAAGCAGTCTAGTTCATCAAATCAATCATATCTATCCATCAAACCATATAACTGTATTCTCACAAAAAAGTGTTAAATTGGACACTAAAACACGCTGATTTTCAATCTTAACAAACTCCCAAACTTAACTATCTAGGCAACAAAATAGAATAAGAGAGAGAGATAGCGAGAGAGAGAGATAATCATATGAAAAACAAGGATTATGACAACTAGGCCATTCAAAATGCAATTTGTCCTCAACTTAGGTCGGTGAAGAACGCAAGCAAAGCTGGAGCTCGGTCATTCAACTCTCATTACATGCAATAATCAATTCATAGCGTACAAGATAAGACAATCACTACCAATTAAAATGCTTCATTGACATGTTCTCACGGGAAGTACATAAATTCTCACTCTCAAGTGCATAAGATGTACACTATTTTTATACACTTAGATTCAATTCAAGTGCATGCGTAACCATAAGTTTTTACTGTCTCAACTCTCTTTTTAGTCGTAGCTAGCAAATCATGGATAAAAAATGTCTTTTTATTTGTTGTAATATCTCATTGGACAAGGTAGGAAATATATAGATAAGTGACTCAAAACTCAGATCAATTAAGCTGCAGTCTCTCTCGATCTTTCACTCTTCCTCATCACTTCAATTAAGGCACAAATTCACCTCTACGTAAGAACAACAACCTTCTTCTTTTATTTTTTTTTCTAACTCTTCTACTCCATCATTTTTGCTTGCTCACCTTTTGCATGTGTCCTTAAGTGTAGGGAATCAATTGCAGTTCAGCGTGTGACCAAATAAAAAGGTCGAACCCAAAGGATTAGCGTTAAATAAGATACGTACCAAATAATATGCACCATTAATAATTAAGACAAAATAACCTCTCAAGAGTTTGAAAATTAAGAACTAATTATGCAGAAAATAAATACTAAATAAAATAAAAGTCATAAACAATCACAAGTGTTTCAAGAGAGAAGACAAGATAGCTCTAGGAAATCCAGTTTAAATTAGTCATATTAAATCACTAGACAATCGAATAGAATTCCTGCAGATTATATAGAAATAATCACTTAATTATGTTAAATCCCTCTTTTAAAGTAAACTTAACACATAAATATGGTTCAAACCCTCAGATGCGGAAGAATAATTCATATTCCATTTCTAGGTACTTCATGCAAAATTCCATTAAAGGCTTGAGCACTAGACTTCCCTTTATAGGTACTTAAGAAATAAACTTCAATTCCCACCTAACAATCTGAGAAACCAAATCCTCTAGAATGGTAATTAATAGATATATGAAGTGTCCAATATTAATTATTCTAATGAATATATGTTATATGGTTAGATCCCTTTTACCCATAATAGGTTGACAAAATTAATCCCTTTATGGCACAAGCAACAAGTATAAATATGCATAAGACAATGACATGTCATGAATGAGGGCAGACCATATAAGACAAAAATATAAGTCTCAAATTCAAAACTAGTCTAGGTCATCAATTCAATTCAATTCAATCTTCAAAACCTAAAACTATCCAAAAAAGTACTAGCCTATGGTGTTACAAGCAACAACCATGTCTATGGAATAAAACTTACCTATGAGTCTATAAATAAACAATAAGAAATTAAAGAAGGAAGAAAAACCTTTATCTGGAATAGTTCTCCATTTTCTCTTTCCGTCTTGATGATCCTCCTCCGTTCTCCTTCTCAAGTGGAAAATACCGTGATTGAGTGTGAGGGTGATAGGTGAAAGGAGGGTAAAGGGTAGAGATGGATGGCGGAAGGTAATGGTCAACAAAATACATTAGTAGCACCTTAATAAAGCAACAAATGAAAACCACGCAATCTTACATGAAATCATGATCATATTCTTCTAAAAATAGTGTAATGTGAGACACATAATGCATAAAATACCACTCTCAACACTCCATGCAATTGAGGAAAGTAGTTAATTAGTTAAAATATTATAGGGAAGATATTACTGATAAGAAAATAGTAGAAAAAATTCTAATATCTCTCCATACTAAATACAACCCTATAGTCACTACCATAGAAGAGACTAAAGATATAGAAAAATTGGCAGTGACAAATTTTATGGGTTCATTAGAAGCCTATGAAAAAAAAGCATAAATGAAGGTGAAATTATAGAAAATACTTTCCAGTCTAAATTAAAAATATGGTCTTAGAATTCAAAAAATGGGTGGAGAATAGTTGGAGAAAATAACAATAATAGGAAAGGAAAATATCCCTCATGTGCAGTTTGTAAAAGGACTGATCATCTTGAAAAAGATTATTGGTTCTGAAATAAACCACAATGCAAAAGTTGTGGAAAATTTGGACATTTAGAGAAAAAATATCGCTCCAAGAAAAAATAACCATGCAAATTGCTCTGAAGAAAAAGAAGATGGAGATCATCTCTTTTATGCCAATCATGCCACATCAGAAATAAAAAAAGACATGTTTCTAAAATAAGTAAGGTTCATTTTCTCAGAAATGGAGACTGGAGAGCTCACATGTTTTTAAGATGCGCATTCAAATGGATTTGTAATCTATACCGCATCAATCGATCATAGATGCATAGGTATTACCACTCTAATTTATACCTTGGGAAGAACGATTGAAAGACTTGTCAAGAAAATTTTATGGAGATGATGCTGATTGGAAAAACTTATTCAAATTATTTTAAAGTGACAAGTTTTAGATAAATAATTGTGATATAAAAGTTAGATGTCTTAATTTTTTTCTATATTTTCTTTTTTATTTCTTGGAGCCAATAAAATACGAAATATCATTTTTCTTATCAATTCAATATTGTTCCTTGGTTTAGTGATTTACTTTATGTTTGAACTTAATATTTATAATTTATCTTCTACATGGTTGTTTGTCAAATCATGATATAGTAACCTTATTATCTGGTTCAATTGCAAATGTTTCGCGTTTGTCATTTTGAAATAATTTTAAACCTTCAAATAAATTCTTTTACATATCTACAAGATTGTCCGAAAAAATGGTAAAAATAGGGCAAAGCTAATAATTAATAATTGTGGAGGTTCAAAGTATTTTTTGCGAAATAATTATAAATTTGTATGTATAAATTTTGCTTAGTTATATATATATATATATATATATATATATATATATATATATATATATATATATATATATATATATATTTGATCTTATCTCTCACTGTAATTTTTAGGAGTGAAAACAAGTTTAAGTTATATAAGAACTCATTCGAACAACCAAAATTGTTGGACTGCAGGTGAAGAAATAAGATTCATGCATGAGTTCTACGATTTTTTATGTTAATTTTTATAAAGATGCAAATTATTCATTTTAGTTAACACTCTCTACCTTTTTATTTATGTCTTTTAAGTGAAATTGATGAAATATTTACTAAAATGAAGGATACATTTAAAGACTTTATTGATTATGATTGTCCACTTATGGATGATATAGAAATAGCTCAAAATGTTTGTGATGAAGTTCATTGAAAATAATCAGAATATGTTTTAGAATGGGTGATTGTCATTATACTCACCTAGTGTTTTCTTGTGTTTAGTGTTTGTTTAATATTTATGTCTCATTTTTATTGCTTTTGCAATGTTGAATTGTTCTTTTGAAATTATAATGATGTTTATAAATTTTACATAAATTGAAGGAAAATAAGCTAAAACGTACGAGGAAGGAAATGGGAGTTCCTAAAAGGCTCATAGGACCGACCAAAGCCTACACTTCCCAATAGGTACTAATGAGGCTTAAAGTTACCTTAAAAGGTACTATCTATAATTTAAAATCCCCTATTAAATAGGTACTTTAATCCATTAGGGTTGGGTCCTCACCTAATCAATCAATATTTCAATCTAATATGTGAGGTTTCCTGTTTTGAGATTTAAGATGCAAGAGGTCATTTCTAACTCTTCTCACATTCACATAACCTCTATGATGAAATGATTCATTTAGCTTCTTAGACACATAATTGTATTGTCATTCTAACCATATGCAATAGAGAATCAACCACACAAATTAAACATAGAAGTTAAGAAATTAAGCATTGAAGATAGAAATTGCAATTAGCCATTTAATTCACCATCACCATTACAACAAGTTTATATTAACCCACACCCCTCTTGTACTAATTCCTAAAGGAGATTATTTATCGTTGTTTAATTCACCTAGATTTTAGAGTAATTTATAGTTGTATTTAGTTTGACTTAGTCTTATTTCTTATCATTTTAGTAGACAATTGTGGATAATTAGAATTTATAGTAAATGCTTATATTATTCCAGAAATAAGTGAAGGAGGTAGATAATGATGGAAAAATGAAGGAAACCGGAATTACACAAAAACTTGGTCAATTTTGTAAACTCACCTAATAATGTGAAAAAGGGATTTTGAGGTGCACAAATACTCCGCTCAGATATTACAACAAACATCGAGCACTGGAATATCAAGTATAATAGGGCACTTAAACACTCAAACCAATAATATATAATTGAATGAAACCATGCTAAAAATTGACCTTAAATTCTTTAAATTTCTACGGTCATCAAACCCACAAACTTAAAGTGTTGCTCGTCCACGAATAAAAAAAAGAAAAAACAACATGAGGTGAGAAATTGAGTTAATTGGAGCATGCATCAAGAAAGTGTATAATCATGCTCAACTATTCAATCAAATGAAACCACATTAGCTAAACATCCATAGACCTATGCACAAATCGTGGTGGGAATAATACAGGCACAATACTCATCCTTAATAACTAATCTTCTCAAGGTAGTGTATTCACTCACACTCATAGTGTTTAGAAATTGCAGACATGTTACAATCATAATCAATTCACATGCATGTATTAGGCTTGCTACAAGTCTCCAATTCTCCACCACTAATGAAGTATGTTAATCATATAATCAAAAAGAACTTTAATTTGGATGTAATGAATCACATCCAAGTCCATAATGAAGTTTCTAAGCCATACAAATACTTTGACTGTCTCAGAGGCTGCGATTTATCCTTTTTCTATGGTGAAGTCCGAAATGTATTTTTGTAACAATCCTCATATATTATGGCTCCACTTTTCAAAGTAAACACAAAATCTTGAGGTGGATTTATTGTTGTCCTTTTTCAATTGAAAATCCAAATCCATGTACCCCCAAGAAGCGAGGAATCTGTCTGGTAAGCCAACATATAATTCCTAGTCCTTTTTAGGTACTTCAAAATATATTTTATCGCAATCCATTATGCATTTTACAGGTTACTTTGATACCTACTGACCATGCCCTCGGAAAAACAAATATCAAATGTCGTGCATAGCATTTAATAGATTAGGCTTCCTTATTGCCAAAGTATAAGGAACCACCTTCATCTCCTTTTTTACTTTTGTGTCTTATGACACATTTCCTTAGATAAAGCCACTCCATTTCTGAAAATTAAACAAACCTTTCTAGTAGTTGCATGCTAAAACGATTAAGTTTTGTATCAATATATGAAGCTTGAGATAAGCGCAACATCTTTTTCTTGAGATCCCTTATTAATTACCTTTATCGCAAATATATTATATGAATGAATTTTCTTTTTCTTTTATATAATATCATATATATATTAGCATAATTATACAAAAGGATAAATTAATCATATCTCAATATAACATTTGAGGAATAAGAATTAATATAGAAAAACCGAAGATCAATTCAACAAACATCATAAGTCCACAAATCTAGAAATCCCTAATCTATCATAAGGCTAGCCTCACTAATGAGACTAATCTACTATAATATATGAAAACAATAATAAAATTATTACATAGCTCCATATTTGTTCTTAAAATGAAAAGATAATAAAACAAGATAAGAATTCTCCTTAAATCTCTTTAAGGATGGATCTTCTCTTCCCTTGATGATCCTTCCAGCTTCTTGATGATCTACACTTAGATAGATGATGGGTGAGTGAATGGTGTGAAAATGAGTGTAGAAGTGTGTGTAACATTGGGAATGAAAGATTTGACAATTGAAATAGAGAAAGGAGGTTAAATAGCCAATTTGGGGCTTTTTCCTAATTTTTCGGATAACTGGCATTTTTCGTCCAAACTCGCCCCGAGATTCAAAACTTTGGGCGAGTTTGAGGCACAAACTCACCTGAAGTTGCACAACTTGTTCTTTTACAGGTTCAGTGCGGAACTTACCCTTTCGCAGGTTCAATGTAGAACTCGGGCGAGTTTGTGGTACGAGCACATCTCGAGTTGCGACACTCTGGGTAAGTTGGTATTTTAACTTTTCAATAATTTTATTTTGGCTAATTCTATCTCATTTCAACTCTAATTGAGCAACATTTTTTCCTACATCTTCCTTTTCACATTTAGAATCTATTTTTACCTTAAAATCACATAAATTCCACCGAAGTCTAATTCTCCAAATAATTGGAACTTAAAGAGTTTAAAGGTTTAGAAATGCTCATTTGACTCCTCAAGTCATCTTCATTTGTTTCTAGGCTTTGTTCTTCTTCATCAACTTCATTTGTCTCAATAGGCTCTTCAAGCACCTCTTTTGATTCTTCCTCCTCCGAATTCTCTTCTATGTCTTCTATTTTAGCCAAATTTTCATCCTTCAAGTTTTCTTCTATCTTGTCTTCCTTATCATTTTCATCATCCACAAGATATTTCATTTCTTGAATAGTGATCCAATCACTTACAATTTTGTTCATTTGATGTTCTAGAGCCTCAAATATCTTTCATTAGCCTCATTATCTTTCTTCATTTCCTCTCTTTTAGGTTTAAGAAATGCCATCATATCTTCTATTTTTTCTTCAATTGATGACTTCTTCTCGTTGTTTGGTTGATATCCTCCTTGATATTGATGATAATTCCCTTGAAAATTCTTTTGGAAATTCTCCTAGAAATTACTCTCTTGCATAAAAGAAACATGCCCTACTAGAGGATAAGGCATCATCCACTCTTGTTGCTCCATAGGGTAAGGAATCGGCATACTTTGAAAACGTAGAGACCCATAGATAGGCAGACATGGTTGAAAACATTGCTTTTCATCACTCCCTTGAGCATATTTCCTGTGCAATACAACTAATACCTTATTTTCGAATATAAAGGTAACCATAGGAACAAGATTATTGTAGGAACTAGGTTGATAATAAGTGTTTCTTTGGTAAGGTTTGAATGTACTTCTATTGAAAGCACTTTGCCATTCCTCACATATTCCGTTGTTGTAGCATTGAGATCTAGCTTGATTTATTTGAAAATTATGCCCATAGTTACTCTCATTATGTAGCCCATCGATTATTTTGGTAGAACCATAGAAAATTGATTTCCATAATTTCCTCCCATGTAATGGTTCCAACCATCATGTTTATGCTCTAGTACTCGTCAAGACCTACTACAATCTATCTTCTCACTTTTTATTTTGTCTTGCTCCTTCTCTTATTCTCTCAAGGTTGGTATAGCTATTGATGAGAGTGAAAATAAGCGTGTTTGAGTGTCCAATTTAACATCTTTTGATAGGAATTATTGTTATATATTAGCACAAGTGTCTTATATTTGACATATATGAGAAAATGTACGTTTGAGGTATTTTATTGTATTTTAGGTGGAAAAGGGATCAAAAGTGCAAAGTTGGAGAAAAGGTGTAACTTGTGCGAGAATTCTGGAAAACACACGTCCAACTTGTGTAATTTTTCTGTATTTGTGTGGAGCTCAAACTAGAAGTGTGATGCATGTTTCGAAAACCATGGAAGAGAGGGTTATTTTGGCATAAGAAACACCACAATTGGAATCCAAACAAGAAAGTTATGATCAAAATGGTGACGCCGCGCAAGCCATTCCTACTCTGCACGGTTGTGTCACTTTGCATGACTTGTTATACATTTAAATAACCACTCTGTTGCATGAATGGAAGAATCACTCAAATTAGAGTTTGAATGTGGAAGTTATACGCGAAACAGTGAGACTGCACAAGCTGGTTTGACCTCACTGATCTGGTTCGACCACTGGTTCGGGTCAAACTATGAACCTGAAAGTTTGTTACAGAGTGGTTAGACCTCCCTGATCTGATTCGACCAAGTCCAAATGTTGAACCACCATGCGAGACAGCTCCAGATCCATATTTTTGCATCCCCAGTGCGTGTATTTTGTTGTTTTCCAAGAAAAATCCCATCCAAGGTCCATAAGGAGAACTTATAAGTATAAAAGGGGACGTAGATCACACCAAGAAGGCACAACAACACAATAATCCTACACTACACAAGGGGGATTCTCCCCACCATCACATCCATCCTTTCCTCTATCCATCCATCACTATGAAGATTCGTCTGTGGAATCAAGAAGGAGAACCAAGAGGATTAGAAGAGACCGAAAAGAGAAGGAAGGAGACTTCTAAACCAAGGGTTTTCCTAATTCTTTTCTTCTACTTTTTAATTTTCTGGACATATGAGTAAGATCTATCCAACCCCATTATTGTTCTTCGCAACATCATGGGCTAGAACTATTTTGGTAGATCTAGGGTTTTGAAGGTTCTTATGAATTAATTGAACTTTCGTGTGTATACTCCGTACAACACTACTTGTGGATTTATTTTATATAAGACTATGTTTTATAATTCATACTCAGAGTTGTTTTGTGCATCATTAACTGTTATGTAAAGTTTAAATACATATCTTGGTTGTTGATTTAGTGCGTTCACTGCTAAGCAGGATTTTATGTTATGATTTTAAGTGAGGGGACTCCGAAGCTTTATTAGAACTATCTTATATGAATACTTGTTAATTGAATCTGATTTGGGTTAATAAGTAGGACAAAGAGGATAACTTCATAGTACCTATAAAGGGAGATCATATCGGGTCAGAGTACAATTGGTCAGGGAAATAATTGATACTGATAGTACCTAGAAGGGGGGTGAATTATATCTTTTGCTCCAAGGTTATTCACATGTGTTACACGCATATTTACTTGTATCTATAGAGTAGATTTGCATGGCTTAATGATGCGTCCATATTCCACAAGGCAGAGTCAGACATTGATACATGAAAGGGAGATTAATGAGTGAAATCGAATTATCCTAAAGCTACCTATTCTCCTACTTGATCCACTTTCGTATTCTTCCAGTGATATTTTATTTTATTTGTTATTTAATAATTCTTCTTAGTAGTTTAATAATTAAATCGCAACCTTATTGTCACTTGTCTTAATTAATTTAGTAAATAATTAAATTGATAATACGCCATCCTTTGGGTTCGATATTTAACTTGGTCGCTTGCTTAAGCTGCAACTGATTTCCTTAATACTTGGGGATTAATTGTGTATTGAGAAAACGATCATCAGCTATAAAAAAGAACAAGTTAGAAAAAAAATTCCAAAGAAAATATAGGATGCAAAACAAGATAATTTTTTTTAATTAAAACCACTCTAAACAATCCTTTGTTAGAATACAAAATCACAATGATTTCCCCGACAATGATGCCAAAAACTCATTGCTAAATTCTTTGTGTGATAAGAGCAAGTGTACTCTATCATAATAGTCAATAGGTGTCCAAGTTAAATATCGATTCACTGGAGATTTTGACCTAAAATATATCCGGATTCGTGTTTAATCATCTTTGTACAAGCAATAGCAATATGATCATTTGGGGTGTGAAATTAATCACAAGTATCAACTACAATTAAAATGAACTAATGAACAATTAATCGTAATCAAGAACAAGTGATGAAATGGATACGGATGAAGTGTCAATTTAAGAAAATAACAAGGCTAACAATATTATGACAAAGGAGAACTGTAGACTTATGTATATACAATGGTTCTATCATTGATCATGACATAGAGGCAATCACTTAACTCACCTACTCTCAATGGCCTTAGGGAGAAAGATATGAACTCATTACAAGTTCTTAAAAGGCTCCTAAGATTGGTCCTACTCTAAATTCCCAACAAGGATAGTATGATCGTAAGGATGGGGTTCCCCTTACTAGTTTAACTCTTACATGAGTAATCTTGCTAATGTTCTATCTTAAGTGTTCTCAAAGCTCTGAGGTCTTGGTCAGACTCCACTTATACTAACATGCTTAAATCCTAAAATGGGATGATTTAATCAACCACTCAAACATCTAATTTGATCTGCTGTCCTAATTATATGAAATGATAAATCAACCAAATATCTCAAAATAACACTTAAGGAATACGCATTAAGATAGAAATATTAAGGATCAATTCAACAAACTATCATAAATCCACAAATCTAGAAATCCCTAATCCATCATATGGCTAGGTTCACTAATGAGACTAACTAATTATATAATCCATGAAAATAATAATAAAATCATTACATAGCTCTATAGTAGTTCTCAAAATGAAAACATAACAAAATAAAATAAGAATTCTCTCTAAATCTCTATGAGAATGGGTCTTCTCTTCCCTTAATGATTAGGAAGGATTACATGCATGCTAGAGATGGCACCAAGAAGAACATGCTTAACATCAGATTATTGGTGTTCTATTACCACTGATGGTTATATTTCTTTAACATGTCACTTTATTGATGAATATTAGGTGCTACAAAAAAGAGTATTAAACTTTTCTCTCATGCAAACTCCATATACTAGTGTTGCCCTTTTAATAAATTACTTTCTATGTTTTCACAGTGAAGGATTGAAAATAAGATATTTTCTTAGACTTTGGATAATGTATCATCTAATGATATTTCAATTAATTTGTTTCCCTGTTGTAATTGAATGATGCACTTCTTTATAAGGATGAATATTTCCATATACGCTGTGGTGCTCGTGTGATTAATTTAGATGAATAAGATGGTTCAAAAGATATTGATGTTGGATTGTATACTAAAAGTCTAGCTTTAGTATGAACAATGTTATAACAATATATGAAATGAGAATCATATGATCAAATGATTGCATCTTATAATAATGCAATAGTCCATTTACTTTATACTGTAGATAATATGTTGTGCGACAACACGCGGAAGATCATATTATCGGTTTCCTTATAAAGTATAAACAGATGCTCACAACCGAGATAGACGGGGACTCTCTATCGGTATGGTTGTAGTGTGATTTGGTATTAGTTTGTCTTGACTATAAAATCACATTAGTATGCTTTGTGCATATTGAGTAGGATCGCCTGAGATCGTTTGTCTTATACTGACTATATAGTAGAACTTGATCTCTATTATTATGGAAGTTCGTGCTCTTAATCCCTATACAATAACCTCGACACGTAGGGTAGTATGTATTTCTTTGATTCATCAATGGGTGAGATTTATAAGTATTAAATCAACAAACTCGGTGAGTTAGGAAATAGTGCTGTATCTATGGTGTGCTGTTGATTGTAGAAGGAATCCATGTCCGATATAGGTTGATGATGTCCCCTTGAGGAGCTCATAAGGTTTATCATGTAAATCTTGCAAGTGGATTAATTTCCGGCATGATAATAAGGTTAAGTGGTACTACTCTCGGATAAGATATTAATTAATTTGAGTTGTCAATAACTTAATTAATTAATGGGCATTGTATATCTTAAACATGGGGAGACTTCGGGCTCATAATAAGAAGGAGCCCAAAACGTAATTTTGGGTTGGAGTGGGTAGTGCAGTAATAATAATTTAGTGGACTTTATTATTATTATTGAATTAAATATAAGCTTTGGGCTAAGCTTGGATATTTAATCCAATGGAGGCCCAACTCCAATTCTCCTCCTGATCCCTACTGTAGCCCAGTATATAAGTGAACTTAGCCTCTTGGAACCCTAAGATTTCCTGCGCCTCTTTTGACATGAGAAGGGAAAGAAGCAGATTGAGAGACCCTGCAGACTGTTGCCCACACAACAGCAGGATCACACTTGGGACATACAGTAGAAGATCAGAGGTGGTTCTCTGCAGTGATTCATCCTCTACATCAACCCAGAAGTACGGTAAACATTAATTTTTCTTCCGCTGTGATTGTTTGCCTGAAGTTCTAAAAGGATCACATTTGAACCACACGATCCAATTACCAACAATTGGTATAAGAGCGTTGGTTTCGTGGTGAAACGTGGGACGTTAGGTTGGATTTAGCCATATGTGTGTTAATGGTGATGGCATGTATGAAAGGGATTATTTGGTTATGTGGAATAATCTGGTTATAATCACATGAGTTTTGTACTGTTATTATTTTTCCCATGGTATCCAATTTGGTCTGTGTGATTGCTGCTGATTGTTATTGCTGTACACATCACACAATCTCCTATCTATCACACTGTAATCTTTTATCACACACACACACACTGCTCGATGGGTGTGCTTCCGGCGCGTGAACGTTGGCAGGTGACGGCGGCGTCTGAAGCCAGTGCCGACAATTGATGGCTGGTGGCTTCTGCCGGACCAGATATGTCACGGCGGTGCTAGAAAGGGCTGAAGGCGAAGACATGTGTGTATAGTAGGCGCCGCTGACTGGAGATAGGAGAGACCGATCTCTTTCTGGTCGGGTCGGAGAAGATCGAAACACATCAGTGATGACGGCGGGCTGCGACCACAGCGGCAGAGCGTCAGAATGGCAGCAAGGATTCAGTCAACCACTGCATGTTCCTGACGTGTCGATCATCGAATGCAGGCGACGGTGGAGAGCAAGTCAGTTGTCGCTCCCGGGCGCGTTCGCATTGGCGTCTGACGGAGCAGCTTCCGGACGGGTCACCGGTGATTCGATAGAGTCAGGAGGGATCCATAATAGTCCAACTCGATCCCGGTTGGTTCGGACCAGATCGGCATGGATCTGGCGGCGTGTATTGGCTGAGCGACAGAATCGAGGCGGCGGTCGACTATGCAGGCCACGTTTTTCGGGCGAGTCTGAGTGAAGTCCAAAAGTGGCCCCTGATGCGTGGACAAGTAAGTTGGTCTGGACGCAGGCAGGGGTGGCGGCGGAGGCGGACATGGGAAGTAGCGTTCCGGGCAAATTATCGGAGGCTCGACGGCGCTGTTACTTTCAGAGCGGCATCCGTCTCGGCCACGACTAGGTTGGAAAAGGAAAGGTCATTGCCAGTGTCGCGTGTTTGACCGGCGACTCAACTCTGGTCGGCTGACGGTGCCCCTTGCCAACAGCAGCCGCACCATGATGTTGAAATGCAGATTCGGCTGGGAGAGGAGGTCCAGGATGGGAAGCAGCTTTTTCGAATGGGCTAGGGTTCCACCTTGGGCCATCTCAATGGGCTGTGTTCTTTGGCTTCTATTTTTTCCTGTGTATTGGGCTTCATGGATTATTTTTTTTGGGCTTGATATTTTAATTAATTGTGGGATTTGTGTTGGGTCAAGTTTATAGCAAAAATTAGCAGGATAAATGGGCTTAATTAATATATTAATGGGCTGCTCATTTTATGCTATTGTTGCTTGGGCAGACTGAGCCTATTTTTTTGATCCAACTTTTTATGCAATTAATTGAAATATATAATTGATTTAATTGTTTTACTTGAAAATTAATTGTTATACATGTGGTATGTTCTATGTGATTTAATTTTTTAAATTAATTGAAATAGAAGCATGCTAAGATGTATATTTTATTTCAGAATATTATATGCATGTTAAAAACCCTCGGTGTTTAAATAACTAAGTGGGAGAGGGGATTGGTAATAAATTCCCGCGGCCTCCATTATTGGTTCGTAAGTGATGTGAATAAACTTGCGTGTTGGCATAGACCTTCCTCCCCATCGGATGAGTTTATTCACGGATCACTGGTACGAACTTCTTTATGATAATCGTAGGAAGTTATCCGAGTGCGTGTGTACTTCTCCATCTGTAAGGCACACAAACTTGGGCCGCGGACTTGGGATTAAATAATGGTGTACACTTAGGTGTAAATAATAAGTATCCTCCCTATCGGAGTCACTGCTGTTATTTGCATGGCTAAAGAGAAACCGACTATCAATTATTTTGTCATAAAGTTAGGTTGACAAATGAAATTAATGAGTAAAACCTTCTCTTGTAAATGTTCGGGTTTGTAAACGACCACACTATCGTAGCTTGCAGACTCACGGTGCTTGAGATGTCGGTGAATTTTATTTTTATATTGTTTTGAGGGAATCAATATAAAAGGATAAAATTTGAAGATTTGATCGGAATATTTATTTATGATTCTCTAAATTCGAATGGTTTTATTTCACTAATTGTTAACTTAAAGACATTACATTTACTTGTCCAAATTATATGATTAGAAAAGAATCTTGGTTTTGAAAATTACTGCTTAAGAAAATAAAAATATGTTCTCACATAGGACGTCTCATGATGCCTGTTAATGTCTCTAGTGAAGAGATGAGAGGTTCATAGAAATATGATGGTCTCATGTAACTCTTTGGATACTCGAGTAATTTAAAATGTGGTAGGTCATGATAGAATTTGATGAATGAATTGGAAATACATGGAATACAAGTTGAAGGGGAAACCTAAGTCAATTTATTTTCCATAATTGCCTAGATGTTTTGAGTAAGTTCCACCTGAATTACGAGTGGATGTAAATGGTGGGAAACTTCTGACAAAACATGTGGCAAAGGAAAGCCATTTTCATCATGATGTGAACAAGTTTAATATCTTATTTACTAATGGTTTAAACATGATTAGTGATGGCATCTACTGACACGAACTGTGTAGATACTGGAATCACTAAATGTTTATCACTAAGTAAGGATAAGATTGTTATGACATGGGTAAAACTACAAAGGTAGTGGCTATTGCAGTGGGAGTTGTTTATTTATCTCATGATAAGAATAAACGATTGATTATGAGAAATTGTCTTTACGTACATTTCATAGAAAGAATTTGATTTCGGTTTCTATGCATTAACGGATGGATACTTCATTTCATTTAAATGACATGGTCATAGTGATGAGGAATGGGGCTATAATCTGTTATAGTACGTTGGTGGATAATGTGTATACTCTTGAATCATGTACAACCCACAGATGTAACAAATAGTAATTAGTAATGCATCTTCTAATATTAGTAAGAGAAAGGAACCTTCAAAGATGAACTAAACATACATTTGGCGTCTAAGATTAGTTCATTTCACTTGAGTAGGATTCAAAAGTTGATAGCCGATGGACCGTAAGGTTTATCTGAAGTGGAAACTATCAGACTTGCGAGTCTTGCTTGGAAGTAAAAATGATTAACTACCTTTTCAATGCTGTGGGGTGTAGAGCCAAAGATATATATGTTGGAATTAGTTCATTCTGATTCAAGCAAACCTAATATTATCCAGGCGAGAGATGGTTATGAATATTCGAAGATTATTCTAGATACCAATATATTTATTTGATGCACTGTATGTCTAAGTTCTTTGATTAATTCAAAAATTGCAAGGCTGGTACAATGAAGCATCATGGAAAATATATTAAGTCATTACGATTTAATCATGATGGTGAATACCTCTTGAGATAGTTAGGAGCTATTGATCAGAAGTTGAGATTAAATCTCAAATTGACTACACCAGGCATGCCCCAACTGAATGGTGTGGTGGATAGAAGGAATAAGGCTCTTATGGTTATGATTAGATAGATGATGAATTATTTGGAATAATTAAATTCATTTTATGGATATGCCCTAGATACAGTAATTCGTAAAACGTTTTATCTATTTGTGGGATATCCTAGAAAAATAAAGAGTGATTTATTTTGTTAAAAAGATCGAAGGGTGATTGTCAACACAAACACTGAATTTTTTGGAAAATGACTATGTAATAAATCACAAACCCATGTATGAGTTGTTCTAAAGGTAGTGAGAAGAAAACACAAAGTATAAGTACCAAGTGTACAAGAGGATATAACACAAGGTAAACTGCAATGCGTGTCACGTCTGATACACAATTACATGTAGTGTCTTGTCGCAGTGGGAGGGTTATTCTACAACCCGTGAGATACATGTTTTGGGAAAGTCGTAAGACATGATCCCTAGTAAACATGGTATTATCCCAGGGATACGACGTTGCACTACAAGATTAAAATGCAGAATCTTAGTAAGTTGCAATGAATATTGAAATAGAATCTACGAATTCTAAATTAAATCTGGGAACTTGGTAGACCACTGAACTTAGTCTCAATTTTGGTACAAATTGATAAGAGTAAGCGTACTCTATCGTTGTATGTAGACGTGGTGACCAAGTGCAAAATTTATAATATCGAACCCAAGGGAGAAAGTGTATGTATCCGTATTCGAAAGATGTTTCACTCTAGAAGGACTAATCAATAAAGAAGAGGTTGAATTACACTACAATCTAACTAAGAAAGTAATTAAAGATAGAACATGTACAAATGAGATGGATGATGGGTGAAGGTGAACAATCTAAGAAGTATGCAAGGCTAACAACATTCATGGAAAAGGTATATATAGACTCACACACACACATGCATTGGTGATCTTCATGTTATGATATTAAGGACACTCAAAGAGTGTTTCCAATCCTCACTATTCCTATAGGTACTTACGGATATTAATATACTGGTATAGAGATATTATCACGAAGAATTTTCTCTAGTAGGTAGGGACGTTTTCCTAGTGTTCCCTTTCTAAGGTCAAGTGAGAATTAGCTTGGTTCCCCTCATCATATCAAACACTTTCACAAGTAATTATCAATAATGTCCTATCATGAGGTTCTAAGCACATGAAGGTTATGGCCAAACTCCCCACATACTTAACATAGTCATCTCATGCAATCAATGATTCAATTAAACCACTAAACATAATATTGGAATGACCATCCTAACACTATGAATAGAGAATCTAATCACACAAATCATACATAAAATGAGAATAAGCATTCATGATAGAAAATATTCATACAGTCAATTCATCGAACATGTGGTGTGCAAAATCTACATTATCCTTCACCAATCATATTGCTAGCCTCACATGAGGACTAGCCAATATAAATCATTACAAAATCAATATAATCCATGGCATGCTCCAATTGAGCTAAATAATGAAGAAAACAACAAATCAAAGGTTGATGGGCTTCCCTTTTTAAGATGGCCTTCTCTTCCTTCAACATGCTCCAATCTTCACTCCTTGATGTTCTTCCCTTCTTAGATTGGTGGATTAGTGGAATGGATGGATGGATGTGAGAAATCAAGAGGAATTAGTGGATGGAATGAAGATGGAGGAATGGATGATGAAAATGGAGGAATGGATGATGGATGGATGGAGAGGGTGTGTGTGCAGCCCAAAACCCTCAAAATCTGCCTTCAAGTGGTGATATTGGAGGTATTTATACCCCCTCAACACACTTGGAAATCGTACAAAGGTGTAAAACGCGATTTTAGGCCAAGTGCAAGAAAACACGGGCGTGTTTTCCTGCATCTGCCCGTGTTTTCTTGCAATTTTTCATCTTTCTGTAAGTTTTTGCACCTGCAGAAAAACACGGGCACTGCATAAAAACACGGGCGTGTTTTTATGCATTTTGACTAATTCTTCATTTTCTTCAACTTTCTCCTTTCTTCATGCTTTTTATCACCATTTATCCTCATAATCACCTATTCAAACACATGAAAATCATCATCATCAATTTTCCAAAATACAATATAAAAAGATACAAAAATACGAAATAAAAAGACGAAAACACACACAAAAATGACACAAAATCTAGGTGAAAATAGCGATGATCAACCCCCCAAACTTAAAGTGTTGCTCGTCCCTGATATGCTGTCGCGGGCGTACCAAAATATAATTTATATTTCCAACTCACACTTATAGGTAGTATAGTAGTAAGTAGGGTCGAACCCAAGAGAGTATAATGAATCCTAATTAAATTAAAGTGTTACTAACATATGAAATAAATAAGAGGGGGGTTTTGATTGTGATAAATTGAAAATAACAAAAGTAAAATTAATTCAATTCTTAAGTGACAAAGCAGATAAAAATTAATTATAAAATTAACCAAGTGATTAAAGCCTAGTTTAGGATTTCGATCCCCTCCCGTTTACTAAATTAATTAATCATATGAATTAAACATCTAGCCTAGTGCACAAAATCAAATCCCTAGATTGATGGTACGACCAATCAATCCGAATGTTCTTACATTCATCAACTAGGGTACGACCTCTAAATTGAACTATCTACGAGTGACCCTATGGATTCGAACTCGTAGATGCATTAAAACTCTAAACATAGGATTACTAGGCTACGAAATCCGGCAAGGTATCATACAACCTAGATTTTATTACACCTAGAGGGAATTATCTCTATTTGTTACTTAATCCAATTCCTACAACAATTACGGATTGTAGTTCATAGAATAACAGTAAGCAATTAAATAATTAATCTAGTTGATCAGGCCAAAATAATTATTAAATTACTATAGGAATATCAACGCATGTAATAAAATAAACTTGCACACAAGATTCAACATAAAAATTCTAAATAATTAAATTAATAATTCTACGGGAGGTTCACGAATCCTAAACTAGAAAAGGGGATTAGCCCCGCATGTTCATATGAATTACAGAATTAAAATATAAAATTAAAGAACCGATTGATGTCTTGATTATTTTTCAGCTTCACGCCAAAAATCTGCCTTGGAATTGTTCACGTTAATCTCCCTCCGTTCTTCACGTTAATCTGCTTCTGTATATCGTGTATGATGCTCTTCCCAAAAATACCGTGTATCTCCTCCCAAAAATAATTAATAATATCCCATAAATATCTATGTCTTGATCCTTAAGTAATCTTGATCTCTTTCATTACTTATCTCTTCCTAAAATATCTCAAGGATCTTTTCTTTTCTTGTTGACTAATCTATCGTGCCTTCTCCACAATATGGGCCTGACTCGGGCTGATCTCTTCGCTGGAATCGTGTGAGAAAATATATGAAAATATTCCAGCTGCACTTTCCTTATTTATGCTGAATTTTCGAATGTCCCTTCTGACACTGAGGGGGTCAGTGTCAGTCAATTTGGCAGCACGAATTTCCTGCACAAAACAGCCCGTTTCTCATCAATTTTACAACATAAAGGCCTCAAATAACCATAGACAAGATAAGTCAATTTAGCACCCTAATAAGCACATAAGTTAATCAAATAAACATGAATTTCAACCAAATAATTATGCTAGAATATGACTTATCAAATCTCCCCACACCTAAACTTTGCTTGTCCTCAAGCAAACCAAAATCATAGAGAATAGAAAACCAAGGAACATCTATCAAGACAAATGAAAGTTACACACTTCAAGAGACAAGCAACCAATGAGCATTCGGAACTAAATGAAACATGACTCTTCACTCAAAGTTTGCAACTTTCATGGCTTCAAATGTTTCAAAATTCCATGGCCTCACCAAGATTCACTCAATATCACTCAAAAATATGATCTAGGTAGTAAGTCACTCAAAAATTGAAAAGAAAAGCCATTACCATAAGCTTGCTCCCAAATCAATTCTCCACCAATTTTGGACGAATCATGTGCAATAATCAAAGGGTCTTTGATTGGGTTGTAATGGGCTTAAGGTCGAGGTGAGATAAAAAGAGAGATAAAAATGGCTAAATGCATCACTTTACACCATGTGATCTTTGCAAATCAAAATATCCATGATTACCCCTTCTTTACATTTTCACAACACCCTTTTTCTTGCACTAATAATCTCCCCACACCTGCTCCTTTCATAGACTAGGAACAGCATGTGTCACACTTACAAGAATAACTGTTTGTTAGATAATTAACAACTCAACACAAACAATTTCAGCAACTCCTTTTTCCTTCTCTTTTTTTTCAAGAATTTTCCTTTCTTTTTTTTTTTAAATTCCTTCCTTTTCTTTCTTTTTTTTTCCAACCTTCCTTCCTTTTCTTTCTTTTTTTTTCTCTTTTTTTTTTCTTTTCTCCAACTATTTCAAAAATTTTTTCAGCTTTCTCCCCCCACCATCATCAATTCGACCTCAAAGTACTTTCACAAGACTCACATATAGCAAAGTGATGAAGGGTTCAAATGGAGAAGTTTAAGAAATAAATGGGAATTTAAGGTTCATTTATGTGCTCATAATCCAAAGAAAAGGCTCAGGCTCAACGTGGCTTCCCTAAATTTTTCATATTCAGGTGGGACAATATAAGCCAAGAGGGTTAAACCTAAGTGCCCTTATCATTTTATCACACACAACCAATCACATGATCTTGAAATGCATTCAAAAGAGCAAGTTCTAGAATGAACAATTTAAATTCAATGCACTCAAGAAAGAAGTTCAAGAGAGCTTATAGATGATAGCTCGTTAAGGCTCAAAAGCTCACAATAATTGGGTATATTTGCCATGAAATTCTGAAATAAAATCAGCCAATATAATCACAAAAATTTTGCAAAGATTATCACACTCCAACAGTTCCTCAACATCATAGCTACCCCCTCAATCATGCGTCACCCTCATCACCTCAAGAGATTTCATTCTTCAATTTCCAGACTCCACATCAACATAAAATTAAGAGGACAGCAATAACAAGACATGGGACAAGAAATTCATCAAATTTACATCACTCTTCTACCCCAATCATCATATAAAATCCCTCCCCATACCTGAACGTTTGCTTGTCCCTAAGCAAAATACAGTATAAGAAAGAATAAATATGTAATTGGGTAGACTACACCTGATTCGATTTTGGGAAGAGCTTTGATCACGATCAATCCATGCAGTTCTAATCACAACAGAAAATCAAGAGTGAACAATCAGACAATTTATTGAAAATAAAATAAAATAAAAATAAAGTTAGAAAATTGGGTTGCCTCCCAATCAGCGCCTTTGGTTATTGTCGTTGGCTCGACTTAGGCAAGGTGCATCTCTCAAGTATGAAGAACTTCTTTCAACTTCATCCGATCGACCTCAACCGTGCGAAACCCCTTATGATATTCCTTGAGTTCATGGTTCGGCCCCAAAAACAAGGACTTCAAGTGTTCGGGGAACACTTTCAACTCTAGCTTAGGCACTTCACCAAGCTTTTCTTTCTTCAATTTATTTTCATGCTCTGTCATGCTTCCATTTGCAATGATGTTGTCGAAGTTATTCCTGCGAGTTAGTTCAAAACAATCCTGCACCAAAGGCTCAACAACATTCATAGCAAAAACTGAATCAATGTCTGTAGGAGACTTCACAGACAATTTAACAGAAGCTACATCTAATGTGCTTGGTCTCTGAGAAGAACCATGCAAAGCATTGACGTAGTGATTCAACTCTTCATGATCACATCTTTCAGCACCCTCCTTCATTTTTCCCTGATCAATTACTGTGTCTAATGCATCCCTACTAGTGAGTTCAAAGTGTTCCTGGACAATAGGGTCAATAGTACTCACAACAGAAAGCAGGTTAGCATCATCAGGATATTTCATAGTATCATATATGTTAAATTTGATGATCTGCCCATCAAATTCCATCGTTAGAGTACCTTCACTCACATCTATCTTAGTGCAAGACGTGTTGAGGAATGGTCTCCCTAACAAAATAGGAGTGGAATTTGATGGGTGGTCATTCATTTCTAACACATAAAAATCAGCAGGGAATATGAGTTTATCTACCTGAACAAGAACATCCTCAATGATTCCATCTGGGTATGCCTGGCTTTGATCAGCAAGTTGGATGACAACTCCATTCTTCTTCAACTCTCCCACACCCAGCTTTTCAAACACTGATCGAGGCATCACATTGATGGATGCTCCAAGGTCCAACATGGCTCTTTCCACTTTACAACTCCCAATCTGACAAGGAATTACAAACATGCCAGGATCCTTGCGCTTCTGAGGTAACGTTTGCTGGAAGACAGCTGAAACGTTTTCTCCCATCACCACTTTTTCATCTACTTTCAAATTCTTCTTATTGGTGCACAAATTCTTCAAGAACTTGGCGTATCTCGGAATCTGCTTAATTGCCTCAAGGAGAGGTAAATTAATCTGCACTTTCTGAAACACTTCAAGTAGCTGCATATCCTTCTCAGTGGTGTCCGGCTTCCTTATCCTGCTTGGAAAAGGTAAACGGTTAATATCAAAAGGAATAGGGTCAGAATTTTTATCCTGATTTTTTTTCGACC
The DNA here is from genome assembly GCA_023678885.1 of Pogostemon cablin. NCBI lineage: Eukaryota > Viridiplantae > Streptophyta > Magnoliopsida > Lamiales > Lamiaceae > Pogostemon > Pogostemon cablin. The sequence continues at coordinate 18,704,148 of CM042975.1, read as the reverse complement.
TTCTGACACTGATAGGGTCAGTGTCAGTGTTACGTTTTTGAACGTCAGATTTTTCAGCCCCAAACTGATCAGTCTGATCCTCCACTGTTCCAGCAGGTTTTTCATCATCTTCTTGCATGTTTTAGTCAGGCTTTTTAGGCGGTGCAACCTCCTCCAACTGTTTCCCACTCCGCAGTGTAATAGCACTCACATTCTTAAGATTAACCTCCGTTTGTGAGGGCAACTTTCCACTGTTTTGAGCTTGCATTTGGCCTACAGTTGTAGCCAATTGGGTTACTTGATTTTTCAAGTTCCGGATTGACGATTGAGTTGTCATCTTCAAGTCCTGAAAAGATGACTGTGTCATCTCTTGAAATTTAAGATTGCTGGCAGCCAACTCTTTCATCATCTGCTCAAATGAAGCTCTGGAACTTGAACCACCTTGTTGGCGATTTTCACCATCTTGAGGGTAATTGTGTTGCCTATTCACCACTCTCTGCTCTTGAAACTGTTGTGGCCCCCTATTTCCTCCTTGTCCATTTCCATACCTCAGATTGGGGTGATCTCTCCAACCTTGATTGTAGGTTTGAGAAAAGGGATCATATCGCCCCATGGCGTTTACTTGTTCATCACTAGGTGTAACCCTGCAATCAAGAGTAGAGTGGTCGTTAGTTAAACAGTATTGACAGGATGGTGGGTTTACCATGAGCACATAAATGAACCTTAAATTCCCATTTATTTCTTAAACTTCTCCATTTGAACCCTTCATCACTTTGCTATATGTGAGTCTTGTGAAAGTACTTTGAGGTCGAATTGATGATGGTGGGGGGAGAAAGCTGAAAAAAAAATTAACCTCCGTTTGTGAGGGCAACTTTCCACTGTTTTGAGCTTGCATTTGGCCTACAGTTGTAGCCAATTGGGTTACTTGATTTTCCAAGTTCCGGATTGACGATTGAGTTGTCATCTTCAAGTCCTGAAAAGATGACTGTGTCATCTCTTGAAATTTAAGATTGCTGGCAGCCAACTCTTTCATCATCTGCTCAAATGAAGCTCCGGAACTTGAACCACCTTGTTGGCGATTTCCACCATCTTGAGGGTAATTGTGTTGCCTATTCACCACTCTCTGCTCTTGAAACTGTTGTGGCCCCCTATTTCCTCCTTGTCCATTTCCATACCTCAGATTGGGGTGATCTCTCCAACCTTGATTGTAGGTTTGAGAAAAGGGATCATATCGCCCCATGGCGTTTACTTGTTCATCACTAGGTGTAACCCTGCAATCAAGAGTAGAGTGGTCGTTAGTTAAACAGTATTGACAGGATGGTGGGTTTACCTCTTTTCCTTTAGCAAGATTCTCCACAGCAAGTGTCAACTTATTCAAGGTTTCTTCCAACTTAAAGTCATGGACCTCCTTTACTTCTCTAACTGATGGATCACGTGTGCCAAACTGTTGAGTGTTGGCAGCCATGCTAGCAATCAAGTCTCTAGCAGCAGTAGGTGTTTTCATCATGAATGCTCCACCGCTAGCCGCATCAAGCATGTTTCGATCCATGATCGACAACCCTTCATAGAAGTACTGCAACAACAACTGATCACTTATCTGATGCTGGGGGCATGCTGATGTGAGGCGTTTAAACCTCTCCCAATACTCATGTAAACTCTCTCCCTGCATCTGACGAGCTCCAGATATCTCCTTACGCAATACAACACTCTAGTGGCTGGGAAGTACGTTTGGAGAAAAAGCTTCTCCATTTCGGCCCATGTATTAATCGATCCGGGAGGGAGGTAATACAACCAATCCTTCGCCATGTCCTTCACTGCAAAGGGGAATGCCCTAAGCTTGACCATTTCCTCCGTCACTCCGATTGGTTTCATGCTCATGCATACAACCGAGAACTCCTTCAAGAACTTGTGAGGATTTTCACCTGAAAGACCATGGAAAGCAGGAAGTAAGTGAATCAATCCTGATTTCAATTCAAATACCGTATTATCAGTGATCGCTGGAAAGTTAATGCATAACGGCTGATGGACTATGTCCGGATTTGCCAATTAATTCAAGGTTTTTTCCTCATTATTTCCAGCCATATTCTCTTCTCCTGACTCAGATCCTACAGTATCCTCCTCCTCTAGATCAGAAAAATCAGAATTCTCCTCTTCAAGATGAAGTGGACCAGCTGCAAGTTCGGATTCGGTAAGGTTTTCTGCGGTTTCGCCAATGGACGAACTTGTTTCCTTCTTCTTCCGGGACTCCTTTCTCAACCTCTGGGCAGTTCTCTCAATTTCAGATATGTATTCAAGCTGTTTTTTACCAGAAGATCGAGTAATCATCCATAGAAAAAGAAATTTCGAAAACAGGGCCTTCTGACACTGATGGGGTCAGTGTCAGTGTAACTGAAAATTTCGAGAATTTCAGAAAAATTTGAAAAAATTCCAGCACCTGTAACAATGCAAAATAATGTCAGAAACACAAAAAATTTAACAAAATTCAATTTTACTCCCCGGCAACGGCGCCAAATTTGATATGCTGTCGCGGGCGTACCAAAATATAATTTATATTTCCAACTCACACTTATAGGTAGTATAGTAGTAAGTAGGGTCGAACCCAAGAGAGTATAATGAATCCTAATTAAATTAAAGTGTTACTAACATATGAAATAAATAAGAGGGGGGTTTTGATTGTGATAAATTGAAAATAACAAAAGTAAAATTAATTCAATTCTTAAGTGACAAAGCAGATAAAAATTAATTATAAAATTAACCAAGTGATTAAAGCCTAGTTTAGGATTTCGATCCCCTCCCGTTTACTAAATTAATTAATCATATGAATTAAACATCTAGCCTAGTGCACAAACTCAAATCCCTAGATTGATGGTACGACCAATCAATCCGAATGTTCTTACGTTCATCAACTAGGGTACGACCTCTAAATTGAACTATCTACGAGTGACCCTATGGATTCGAACTCGTAGATGCATTAAACTCTAAACATAGGATTACTAGGCTACGAAATCCGGCTAGGTATCATACAACCTAGATTTTATTATACCTAGAGGGAATTATCTCTATTTGTTACTTAATCCAATTCCTACAACAATTACGGATTGTAGTTCATAGAATAACAGTAAGCAATTAAATAATTAATCTAGTTGATAAGGCCAAAATAATTATTAAATTACTATAGGAACATCAACGCATGTAATAAAATAAACTTGCACACAAGATTCAACATAAAAATTCTAAATAATTAAATTAATAATTCTACGGGAGGTTCACGAATCCTAAACTAGAAAAGGGGATTAACCCCGCATGTTCATATGAATTACAGAATTAAAATATAAAATTAAAGAACCGATTGATGTCTTGATTATTCTTCAGCTTCACGCCAAAAATCTGCCTTGGAATTGTTCACGTTAATCTCCCTCCGTTCTTCACGTTAATCTGCTTCTGTATATCGTGTATGATGCTCTTCCCAAAAATACCGTGTATCTCCTCCCAAAAATAATTAATAATATCCCATAAATATCTATGTCTTGATCCTTAAGTAATCTTGATCTCTTTCCTTACTTATCTCTTCCTAAAATATCTCAAGGATCTTTTCTTTTCTTGTTGACTAATCTATCGTGCCTTCTCCACAATATGGGCCTGACTCGGGCTGATCTCTTCGCTGGAATTGTGTGAGAAAATATATGAAAATATTCCAGCTGCACTTTCCTTATTTATGCTGAATTTTCGCAGGTCCCTTCTGACACTGAGGGGGTCAGTGTCAGTCAATTTGGCAGCACGAATTTCCTGCACAAAACAGCCTGTTTCTCATCAATTTTACAACATAAAGGCCTCAAATAACCATAGACAAGATAAGTCAATTTAGCACCCTAATAAGCACATAAGTTAATCAAATAAACATGAATTTCAACCAAATAATTATGCTAGAATATGACTTATCAGTCCCCGAGCAACGAAAATGACAAATCAAGAGGAGAAATTTTCACCTAGGAAAAGACCTAATGAATATAAGTAATAACACATCAATATCAATAAGAATAACAACTTATGCTAAGTCATCCTACAACATTAAACTCATGACATAAGGAATTAACAAGTTCAATCACAAGAGAATAAAGTGTAATATAGTCCTTTTTGGTCCAAGCCTCACATAGGTTATCAATTTCACTCAACACTCTTTCAAGTAAGGTAACAACACTCATCAATCGATTGGCTCGACTCGCTATAAGCTTGCTCGTGGACTACATTCACAAACCACCAAAGTTTCAATTAATGATCAAAAAGGTCTTTAATTAGGATGTAATGATAGGCTCTTTGGTAGGGTAGGAAGAATATAGATAATAGTAACTAATCAAGTGTAAGTAATCGAAGAGGTAGCTACTTTCTTCCATTCCTCCACTCTTCTTTTCTTCCTTTTTTATCTTTGTTGGTCACAAGCACTTTTCATCATCTTTATCCTATGAATCGAGCTCCTCATGATGCATGCTTCCTTTCTTTGGACTTTTATTTTCTTGAGCATCTTGTTGTTGCTTTGCTCATTCTCTTGTTTTTAGGTTGCATGTGCATTCTTGCTTGTGCTCTTTTCATCCTTTTTCTTACTTGTTTACCATTTTCTTTCTTCTTTTGTTATCTTATCAAACATTTCTAGCCACCATCTCCTCAATTACTCACACAAAAAGGTACATATATAAGACTCATGTGGGTAATCAAGGGTTGTTAAGTGCTAAATTCATAAGAAATATGCTTATAAGCTCAAAGTGGTTGACTAGGGATGATGTTCGCGGTATGGAAATATTTGGCAATGACTATAAATGACAAGGATGACCTTAGATCATATCATTAATCTTCACTAATCGGGCTCGTTCCTATAGTCCTTGAGCAAGTTCTAACTTATCAAACACAACCGATCCACTCATGAAGAAATACCATGTATGCACGGTTGATGCTCAAATGCTCACAAGCTTATGCTCGGACCTTAAGGACTTAATACACCACATTCATCTCAAAATTGAACAAGTTAAGTAAAACATGTCACAATTTGAAAGTGTAGAGATTCTTAATCATAATTTGTCATCACTTATCACAACAACATGTCATCACTCATATTCAATAAAACGACTCACGACATCCCAAAACAAGCCACCAAACAACCCTATACAAGAATAAAAATACAAACAAAACACATAAATAAAGACTCACCAAACAAGAAATAATACAAAAACACATAACATGCATACACGAAAATTCCATCCACCAAGAGAAAATTAAGCACATATCCTCAATCATCCAACATGTAAGCTCACGAATTTGCCACCTTATTCAAAAATAAGAAAAACTAAAGCAAGTAAACTACCTAAATAAAGCAAGTAAACCTCCCAAGATACATAACAAATGAAGTAACATACCAATCCAATCAAATTCATTTCAAAATCATGTATATGCTAAGAAAATAGAAATGATGAGTAGTAAAGTGAACTCCCTAAAAAAGGCATCCGGAGGTGGAAATGGCTAACACGAGCTTCCGAATTGCATGCACAACGAATCTCGACATTAATTTTCGGGCTCAATTCATGCTTCCACTACGCTTCATTTATACTCAACAACTCATCAACACCATTAGCACAACAATTGCTAGCAAAAAATGAACTCGCATGCACTTCAACACAACCAAACGATCCAAAATCATACCAATATTCATGAGAAATTTTTTAAAATTTACCCAATTTTACAAGAAGATCTCTCAATCATCATAATAAGTACACTCAAGTGGTGAGTCACACCACACACTCTCCCACCCAAACCTAAATCGAAACAAGTTTAGAATTAAGTTTGAAAAAGGTGGTGGGACTTACCATTGTAGTTTCCAACAATGAGCGTCTTGTAGAGAAGTATATGCATCGCAACGATTCAAGGTATGTCCACCACGTACTATCCCCCCAAACTTAAAGTAAAATAAGAGTTGAACTTTAAGTTTGCAAGAAGTGGTGAGACTTACCTTTACACTTCAAATCAAGCACTTCTCGTATCATCAATATACATTTTTCTCACGAGCACAATCAACCTACACACCAAAAAATGCAAGAAAACTAAATCAAAGCAATTAAATGAAAGCATTAAAATAAACGATGGGTTGCCTCCCATCTAGCGCTAAGTTTAACGTCTTCAAGCCGGACGCATAATTAAACTTTTAAGCTCCACAAAAATTCATCGCATCAACATCCTTCATCTTCACTTTAAACTTTCTTTTTGCTCTCTTCTTGTCCGTTATGACCTTATCCCCCTTCCTACTAACAAGAATTGACATTCTGTGAGAGTCATAGAACGAACACTTCTTTTTCCTGCATGAGAAACAATCTTCTTCTTTGTCGAGTTTCCATTCAATATCCGAAGCTTCATCCCTATCAAATTCAACATAAGAAAGATTAGACTTTTCAATTTTCACATAATTTTCCACAATAGGAATCAAAGCTTCTAAGTAATAAGATTGTTCAATCTTCTCAAACTCATCCGGAGGCACATTTGGGGGCTTAAGATATGACTCATCCTTTCCTCCTTGATGGCATGATAGTAATTCACTCTCGTCCTCCGAGCTCAATGAGACCTCCTCCTTTTCTTCATCTTCACTAGATCTTTCGATTGTAAAGAAATTTTTCCCAAGAGTAAGCGGGACTCGAGGCTCCGTTTCCACACCAAGTACCACAAAATCAACCAAGAAGACCATCTCATTCACCTTAACCACAACGTCTTCAACCTTTCCAAAAGGTAAAATAAAAGATCCATTTTTACCCTTAAGACATGTTGTGGTTGGCTTGAGTTCCCCCATATCAAGGCTTCTATAAGTAGAATAAGGCATCACATTTTCAATTATCTCCAAGTCACACCTTGCATTAAGAGTTCCTTTTCCTTCTATTTCACAAGGCATTAAATCCTTTCCAAGGTCCTCCACTTTCATGGAATACTCTTCATGCATAGATTTGACCTCTTCATTTTTCACCTTACTCTCCTCCATCTTCTTCTTTTTCAATGCAATGTAACTCTTAAACTCTTCTATCTTTTCTTCTTTAACACATCTTTGAGGAAAAGGAATAGGATAAGGAGTAATCGGAATGCCCCAATAATCACATTCAAACTTTTCTACACACATTTCTTCTTTCGGCACTCTTTCCTTCTTCATTCTCCATTTTGACTTGCGCTCAACCTCTTTTCCTTCTACACACATTTCTCCAACCAAATTTACCTCTTTCTTTTCTTTCTTAGCCTTTAAGAGCTCTTCATCACTCGAGTCTTTATTATCCCCCGAACACTCTTCTACCTCTAACTCTTCTTCAGTCTTCTCATCAAAATTCTCCATTTTGCGAAGAGTGTTCCGTTCACTTATCATTAGACTCATTCGACTCTCTAGGGCCTCAAGTCTCCTATCATTTTCTTCTTCCTCTTTCTTCCTCTCTTCTCGTCTTTCTTCAAGCATTTTCATCATTTGATTTAATTGATCTTGTAAGGAAGGTCTGCTTTCATCGTATGGTGGACACCCTTCTTGGAAATTCTCTTGAACATACTCGTTTTGCATACACGCTCCATTCCCCATTTGATAATTGGGCATGCTCCACACTTGTCCACTATTAAAGTTGGAAGTAGGCATTGAATAGACATTTTGAGACTGATAGTTTGAAAGGCTTGGTTGAATGCTTGTAGAGAAGAAATGATTGTAAGAACTTGATGGAGTGTAAGTGTATCCTTGGTATGATTGGCATGTACTCTCATTATAAGCTCGTTGCCATCCCCCATTTCCTCCATTATTGTAGAATTGGTCAATGTTCATCATCTCTTCAAGGGACCTTCTACAACTCATCTACACTTGCTATTTTTGGTTTTGCTTCTTCTCCCCTTCTTTCAAGGTTGATGTACCTATCAAGAAGAACAAGTAAGAACAAAATTTTTCAAAACAAATATAAAAGCAAAAATAAAAAAAATATCCTAAGTAAAGCTAACAAATCCAAACACGTTACACCGAAGCCTTTCTCCCCGGCAACGGCGCCATGAACTTAGTCTCAATTTTGGTACAAATTGATAAGAGTAAGCGTACTCTATCGTTGTGTGTAGACGTGGTGACCAAGCTCAAAATTTATAATATCGAACCCAAGGGAGAAAGTGTATGTATCCGTATTCGAAAGATGTTTCACTCTAGAAGGACTAATCAATAAAGAAGAGGTTGAATTACACTACAATCTAACTAAGAAAGCAATTAAAGATAGAACATGTACAAATGAGATGGATGATGGGTGAAGGTGAACAATCTAAGAAGTATGCAAGGCTAACAACATTCATGGAAAAGGTATATATAGACTCACACATACACATGCATTGGTGATCTTCATGTTATGATATTAAGGACACTCAAAGAGTGTTTCCAATCCTCACTATTCCTATAGGTACTTACGGATATTAATATACTGGTATAGAGATATTATCACGAAGAATTTTCTCTAGTAGGTAGGGACGTTTTCCTAGTGTTCCCTTTCTAAGGTCAAGTGAGAATTAGCTTGGTTCCCCTCATCATATCAAACACTTTCACAAGTAATTATCAATAATGGCCTATCATGAGGTTCTAAGCACATGAAGGTTATGGCCAAACTCCCCACATACTTAACATAGTCATCTCATGCAATCAATGATTCAATTAAACCACTAAACATAATATTGGAATGACCATCCTAACACTATGAATAGAGAATCTAATCACACAAATCATACATAAAATGAGAATAAGCATTCATGATAGAAAATATTCATACAGTCAATTCATCGAACATGTGGTGTGCAAAATCTACATTATCCTTCACCAATCATATTGCTAGCCTCACATGAGGACTAGCCAATATAAATCATTACAAAATCAATATAATCCATGGCATGCTCCAATTGAGCTAAATAATGAAGAAAACAACAAATCAAAGGTTGATGGGCTTCCCTTTTTAAGATGGTCTTCTCTTCCTTCAACATGCTCCAATCTTCACTCCTTGATGTTCTTCCCTTCTTAGATTGGTGGATTAGTGGAATGGATGGATGGATGTGAGAAATCAAGAGGAATTAGTGGATGGAATGAAGATGGAGGAATGGATGATGGATGGATGGAGAGGGTGTGTGTCCAGCCCAAAACCCTCAAAATCTACCTTCAAGTGGTGATATTGGAGGTATTTATACCCCCTCAACACACTTGGAAATCGCACAAAGGTGTAAAACGCGATTTTAGGCCAAGTGCAAGAAAACACGGGCGTGTTTTCCTGCATCTGCCCGTGTTTTCTTGCAATTTTTCATCTTTCTGTAAGTTTTGCACCTGCAGAAAAACACGGGCACTGCATAAAAACACGGGCGTGTTTTTATGCATTTTGACTAATTCTTCATTTTCTTCAACTTTCTCCTTTCTTCATGCTTTTTGTCACCATTTATCCTCATAATCACCTATTCAAAGACATGAAAATCATCATCATCAATTTTCCAAAATACAATATAAAAAGATACAAAAATACGAAATAAAAAGACGAAAACACACACAAAAATGACACAAAATCTAGGTGAAAATAGCGATGATCAACCACTAAATAGTGTAAAAGCCATTGGAAGTGGTCATAGGAAATAAAAGAGGATCATACGGTAAGGTGAAAACCTTGAAAGCAAAGTTTATTTGCGAAAGGGTGTACTCAGAAAGAAATGGTTCGATTATGAGGAAACATATTCGCTGGTAGCTATGCTAATGTTGATCCAGATTCTTTTATTTATTGCTGCTCATATTGAATTATGAGGAACAACAAATAGATGTCAAGACAGCTTTTCTGAATGGAAGTCTTGAGGAAAACATCTATGTGAAGCAACCAGAGTGATTCATTGCAAAGTGCTAATAGCATTTTGATAGTAAGCTTGAAAGTGTCCAGCGATGGGCTAAAAGCAAGCTTTGAGATCATGAAGCATCTATTTTGATTAGGTAATCCAGTGGCATGGATTTAAATCAATGAACGGATGAGTCTTGTGTGTTGTAAAGAGTGACAGAAACGTGGTGGTGTTTCTTGTACTATACGTAGATAGTATCTTGCTCATTGGAGACAATGAAAGAGTATTATCGGGCGTATGGGTACGGTTAATAAAGTGGTAGAGATGGAGGACTTAAGAAGGGAAAAATATATCATTTTTGATCACGGTAACACGGATCCCAAGAAAGGATGTTATGCTTATCTCAAGTTTCATAAAATGATACAGTCCATACTCGTTTAGCATGTGAATTTATCTAAGTGAATGTGTTTTTGAGACACAAAAAGAAGATAAAGAAGATGAAAGTGGTTCCTTATACTTCGGCGTATAAGGAAGCTTAATCTAAGGAATGCTATGCACGAAAATGGATAACTGTATTGCCAATGGCATAGACAGTTGGTATCAAACGTAACCCGGAACAAAAATAATGAACTGTAGTAAGACATATATAAAGTGCCTGAGAAGGACTGGAAATTATATGTGGACTTACTAAACAGATTCACTGCTTCTTGTGGATTACGTAGATTTGGATTTTTTAGTCAGATTGGACGGCAGTAAATTCACCTCAAAGGTTATGTGTTTAATTTTAGGAAGTAGAGTCATAATGTGGAGGAGTGCTATATAGAAATATATTTCAGACTCCGGACTCCATCATGGAAAAATGATAAATTGGAGCCTGTGAGGCTACCAAAGTATCTATATGACTCTAGAGACTTCATGATGGACTTTGAAGTATTTCTAAGTTTGCCCAAGGTAATCACAATTTACATTGATGATATTGGTGCAGTTGCAAACTTGAAGGAATCACAAGTCCATAAGGCAATTAAACACATGGAGCGCGAGTACCACCTGTTACGAGAAATCGTATGATGAGGGGAAGGTTGTTGTCGCCTAGATTGCATCGGATGATGACCTAGTAAATCCATTTACAAGGACCTTAAGGCGAGAGCTTTTATTGGTCGTGTAGTGGGAGTAGGAATCAGATGTATGGCAAAAGACATGACAGCATAGTCTTTTAGTATAAGTGGGAGATTGTTGGATTGTATACTAAAAGTCTAGCTTTAGTATGAACAATGTTATAACAATATATGAAATGAGAATCATATGATCAAATGATTGCATCTTATAATAATGCAATAGTCCATTTACTTTATACTGTAGATAATATGTTGTGCGACAACACGCGGAAGATCATATTATCGATTTCCTTATAAAGTATAAACAGATGCTCACAACCGAGATAGACGGGGACTCTCTATCGGTATGGTTGTAGTGTGATTTGGTATTAGTTTGTCTTGACTATAAAATCACATTAGTATGCTTTGTGCATATTGAGTAGGATCACCTGAGATCGTTCGTCTTATACTGACTATATAGTAGAACTTGATCTCTGTTATTATGGAAGTTCGTGCTCTTAATCCCTATACAATAACCTCGACACGTAGGGCAGTATGTATTTCTTTGATTCATAAATGGGTGAGATTTATAAGTATTAAATCAACAAATTCGGTAAGTTGGGAAATAGTGCTGTATCTATGATGTGCTGTTGATTGTAGAAGAAATCCATGTCCGATATAGGTTGATGATGTCCCCTTGAGGAGCTCATAAGGTTTATCATGTAAATCTTGCAAGTGGATTAATTTCCGGCATGATAATAAGGTTGAGTGGTACTACTCTTGGATAAGATATTAATTAATTTGAGTTGTGAGTAACTTAATTAATTAATGGGCATTGTATATCTTAAACATGGGGAGACTTCAAAATAATAAGAAGGAGCCCAAAACGTAGTTTTGGGTTGGAGTGGGTAGTGCAGTAATAATAATTTAGTGAACTTTATTATTATTATTGGATTAAATATAAGCTTTGGGCTAAGCTTGGATATTTAATCCAATGGAGGCCCAACTCCAATTCTCCTCCTGATCCCTGCTGTAGCACAGTATATAAGTGAACTCAGCCTCTTGGAACCCTAAGATTTCCTGTGCCTCTTTTGACATGAGAAGGGAAAGAAGCAGATTGAGAGATCCTGCAGACTGTTGCCCACATAACAGCAGGATCACACTTGGGACATACAGTAGAAGATCAGAGGTAATTCTCTGCAGCGATTCATCCTCTACATCAACCCAGAAGTACGGTAAACATTAATTTTGCTTCCGCTATGATTGTTTGCCTGAAGTCCTAAAAGGATCACATTTGAACCACACGATCCAATTGCCAACAATTGATGGGGTTTTACTAAGATTCTTGATAGCTAATATATGTTCGAGGTTCACAAATGAGGAAACAAAGGTTTGTAGAATGTGTAGCAACATTGTCTTTAAGTAATAAGAAGGAATTGAGACAAGATGTGCCTACAAGGTGAAATTCTACATTTCTTATGCTACATAGTGCTCTGTACTACAAGTAAGCTTTTATGAATTTGCAATTTAGTGACCCTAACTATATCCATGCCCCTACACTAATAGAATAGGAAAAAATTGAAAAGATATACAATTTCTTAGGTTTGTTTTATGAGGTTACAAACATGTTTTCTAGTAATAAGTATTCAACCGCCAACTTGTACTTTCGTCCAATTGTCACGTGTTATGCTTCGTTGATACAAAGTAAGAAAATTAAAGATAAATACATAAGAAAGATGGCAAAAAAGATGTTAAAATTTGAGAAGTATTGGTTGAATTTCAGCTTGATATCGACTATAACGGTTTTCTTTGATCCTCGTTAGAAGCTTCAATTTGTTGATTTCTCTTATAAGAAACTGTATGGTTCCAATTTTAAGCAATATTTGTAAGTTCAAGAAAAATTATTCTCTCTCTTTGATGAGTACTACAAGACGTGTGAAAAAAAAAGTCATTGAAGGTCCAAAATGCAGTAAAGTTCAGTTAAATGTTGTTTTTGAAAGCGAAATGTCAGCAGCTATGGTAGAGGTAATGCACAATTATTATAATTATGAATCATATGTTATTTATTTTATTTTATTTAATAATCTTATTCCTTTAATATTTATTCTTAATGTAGGAATTTAGGGTACTTGACACTAAATTTGGATTGATCCAACAAAAATCACAACTAGCACTTTACTTGGAAGAACTTCGAATGGAAGTGAAGGCTAAGCTTGGTATTCTTGAGTATTGGAAAGGAAACCAATATAGATATCCTCATGGTACTTGCATAGATCGTGATATTTTGAGTATTCTTATAACTACAGTTGCTTCAAAGTCCATGTTTAGTTTTGGTAGAAGCAGGGGCATACCCTCGTTGCGCAATGAGGGAACTTTAGCCCCCCTCCCCCCCCCCCCAAATCTTAAAAATTTCCCTTAGTGTGTGATATATATATATATATATATATATATATATATATATATATATATATATATATATATATATATAACTTTCTTCTAATTATTCTTGCACAAATAATTTAACCTCACGCATTAATAAAGACACATCTACTACTTTTTATCACAAGCTTTATAATTTCTCATATTGAATCAAAGAAAATTATTGTTTGCACTATTTTTTTAGAGTTTTAGACATTAAAAATTGTATGAAAATATTTTTTTTATAGCAAATTATGCTTTTATATTGCACTATTTTGTACTCTCGCCCTCCCACAATTATCATCACACTTTATATTTTTATTCGTCCCAGAATAACTTGCACCACTTAAAAATAATATCACACCTTAAAATATATTTTAATTTTAAAAATAATACTCTCACTTAATACATGTTACATACTTTATACTTTATTATTTAGAAAGATTACATTATCCTTAAAAAATCAATAATGCTAGTAAAAAAATTCTTATACTCTGTATCAATTAACATTGATTCTAGTAAAAAGTTTTTTAGCCCCCCTTAAAAAATTGATCTGTCTCTGCCCCTGGGTGGAAGAGTGCTAGATCAATTAGGGGTGTGCAATAGTCGGTTCGGTTAACCGAACCGACCGAAGTAGTAATACTGAACTAAAAACTGATTTTATTTTACAAAACCAAAAATTGATCGTGTTGGCAATTGGATCTTTTGATTAACATGAACCGTTAGTGTTCCATGCAATTCTACTGCAGCGGAAGCAAAAGAGTAGAATAGTATTACCTTTCACCAGGGTTGATGTAGAGGTTGAACAGCAAGAACAAACGACCTTCCGATCTTCTGTTGTATTCCTAAGCCACGTCTTGATTGTGTGGGCAACGATCACCAAGATGAACTCAATCAGCAGTTCTCTCAAGTTTCTCACATTTTTGGCATGAATAATAAGTTCCCGGACTGCTGAGATTGGCTGTTTATAGGCTACAATAGGACCAAGAGGAGAAATTAGGGTTTGGGCCTCCTATTGGGTTTAAGCATCCAAGTTTAGCCAAAAACTTATACTTAAGTCCAATAATAATAAATCAGTCCACTAAAGAAATATTATTGCACTGCCACCCTAATCCAAAATTACGTTATGGGCTCCTTCTTATTATGAGCTTGTTAAGCTCTCCGTGTTTAAAATTAAATACCCACTAATTAATCGAGTTACTGACAACTCAATTAATTAATCTCTTTATCGAGAGTAGTACCACTCAACCTTATTATCTTACTGGAATAAATCCACCTGCAGGGTTTATATGATAATCATTATGAGCTCTTCAAGAGGACATCATCAACCAATTCAGTGAGGACACAGATTCCTTCTACAATCAACAGCACACCATAGAGACAGTAGCATCTCCCAACTCATTGAGCTTATTTATTTAATAATTAAATCTCACCCATTGATGAATATAAGAAATAAATACTGGCTTACATGTCGAGGTTATTGTATAGGGATTCAGAGTATGAAAATCCATAATAAAAGAGATCTAGTTCTATTATATCGTAAGTATAAACCGAACAATCTCACGCGGTCCTGCTCAATACATACAAAGTGCACTAGTGCAATTTTATAATCAAGACAGACTAATGTCAAATCATACTACAACCATATCGATAGATAGTCCCCGTCTTTCTTGGTTGTGAACATCTGTTTATACTTTATAAGGAGCCGATAATATGATCTTCCATGTGACGCCGCACACCACATTATGTATAGTATAAAGTAAAAGGACTTTTGCAACAACATAATTGCAAACGTTTTATCACATGATTCTCATTTTAAATTTTATCAAGCCATTGTTCACATAAAAAGCTAGACTTTAGTATACAATCCAACAGACCAAACCTGGAAAAAAACCGAGTATTGACCGAACCAAATTATTCGGTCGGTTATGAATGAAAAATAGAATCAAAATAATGTTATTTAAAAAAAACCTACATATTTAATATAATATCATCATGGTTCTTGTTCCAATTTCCAAAACTGGACAATTGACAATTGCACACAAATAAATAGGATTCTAGTTAGTGAGTTATACTCACATTACAATACTACATAAGTTCACTAGAACACAAATCGAAATCATAAACTACATAATTCAAAGGAAGATGCAAGTAATTAATCAATTTAATACATTTTCATAACACCAAACCAACAAATCACTAGAGTCCTTTTAGTAGCCTTCTTAATCTTCTAAGTGTTGGTATGTGCCAAAGTCGTCCCAATCCCAACATAAGGTAAATCTGCAAATTGTAATTAAAAGAAAAGGACAAATTAGAATAAGAAAAAAGGATATGAAGTAATAGTAAGCTAATGATTTTAGTTATTAAAAGGATACCTTTGTCAAATTTCTCAAGTTCCTCCAATGGCTCTTGAACCTTGTTATTTTATGAATCTCATATCCAATCTTGAGAGCATACCAAAGCTTCAACAAGTCTAGGAGTTAAAGAACTCCTAAACTCATCTAGTACCCTTCTACAAGTCCTAAATGCAGATTTGGATGCAACGGTAGAGATAGGAATAACAAGCATATCACGAGCCATCTTTGAAAGTATGGGCAATCTTTCAGAATTGGCTTTCCACCACTTTAGGAGATCTATTTTCCCACCCCTCACACAACTCTCATTCAAGTACATGTCTAATTCTATTTTCCTAACACCACCACTCTCCATTCTCCATTTCTTTAAATTAGCCTTTTTCAACAAGAAGGAATCACAATCATCATATTCACTACTAGAGCTTGAAAGACTACTAATTCCACTTGCACTTGATTCACTTTGTGGTTGATATTTTTGTTGGTCTTCTTTGAATATCTCACCAAGTCCATGCTTCAAAATTTGAGATATAACTGCACCATTTTCATCCCCATAAATATCACCTAAAGAATAATCAATATACTCAAACTTATCATGTGGATAAAAAACATGAGCCCAAAAAATTAGCTTGTTCATTTTTTATGGATCCCCCCCAATACTTCTCGAACTTTGAACTCAATGATAAACCTAAATTTTCACCAAAATTTCATCAATAGCTTTCCATTCACTCAACAAGCCATACAATTCAGTAATTTCATTAAAGAAAGTACTAGAGGTGACAAATGATGAACCTGAAATACGTAATGCCATATCATAAAAATGCTTCAATAAATCTGAAATCTTACAAACTCGAACCTAATCAGCAGCCTTAGGATACTCCTTTTCTCCCAAATCAGTAGAATAATTGGTTTCTTCCTACTCATATTTATCAAAAGCTTTCTAAAAAATTTGAGCTGTTTTTAACATTAAGTAGGTGGAATTCCACCTTGTAGACACATCCAAACATAACGAGCTCTTGTTTTCAATCCCTTCATATTCTATACATTCTTTAAAATTTTTAAGTCTAGCAGAACAATTCCTAATTTATCTTACGACATCCTTCACACGTTTCACTGAAGGGTCTACATCTTTCAAACCCTCAGAAACCACCAAATTAATAACATGTGCAATACACCTCATGTGAAGATACTTAGACTTTGCCACACAACTCCCCCCCCCCAATTCAACAGCCTTTTTTCAAAAAATCGATAGCCTTATCATTAGAACTTGTATTGTCTCCAGTGATAGTGAATATATTCTTTATCCCCCAATCAAGAATACAAGCTTCAAGAGACATTCTCAAATATTCCCCTTTATGACTAGTAACAGGCACAAAATTCAAAATGCTCTTATATAAATTCCAATCATTATCAATAAAATGAGCAGTAACACACATGTAATTAATCCTCTGCAATGAAGTCTATGTATTAGTGGTAAGACAAACTCTTTGGCAGTTTTTTTCATAAAAGACTTCAAATTAGTCCTCTCATCCACATACAATTGAAAACAATCATGTGTGACCGTCCACCTAGAAGGAATGTTAAACTTAGAAAATGTTGTTCTCATAGCATCCTTAAACCCATTTCCTTCCACAAACTTAAATGGTAATTCATCTACAATAACCATTTGTGTAATAGCTTTCCTAATTGCTTCATAATCATACTTCCAATTAGAAAGCGCACCCACTTTAGCATTACCCTCATTATTATCAGGTTACAAATTTAGTAATGCTTGAAGAGCTTGTTCATTTTGAGGATTTTTCATGCATGAAAACATGTGACTACGCAATGTTGAAGTACCATTCAGTTTTGAATCACTTTTATAAACATTATCACAATACTTACACTTAGCTGATGTGAAATTGCCATTTTCATCCTTGATCTTGTCAAAGTGATTCCACACAATTGATCGATTTTTCATTGGTTTCTTCTTCAACGTTGATTGTGCATCTGTTGTATTTGATAGTTGAACTTGAGATAAATTTTCATTAACATCTTTCATAGGCTCATCTAGGGAATTGTTGCTTCCTATATACCCATCCAATTCTTCTTGTGAGCTCGACATCTATTAAAAAAAGATTCAGTTAAAAACAAGAGATGCTCTATTAAAGCCATATGATGAATGCATGCACTCCCATTAAAACCCAGTACTATGCAGCTTGTTTAACACTCCAATAAAAACAAAAGCTTCTTCCTTCTTCTCAAGTGAAGGCTTCAATAACTACTTCTAATAGAAGTGAGTGCAAAATCCCTAAAATTAATTCTCAAAATTTGTAATACAGATCCACATAATCAAGCTCGTATAATCAAAGAAATACAAATTAACTCGACATAAATGAACACCTCTACTCCAAATTTTCACTTCAACTCATTAACAACAAATCACACAAATCAAACAGATCATACTGGACAATCAACTAATTTACATACATTACACATGCTATTCTTAATCATAGATACCCATCAAATTGAATCGCAATTCAAGAAGATTAAAAAATATAAAATTATTGAAATAGAGTAAAAAGAGTAGTGAATCATGAAAAAACTGACGGAAATTGAAGATTTAATATCTTCATGGGATGACGAAGTGAAGGAAGGGCAAATTCAATCAACATAAATACTAAATAGTGCTCTCGTGGTTTAACCATTAAAGGAACTGGATGAAGAAATGCTTACCGTGAGTCTGTTGTAGGCTCGTGGCTATTCACCTTCACTGGAGCCCAGAACCGTCTAGCCTTGATGAGAGTGGAAATTGGCGTGTTTTAGTGTCCAATTGAACACCTTTTTTATTGATATTGTTGTCATATATTAGCACAAGGGTCTTATATTCAATATATGTGAGAAAAAGATGTACTTGAGGTGTTTTATTATATTTTAGGTGAAAAAAGGATCAAAAGTGCAAAGTTGGAAAAAAGGTGCAACTTGTGCAATGAATGCTGAAAAATGCATGTCCAATTTGTATAATTTTTATGTATTTTTGTTGAGATCAAAACTGATGTTGTGATATATGGTTGGAAAACCACCAAAAATAGGATCGTTTCGGCGTAAAGAACACCTCAATCGAGTTCCAAACGAGGAAGTTATGAGCAAAATGGTGACGTCTCGTGAGCTATGCCAAACAGAACGGAGGTGCTACTTTCCATGTCTTGTTATAGATTCAAATCTTGGAGTTTCTGAGAGTTCTCTATATGGATAGAAAACCAAGGAAGAGGGATCACGTGAGGGCAAGAATCACTCAAATCGGAGCTCGAATGTGGAAGTTATACGTGAAACAGTGAGACGGCGCAAGTGGGATTCGACCACGACAGTCAAGTTCGACCAGACCCCTTGGTCGAACTCAAGTCATTTAGGTCGAATCAGAAGCCTGAAGTGTGTTAAATTGCCAATTTCGATTCGACCAGGGTTCGACCAAGTCCTAGGTCGAACCCTAGGTCGAACTCCATGCCTGGGACGCGTCCGAATCCGATTTTTACACCCCAAGTGCGTGTTTCTGCATGTTTTTACACCCAAAGTGTGTGTTTTCATCTAAAAAGCCCATCCTAGGTCCATAAGGAGAGCTTACAAGTATAAATGGGGATGTAGATCACACCAAGAAGACACGAGACAATTGAATAGAAATTGAATTGGAGAGAGGCCACAACAATACACCAATGGAGGGATCACTCCCCAACCATCATCCACATCCTTTCCTCCATCCATCCATTGTAAGCATAATTTTATAAACAATTAATTTATTAATTGACATGGATCTTAGATCTTCATGATTTTCACACCACATAAACACGATTAGAAGACTTACCTTGAGACGCCACTAATGGCGGTCCTCCAACGATACATTCCTGTCAATTACGCCGGGAACTAGTTTCTCTCTCCTCACCCCTTTCTTTATGGCACAGTACGTAAGACTTAATGTGATAGAGAATTAATAAAACTGTGTCTCTTTAATAGGTGGAGAGAGGACCAGATCGGGATATTAAATCTTTATCAAATCATATTCTATCAATGTGATTGTTATCCATAAATATATATGACCTTATTTATCTCATATATATTATTTATTTAAACCATATCATTATTTAAGATATTTGATCATAATAAATATCTTATATATATTTATTATTAATGGCACTATGCCATAATTATCTTACATTCTCCCACTTGGCCGAGTGACAGAATTAAACTTTAAACGTAAAGGTTTAAATAATTACATAATATGCGCGACATAAGATAAATTAACTGGTCAACTCATAAAGTCAATATTGAGGATAGACTAACACAAGTCATAGCGGTTCTATATCATTTACTCGACATAGTTCCTTCCATGTACTATGATATTAGCTTTCTACTCAACATAACTCGTAAAGATCAATAATGGTCCACATAAGTATCTCAAATTTGAGATAAAATCTTGTTTTATTAATGTCAACATTCATGTATACTAAATTGACAAAACAAGATATATCAATTAGAAACAAAACATAATGAGCTCTTAATGTCAATTGTTCATCATAAGCTTGTTAGAGCCTTTCAATGATCTCATATTCATGTAACGCTCAATGAATGTTTTAGAGAAGATCATTTGTGTAACGGATCCGAAATCATAAGATTGATTCCATTATGCTCAATTGACATCTTTGTTTCTAAAGTTCTTCTTAACGATAAATACTTTCATTCCATATGTTTTAGCAACTTTAGAATATCCATCGTTTTAAAGAAGAACAATGCAGCGGAATAATCATAATAAGTTTTCAGCGACTTGACATTATTGTCAACTTATTTCAAGTCCTGAAATTAAACTCCACATTTAATGTCCTTAAATTGTAGCTTCAAATCATGCCACAAGTTAACTTTAATAGTGAATGTAGTTTTTAGAAACTTCTTCACAATATTGCATGACACAATATCCCTGACTAAGAAACGTAAAAGTCAAAGTGAACTTTTTTGCATCATATAATCATCTTAATCTGAATCTATATTTAATTACATCTAAGTAATTAAATTTTCGATAAGTAAGCACGAGTGCTTTAGTTCATTAGAATACCTTATAATATTTCCTTATGCAACATTCTGGTCATTCATTTATGAATCACTTCAATAATGACCAAGCATTCTAACAGTAAGACTGATATTTGGTATTTATACAATCTTGTATATCTTAAGCTACCAATAATATACATATAAGGAATATTGTAGTACGTTCCAATTCATTATTGAAAATTACATAAGATTAAACTTATCTCCCTTCCGGATTGGAACGTTCTTTACAAACACTTTTCCATCCATAACCTCTATTGAACTTTATTAACATATACTTACAGAGACATCTTTAATTGTCTCATCATATGTTTTATTCTAAAGTTCTTTGAGAGAAATTTATTGGTTTCACATAATAAACCAAGATCATCAGTTGCAAGCAAGTTTATCATCAAGTATAGAATTAATGTGCTCCCACTAACTTTCAGATATATATGTACACCGTTTATGATGTTTTTCTTAAATCCAAAAGATATCTTTATAGGAAAACATGCTTAAGTTTGTATGTTAATTCTTTAAGTTTACACGCTATGTGATATTTTCCTTTAATGAAAAAAAAAACTTGAGTTGATCTATTTAACTTGATCTTCCACCAAATCACCTTTAAGAAAAGCAGGCATAGCATTTATTTGGTGCAACTCTAAGTCATAATGAGTTACCAAAGCCATGATAATTCTAATAGAGTCTTGTAAAGAAATAATTTGTTATATCTCCTTATAATTATGTCATCTTTTTGAGTAAAATCTTTAGCAACAACTCTAATTTTATATCTTTGGAAATCGCCATCATAAAGATACATCCGTTTCAAATTCTTTTATAACTCTTTGGCAATTCTAACAAGATATTAAATTTCATTATGAGCCATTGATTTCAACTTGCCTTTCATTGAATTTACTCATTTAATAGAATTAGTACTTCCATGACTTATTCCAAAACTGAAATTTTAGCTTTTATTATAATGTCAAATTTAGCTCATTTTATTATACCACATATGCAATCGTTAGAAATAGCGGATATATTGTCCTTCAGATATTCTTAATGCTATTTGATGTGATATATCAAATGAAAGCTCATTGATAATTGATTTAGTAAAATCAGATCCTTTAAGAGAGTAGAATAACTTAATGTTGTACTTGAAAGTTGTTTGACTATTTAACAACTATATAACAACTTTAGAAGAAGTTTAGATGAATGTATTTTCAAATTCTCCACCCAACTTCTTCAATAACCACATTTCATGGTTTCATACTCCCACTGATTTTACAATTCTTAATGAATTTGACATTCTAGTTTTAAAATTCTTGTACTATGGTTAAGACCATAAAATCCATACCCTTTAGACTTCAAGGATAACTTATAAAGAAATCACTTTAGTTTCTTATATCCAAATTCTTTATATGTGGATATAAATCATAATCCCCGCCGGGCAATTTAAAACATTCAACTGCCTAAGATCGAGTTTTTCTACAAGTTCATAAGGTGTTTTGAAAACTGTTTTACTAAAAACTCGACCATCACGTAAGTGGCAGCTTTAAATGTATAAATCCACAAAATATGGGTATAAATTAATCATTCAACATACTTATAACCATATTTAATAAAGTACGATTATGTCATTCTGCTACACCAATTTATTATGGTGTGCAACATTTAGTATAAATATCAGTTTTTCCTGTAATTAAGTGATTGAGCATGATAATCCATCACACTTTCCATAAAATTCATCACTTCTTCCAATCTTTGTAATTTTTACTTTTCTATCTAATTTTCTTAACATCATTAATAAATGCTTATCGAGCATTTATAGAATGAGAATTTTCTTGCAAAGATAAATATAATCATAATGTGAAAAATTAAAATTAAAAATGATGGAATATTATTATTCCTTTAAGAAGGGTATTATCATAAGATTCATATTTAGCGGTGTAAACTATTATAAGAAGTTGTGTAGTTATCGTGACTCTATTCTTTGTGTGTTTTATTTGCTTTTCTTTAATGCAATTCACACAAATATCAAGATCAGTAAAAGCCTATTTCATGAAAGGCTTTATTCTTAATTAATCTTTTCGGAATAATTCTTTTGGAAAGTTCCCCAAACATTAAAGCCACGTTTAGTTCAAACTTCATTACTTTTAAACGAACATAATGTTTAAATTTTAAATTGTTTCTTAAACCTTCTTTCCTTTTGAACCATCATTAAATTACGTGAATTTAATTCACATTCCATTTGTCTTTCATGGTGTTATAGTTTATTAGGAATATGTCATACTTAGAAGGTAATGAATTTGTAAACTACGTTCATTATGGAAGGCTTTAATCTTGTGGCAACATTTATTATCTTTAATGATGAGTTCATGTGTGCCATGAGAACCATCAAACTTTATGGTAGTTAAAGTAGTCATTAGCATCTCATCAAGAGATTTATTAGTAATTTAGGTATGTTAGACTTAATTTATTAGTCTCATTCATTCGCATAAACATTATGCCCAGTCTGTTTGATCTAACCCGAGCATTATAGTCAGATTACTTAGCTTTATTGCTATTACAAAGCAAATGAGCAATTTATCTTGAAGTGATAAATAAAATCCAAAACACTTTGGTGAAATTAGATTTATCCACACTATTTAAATTACTTTAATCCATTTTGTAATGGAACAGATGCATCATGCGAATAGAGACTAAATAATATAAGTAATTTTAAGAATAAGAATAATATAATTTATTCCTATAAATACCTTGAGTAATTTAATAATAGATTCAGGATCGAAAGCAATAAATGTATATTGAAGTTCTCCTTTGGGTGATACAACAATATACAATCATAATCATAATGATGCTTTCAAATATAACATAATTTGATAATTAAATATTTTCATTAAAACTATTTTGTCATCTTTGGACATACAAAACAGTTTGTCATAATATATTAATTATCAATTTATCTTCATATTCATGAATTATAAAGACTAGCAATCACCTTTGGGTGAATTTAAAGTCTTATAATTGTGAAATTTTTAATAACCCATATAATAATTCTCTTTATTCAAGCATCACTTAAATATGAGAAATTAAAATTTAACTATACGATTTAATTTTATTATTCTTTCAGATCAGACCACTTTGGTGATTAACAGACCAACATTAAATAAATTTAAATCATAAAATCATTCATTATAATCTTATCAAAGATTATCATAATAGATTATACTCAATAGGAAAGTGAGTAATAATCAAATCATCATTAATCTTATCAAAGACTCTTAGATTATACTCAATAGGAAAGTGAGTAATAATCAAATCATTATTTCATAAATATTCATAAATCACAGTCAATATCATTAATTAAAATCTTAAGACTGTCATCATATATATACATAATATATCCATATATATCACATTAATAAAGATATTATGTATAATTTGTATTCATATTATAATAAATTTGGCATCTTAACATTATAAATGTCATGAGCACTCAAACATACATAACATAAGTGAGATATTTTAATTCCAATAAATTAGTATCAATAATAACATAATCTTTAATTATTATCAATAATAATATAAGTCATAAACGTTAGTGATGGATCGATTTTATTAACATTATTAAATCACTTTAATTGGAAAGTTTGAGGAATACATGAGTCACTTTATTATTATAATTATGTTAATAACTGGCATTAAAGTGTGATATTCAAGCCTTTTTATGAATAAGGCATGTTGATTTATTGACTGTAATTAGTTGTCATTATTCTTAATCAGTCATTATACTCCCCAAAATTAAAGGGAGTCACTTAAGTTTATATTAAAATCTCATGACATAATTAACTTTCATATCTTATGCTGACATAATTAACTTCCATAATCAATCTTTAATTGTTCAGTCCCAAAAACTAAATAGGACAGTTGACATTTTCTTAATATGGAAATCATATCACTATAATTTTCGCATGAGTCATAAGATTTCAATATATCAATTTAATGATCATGTAAATTTTTAACGTGAATCAACTCATTATAATTACTTTTTCACATCACTTTAATACATGATACATAAAACATAATATTCACACATCATAATATATTGATAATAAAGTGTAAATTAAAATTGAGATAATTTGGTTATAGAATACATCTCACATCCAATCAAGAACGTAATACGTGAATTTACTACATCCAAATTTAATGTTAATTATTCGATGAAAAATCATGAGATCCAAAACTATGCTCTGATACCACATGTAAGCATAATTTCATAAACAATTAATTTATTAATTGACATGGATCTTAGATCTTCATGATTTTCACACCACATAAACACGATTAGAAGACTTACCTTGAGACGCCACTAATGGCAGTCCTCCAACGATACGTTCCTGTCAATTACGCCGGGAACTAGTTTCTCTCTCCTCGCCCCTTTCTTTATGGCACAGTACGTAAGACTTAATGTGATAGAGAATTAATAAAACCGTGTCTCTTTAATAGGTGGAGAGAGGACCAGATCGGGATATTAAATCTTTATCAAATCACATTCTATCAATGTGATTGTTATCCATAAATATATATGACCTTATTTATCTCATATATATTATTTATTTGAACCATATCATTATTTAAGATATTTGATCATAATAAATATCTTATATATATTTATTATTAATGGCACTAGGCCATAATTATCTTACATCCATCACTTTGAAGATTCGTCTGTTGAATCAAGAGGAGAACCAAGAGGAGAATTCAAGACGGAGAAAGACGCGACGATGCCCACATCTAGGATTTTATTCATTTTCTAATTGATCTTGTATTTTCGAAACATCCGAGTAAGATCTATCCAACACCCATGATTGTTCTTCGTAACATCATGGACTAGAGCCTTTTTGGTAGAACTATGATTGTGAAGGTTTTACAAATTAATTAAACTTTCGTGTGTAAACTCCGTATATCACTACTTGTGGATTTATTTTATATATGATTGTGCTTTCTTAATCCATATTCACGGTCATTTTGTACATCTTCAATTGGTATATAGAGTCTGAATATATATCTTGGTTGTAGATTGAGTGCGTTTACCACTGAGCAGGATTCCATGTTATGATTATAAGTGAGGGGACACCGAAACTTCATTAGAACTATCATATATGAATACTTATTAATTGAATTAAATTCGGGTTAGTAAGTAGGATAAAGAGGATAATTTTATAGTACCTATAAAGGGAGATCATATCGGGTTAGAGTACCAATTGACCAGGCAAATAATTGATACTGATAGTACCTAGAAAGGGGGGTATAATTATATCTATTGCTCCGAGGTTATTCACACGTGTTACACGTATGTTTACTTGTGACTATAGAGTAGATATGCATGGTTTAGTGATGCGTCCATATTCCATAAGGTAGAGTCGGACATCACCACACGAAAGGAAAATTAATGCGTGAAACTGGATTATCCTAGGGCTACCTATTCTCCTACTTGATCCACTTTCGTATTCTTCGAGTGATATTTTATTTTATTTACTATTTTAATTACTTGTTTAGTAGTTTAATAATTAAACCTCAAACTTAATTGCCATCATGTCTTAATTAATTTAGATAATAATTAAATTGATAATAGGCCATCCTTTGGGTTCGATATTCAATTGGTCGCTTGCTTAAACTGTAACTGATATCCTTAATACTTGGGGATTAATTTTGCGTGCAAAAAAAACGCGCATCATGCCTCCTTGAGCTCTTTGGTATAGAGAGCGATTTGAGATGTGGGTGAACACTGAAGAATGAACTGAAGACTGCGTGCCCTAGTTTTTTGGGCTGTATTAATACATATTTATTTAAGCTCACCTCTATTTGAAGCCCATACAAATTATTAAGCCTATATATAAAATATAAATATAAGCAGCTTTCTATTCCGTTCGATTTTGTAAATTTCAAAACCGACTCCGAACCGAAATTTCATTTTTTTAATTTTGTAAAACTGAAAATCGAACCGTGGCAAAAAAATGACCGATTTGTGTTTTTTGGTTCGGTTTCGATCGGTTAACCGAATTTCACACATTTCTAAGATCAATATTACACTGTGCTTAAACCAAATACGGTGGAAGCAATTATTTGTACAAGAGAATTCTTATTTGGAGATAAAGTACAAAAGTTTATAAGAATATAGTTTACATTTTGTTAGCATATCCTATTATTTTTAATTTTATTATTTAATTTTTGATAGTTCAGAAGATTTACTAAATCCTAATTTGGAAGATTCAACCATAAGTGATTCAACTCAAAATTGCAGCTTTTCTTGAAAGGTAAAAGTTCGCATTACATCACCTCTTGAATTACAATAAATTATGAAATTAGCTTAGAAAATATATCAATGTTGTCTTGGGAGACAAGTGAGAATTGGTTGTTTGGCATATGCTATTGTTTTAAATTACTATTGAGGTTCAATCAATGGATATTAAAGGGATTGTCGCCCCTACATTTTGTTAAAAAATTTACTGAATATCATTATATTTGCTCATTACGAGTTCTTGTAAGTTTATATGAACTTTCTACTTTCCTGCGTTATGCAAATTATTATGTCGTTAAAAACCATGCAATATGCATATCGCGATACACTTATATATGTTGATATTTACAAAATACAGCGAATCTTTATTACAAGGTGTCGGCTTTCTTTTGCTTTGTTACATTATGATAAGGGCCATCAATATCTTGCAATGCAGGAGGCAAAGACAGGTAAAATATAGTATTAATAAAAACATCACAACTATTTAGGAAATTATTTTCTAGCCCTATCACCCTATTTTTCAATCTAGTGTCTTTCTGCTCCTAATTTGTACATATTTAGGCAGAATTGAATGGCTTGGGTTGCAGGCTAAGATTACAAAATCAATGAAATTAGATGTTATAATTGAACTCAAATATGTATTTCTATTTTCTGTAGCATTGGGATTGCATTACATAATTTTAAATTTTATACACATAACATAATATAAAATTATATTTTACCCTATTTCATACATTCTATTTAAATAAAATAAAAAAACATCTACCTAACACACATAACATATTTTATCATTTATTTATTTCAAATAGAATACCATACCCTAAAAAATTATACTTTTCTCAAACTTCTACCTAATAAAATGATGAAAACTTTTATAAATCATTAATTTCGTAAAAGATAAAAAAGATATATGTTACTCCCTAAAAATACTAGTGTTAAACAAAAACACTATTTAGCACGAAAATATTAATTAGGGTCTAATTTGGAATTTTAGAATAAAAATTAAATTAAAATATCCTACAATTGCTCCTCAATAATTAATAAAATGTCCTAGAAATACAATTCTCAAAGTCACTAAATATCTTAAAATGTTTTTCCTTATCGTATATTGTATTCGTTTATGTATTAGCTCATAAAAAATAAGAGGCAGTACTTCAACTTTTGATTTTTGATTTTTTATTTTTATTACGCGTAAATCAAGTTTAGATCTTATACGTAAAATTTGATGATTTAAAAAAATTATTTTATATACCATTAATTCCACTGATGTTCTTTATTAGAGTCATGATATGGCTCTCAAGTTAATTAGTGCTACACGGACTTGCACATCACAATTCAAGATCTAATTGGTAAAACTAGTTAAATCATATTCATGTCCATCTAATTCTTT
The DNA here is from genome assembly GCA_023678885.1 of Pogostemon cablin. NCBI lineage: Eukaryota > Viridiplantae > Streptophyta > Magnoliopsida > Lamiales > Lamiaceae > Pogostemon > Pogostemon cablin. The sequence continues at coordinate 18,675,738 of CM042975.1, read as the reverse complement.
CACTTATACAAATTTCTCCCGAAGTTTATTTTAATATAGATATATTTAAGTGGGGGTAGTATTTTATTGGAAAACTAACTCTAACCACATGGATACAATGAGGCCACATGACTTCATATTAACATATTTATTAGTTACAGGAGCCAAAAACATTAATTTGTGGTGCATTCCTACGCTTTAAATCAAATATAATATTTATTTGATCATTGCATATATATAGTATATAAAAGTCGCATGATATGAGAAGATTCAAATTAATGTGATAGTTGATGCCTGCGTGCTAAGTTAGAAGAACATTTTTCATTTTTAAAATTGAACTATTTTTAAAATATGTAATTTAGATAAGGCTTCTTTGTACGAATATGGGGAAAATATCAAAATTAGACTATTTATTTATTTATTTTTAATTTTTAATTTTGATCTTTTTTTATTCAATTTTAGTCCTTGGTCTTAAAATTTGGTTATTTTTTGTCCACTTTTGGTTCAAATTCAATATTTCCTCCGTTCCAATTTTAACTTTACACTTTACGTTTTATTCCGTCCAAAATTCAATTTCACACCCTCATAGAAGGAAAAAGCAACTAATTACTATCCCTCTAACATACTTTAATTTTAAATTTGTCACCACCTTTTTAACACACATAACATACTTCATCATTTATTTATTACTAAAAAATATCATATTACCCCAAAAAGTGATTTTTTTTAAATTTCATAACTAAATTAAACGTGAAGATTAATTTGGAATGAAGGGAGTACATTTTTTTTTATCAATTTTGAACATTTTTTAAATTTAAAAGACTAAATTTAGATTTAAAAAATGTATTAAATTTAAGAAAAAGTCTAAATTTGATAGAAAAGTTTAAAATTAGGAAAAAATTACCAAAAATTAGAATTGCAAATTAGAAATTGATTAAAGTTGAAATTAATCACAAAAATTTTGATATTTTCTCGACAATTAGCACCAATCTTAGATTGTATAATTAAATTAATATGACTAAAAAAAAACTATGATACGGTTACTCTTTTTCCGTATAAAAAAATATCATGCCATATAAGTAAGTGGTACATAAAATTATATTGACAGATGACTTGATCTCTATATATTTGAAAAGCATCACATAATTCACTTCAAATTATGATAGAGAGAGTATGTTTATACTTTCTTTTCTAAAATATAATTTTCTCTTTATCTTACATATCATTCATCTAACATTGTGATATAGAAAATATTATAGTAAAATAATATAGAAAAACTAGATAGCCTGTGAACAATATAGGATCCCCTGTATCATTTCTGTACATTATTTTTATTGTCACTAAATATGCATTTGACGCATATGAGGGGAAGAAAATTCAACTATTGTCCCTAAAATTTCTATTTTGTATGAGTTGATATCCTGTGCACCCTAAAATTTTTATTTTTTATGAGTTGATATCATGTGCACCAAGATGCATCGTGCATGTGTACAAATTTTTATTTAATTAATAGTGTAAATATATTTTTTAATAATTGCATAGTTTTTTTTATATTCAATTTTTCATTAAAAAAAACTAACAAAAAAATTGCTAACAAATTGTATACTCCCTCCGTCCCAAAAATATTGACACACTTTCCTTTTTGTGTTGTTCCACAGAAATTAAAATATTTCCTTTATAAGAACATGGATCCACACAAAAATAATTTTTTTTATTTATATGGGTCACACACACATCACACTCACCACTAATACAACTACCCACCATACATTAAATATTACTCCTTTCGTCCCGTGTTAACATTGACGTTTACTTTTTGCACGGAGATTAAGAGATATAATATTTTAATGTATAGTGGGGGTGAGAGAAATAATATTTAATATAAAGTACATTAAAACCTCTATAAATTAATACACTTGGGACCAGAGAATTTTATTAATTTAGAGAGGTATTATATAATCGATAAATTAATAATTTATTAATTTAAAGAGGTTATATAAAAAAAAAGTATTTTCATAACTTATTTATGTATGTTAGAACTATATTATTAGAATATATGATTGAGTATTAATGGGATTCACAATTATACAGAAGACATCCATGAGCTTGAGAAAATGATGAGTGGGGTGAGTTATGAGAATAAAATGGATGTGAATCACTTGCTTGACTTTCCAGGTGAAAATAATGAATATTACGAAGTTCAAAGCTTAAAAGAAATTGTTGCTGATGTCATTCAAAATCCAGAAGATGATGAAGTGGATGATGATTCAATAGCTTTGGAATCGGTCACTCAAAAAGAAGCATTGCAAGCGACAATAACTCTTCAGAAATTTTTATTGCAATATGAGAAGACAAAGCTACAATTCTTGGGTGCAATCGAAAGATTTAAAGATGAGATTAATGTTGATCTGAAGTTTAACAAAAAGCAAATAACAATAGATTCATATTTTACTAAATTGTCTTAGAATGTTGAAGTTGATTACATATATATATTTGAGAATTTTTTAATAATTATTAATTTATAATTTTGTTGGGACCTTAAATATACACTAGGATTTTCAAAATAAATATTATCTTATTATTTAATTGATTGGTACCCAAATTTGAACTGATCCCAAGTTGGGATCGGACAAATTATTAGTTTTATCGAGTATTAATTTATAAAGATTTTACTGTAGGTAGTTGTATTAGTATTGTGTGTGGGCCTTACAAGGAATAATTAATTGTTTTGTGTGGGTCCAAGTTGGCAAAAAAAATATAAACGTTAATGTAGGACAACCCAAAATGGAAAACGTAAACCTTAACGCGGGATGGAGGGAGTATTTCTCTCACTTCACTTTACATTAAATTATTTTACTCCTTAATTTCCGTGCCCAATAAAATGTGTCAATATCTTCGGGGCGGATGGAGCACATTTTTATTTATTACTCCCTCCGTCTCAAATTCAAGTTCACGTTTACTGTAGATACGGAGTTTAAGAAAAGTCATTTTTTGACTTACTTTTGAGGGTAGTATGGTATTTTTGGGTAATAAATAAATGATAAAGTATGTTATGTGTGTTAAAAAGGTGATGGCAAATTTGAAATTAAAGTATGTTAGAGGGATATTAGTTTGTTGCTTTTTCCTTTTATGGAAGTGTGAAGTTGAATTTGGGACGGACCAAAACGGAAAGTGTGAAGTTGAAGTTGGGACGGAGGGAGTAGTTTATACTCCATCCGTCCCACACTTATGTTCAAATTTTCCGTTTTCGTCCGTCCCATACTTATATTCACCACCCAAAAAAGAAAACTTCACATCAACCAACAACCTTAAAAGTTATCATAATTTCAAAAATATCACACTTACATAACACACATAAAATACTTTATATTACCTAAAAATACAACAATACTCCTAAAAAGTCAATAAAAGTCAGTAAAGTTGGTCAAAAAATAATTTTTCTTAAACTTCATATCTATAGTTCCGCTGAATATAAGTTCGGGACGGATGGATGGAGTATATTTTTATTCATGTAAATTTTTAAAAGTTGATACACAGTTAACCCGCTTCACAGATAATTTCCCATTTTTTATATGTATGATGCGCTCAGGGCATACCTTTGATATGGAATTGACTCATATATCCTCCATTAATTCCAAGCATGCGGGTGGCTCTAAGTGGTATTTTATATATTGATATTTTTAATCCTGTATACAAAATGAATCCGTTCAACCTATAGGTGTTTGTTTTGCAAAATATAGGCAAATCGAAATTGACCTTAGCCCTCCAAAAACTTATAATTCATATTGGTGAATTAAAGTCACACGCAACCATAGCAAAGCCTAATTATATATATACACAAATAAAATATATAAATTAGAAGATTTAAATAAAAGAGAAAATAAGTTATTGTTAATTTTATGGGCAATAGACCCACAGCCCCATTCAACTACCATATTTGCAGTGGATCTCGTGGAGATTGTGATAATATGAAGCCTTGGAAAAAGATGACAGAAGCCTAACAGTTGTCGCCAGTGAATAAAAAATGTATATATCTGTAAAAGGTGTGAGCTTTGATTTTGCTAACTCCATAGAATCATCAAATCAATCATTGCTTCTTTTGCATTTAATTTTGTATCTCAATTCCAATTGTAACTTAATAGAATAATACAAAGCTCAAGGGCCCCTTAATCTTCTCTCTTCACACTTGATGTATAATTTGTATCTCAATTCCAATTGTAACTTAATAGAATAATACAAAGCTCAAGGGCCCCTTAATCTTCTCTCTTCACACTTGATGTATAAATAACACAGCTTTGACAATCACTTTTCATTCAAGAACTCCTTAATCAACTTGTTTCATACAGTCTCTATCTTGCTAGCTCTTTAGAGAGAGAGAGAGAGAGAGAGAGAGTTTTTGAAGGGGTTGCAATATAATAAATATGGCTATTGAGATTGAAAAGCCCTCAGTTGGTCTATCAAAAGTTGCAGAATCAGAAACTCATGGTGAAGATTCACCATACTTTGCTGGGTGGAAAGCTTATGATGAAGACCCTTATGATGAGTTATGCAATCCCTCTGGAGTTATACAGATGGGACTTGCAGAAAATCAGGTAACTAATTAATAAATCTCTTTTCTTTTTTCAAAACAATAAAATTGATCAATAATTATGTAAAACTTAGTATGTGCTACATTATGTACAGGTTTCATTTGACCTGCTGGAACAATACCTTGAGAGACATTCAGAGGCAACAAATAATGGGCCTACAACATATCAATTTAGAGAGAATGCATTGTTTCAAGATTACCATGGGCTACAATCCTTCAGAAAGGTAAACACAACGCGAAAAACGAAAGTTGTGGAACAAAATTCAAATATTTGACTTTTTTGGGACCGTTTCGGAAAAGTAAAAGCTGATATACTTATTGTACATCACTTTCAGGCAATGGCCAGTTTCATGGAGAAAATAAGAGGGGGAAGAGCAAAATTCAACCCTGATAGAATAGTGATCACAGCTGGAGCCACAGCTGCAAATGAACTACTCACTTTTATTCTTGCTGATCCTGGGGATGCTTTGCTTATTCCAACTCCTTACTATCCAGGGTATGATATAATATTACATAATATATAATTTTGACCAATCGAGATTACCTATTCCACTTCTATGTTCCATCTCCTATTCCACCTATCAGATACTTGCGACGTGTTACAATCAATGTCTAGGGTATAGTACTTTAATATAAAACAAGTTATGAAACACGGTGGAATAGGAGATCCGGACCGAATTTTGACATTGTGATACAAATTCATTCTTAAAGATCATATTAATGATCCATGCTGGTTTAATTCATGCAGGTTTGACAGAGACTTGAGATGGAGAACAGGTGTAAACATCGTACCAATCCACTGCGACAGTTCAAATGGCTTCGAGATCACTCCACAGGCTGTCGAAGCAGCGTACGAGGAAGCCAAATCCATGAACATGAATGTAAAAGGAGTTCTAATCACCAATCCATCGAACCCTCTAGGAGCAACCATCAAAAGACAGATTCTCGAACACATTCTTGATTTCGTCACGAGTAAGAACATACACCTCATCTCCGACGAAATATACTCGGGTTCCGCCTTCTCCTCCAACGAATTCGTCAGCATTGCCGAGGTCCTCGAGGCAAGAAACTACGAAAACTCTGAGAGAGTCCACATTGTTTACAGCCTTTCCAAGGATCTGGGCCTTCCAGGGTTTAGGGTTGGCACTATTTACTCATACAATGACAAAGTAGTAACGACTGCAAGACGAATGTCGAGCTTTACTTTGATCTCATCCCAAACACAGCATCTGTTGGCGACCATGCTTTCCGACTCGACCTTCGCGGAGAAGTACATAAAGACGAATCGGGAGAGGTTGAAGAAGAGGTACGAGAGGATGATCAATGGGCTACGAAGGATCGGGATCGAGTGCTTGGATGGCAACGCAGGACTGTTTTGCTGGATGAATCTGAGCAAGGTCTTGAAAGAGGCCACAAAGGAAGAAGAATTAATTTTGTGGAAATTAATATTGCAAGAAGTGAAGCTGAATATATCTCCTGGATCATCATGCCATTGCTCTGAGCCAGGCTGGTTCAGAGTTTGCTTTGCTAATATGAGTGAGAAAACACTGCAAGTTGCACTCACCAGACTGCATAATTTCATGCATACAAGAAGTAGCTAGTGGAAAACCAACTTTCTATTAATTACCCTTTTGGTTCTATATTTTTTGGGGTAGTTCCGTTATTTTATTTTAGGGTTGGTTTCCATGTTTAATTCTTCAAGATTTAAGTTTTTGATGTCCTCAATATATTAATTTATTGATTGATGGAGATTTAGTACTTGTCATTGATTAGTAATCTTAAATGTCACTTTTGTGATAGCTAGCAAGTCTGGAATTGGATTAGTTCATGTGTGTTTTTGACTTTTTAACTTAGTTAGCTAAACTAGTTAAGCCAAATTAAGTACTGCCTCCGTCCATAGTTAAGTTCACCGACAATGTGGATACGGAGTTTAAGAAAAATTATTTTTTGACCAATTTTATTGACTATTAGGAGTATTGTAGTATTTTTAGGTAATAAATAAATTAAAAAGTATGTTATGTGTGTTAGGTGAGAGTGATATTTTTGAAATTAAGATAACTTTTGAGGTTGTTGGTTAGTGTGAAGTTTCCTTTTTTGGGTGGTGAACATAAGTGTGGGACGGACGAAAACGGAAAGTATGAATATAAGTATGGGATGGAGGGAGTATAATATTAAAACACAATGTACTTACTTAGCCATCTTGTCTACTTTCGAGTTCTAATTTGCTCCTTAGCTCCCTCGTTCCCATAGAATCTTTCATACTTTTTACTTTTCTCATTTATTTATCCCATAAAACCACACCTCAAAAAAGGAACATCATTTTATCTAACAACCTCAAAAGTTACTTTAATTTCAAATTTGCCACACATTTTTCTCACACATCTCATTATTTTATACTTTTTTATTACCCAAAAATACTACAATACCCTCCAAAGTCAATAATGTTGGTCAAAAGTGAAACTTTTCTTAAACAACGTGGAACAGTAAACATGAAAAGTATTATGTGAGAGAATTTTGCACTTTTGGTCCCGCAGAACACATAATTTTTCAAAATAGTCCCAATACTTTCACTTTTAGTCCCAAACGATTATTTATTTGCAGACTTGATCTCATGAAATTTCACCCTTGCATATTTAATCCCCATACAGCTCCATTATTATCCTAAAAATTTAGATTCATATTTTATTTATTTAATTATTTATTTTTACTTATTTATTTTTACTTATTTATTTTTTTATTTTTAATGTTACTAAATTATTATTAAATTCAAAAAAGATATGCTAAAAAAAATATAATAAAATATAATATGAATATATAGTACCATAGTTACACTATTGGTTCTTTTATTTTATTTATTTATTTACTTATTTATTATTATTTTTATTTTTAATTTGACAATTATAAAACTTCAACATAGCATATTTAGTCTTATACTGATGTATTATTGATCCAAAATATCAAATTTTTATTATTTTCAAAAAAGATATGTTGAAAAAAAAATAATAATAATAATAAATAAATAAATAAATATGATATAAAGTTACACTATTGGTTATAAGAGTCTAGATTCATATTTTATTTTATTTTATTATTTATTCATTTATTATTTTATTTAATATTAGATTTTTATTACTTTTTAAAACATGTTCAAAAAAATTTAAAAAATAAAATAATAATAATAATAATAATAAGTATTAAATAAATTAATAAATAAACATAAAATAAAATAAAAATTTAATTTCTTGGGACCAATAGTGTAATTGAATGGGACTAAATATGCTAGGTTGAAGTCTTATGTGACCAAATTTGCAAATAAATAATCGTTTGGGACTAAAAGTGAAAGTATTGAGACTATTTTGAAGAGGTTATGTGTCATGCGGACCAAAAGTGCAAAATTCTCTATTATGGGACGGAGCAAGTATTTTTTTCAATTTCATCCTTTCCCTGTCACGAATATGATAACTTTTAGAAATATTATATCATTTTTTAAAATAAATATATCATAATATATGTTAGGTGTGTTAGGTAACGGTTATTTTTTTCTAAGTAAAGTGTATGAAGAAGGATAATATTTTTTACCTTTTTGCTTTTTTTTTTTAATTAATGAAAAAATTTTATGTGATAGCTCAAAATAAAAAGGGTGTAAATTATTATTTTCCCTTACTAATTAATTTCACAAAGGATTTATTGTGCTAATAAATTATTCACATTTAATTTTCATTATTCATTTCAATAAAATTTTCATACTCCCTTTTCTTTTAAAATACCTGACAAAAAAACAAAATAAAAAAGCTCATTGTATGTATTTTATTTTTAAATTGACATTCCAACCAAACACACAAAACTTACTTTTACTTTTACTTATTACGTATATACTCAAACAACCATATTACCTTTACAAAGTCCAAAAATTATACTGCGGAGAAAAATTAAAAGACACAAAAATAGTACTCCCTTCGTCCCGGGTATTTTTACCCGTTTATACGGGCACGGAGATTAAGACGTTTTATTTTTTTAATATATAATGTAAGAGAAAGTAGGGATAAATTAGTAATTTAAAAAGAAAAAGTGAATAAAGTTATTGGGAATGATGAATAAAGTGTAAAAAATTAATTAAAGTGGTTGGGATTGTAAAAAGTAGGTAATAAAATATTATGTATTTTTGCCAAAAATGGAATGGGTAAAAATACGTGGGACACCCTAAAATGGAAAGTGGGTAAAAATACGTGGGACGGAGGGAGTAATAGTAAATGTGAAAGCACTAATAGGACAAGGGCGACGAAAGTACAACATTTAGAATTTCATTGTCATTTCATGCCTACTATATATATACAAATAATAAATTTATGAGTCATTCTGCATCCGATATTGGTGTACCTAATTAATACTAACAATTACTCCCGGAGAAGTTAGCACTTTTTTTTTAACAAGTACAACTTTTTTTTTTCACATAAGGTGAGAGAAATAATATTTAATGTGTAGTGAATAATTGTATTAGAGGTGGTATGTGGGCTCCAAGAGAATAAATTAATTATTTTGGTGTGGGTCCCATGTATTAAAAAGGAAATGTGTCAACTTTAGTGGGACAAACCAAAAAGAAAAGTGTGTCAATTTCTATGGGACGGAGGGAGTATTAGATTAAAAAATTATTTTATATATAATCATTTTTATATCAAACAAAATAATTAAGAATTTTAAAAATAAAAATAATTGAGTGAGTCTCATGTATATAAAATATACATGTAAACCATATTTTTTAAAATTACTTTTTAGCATATAAAAAATTACTCTTTGAAAAATAATAATTTTTTATACAGAAGAGTCGTGTACTAAAAAATAATCGATAAATCAGGGTTTACAAGAATTTAAAAAGTAATTTATTTATTTATAAGAATAACAATTTATGTATTTTAAAAGTAATTTTTTATATATTAAAAAGTAACAGGATTTATATATTAACGTAAACCCAATTTAAACAAATGTTATGAAAATAATTATACTCCCTCCGTCCCAAATTCACCTTCACGTTTACTGTAGATACGGAGTTTAAGAAAAGTAACTTTTTGACTTGCTTTTGGGGTATTATGGTATTTTTGGGTAATGAATAAATGATAAAGTATGTTATATGTGTTAAAAAGGTGATGACAAATTTGAAATTAAAGTATGGTAGAGAAATATTACTTGTTGCTTTTTCCTTTTATGAGAGTGTGAAGTTGAATTTGAGACGGATCAAAATGGAATGTGTAAAGTTGAAGTTGGGATGGAGGAAGTACTTAGAAAACGTACTCTATTAACCCATATGAACCAGTGCACTACAAAATATCCCTACATTTAAAATGGAGCCAAATAAAGTATATACGTAAACTACAAAAGACTCAATTCAAATCCCCTATTCCACCCATCTTACATCTAATGTTAAAATTGTGTGTGAAATGAGACACTTGTCTCCCATCCCACCCTATATAACATTAGATGTAACTATAGAGATTGGAGGAAAGATATTTCCATTAATATGAAACTAATGTTATATACAATTACAAGTAATGGAATCCTATACAATGTAACCGATGAGGGATGTGAATACATAATAGTACAACAACATTCTCAATACGCCCCCTCAAGAAGGTGGTGGATGGACAACACCAATCTTGGACATGAGTAGACTGAGGCGAGGACTAGCGAGCGGTTTGGTAAGCGCGTCAGCAAGTTGATCCGCGGATGAGACATGAGACACACGCAACCGAGCCGAAGCAACTAACTCACGAACAAAGTGATAATCAATGGCAATGTGTTTCATTTTGGAATGAAACACAGGATTCGCACAAACATACGTGGCACCAATGTTATCAGAGTAAACAGCAGGAACATCCCGTAACAGAGGAAGACACAGCTCATGAAGTAGAGAGCGCGTCCATTGCACTTCCGCAGTGGCTGAGGCTATGGACCTGTACTCAGCCTCAGTGGAGGAGCGAGCAACAGTTCTCTGTTTTCGAGATCTCCACGAAATGGGATTCGACCCAAGAAAAAACAACATATGCCTCAGTGGAAGATCTATCATCAGTGTCACTAGCCCAATCGGCGTCAGTAAAACAGTGCAGAGATAGCGGCGACGAGCTCCGGAGAAGAAGAGAGTGACGACAGGTTCCATTAAGGTATCGTAGAACTCTCTTAACAGCACTCCAGTGAGTAGCAGTCGGAGAATGCATGTACTGAGAAAGCTTGTTAACCGCAAACGCAATATCCGATCGAGTGAGTATAAGATACTGAAGCCGACCAAGAACCTTACGATACTGAGTGGCATCAAAGGCAGCAGAACCATCATCACGAGAAAGTTTCGAGCCAGCTGCCATAGGGGTAGACACCGATTTCGAAGAAAGCATACCAAATGCAGTCAACAAATCAGTCGTGTACTTCTGCTGGGATAAACGATAGCCATCAGAAGACCGATGTACTTCAATGCCCAAGAAGTATGAAAGATCACCCAACGTCTTAACAGAAAAGGACGACGCCAGATCATTCTCAAAATTGGAAAGAAACTCTGAATTATTACCTGTCAGAACAAGATCATCAACATAGACCAAGAAGTAGGCCAGAATAACCTGACGGTGATAGACAAAGAGAGATGCATCTGACTTGGTACAGATAAATCCATAGGAAACAGGAAAACTCTTCAGAGTCGTGTACCACGTCCGCGGAGCCTGCTTTAGCCCATAAATGAACTTCCGAAGTTTACAGACATGTGTCGGATGAGCAACAGAAACAAACCCGGGAGGTTGCTGCATAAAAACTTCATTAGAGAGAGTGCCATGAAGAAAAGCATTGTTGACATCAAACTGATGAAGAGGCCAATTCCGAGAGTCAGCAATGCTGAGAACAATACGGATGGTGGCAGACTTAACAACCGGACTGAATGTCTCAGAGAAGTCAACACCCGGGCGTTGATAAAAGCCCTTGGCAACAAGGCGAGCCTTGTACTTATCCACAGAACCATCAGATTTACGCTTGATACGAAAGACCCACTTACAACCAACAATATTTTGAGCAGACGAGGGTGGAACAAGATCCCACGTATCATTGCTCAACAGGGCATTATACTCAGAAGCCATCGCATCACGCCAACACGGAACATATAAAGCTTGGGAAGCAGAGGTAGGCTCAACATCAGTAAGAAGGGAGGAAGAGAGACAGTACCTGGGGTTTGGTTTGAAAATGTTGTTCTGAGACCTGGTGAGCACACGACGCAATGGCGGGGGAGGAGGGGTTGGCGATGGCGAAGGGGGGGGAGGAGTACCTTGCTGGGGAGGCCCAAGTAAAGGAGGGACCGGCCAAATAGGTGAGGGAGCAAGGGGAGGTGGCTGTGGAATCGAGGTATCAAGGGGAACGGGTACTGATAGGATGGACGAGGCAGGAGAGATCACGGAAAACGGAAATACATTCTCAACAAAGGCAACATGGCGGGACACAAAGACTTTATGTGAGGCACGATCAAGACATAGATAAGCACTCTGAGCGAGAGAGTAACCAAGAAAGACACATGGCGTGGAGCGGGGTGCAAGTTTGTGGAAGTATATGGACGAAGCCACGGATAACACAGGCAACCAAAGATTTTGAGCTTGTCAAGCGAAGGGGGCACATGGAAGAGTTTCTCTAACGAGGAAACCATTTGAAGATTCCCTTTTGGAAGACGGTTAATGAGATAGGTAGCTGTGGACACCGCATACGGCCAGTAGCTAAGAGGTACAGAGGCCTGATGCAGAAGTGAGAGAGCGGTGTCAACAATATGTCGATGACGACGCTCTGCAACTCCATTGTGTTCGGGAGTATGTGGAGGAGTGGTAAGATGAGAGATACCATGTGAGGTAAGAAAGGAGCGTAAACCAATGAACTCACCGCCATTATCAGTATATAGCGTTTTAATTCGAGATTGAAGCTTATTTTCAACAAGAGACTTGAAAGCAATGAATGTAGGGAGAACATCAGATTTACGTTTTAGTGGATAGAGCCATATATACCTAGAGAAGTAATCAACAAAGATGACATAATATTTGTATCCATCAGTGGAGGTGATGGGAGACGACCAGACATCAGAGAATAGTAACTCAAGAGGCACAGAAGCAGTTAAAGATGATTCGCCAAAAGGAATTTTATGACTCTTCATTGTTTTACATGCATCACAATTTATTGCAGAATTGAAAGAAATACGTGGATTAAAACAAGATAAAATATGACGTAGTATATTGGGGGAGGGATGACCTAAGCGAGAGTGCCACAGAGAGGAATTGAGATGAGAGGAGACATAGGCTTGTGGTGCATGTGGAGTTGTAGGAGCATAGGGCCAATGGTACAGTCCATTAAGTCGCGGGCCTTCGAGCAGGATGACTCCAGTCCCCCGATCCTTCACCTGAAAAGAAGTGGAGAGAAAAACAACAGAAATATTATTTTGATGACACAGCTGTGAGACAGATATAAGATTTTTGGAGATTGTAGGCACAACAAGACAATTATTAAAAAGAAGAGATTGGAGTGACGGAAAGGTTAAGGAGCCTGTATGTGTGATAGGCAATGTATTACCATCACCCACAACAACACTGTCATGACCAACAAATGGTGAGTGAAGAGAAAGGTTTGACAGATCCGTGGTAATGTGATGCGATGTGCCGGAGTCAAGAACCCATTCATTGGACGGTGGGGCAGAAACTGCCGAGTGGGCCGTCGGCAGCGCAAACAGCGGCTGGTTCGGGCGTGGCCGGGGCTCGGTGTGCACGGCAGATTGAGGCAGGTCTGGGCAGCGCCGTGCCGAGTGACCAAACACGCCACAGAGCTGGCACTTCCCTTGATAGCCACGACCCTGCGAACCCGGTGAAGGATCTGACAGGCGCTGCGAAGAGCCGCCAACAGCCGACAGACGATTGGAGCCAGCGCGCCAACCCGCGCCCCCTCGACCACCATGGCTGCTGCGACCTCTGCCACTGTAGATGGGAGATACAGCCGGTAGGGCAGTCGCCGGCAGAGAGATGGCGGCTGGCGTGGTGTGAGCGATTTGGGACTCCATGCTCAGCAGCTTGTCGTGGAGTTCTTCAAAGGATATGGGCGAATCACGAGCCTGAACAGCCGACCCCAAGTCCTTGTAGGAATCGTCCAAACCATTCAACACTTTGATGACAAGATCCTCGCTGTCAGTGGCGACACCAAGAAGCGAGAGGTCATCAACGACACTCTTGATGTCGAGCATGAACTCGGTGATGGAGCGAGTGCCCTTGATGGGATTTTGCAAACGGTTCTTGAGGGCTAAAATCCGACCACGTGAGGAGGACCCATATGTGGAGGCTAGGGTTTTCCAAGCCTCGGCTGATGTTTTCGCAGCGGCAATGAAGGAAATCTGGGCAGGCTCAATCGAACCAATAATGGCACTGAGGATTAATTGATCCTGACGTATAGGAGCCATCGACGAACCGGAAAAGATCAAATCCGGAGAGGAGGGTGCGAAGCTGGAAGCTCCAGGCAACATAGTTGGAGGAATTGAGTTTCAAGGGTGCTTGAGAAGCGGGGTTGAAGGCGACCACCGGAGAAACGGCGTCGGAGGCTGCAGCGGTGGATTGAGCAGCAAGATCGTTGGCCATGGATGGAACGTGGGGCACGATCAGAGGGCAGCAAATTGCGGAAAAAAAAAGATCGAGATTTGATGGCGTTTGCCAAAAAAGCTCTTATACCATATAGAGATTGGAGGAAAGATATTTCCATTAATATGAAACTAATGTTATATACAATTACAAGTAATGGAATCCTATACAATGTAACCGATGAGGGATGTGAATACATAATAGTACAACAACATTCTCAATAGTAACATGGGGTGGAACAGGGGATCCAAGTGCAAAATACTAACCCTGCACGTAAACTATGTCTGGAGGATAATGTTTTGTTGAAGGGGTTTAAATGCAAATAATAAAGTATGTAGTGGTTTGCCCTATTTATCAACCACATTCTGAAACATATTAATTAATTCCACCAGTTCGGAGTAGTTATTTTTTTCCACGCATAACAGAAGAAGTCATGGTGTAGTGTAGTGGTGTCAAGCTGTCAACACCTTCATCCTAATAAACTCTTCACTATCGTCAATGGCGCTTTCTTAATTTTCTAACTTCGTAATTTTTATGACCCTGGATTTCCAACAAGATTCTTTATTAGCTCATCACTTTAGTATATAATAAATTGATCAATTGAATATCATAAATTGATCAATTGAATCTAAATATTGTGTATATATAATATTCCCTCCATCCCAAATTCATCTTCACGTTTACTCTAAATACGAAATTTAGGAAAATTCACTTTTTAACTTTTTTTTAGGATATTATGATAATTTTGAGTAATAAATAAATGATAAAGTATATTAAGTTTATTAAAGTAGTGATGGAAAATTTAAAATTAAAGTATGTTAGATTAATATTAGTAAGTTGTTTTTTTTTTATAAAAGTGTGAAGTTGAATTTGGGACGAAGCAAAACAGAAAATATGAAGTTGAAGTTGGGATTGATGGAGTGTACATTTTTTTTATATATAAGAATCAATTACACGAATCGAGTATTAATGCAACAAGATTTGAGCGTAAACACGGATATTATTTGATAAAAACTTTATAAATGCATTGGCCATCCGTTGTTAAAAGAAAAATATGATTTTTATTGTCAATTCATTAATATCTACTAACGAATTGAATTTCGTTTTATTCTTTTGCAAAAAAGGATTTCTTTTGAGTTGATATAAGGTGCACCCGGATGCAAGGGTGCCCCCATATGTTCAATTTTTTATTCTATTTTGTGTACATGTAATTTTATTTTGTATACGTGTTTCTTAATAATTGTATATTTTTTCACAATAAGTTTTTTATTAAAAAAAAACTATCATCCATATATGTATAATTTTTTATTCAATAGTGTATACATGTTTTTTAATAATTGTATATGTTTTTACACTCAATTTTCGTTAAAAAACTAACGATTAAATTATATATATTTTTTCATAATTGTATTTGTTTTTGTTTATATTTGTATATATTTTTGTAAGTGGGTGCACCCTATCTTAGGGTGCACCCGGTGCACAGTATAATTAGCCTTTTTTTTGCAACGTATAGTAAATATATATATTTTTTCATATATATTTTCTTTTTTACTTCTCTATTTTTTTAAATAGTACAAAAATCCGCATAATACGCGGATAAAAATATTAGAAAATGTATTTTTATTAAATAATTAAAAAATAAAAAGTACTCCCTACGTCCCATACTTATGTTCACACTTTCCGTTTTCGTCCGTCCCACACTTATGTTCACCACCCAAAAATGGAAAGTTCACATTAACCAACAACCTCAAAAGTTATCTTAATTTCAAAAATACCACTCACACCTAACACACATAACTTACTTTATAATTTATTTATTACCTAAAAATACCACAATACCCCTATAAAGTCAATAAAATTGGTCAAAAAATAACTTTTCTTAAACTCCGTATCTACAGTAACGGTGAACATAACTATGGGACGGAGGGAGTAATTTTTAGTAAATATCAAATACTTTATTTCCAGTTATTATGAAGAAAAAGTTGAAAAGATAAGTATATAAAGAATAAAAATATAGGGATACTTACTACTAGGTACATTAAAAACTCCTTTATTACTATGAGATACAAACATACAATAATATTACTACTAATTACAAAAATATATAGTAATATTCTAATATTACCCTTACAATGTGCTGCACATAAATGTTTATGTGCAGCATGAAAATTCGTGTGCAGCAAAGTGTGTGCAGTAAAAAATGTGTGTGCAGTAAAAAAAATATATATCCAGTGGCAGTCCTGCCGGTGGTCGAAGGTCCGACGGTTCAGCCGGCTGCGGTCCGGTGGTGGGTGAAGGTTTAGGGTTTGTGGCTTAAAAGTGTATGGGTTTAGGGTTATATTTGGTATTTTACTTTAATATTTTGTATGTGAGAGTAATTTATTTAAATCAATGTATCTCATAGTAATTATAGGTACAAAGTAAGTACCTATGGGTAATTTTTTCAAAAATATATTAAAAATTATTTTATTAGATGAAATAGTATTTAAAAGTTAAAAAAATATTATAATAAAATAAATTAAAAAATTAATTTTTATTTAAAAATTATAACCAATTAGTCTCTGTGATCCTGGGTGCATAAGGTGGGTAAGGGTATAACATTTTGTTCTAAATGGTATACACTTTAATTAATAAATGTATAATTTTTCATTGAAAAGATCGGTAGAAATATGAATAGTATAAACGTGTTATTACAAAATTATTATTTTTTTCAAAAAATAAAGAGTACATGTTCCTATACTAAAGGGTATATCATTTAACTAAATGGTACAACTTTTGAAAAATGTGCGATTTTGGGGCACGGTGTCCCTGGACACGCAAGTTTTAGCCTAATTTTAATCAATAAAAAAACACATTTAATATATATTAACCAATAGAAATTATAAAAATATATACGAAACTAATAGGAAAAATATAAATAAAATGAATAAATGAAATAAAAAGTACATTTAACATATTTAAATTAATCGATAGTAATTAAAAAAAATGTATTACAAAAATAATAAAAGGAGAAATAAATAAAACTTTTAAAACTTTAAAAATTATTATATTGAAACAAAAATATATACTCCCTCCGTCCGATTCTAAGGTATCCATTTACTTTTTGCACGTGGAATAAGGAGTATTATTATTATATGTAAAGTGGGTAGTTGTATTAGAGGGAAGTGGTGGGTCATATTGTGTATTTTTTTTACTAAACAGGGGAAATGAATACCTTTGAAGCGGACACAAAAAATAGTAAAATGGATACCTTAAAAGCGGATGGAGGGAGTATATAAAAACATAATTAAACAAATTACAATTAAGAAATAATTACTATTAGCTAGACACTAATACTTGTTAATACTATGAGATACATCAATTTAAAAAAAAAATTCCTAAATACAAAAAGTTAAGATTAATTATTCAATATACCCTCAACTTAATATGACTTGACAAGTTAATGTGACTTGACTTGACTCAACTTAATGTGACTTGACAACTTTTATACTGCACATACATAACATTATTTTTGTTGCACATTTCATTTACGATTTTTTTTGCTGCACAACACTTACAATTTTTTTTGCTGCACGTTATATTTATTATTGGACGTATTATTTTTCTTGCACATAAGATTTTTTGCTGCACATAAATTTGAGTTAAAATTATTTTTTGTCCCATAAAAAATATGAAATTTTTTATTCTATCCCAAAAAATACTCCATCCGTCCCAAAATTGATTATACACTTTTCACATTTATCCGTCCCAAAATAGATTGCACCTTTCCAAAAAGGAAATATCACATCAATACCCACCCCTAAAAGTTCATCTTAATTACAACTTTACCACACTCACTTAACACACATAACATACTTTATAATTTATTTATTACCTAAAAATACCACAATACCTCTAAAAAGTCAACATTTCTTAAACTCCGTATCTACTGTAACAGTGCAATCAATTTCGGGACGGAGGGAGTATTATTTTTAATTTAGTTCCATAACTTTTGATATTTGTCAATTTTGATCCCAAAATAGCCGGAATTTTTTTTGTTAGAATTTGCACGTGCGCCGCACGTGATCCCTCAATTTTGGGCTTTCCGGCGATTAAGGACCAAAATCGACTAATGTGGGGAGTTATGAGACTAAATTAAAAATGATATTTTTTGGGACAAAATCAAAAATACCTATTGTTATGGGACCAAAAGTGATTTTAACTCCATTTAATTTTTTATTTAAATTCTATGCGCAATATATATATATATATATATATATATATATATATATATATATATATATATACTAACTATTCTTTATTTAGATTTATAATATTTAAAAAATATTCATCTCATATAATATAATCTAAATAGTAATAATATAATATACTACCTCTGTCCATCGATAAGGTAATATATCGTTTGTTTTTTGCACGTAAATTAAGGAGTATTATTATTTTATATAAAGTGGATAGTTATCTTAGTGGTGTGTGGTGGGCTATATGTGGGCCCCTATACTAAAACGGAATATGGGTACTTTAAAATGGACAATCAAAATGACAAAATTAATACCTTATTAGCGGACGGAGGAAGTATAAAAATTATGTTCCCATAAAACAAAATTCATCACTCATATTAATTTAAGTTTTAATCCCCACTTTCAAATCTTGACATGGTATCAGAGTGTATATATCCGATATAATTTGATTTTATATATATACTAGTACAAATCCCACGTATTTAGCGGGTTGCAAAGTTATAATTTTCAAATTAAAATATAATTTAAAATTTTTAATATATTTATGTTTATATTAATTTTTATGTTTATATTAATTTTTATATATATACGCATATAAGAAATAATTTATCTTTTTTTATCAAGAGTACTCCATAATATAATTCTAATAAATTAAAACGAGGATATTCAAAATTTTAACTAAATATATACTCCATCATATAAGATTTTTGGAAAAAAAATAAAAAATAAAGGAGAAAGAATTATAATAAAATTATTTTAAAAAATTATAAAAATAGATATATAAATTAGACCGTTGAAAAAAATATATAAAGAAATTATATATATATATATATATATATATATATATATATATATATATATATATATTGCTTTTTTTAAAGTGTGAATTATTATTACAAAATTATTAACCCAAAAGAAAAAAATGTATTAATTAAATATATTATTGAAAATAAATTAATATATATATATATATATATATACTGTATGTATACATTTGCTAATAAAATCTAAAATAAATAATTTCAATATACATATTAATAAAAATAAATTAAAAAATCATAAGATTTTAATTAAAAAAATAAAAATAAAAAAAATGAAAAAATATATAATTGGTTGTTGAAGAAAAGATTATAAATAAATAATTTAATATAGATAATAACATAAATAAATTTAATATATGTATTAGCCAAAAGAAATTTTTAAAAAAAAATTGTAATCAAATTAATTTAAAAAAAATTAAATTCTTGTCGACTGAAGAAACAATTATTTAAAAATATATTAATTAGTTCAATTAATTCAAAATGAGCTGCTCCATTAATACTTATCTTAATTAACTTATTTAATCTTCCCCTCATCTATTTAAATATCACAAGAGAATGTAGGAGTTAAAAGGTTGGAGGGATATGTATAGGTTTGTGGACGGGTGTAGGGATTGGTGAGTTGGATGAATAAAGGGTGATAGAAGGAGTTTTGAGGGAAATAACAAGGTTTGGAATAAAACACACTTTATTAAATTTTGGTTGGGTACAACTTGTAAATGAGACACCACCACCTATTTATACTACACAATGGTATAATCTCTAATGTTCTAGATAATTCTACACTAGTTTCTTCCTAATAAATCTAGATAATTCTCCCATTTGATCACATGCCATTATTCTAGATCATTCTATTACTACATTGATCTAGATTATTCTTTAACCTATCCATGAGCCCAAATGTAGAAGCTTCTAGTTTTACCAACATCTCCACTAATCTAGATGATTCTTATAATCTCAATCATTCTAGAATTATCATGAAGTCTTCCACAAAATTAAGTTTAATATCCAACAGAGAGATTGTCTAAATATATTTTTTACATGATACTAAAAATATTTTAATGTATAAATTTAAATTTATTTTGATTATATATTTCTAAAATTTAGAATTGTTATTAGACAAAATTAATAGATGTAATTAAAACTTAAATAATTATGAATCTAATAATTAAAAAAATTATTTTTCTGTGACATGATTATAATTTATTAAATAAAATAAAATTAATTAAATGCGATTTTATTATTTATTTTATTTATATACTTTTCACTAATTTCATTATTTTTTTTACTTTTTTTATTGTTTATATATATATATATATATATATAAACAATAAAAAAATAAAAAATATAATGAAATTAATGAAAAGTATATAAATAAAATAAATAAATAATAAAATCGCATACCTTCAATTCTTTATAATTTGATGAAACCCTCTAGCGTGACGTTTTTTTGTGCGGAGTCTGAGGGGTAATTTTTGTGTGTGGAGTTTGAGGGGTGATTTTTGTACGTGTGAATGAATAAATAGAGAACTTATTATAATGTAATTAATGAAAATAATATAAATAAATAAAAAGAATCACATACCTTTATTCTTTATAATTTGAAAAGTTGTTTATTGAAGAATTGCCCCAACTTGATTGTTTAGAGGATAGTAGCGAAACAAAATCAAAAGATGAACTTGAACATATTCCAAATTCAATAGCAATTCTCATCAACTACATAAAATCAAATAATAAGCTATATTAGTTGTTGCAAGCAAAACTCCTTTACATACTAAATAACACACATGCACACAAAATTAATAGCACAAATTTATTGCTCCACAAAAATCCAAATTACATCACAGACAAAAATACGAAAATTTTTGTAAGTGGAATGAAGGAATAGAGAACTTTATTTATAGATGGAGGATAATTAAATTTTTATTTTTATTTGATCACATATATATTCAATTTTTAATAAAGTAAATATATGTATTTATCTATATTAAATTTTAATTAATTGTACTTAATTTTGATTTGATAATATTAAATTCAAATCTTAAAATAAATATATGTATTTATCTATATTAAAATTTTATTAATAATTAAAATAATTGAAATTAATTATGGTGATAACACCTCATCAAAATTAAATCATCCTTTAGTATATTAAAAATATATAAAAAAAATCATAAAAGATCTAACAAATAATTAGGTAATGGAATAAATAGAATGCTAAAAACGAAAATTAATTTCGTTTGCACACTCTATATAATTAAACTTTAGCAAGTGTTTGTGTTAAATTTCTAACAGATGAAGTAATTTGAAATGAATATAAGATGTCATTACATTAATTAAAAATAATAATCGTTCAAATATATTATTTTGTGAATAATTTGTGATAAATATAAAAGTAAATTATATTTTTAATAAATTATTATTAATTAAAAATTGTTAAAACGATTACACACAATTATTGTTATAAGGTGTGTTGTTACACTTTATATACATGTCCCTTTTTCTATATTGCATGAACAAGAAACTTTGCTTTATTAATTAGACTTGGCAACAACTTGGGTGCGCCCGGGCGAACGAAAGCATACTCCGTTTTTCTTTAGAATTTTATGTTAAATTGTATATCCTTTATTATAAAGATGTGTACCCTTTATTTTCTGAAGAAAAATAAAAAATATTAATGAAAAGTGTATACCCTTCAGAATAAAATGATGTACCCTTATTAATTAAAGTGTATACTCTTTAGAACAAAATAATGTACCCTTATCCATAATACTAAATTCTAAAGGCGCACGCAAGCCTCACTCATTAGACTTTGTGGTGCACGAGTGTATTTAATTTTATTTTAATAGGTATACACTTTAATTTAAGAATACTTCTATTATATTTTTATCAAAATGATCAGTTGAAATATGAAAGCTACTAATATTTTATGAATAATAAAAAAATCGAAGGGAGTATATTTTTAGGGGTCGACTATTGAGTTAAAATCACTTTTGGTCCCATAACAATAGGTATTTTTGATTTTGTCCCAAAAATATCTATCATTTTTAATTTAATCTCGTAACTCCCAATATTGGCCAATTTTGATCCCAAATCGCTGGAAAATCCCAAATTGAGGAGTCACGTGCAGTGCACGTGCAGAATTTTGGCAAAAAAATTAAATTTTTGTTATTTTTGGACCAAAATTGGCCAAAAATAATATCTTTTTTGGGATAGAATAAAAATTTTCATATTGTTATGGGACGAAAAATGATTTTAACTCCATAAATTTTTTGCTGCACATTTACATAACATTTGCTATACATAGTTTTTTTGCTGCACATAACGTAAATGATTGTGTGCAGTGTAATTGTTTGTCTGCAGCATAATGTAAGGGTAAAATTAGAATATCACTATATATGTATGTAGTTAGCAGCATTATTTTTTTAAAATTATATTTTATAATAATTAAGGAGATTTCAATCTACGTAAGTACCCAAAAATTAAAATAAACAGAATATTTTTTTTTTAATATTTGCATCAATAAAAAAATATTATGAATTTTATTATACATACTAATTAAAGTAAATAAAAATAAATAAATTTAAAATATGTATAATCAAATGAAATTAAAGAGCGCAAAAATTAAATTATAATTAAATAAATACTCCCTCCCTCCCGTAAAAAGAGTTACACTTCCTTTGTAATTTACAAAGGAAGTGTAACTCTTTTTGCGGACGGAGGGAGTAACGTTCAAGAAAAACGTGAATTTGAAAAGAAAATTTAATAAAAAATTTAAAGAAACAAAATTAATAGATTAAAAATTTTTATTAATAAAAATTAAAAAATATACTCCAAGAATTTGAGAGTTGAAAAAAAAACATATAAAAAAATTCAAAAGAACTTAATATGTATGAACAGAAAATTTATAATAAAATTAATTAAAAAATAAAATTTAAAAAATACAAAATAGCTAATTAAAATATAAATTTGACAGTTAAAATAATTGTAATAAAATTAATATACGAATTAATCAATAGAAATATAATTTGAATATAAAAATAATAATATTATCACATACTGTCAATTCTTTAGAACTTAGAGAAATCTTAGGCTTCAATAGAATAATTTATGTGGGTGGAAGAGAACCTTATTTATGTGAAAAACGGAGTATGTACTTTTTTTTATATACATCTAAGTAAGATTTTATTTTATTTATCACATCCATATTCAAATTTTAAAATTAATCGATGCGTCTATCTACATTAAATTTTTATTAATAATAATTTTGATTTGATTATATTCATATTCAAATTTTAAAATAAATATAAGTATTTATATATATAATTTTTTATTAATAAAAAATTACAAAGTTTTATCAAATCAAATATTAAAATTAATAGTATATGGATTCGATAAGAACATTATTTTAAGATAAATATAAAATATTTTAAATATTTATCTTTTAGTTGTAAATTAATACACATAATATTCAAAATAATTAAATCAAATTAAATAAGTAATAAAATTATGGATTTATTACTAGCTAGTACAAAATATATTAGAATATTACTAGTAGATACATAATATATATTTTATTACTACCCACTACAAAAGTATTCAATGAAAAGTCTTAATTATCCCTTTATACTTGTTAATAAAATATATATAAATTTACGGTTATCATCCATATCCTATATTTTAGTTCTCTTTCCACCGGAAGAATTCAATGTTTATGAAGTATACAGAAAATCACAATATATTATTTCTGAAAATAACAATATCTCTAATATTTCTGTAAATATCGTGTGAAGACTACATAGTCTTTTTTTTAAATACTTTTTGAATATTTTTGAAAATTAATTATTAAGCCCAACATATTTTCTGAACACAAAAATTACAAAAACTAACGAATATTAAGTCTTATATTTTTTCTAAATACAATTTGAAGATTTTTTAAAATTATTAAATATTAAGGTCTACATATTTTCTGAATTCAAAAATTACCAAAACTACCGAATATTAAGGATTATATATTTTCTGAATATAATATATTATTTTTTGATTATAAAAATTACCAAAACTACCGAATATTAAGGATTATACATTTTCTGAATACAATATATCTGAAAATTATCGAATATTAAGTTAAGGCCTGCAATTTTCTGAATACAAGCACCAAATAATTAAAATATCCAAAATATCAACGACGTGCTTACATATTTTCTGAATACAAACGAGATAATTTAAAAATCTACACAACGATGAGGGTGCTTTCTTCCCCGGCATTTATTACGTCTTGGGTGCTTTCTTCTCTGGCTTTCTCTCTGGTTCTAAAAGAAAAATAATCGGATAAGAGATTGAAATTTGAACACAAGATTCTTAAACATATTTTTTAATATTTGACGTATTTTGTACAGATTGACTAATCTTCAACCTATTTCCTATTTTTATGGAGAAATTAGTGGGTAAATTAATTTTTGAATACAATTAAAATAACAATAAGGTTAAAAGTGGTATTTGATGTATTCAATTTGTAGTGATTAGTAATATAATTTACATGTTGTATCTAGTAGTAATATGGGTACATAAAATGCACCTATAAGTAATGAACCCTAAAATTATATTAATGCAGATTAACTACAAATTGACACATCATCGAAGAGGCATCTGAATGCAATACGTAGGTTAAAAAACTTTCCATTAGTATATTAAAGATAATAAAAAGTGTAAATTGAAATTATATGTGAGAGAGGGGTGGGTTGGGGTAGGGGTAGGGGTTGTTTGTAAAATCGAGTATTATAAGGAAAAAAAAAACCATCATAATTTGACCTGAATAGTTTTTAACTTTTCATGATGGAGTTTGAATCATCTCATCACTCCTAAATCCACTTGACACACCAACTACGAATGACTCTGAAATACGTGAAGAGTCTACAAGTCAGAAACAAGGAAGAAGTGATTCAGCAAAGCCTCCTAAAGCTGCTAAACAATCTAGGAGTCACTATAAGAGATATGTGAATAGATATCCGTAATTCACTGATATCTATTAAGTATTTCCTATGTTATTAATGGGGTTGATATTAAAGATCTTCTAAATAGATATCGATGGAGATATCAGTTAATCCACAAATATCTATTCACTTAAAAGATATCGATGATTTATTGATATCTATTACAAATTCACTAATATCTATGAAGATGAGATTTAAGATATTGAACAATAGATATCGGTAAAATACTTATATTTATTAACATTAATAGATATTGGTATTTTATCGATATCTATGAAGATAATATTTAATAAATTTAACAGTAGATATCGGTGAACCACCGATACCTATTATGTTAATAAGATATTGGTGAAACCGATATCTATTAAAAATTCACTTATATGTGAAACTTTATTAAAAATTCATTGATATCTATAAAGATAATATTAAAGATAATGAATAATAAACCAAGTGGGCTAGCTCACCTGCTTACTGGGCTTCTCACTAAAGTGAGTGACTCATGTTCGATTTCTTTTGGAAACGAATAGGAGTGGAGTTATAAGGAGACAGCTTGGAGGGTGAACTAATTACTAACTATACTAACAACTAACTTTGTTCGATCTATATATCAATTCATTATGGGTTAATTGCAATAAAAATCACGAACTTTACTTCTATTGCAAAAATATCACGACCTTTAGGTATTGTTGCAAAGCATTATACCACAATTTAATACATAGGTATTAAATGTAATATTACCATTATACTCTTAACTAATAATAATAATATAATGAATAATAATTAATAATAATTAGTAATATTAATAATTATTTATTTATAATTGTAACAATATTAATAAATAATACTCCATAATAATAAAGAAGTAGGGGTGAATATGTCATTTTACATATTATCTCATTTGTTAATACTCAATAACAAACATTAAATAACTAATACCTAGTTCACTACAAAAAAAACTATTTTTTACTAATGAAATATTCCGTTAGTAAAAGTCTCAATTCTATTATTAAATTGGTTTACCAACAGATTAACAATGGATTCCGTTGGTAAATTTCTATTGGTAAAGTGGTGGTTGAAAAATTTTAGCAACGAAAATTCAATTCTGTTAGTAAATTATTCCGTTGTTAATCCGTTGCTAATAATTTCATTGGTAATTTATCTAATGATTTCGCTGGTAACTACCAACGGATTGAATTTCGTTGGTAAAATAGAGAATAAATCCGTTGGCATTCCGTTGCTAAAGGAAAAATATCATTTTTGTTGCTATTCCGTTGCTAATTACCAACGGATTGAATTCAATTGGTAAATTCTGTTGTTAAAAAATAGTTTTTTTTGCAGTGGTTATCAACAATCTCATTTTTCCATAATACCAACAATAATACAATTAATCACAAGTCAAACAAATCTCATTATACACAATCTCTTTATATCCCATACCCACTAGCAAAAGAGCCCTAAGAATATTCTAATTTACATGAATTTCAATAAATGCATCCATTCCGAAAAATATTTCATTCATAAACATATTTATACCTATATGAAGTATCCAAATTCAACGTCTAACATTCCAACATTCAAATTACCCAAATATTAATATATACTAAATGAAGTACGTACGAGGCATGTATGCCCAAAAGACATGATGTAAACCCTTTTTTATTGATAAGTCCACTCCATCACTGTTCTACACATATTTTTTACCTTAAAAGGAATAAGATCAACAACTCA
Organism: Pogostemon cablin; assembly: GCA_023678885.1. NCBI lineage: Eukaryota > Viridiplantae > Streptophyta > Magnoliopsida > Lamiales > Lamiaceae > Pogostemon > Pogostemon cablin. Next base: position 18,648,774 of record CM042975.1, on the reverse strand, counting down.
GAATGCAAATCAGAAAGTGAAATAAGAAAATGATCAATTCCATAAGATAATCCAACTTGATTTGTGACTATATTTTGTACGTAAAAACTTCTTTTATACAAATTCCTTAGCCAAAATATCAAGATTATCTTGCGATATATGTTAATAAAAAAAACGTAAAAACTTAATCATAAAGCAACAATGAGCACAATAGATATTAATTTAGTTATTAAGGTATTAAAAATGAAATATATTAATAGTATATTAATATTAAAAAAAAATATCGGTTATAATAATCAATATCTAAATACTGTACAAATATCACTAGAAGATATTAGTAAGCAATCACTTATATATATTAGAGTAATCTTATCATCATAGATATCAGTCAAGATGTCCATAGATATCAATTTTACAAATCAGTGATATTAATGCATTGATCTAAATTCACAGATATCTTGTAATGAGTATATATTGAAATCATGGTTAAAGGGGGAGTAGAAATTTGACTGATGGGAGCATACAACATATTACGAAATACAATTATTGCAAAGTCGTGATTCTAGCAGGGTGGAAGTACAAGTGGGTTAAAAAAATCACTTAGTAGCTGAAAGTTAAGTCCACTTTATGTAATGAGCTTGGGTGAAAAAAGTTAGCCTTTGCTAACAAATGAGACCATACATGGGGCCAGGAAGTGCTACGGTTCCTCCACACACTTAATAAAAAATGGTATGAGCTGAAGGGTGTAGAGTATGTCATTTCTTTTTATTGAAGGGAAGGGGTTTAAAAGTTTTGTGCATGAGTTACATATGAGATTCAAAATTCCTGATCGGAAAAGAATTGTACGAATCATTTATGATTTATTCTTGGTAGTGAAAACTAGGATAAACAGTGTAACTATTAGCCAAAGAGTGAGCATCACTGTCATACGTAGACTTCAATTCAGAATATAAACTTTATGGTCATCACAGCTCATTGTTCGTATAGAGACTGGAATTGCAGAAGAGGATAATTAATTTCATAAAAATCAATAATAATGTTATGAAAGAGATAGGAAATGAGGTTGAGGTTTACTTAAGAGAGTGGGAGATTAGAAAAAAGTATTTTCAATAGTAGTTGATAATGCTTAATCTAATGATATAACTATTGATTACTTGAAAAAATGGATGATCGGTGAAATACGTTGTTGTTTGATGAAAAATACATGGATTTGAGATGTGCATACCATATCTATACTCAACTTGATTGTTAAATATGGTTTAAAGGAGCTTGATGACTCTATTAAATTGTAAGAAATGCAATTATTTTCAATGATTTTCCCCTTCAAGATTAAGTTTAGGGAGTTTGCCTTGTTGGTCATGTTGGATTGTATACTATAAGTCTAACTTTTTGTATGAATAATATTTTAACAATTTATTTTAAGTGAGAATCACATGATCAAATGTTTTGCTTATTATAATTTACTTATATAATTATTGCAAAAGTCAACATACTTTATACTGTAGATAATATGGTATGCGGCGTTGCACAGAAGATCATATTGTCGGCTCCTTATAAAGTATAAACAGATGCTCACAATCGAGATAGACAGGGACAATCTATCGGGATAGTTGTAGTATAATATTGTATTAGTTTGTCTTGACTATAAAATCACATTAGTGCACTTGTGTGTATTGAGTAGGACCGCTTGAGATCGTTCGACTTATAATGACTATATATGAGAACTAGATCTCAGTTATTATAGATGTTTGTGCTCTTAATCTCTATAAAATAACCTCGACACGTAAGTCAGTATTTTCTTCTTTGATTCATCAATGGGTGAAATTTATTTAATCAATAGTCTCGAGTTGGAAAGTATTGTTGTCTCTATGGTGTGCTGTTTATTGTAGAAGTAATATGTGTCCTATTAAATATGCTGATGATGTCCCCTTGAGGGGCTCATAAGGATTATCATGTAAACCCTGCAGGTGGATTTATTCCGGCATGATAACAAGGTTGAGTGGTAATACTCTCGGATGAGATATTAATTAATTGAGTTTTCAGTAACATAATTAATTAATGGGCATTGTACATCTTAACACGGGGAGACTAACAGGCTCATAATAAGAAGGAGTCAATAACGTAATATGGGATTAGAGTGGTAGTGCAAAAATAATACTTTAGTGGACTAAATTATTATTATTGGACTTAAGTATAAGTTTTGGGCTAAACATGGTTACTTAAGCCCAATGGGAGGCCCAACTATAATTTCTCTACCTGGTCCCTGTTGTAGCTCGTAAATAATAAGTATAAGTTTTGGGCTAAACATAGTTATTTAAGCTCAATGGGAGACCCAACTCTAATTTCTCCTCCTGGTCTCTGTTGTAGCTCGTATATAAGCCACCTCAACAGTCCTGTAAACCTAATTACATGCCTAAAAAATCGTGAGTTAGAGAGAGGATCATAGATTTAGAAGGTCTTAAAGATCGTTTTCCACATGACGTCAAGACTAGGCTTGGGAATACAATAGAAGAATGGAGAAGTTGATTCATCAACCTGATCACATTTAACAAACCCTGGTGAAAGGTAATTCAATTCTATATTCTGCTTCCGTCGCTATAGAATTGCATGAAAGCCTAACGATTTACGTTAACCAAACGATCCAAAAGCCAACAATTGGTATCAGAACTTCAGTTTCATGATTCTGCATGAAATGTTAGGCTAGGGTTTATGTGCCATACATTGATTAGGGTTTAGTATACTATGTTTCTTATTGAATACCCTATATATTTGGACGAACGACATTGGATGAGATGGATGCACGGAGGCATGACACGATCGGATGAACGACAGGTGGCACTCATGTTGTGCATGATGTGCTACATGTGGTGAGCTGTGATTGGACATAGATGCCTTGCGGGCCGATGACAACCGACGTGTGGCACAACAGCACGGCCAGGCACGCGCATTTTCGCAGGTGTTGCAGCACCAGCCGGCACGATGGGAGACAGAAGTGCGTAGGCAGGCACTCAGGTGGCACGTCGGCACTTGCGCAAATGGGATGAGTCAGGCCGGTAGACAGCACTGATCGAATCGAGCCACCAGCACGAGTCTGGCTCTGGCCTGAGGCTGGCAGCGGCGAGGTAGCGTGCGATGGTGGCGAGGCAGGCTGTGCAAGCCTGTCGCACTCGATGGTGAGTATAGGCGCTCGAATCGAACCCTGGTCAATGATGGTACAGGTCAGCACGGCAGGGTTTATTGCTTAGTAGACACTAAACTCAACGTATGGCGCAAGTTTGGGCACACGCTGTTGGGCTTGCACTCAAATCAAGCTAAAGGCCTGGAGATGACTCGAATCGAGTTCTGACATGGATGGTAGTCGTGGCAGACGACATGCAGGTACATATACTACTCGACTTGAGTTCAGTGATGGATTGCCACTCGAGTCGATTTAAGCTAGAATGTTGAACCCCGCATAATCGCAACTGCTCAATTTTATGCTTGATGGCGAACAATCAAATTTGCTGATATATAATTACATATAATTGATTGATTATCTGATTATTGTTATATATGTATGCATGTAATAAGTGATTTACTGCTTTAAATTGCTGTAATAGGAGCATGCTAGGTTGTATATTTTATTTAGAATATTATATGCATGTAAAAACCCTCGGTGTTAAATAATTAAGTGGGAGAGGGTTTATTTGAATATTCCCATGGCCTCCATTATTGGTTTGTAAGTGATGTGAATAAACTTGCATGTTGGCTATAGTGCCTTCCTCACCATCAGATGAGTTTGTTCACGGATCACTAGTACAAACTTCTTTATTATGATTGTAGAAAGTTACTTGTGCGCATGTGATCTTCTCCATCTGAAGGGACATAAGCTTGGGAAATGGACTTGGAATCAAATAATAGTGCACACTTAGGTGCAAATAATAAGTATCATCTCTATCGGAGTCACTGCTGTTATTTGCATGGCTAAAAAGGAACCGACTATTAATTATTTTATCATAAATTTAGGTTGACGAATAAAATTAATGGGTAAAACATTCTCTTGTAAATTTCAGGTTTGTGTATGTCCATACTATCGTTGCATGCAAATTCACGGTGCTTGAGATATCAGTGAATTTTATTTTATATTATTTTGAGGGAACTAATATAAATTGAAAATTTTGATGTATTTGATCTGTGTATTTACGTGATTCTCAGGATTTTCAAATGGCTTTTAATCCAATTGCTGTTATACTTAAAGAACACAAACTTACTGGCATAAATTATGTTGACTGGAAACGAAACATGGACATTGTTTTAACAACTGAAGATTATATCTTTGTACTCACTAAAGAATATCCCGTGGAACCTATTGATGACTTTAGTGAAGAGGAAAAAGCTGCTTATAATAGGTGGATTAAGGCTGATAAGATGGCGAAGTGCTACATTTTGGCTTCTATTTCAAACGTGCTTCAGTATCAGCATCAAGCCATGAACATTGCCTATGATATAATGAAGAATCTCAGAGAACTCTTCGGACACCAGAGTTGACCTGCTAGGTCAGAGGGCATGGCTGTGCTGATGAACACCAAAATGGCTGAGGGCACTCCCGTAAGGGATCATGCCCTTAGAATGATGGGCTAACTTAATGAGTTGGAGGTCCTTGGAGCTGAAATAGATGGGAAAACCCAAGTCGATATAATACTCCAAAGCTTGCCTAAGAGTTTTGAGCAGTTTCGACTGAACTACGGTATGAACAAAAGATTATACACGTTGGTAGAACTTGAGAAAGAACTTGTGGTGGCGGCGGAGGACTATTTCGTTGAGCTCCTCAAGTTCATTTTACTAAAAATGCTACTTATCCTAAGCCGAGAGGCGGTAGGAATAAAAGGAAGTAAGTAAATTCAACATCTACAAACATGGTGAAGGCAAGGGTGGTGTGGTCAATAAGCCTAAAGACAAGTGCTTCAAATGCAAGTAGTCAGGACACTATAAGGCAGACTGCTTTTTCTTAAGGGGAATAGGAATGGTAAGTCTTATTTACCAGTTGTTGAATCATGTTTAGTAGCTGTATCTGCTGACACTAGGTGTGTAGATACAGGAGCCACTGACTATGTCGCAATTCTTTGCAAGGGTTCCACCAAACTTGACAGCTTTGTGATGGGGAGTGTTGGCAATTGGATCGTGTGGTTCAAACGTGATCGTTAGGATTAAAGATAAACAATAAGCAGCGGAAGCAATTAAATCGTTTACCGTACTTCTGGGTTGGTGTAGAGGATGAACTGCAGAGAACTACCTCTGATCTTCTACTGTATGTCCCAAGTGTGATCCTACTGTTGTGTGGGCAACAGTCTGCAGGATCTCTCAATCTGCTTCTTTTCCCTTCTCTCACCAAAAGAGGCGCATGAATTATCTTAGGGTTCCAGGAAGCTGAGTTCACTTATATATTGGGCTACAGCAGGGACCAGGAGGAGAAATTGGGCTGGGCCTCAATTGAATTTAATTAACCAAGCTTAGCCCAAAGCTTTTAATTAAATCCAATAATAATAATATAGTCCACTAAAATATTATTACTGCACTACCCGTCCAATCCCAAAATTATGTTCTGGGCTCCTTCTTATTATAAGCCCGATAGTCTCCCCATGTTTAAGATATACAATGCCCATTAATTAATTAAGTTACTGACAACTCATATTAATTAATATCTCATCCGAGAGTAGTACCACTCAACCTTATTATCATGCCGGAAATTAATTCACTTGCAAGATTTACATGATAAACCTTATGAGCTCCTCAAGGGGACATCATCAACCTATGTCGGACATGGATTCCTTCTACAATCAACAGCACACCATAGATACAGCACTACTTCTCAACTCACCGAGTTTGTTGATTTAATACTTATAAATCTCACCCATTGATGAATCAAAGAAATACATACTGCCCTACGTGTCGAGGTTATTGTATAGGGATTAAGAGCACGAACTTTCATAATAACAGAGATCAAGTTCTACTATATAGTCAGTATAAGAAGAACGATCTCAGGCGGTCCTGCTCAATACACACAAGTGCACTAATGTGATTCTATAGCCAAGACAAGCTAATACCAAACCACACTACAACCATACCGATAGAGAGTCCCCGTCTATCTCAGTTGTGAGCATCTGTTTATACTTTATAAGGAAACCGATAATATGATCTTCTGCGTGTTGTCGCACAACATATTATCTACAGTATAAAGTAAATGGACTATTGCATCATGCATATAAAATAAATTATAAGATGCAATCATTTGATCAATGATTCTCATTTCAAATATTGTTATGACATTGTTCATACTAAAGCTAGACTTTTAGTATACAATCCAACAATCTCCCACTTATACTAGAAGACTATGCTGTCATGTCTTCTGCCATACATCTGATTCCTACTCCCACTTATGCGACCATTGAAAGCTCTCGCCTTAAGGTCCTTGTAAATGGTTTACTAGGTCATCATCCGATGCAATCTAGGCGACAACAACCTTCCCCTCATCATACGATTTCTTGTAACAGGTGGTACTCGCGCTCCATGTGTTTAATTGCCTTATGGACTTGTGATTTCTTCAAGTTTGCAACTGCACCAATATCATCAATGTAAATTGTGATTACCTTGGGCAAACTTAGAAACACTTCAAAGTCCATCATGAAGTCTCTAGAGTCATATAGATACTTTGGCTGCCTCATAGGCTCCAATTCATCATCTTTCCATGATGGAGTCCGGAGTCTGAAATATATTTCTATATAACACTCCTCCACATTATGACTCTACTTCCTAAGATTAAATACATAACCTTTGAGGTGAATTTACTGACGTCCAATCTGACTAAAAAATCTGAATCTACGTAATTCACAAGAAGCAGTGAATCTGTCAAGTAAGTCCACATATAATTTCCAGTCCTTCTCAGGCACTTTATAAATGTCTTACCACAGTTCATCATTCTTGTTCCGGGTTACGTTGATACCCACTGTTCATGCATTCAGCAAAACAGATATCCAACATCGTTCATAGCATTCCTTAGATTAAGCTTCCTTATTCGCCGAAGCATAAGGAATCGCTTTCATCCTCTTTATCTTCTTCTTGTGTCTCAAAGACACATTCACTTAGATAAATTTACATGCTAAACGAGTATGGACTGTATCATTTATGAAACTTGAGATAAACATAATGTCCTTTCTGTGATCCGTATTACCGTGATCAAGAGGATATATTTTGCCTTTCTTAAGTCCTTCATCTCTACCGCTTTATTAACCGTACCCATACGCCCGATAATACTCTTTCATTGTCTCCAATGAGCAAGATACTATCTACGTATAGTACAAAAAACACCACCACGTTTCCGTCACTCTTTACAATACACAAGATACATCCGCTGATTGATTTAAATCCGTGCCACTGGATTACCTAATCAAAACAGATGCTTCACGATCTCAAAGCTTGCTTTAGTCCATCGCTGGACACTTTTAAGCTTACTATCAAAATGCTATTAGTACTTTGCAATGAATCACTCTGGTTGCTTCACATAGATGTTTTCCTCAAGACTTCCAATCAGGAAAGCTGTCTTTGACATCTATTTGTTGTTCCTCATAGTTCAATATGAGCAGCAATAAATAAAAGAATCCGGATCAATTTAAGCATAGCTACCAGCGAATATGTTCCCTCATAATCGAACCATTTCTTTCTGAGTACATCTTTTCGCAACAAGCTTTGCTTCCAAGATTTTCACCTTTCCGTATGATCCTCTTTTATTTCCTATGACCACTTGCAATGGCTTTTACACCATTTTAGTGATCTTTCAAGCTCCAGACTTAATTTAGAATCCATGGATTCTATTTCATCATACATTGCAACTTACTAAGATTCCGCAATTTAATCTTGTAGTGCTACGTCGTATTCGTGGGACAATACCATGTTTACTAGGGATCAAGTCTCACGACTCTCCCAAAACATATATTTATAGGTTGTCATACAACCCTCCCACTACGACAAGGCACTACATGTAATTGTGTATCAGACGTGACACGCGTTGCAGTTTACCTTGTGGTATATCCTCTTGTACACTTGGTACTTACACTTTGTGTTTTCCTCTCACTTCCTTTAGAACAATTTACACATGGGTTTGTGATTTATTACATAGTCCTTATCCAAAAATCTAGTGATTGTATTAACAATCACCCTTCAATCTTTTAGACTAAATAAATCACACTTCATTTTTCTAGGATGTCCCACAAACAGACAAATGTTTTACGAATTACTGTTTCTAGGGCATATCCATAAAATGAATTTTAATTATTCCAAATAATTCATAATTTATCTAATCATAACCATAAGAGCCTTATTCATTCTATCCACCACACCATTCAGTTTGGGGCATACCCGGTGTAGCTAACTTGAGATTTAATCTCAACTTCTGATCAATAGCTCCTAACTATCCCAAGAGGTATTCGCCATCATGATTGAATCGTAATGACTTAATATATTTTCCATGACGCTTCACTGTACCAGCCTTGCAATTCTTGAATTAATCAAAGAACTTAGACATGCAGTGCATCATATAAATATATTGGTTTCCAGAATAATCTTTGAATATTCATAACCACCTCTCGCCTGGATAATATTACGTTCACTTGAATCAGAATGAACTAATTCCAACATATATATCTTTGGCTCTAAACCCCACAGCCTTGAAAAGGCAGTTAATCATTTTTACTTCCAAGCAAGACTCGCAAGTCCGATAGTTTCCACTTCAGATAAACCTTACGGTCTATCGGCTATCAACTTTTGAATCCTACTCAAGTAAAATGAATTAGTCTTAGACGCCAAATGTATGTTTAGTTCATTTCCGAAGGTTCCTTTCTCTTAATATTAGAAGATGCATTATTTAATTACTATTTATTGCATCTGTGAGATGTACATGATTCAAGAGTATACTTTTTATCCACCAACGTACTTTAACGGATTATAGCCTCATTCCTCATTGCTATGACCAAGTCATTTAAATGAAATGAAGTATCCATCCGTTAATGCATAGAAACCGAAATTAAATTCTTTCTATGAAACGTACGTAAAGACAATTTCTCATAATCAATCGTTTATTCTTATCATGAGATAAATAAACAACTCCCACTGCAATAGCCACTATCTTTGTAGTTTTACCCATGTTATTAACAATCTTATCCTTACTCAGTGATAAACATTTAGTGATTCCAGTATCTACAAACTTCGTGTCTGTAGATGCCATCACTAATCATATTTAAACAACTAGTGAATAAGATATTAAAATTGTTCACATTATGATAAAATTGGCTTTCCTATTCCACATGTTTTGTCAGAAGTTTCCCACCATATACATCCTCTTGTAATTCAGGTGGAACTTACTCAAAACATCTAGGCAATTATGAAAAATAAAATTGACTTAGGTTTCCCCTTCAACTTCTATTCCATGTATTTCCAATTCATTCATCAGATTCTATCATGATCTTGCGCCTTTTAATTTACTCTACTATCCGAAGAGTTACATGAGACCATCATATTTCTATGAACCTCTCATCTCTTCACTAGAGACTTTAATAGGCATCATGAGACGTCCTTTGTGAGAATACACATGTATTTTCTTAAGCAGTAATATTCAAAACCAAGATTCTTTTCTAATCATTTAATTTGGACGAGTAAATATAATGTCTTTTAGTTAACAATTAGTGAAATAAAACCATTCGAAATTCAGAGAATCTCAAATAAATATTCCGATCAAATCTTCGAATTTTATCCTTTTATATTGATTCCCTCAAAATAATATAAAATAAAATTCACCGACATCTTAAGCACCGTGAGTCTGCAAGCCATGTTAGGGTGGACGTTTACAAACCCGAACATTTACAAGAGAAGGTTTTACCCATTAATTTCATTTGTCAACCTAACTTTATGACAAAATAATTAATAGTCGGTTCCTCTTTAGCCATGTAAATAATAGCAGTGACTCCGTTGGGGAGGATACTAATTATTCACATCTAAGTGTACACCATTATTTGATCCCAAGCCCGCTGCCCAAGCTTGTGTGCCTTACTATTGGAGAAGTACACACACGCTCAGATAACTTTCTACAACCATCAATTATATAAGTTTGTACTAGTGAACAACATATAAGCTCATCCGTTAGGGAGGAAGGCACTATAGCCAACGCGCAAGTCCATATGCATCACATTACAAACAATAATTATTTAAAGAAGTTTGTACCAGTGATCCGTGAATAAACTCATCCGTTAGGGAGGAAGGCTCTATTGCCAACGCGCAAGTTTACTCACATCACTTACAAACCAATAATGGAGGCCGCGGGAATTAATTACCAATCCCCTCTCCCACTTAGTTATTTAACACCGAGGGTTTTAACATGCATATAATATTCCAGAATAAAATATACAACTTAGACATGCTTCTATTAACAGCAATTTAAATAAATAAATCACATAGAACATGCCTTTCATATATAACAATTAATTATCAAGTTAAAACAATTAACTCAGTTATATATCATAATTAATTGTATAATATGTTGGATCAATTAAATGGGCCCTAGAGCATCAAATAAGCACAAAATGAGCAGCAGATTAATTAATTAATCAAGCCCATTATCCATGACCCATATACTCAGCCCAAAAATAAATTAAATCCACCAAGCCCACTAGCACAAAAAGTCCATTAATAAAATTAATTAATCATGCTTTGCCCATTATCCACAATTAATTAAAACCAGCAATTAATATTGGCCCAGCAGCCCAAAACACATTTTAATTAAATTGGACCCATAAGCCCAACAACCAAATTAAAATAAATTGAGCCAGCCTTTTATTTATTACTGAATTGGGCCCTTATAATTAAACCATCAGCCCATGAACTAGAGAATCAAGCCCAAATCCACCTTAATTAAAATAGAGCCCAGCAGCCCAATATCCTTTTGATTAAAATTTGGGCCCAAATCCCAGCCCAAAACCAAAAAAAAAAAAAAAAGAAGCCCAAGCCATCCCTTGCCCTAAAACACCAGCCGCAAGATCTGTCCTCACACGCAGCTGCACCGGCGCCACCAGCCGCCACTGCTGCCGGCGGCCGCGCCAGTAGCAACCGACGGGACCAAGACGTCAGCCCACCGACCGCGTGCTGCCAGCCGTCGCCAGTAGCCATCCTGCTCGACCGACAACTCCCGTAAGCACACCGGAATTCCACAACCGTATCGAGCCCGGAAACTACAGCCGCAAACAGTAATCCACCGCACTGGGAAGCTGCTGTCTAACGCAGCCGTGCAGTCGCTCACCGGACTCGATCGGAGCTATCGAGGGAGTCACTTGGATCCTGTATCAGACGCATCGCGACCCGAACGGTAACCAACACCCATGATTGTTCTTCGTAACATCATGGGCTAGAGCCCTTTTGGTAGGACTAGGGTTGTGAAGGTTTTTACCAATTAATTGAACTTTCGTGTGTAAACTCCGTACAACACTACTTGTGGATTTATTTTATATATGATTGTGCCTTTTTAATTCATACTCACGGTCATTTTGTGCATCATTAACTGTTATGTAGAGTCTGAATACATATCTTGGTTATTGATTGAGTGCGTTCATTGCTGAGCAGGTTCCATGTTATGATTCTAAGTGAGGGGACTCCGAAACTTCATTAGAACTATCATATATGAATACTTATTAATTGAATGGAATTCACATTATTAAGTAGGATAAAGAGGTTAATTTTATAGTACCTATAAAGGGAGATCATATCGGGTTAGAGTACCAATTGACCAGGAAAATAATTGATACTGATAGTACCTAGAAAGTGGGGTGAAATTATATCTCTTGCTCCGAGGTTATTCCCACGTGTTACACGCATGTTTACTTGTGTCTGTAGAGTAGATATGCATGGTTTAGTGATGTGTCCATATTCCACAAGGCAGATTCGGACACCAACACACGGAAGGGAAGTTAAGTAGTAAAATTGAATTTCCCTGGAGCTATCTATTCTTCTACTTGATCCACTTTCGTATTCTTCAAGTGACTTTATTTTATTTGTTATTTTAATTACTTTTTTAGTAGTGTAATAATTCTAAACCTCAAACTATATTTCCATAATCATCTTAATTAATTTAGATAATAATTAAATTGATAATACGCCGTCCTTTGGGTTCGATATTCACTTGGTCGCTTGCTTAAGATGCAATTGATATCCTTAATACTTGGGGATTAATTTTGCGTACAAAGAAAATGCACATCAACAACTGCCCGAGATCTTCAATAGCAAATTCCTGATGAGTACGAGATATGAAATTCCAAAGAGCTATAGTGTCATTGCCTTTAACAATTACGTCATCCACATAGAGTAACATATATATGATGGTAGTGCCTCGGTGAAAATGGAAAAGTGAAGAGTCTTTTCGACTTTGAACGAAACCCAAGCTGAGAAGATAAGAGTTAAATCGCTGAAACCAAGCAAGAGGAGCCTGCCAAAGACCATAGAGAGCCATCTTCAAACAACAAACGTAGTCAGGGTAGCGAAGAACGACAAAGCCAAGAGGCTGAGACATGAAAACTGGTTTGTCAAGAATGCCATTGAGAAAAGCTTTCTTGACATCAAGCTGATGTAAAGACCACCCATGTTGTACTGCAAGAGTTAGAACAATCCGAACGGTGACAACCTTAACAACAAGACAGAGAGTGTGGTGAAAGTCAGTACCAGGTATCTGAGTAAACCCTTGGGCAACCAAGTGAGCTTTGTGACGCTCAATTGAGCCCTCAGCTTTAAATTTTGTTCGAAAGACCCACTTGGAACCAATAATATTTATACCAGGGGGTTGAGGCACCAAAGTCCAAGTGTCATTCGAACGAAAAGCATCAATTTCTTCCTGTATAGTGACAAGCTAGTCTATATTCTTAGCCACTGACTTGAATCCACTAGGCTCAGCGGTAATAGTAAGATCTGAAAGGAGAGCTGTAGTTGTCATGTCTACTGGATAGCGAGGTTTGAATATACCAGCATGAGCTCTTGTAATCATAGGATGAGAAGGCCCTGGGATAGGTGATTGGCATTTTCTCAATACACAATTAATCCCCAAGTATGAAGGATGCAATTGTAGCTTAGATAAGCGACCAAGTTATATATCAAACCCAAAGAACAGTTGGTTATCAATTTTTTACTATCTAAATTAACTAAAACTATTGTTTGGCAATTTAATTGGAGAATGATTATTAAACTAATAACTAGAATAATTAAATAACAAATAAAATAGAAACATTAGAGAATAACGAGAGTTGATCAAGTGAGAAACTAGGTAGCATTACTAAACCATGCAAATCTACCCTATAGACACAAGCAGATAAGCGCGTAACACGTGTGAATTACCTCAGAGCAAGAACATAATTTCACCCCCTTTTTAGGTACTAATTGTTGGCGTTCGATCGTTTGGTTAACGTGAACTGTTAGGGTTCCATACGTTTCTAACAATCAGCGAAACCAAGAAAACATAGAAACGTGTTACCTTTCACTAGGGTATATTGAAGAAGATGGATTCTCGCTGGCAGTCTGCGCAGCCTCACGATTTTGGCCATAACTTCCTCATCTGATCTCCGATTTGAATGATTCGTGCACCAAAACGATCCTCTCTTCCATGGCGTTCCGTCAGTATATCACAAGTCCTGTTATGAATTCCAAAAGAATTTAGAAAAATTGTGGAAGTTGACAAACAGAAGCAGCAAACAACCTTCCAATCTTTTATTGTATTCCCAAGTCCATTCTCGACGTCATGTGGGCGACGATCCTCGAGATCTTCTCAATCTACTTTTCTCTCACCCTCTTCATAGTGTTAGGCATGATTAACTTTTCAGTTAGGCTTTCCGGACAGCTGAGATGACTTATATATGGGCTACAACATGGACTAGGAGGAGAAATTAGAGATGGGCCTCCATTTGGCTTAAGTATCCAAGCTTAGCCCGAAGCTTATACATAAGTCCAATAATAATAATATATACCACTAAAATATTATTACTAAACTACCGTTCTAATCCCATAATTACGTTATGGGCTCCTTCTTATTATGAGCCCGACAGTCTCCCATGTTTAAGAAATATAATGCCCATTAATTAATTAAGTTACTGACAACTCCATTAATTAATATCTCATCCGAGAGTAGTACCACTCAACCTCATTATCATCATGGAATAAATCCACCTGTAGGGTTTACATGATAATCCTTATGAGCTCCTCAAGGGAACATCATTAACCTATAACGGACACAGATTTTTTCTACAATCAACAGCACACTATAGAGACAACAATATTTCCCAACTCACCGAGTTTATTGATTTAATTACATGTAAATCTCACTCATTGATGAATAAAAAAATACATAATACCTTATGTATCGAGGTTATTGTATAGGAATTAAGAGCATGAACTTCCATAATAACTGAGATCAAGTTCTCCTATATAGTCAGTATAAGTCGAACGATCTCAAGCGGTCCAGCTCAAACACATAAAGTGAACTAATGTGATTCTTTAGACAAGACAAACTAATACCAAATCACACTACAACCATCCCGATAGAGAGTCCCGTCTATCTCGGTTGTGAGCATCCGTTTATACTTTATAAGAAAACTGATAATATGATCTTCCGCGCGTTGTCGCACAACATATTATCTACAGTTTAAAGTATGTGGACTATTGCATCGACATATAAATAAATTATAAGATGCAATCATTTGATCAATGATTCTCATTTCAAATATTGCTAAAACATTGTTCATACTAAAGCTAGACTTTTAGTATACAATCCAACACTATCAGTATCAATTATTTCACGAGCACTAAGTACTCTAATCGATATGACCTCTCTTTATAGGTACTATGAAATTATCCTCTTTATCATACTTACTAACCTGAATACAATTCAATTAATAAGTATTTATATAAGATAGTTCTAATGAAGCCTCGGAGCCCCCTCACTTAGAATCATAACATGGAATCCTGCTTAGCAGTGAACGCACTCAATCAATAACCAAGATATATATTCAGACTCTATATAACAGTTAATGATGCACAAAACAACTCTGAGTATGAATTATAAATGCATAGTCTTACATAAAATAAATCCATAAGTAGTGTTGTACGGGGTATACACAAGAAAATTCAATTAACAAGTAAAACCTTCATAAACCCTAGAACTACTGAATCGGTTATAGCCCATGATGCTTCGAAGAATGTTCATGGTGAATGGATAGATCTTACCCATAGTCTTGAAAATTACAAGAAAGATTAAGTTGCGAAATAAACCCTAGATGTGGGCGTCATTGCTTCTCGCTTCGTCTTGAATCTTCACTTGATTCTCACTTGATACGCTGCACGAATTGCTCTCTACAGCTCTTGCAGATGGAGTTAGGGTTTAGTGTTGTGTAGGATGAATGTGGAATCTAACTCTCTTTTCGTTGTGATATGCATCCCCTTTTATACTTGAAAACTCTCCTCACGGACCTTTATTAAGCTTTTTCTTGGAAAACACAAAAATACATGCACTAGAGGTAAAATGCCGACGTTTCAGTGCTAATGTGTCCCAGCTCGACTAGAATGATCTTGGCCAAGCTGGACCCCCTTGGTCGAGCTGTGGTCTAGGTACATGTTTGTAAATTGAAACTTCGCCTTCCGCCCAACTCGACTTAACTGCTGTAGCTCGACCAAATTGCCTTGGTCGAGCTGCACAACCTTAGTTGAAATATAACTCTATAAACTGAATGCAGCTAGGTTGACTTTCAATTTGTAGCTCGACCAGACTAAACTTGGTCGAGCTAGTTTCCGTGGTCGAGCTATGCCTCGTAAAATGTAATTTCCAATTCTAAGCACTTCAAACCTATTTTTCTAACAAATATGCTCAAATAGCCTTAATAGCATCTGATTCGTGGATTTTCCATAAACAACCTGATTTGTTTTGATAATAGACCAAATCGTACTCTCCACACAAATCAGAGATCAAAATACGTGAATTATCAATCTCATCAATAGGATCTACTGGAGTAGGTGAGACTGCTGGTGGCGAGACAGGATCAGTCGGAGGAGGTTATAAGGGGGCTTCCAGAAGTAGTGTCGGTACAGCCACACTGTCGGGCATATCATCATCGTCGATCGGGCTGCAGGATCATCGATCAAAACTGGGGCAACACGGGAAACAAGACCCACGGATGGAGTAGTGGACTAACTGGGCTAAGTAGATAAAACATCCAAGAAGATTGTCAACTCAAGATCAGTGAGTCAAGTCAAGGAAGGGACTCAAGAAAAAGGGAAACAGTGCTCATAAAATTGAGTATGGCGAGTAATGAAAACTCGAGGGGAATCAGGATCAAGACAATGAAACCCTTTGTGAACACTGTTATAACTGAGAAAAATACAAGCACAACTTCGAGGCTCCAATTTATGAGTTGCATAATCTAGAAGATATGGGTACATACGGCACTCGAAAGGTTTAAAATTAGCATAATTTGGAGGATGCCTAAATAACTCAAATGGTGAAGAGTTATGTAGAACTGTTGACGGTAGCCTGTTGATGATATGTGTAGCTATGGCAAATGCATCAAACCAAAAGGATGCAGGTGAATGAGCATGAAATTACATAGACAACCCAATTTCAGTAATATGACGTTGTTTTCTCTCTGCCCAGCCATTCTGCCAAGGAGAGTATGGACAAGAGAGACGATGACGAATTCCATTCAAATTCATAAAACTCCAAACTTTACCATTGACAAACTCTATCCCCTCGTCACTTTGAAACACCTTAATAGTATGAGAAAATTGATTGCAAACAAAGGCAGCATAGCATACTAGAACATCATAAAAATTAGATTTTGCGCGTAAAGGATAAATCCAAGAAAAATGAGAGTAATCATCCATAAAAACCACATAATATCGAAAACCATCTGAAGTAGGAGCATGGGCAGGTCTCCACAAATCACAGTGTATTAAATCAAGAACACCAGATGCCCGTTTGTTATTCAACGAAAATGATAAATGTTTGCTCTTAGCTAACTGGCAAGAAGAGCAAAGACTAGAGTTCGGTAAAAAAGAAGTAACAGATAGCTGACCTAACTTATTCAATAAAGTAATAATAGAAAACAAAACATGCCCCAGACGTAAATGCTGTAAATAAAAACTAGCTTTAAGTTCATTATTCTGGATTGCAGCCACCAAAGCCGGAACTCCCTAATCAAGCAAATAGAGACCATTATCACATCTGCCCTGAGCTATAGTTTTCTTTATCACTCGATTCTAAATAGTAAAGAAATTATCAGAAAATGTAACATAAACAAGATAATCTACAGTCAATTTTCTAATGGATAAGAGATTTTTTTGTGATATGAGGAACAACTAGCACATCCAATAATTTAACATCCTCAGACAAAGTGCGAGTACCAATATGAGAAATATGCAATGAATTACCTTTCCAATTATAACGGAACCGTAACCAGAGTAGGGTTTGCAAGAATCCAAAGTGTTGGGTTTGTTCGTCATATGGGCTGAGGCGCCAGAATCCAGGTACCAGTAAGGAGTTCGCTCAGAAATGTTGCAAGCAGAGGTGAAAGCCTAAGCCAAGTTAGCCGACGGCATCGCATTGCGAGCCTAAAGAAACTTAGGACATTTATCAGCATAATGTTCTCCTCTGCAAATTTGGAAATGAGGTGTGTAAGGTTGACGATTGCCACCATTGGATGGCTGGCCATTGCAATTTATTGAGTTGGATGGTTGATTTCCACCATTAGTTAAAAGAATATCGACACTGCCCACTGCCCTGACCGACACTGTGGGAGAATTGATGGCCATCATTAAATCGTTGGCTACTCGAATTCATACAACCCCGACCACCGGAATCAAGCATCAACTTGTCACCTCTGGACACGGTGAATGCTACTGGCGAGGAGCATGTACTGTCCAAGGCACGCATCATTCCTTAGAATTGCTTCGCCTGATGTACAAGGTCGCAAAATTTAGGTATAGTGCCTAAAGCTAGGCGAACATCAACAAAACCTGGAAACTACATGCAAAGGCCTCGCAAGAACCAGTGTCTTGTCTTCATCGAAGATGGGATGCCAAATAAATTGCAATTGATCACATAACGATTTGAACTTCTTCCCATAATCGTCGACAGGCAAATCACCCTTACGAAGATTAAAAAGAGCCTCGCGCAGACAGTGAGTGTGATGTCGAAGTGCCGGAGAAGGCATCCAATGGCGCCGCCTAAGCAGTTTGAGATGTGGTGCAACTAAAAATTTTAGACGATGCATTGGCAGTAAGAGAGGTTTGAATGACAAAAAGGAGTTTCTTGTCTTTCTTGTGCCATTCCAAAAACTTAGGATTAGGAGAAGAGGAGCCAGTTGCGTCGGTGATGGTGGGAGAAGGGCACCTTCACAAAGCATTAAGGAATTTTAATAGATCAAAGCAATCTGCCATATCAACAACTTGGTCACGCCAAATCAGAAAAGTATAGTCTAATTTTGTTGGCACCATATTAATCATTGTGGCGACATGAAGAGAGTTAGATGAAGAAGCAGCCATGGCAGGAAGAGAGAGAGAAAGCAACACATTAAGTGAATATCGGAGGAGACGAGTCCAGTAACAAAGTCGCCGAAGGAGACTGTCCAGGGAGAAAGACAACAAAAACAGCGTGAGAAGCGAAGTAGGGTTTAGGATCTTTTCTCTACTGATACCATGAGTGTGTGATTAGAAAATCACCGATGAATTGGTGATTATTAGTTCTCCTATTAATAAGAATAATATTCGTATGTGTACAACAAACTCCCATAATGAAAGGAGAGCTATTCTAGGAAAGAATTACAACAAAAAAAAATAAACAATTATATACAATCACCAATGATTAGGATCTCAGTTATTAATACTGCTATTAGGCGTTTTTTGGTAACACAACTGCAAATTGAGTATCCTATATTCACTAAGAATTTTTCTTTATTTTTAAATATTTAATGAAAATATTTTTATTTTATAATTTTCATTTCATGTATTACACAGGTTTTTGTATTATTATACTAATATGAAACCCGAGTACTACACGAGATCATTTAATGATTAGCCTATTTTATATAATGAATAATTTTTAATATAATTATACAACATTAATTATTTTTCTTATAGTTAGGCAATTTTTGTCAAATTTACAACAAATTATAACTTGTCTTTTTATAATGTGACATATAGCTTATAATGTATAAATGTTAATATATGCACATATATGCTAACTTTTTGAAGGAATCTTGACTAGTTTTTTTTTAATTTTTCTCTAACGTTACTGTATAATACTCCCTTTGTCCTACCACAAGGATGCCATTTCTTTTTTTCATGTAGATTAAGAGATATTATATTTAATAGCTAGATGACTATGAGGAAGCAAAATAATATTTTAATGTATAGTGTGTATGTGTATTAGTGTGATGTGTGAGTTCCATAAAGATATATTAATTATTTTATGCGGTCCCATTTACTAAAAAGGGAAATGCACATTGATGAATGCTTTCTCAATACATAATTAATCCCCAAGTATGAAGGAAATCAATTGCAGCTTAAGCAAGCAACCAAGTTAAATATCGAACCCAAAGGACGATGTATTTTCAATCTAATTATTTACTAAATTAATTAAGACAACTGGAAATAAGATTGAAGATTTAATTATTAATCTACCAACAATTAATTAAAATAATAAATAGAATAAATTATGCACTAAAAAAATACGAAAGTGAATCAAGTATGGAGAATAGGTAGCCCTAGGGTAATCCGGTTTCGCTCATTAATTTTTCTTTCGTGTATCAATGTCCGACTCTGCCTTGTGGATTATGGACGCATCACTAAGCCATGCAAATATACTGTATAGACACAAATAAATATGCTTGTAACACGTGTGAATAACCTTGGAACAAGAGATATAATTTCACCCCCCCCATTCGAGGTACTATCAGTATCAATTATTTTCCCCTAGGATTGGTACTCTAACCCGATATGATCTCCCTTTATAGGTACTATAAAATAAACCCTTTTATCCTACTTATTAACCCGAATTCAATTCAATTAATAAATATTCATATATGACAGTTCTAATGAAGGTTCAGAATTCCCTCACTTAGAATCATAACATGGAATCATGTTCAGTAGTGAACGCGCTCAATCAACAACCAAGATATATATGTAGACACTATTTAACAGTTGAAGATGCACAAAACGACTCTGAATATAGATTAAAAATGCATAATCATATATAAAATAATTCCACAAGTAGTGTTGTACGAAGCATAAAGGCTCTAGCCCTAGATCTACCAAAAAGGCTCTAGCCCATGGTGTTGTTAGAAACACACATAGGGGTTGGATAGATCTTACCCATAGTCTGGAAAATACAAGATAAATTAGGAAACAATAAAAATCCTAGATGTGGGCGTCGTCGCGTCCTTCTTTGTCTTGAATCCTCCTCTTGGTTCTCCTCTTGATTCAGCAGTTGGATATTCAAAGTGATGGATGAATGGTGGAAAGGATGTGGATGATAGTTGGGGGGGATCACCCCCTATGGGGTGTAAGATGATTGTGTTGCGGTACCTTCTCACATGAATATTAATGTAAAATATATATAGGTGTAAGAAGGGAATTAAATAAGGAAATAAAAGATATGGGTGAATCATGGATAATTATATGATAAGGAAATTAATTGTGCTCCAAGAAATATGTAATTTTTGGAAATTTTCAAAAATTCTCGGAAATTCTCGCTGGCAGCTGCGTGACTTCACAATTTTTAGAATAACTTCCTCGTCCAATCTCTGATTTTAGTGACTCTTGCGCTCACGTAATTTTCTTTTCCTTAGATTTCTATCCATATACAGATCTCACCAAAATTCCAAAATTTGAAGATGTAACTAGTCATGTAAATTGGAACAGTCGTGCTAAGTAGAAACAACTTGCACGACGTTACCATTTCGATCATAACTTTCTCCTTTGGACTCCGATTGAGGTGTTTCTTATGCCAAAACGACCCCCTCTTCTATGGCTTTCTAATTATGTTACACAGTTCTATTTTTGAACTCCACAAGAACACAGAAAAATTACACAAGTTAGACGTGGGTTTTTTAGCATTCTTGCACAAGTTGCACCTTTTCTCGAACTTTGCACTTCCGATCCTTTATCCACCTAAAATACAATAAAATGCCTCAAACGCACCTTTTCTCACATATATTGAATATAACACATTTATGCTAATATGTAACAACAATTCCCATGAAAAAGGTATTAAATTGGACACTAAAACACGCTTATTTTCACTCTGATCAATCCCCCAAACTTATCCGTTGCTCATCCCGAGGCAACAAAATAAAAATAAAAAGAAAGAGAGTAAAAAAATTAGCGGGGAAACAAGGACTATGACCAATACCCCCTTCAACATACAATTGTCCTCAACTTAGGTCATGCAACTCTCATTACATGTAATAATCAATTCATAGCATATAAAATAAGGCAATCACCACCAATTCAAATGCTCCATTAATATATATCACTTGCATTCAAGTGTAAAAGATGTGCACTTATGGGTTAAGGTGTTTACGCTCAAATTCAATTCAAGTGCATGCGTAACCATAAGCTTACACATTGTCTCAACTCACCTTTTACTTGTAGCTAGCAAATCATGAATAAAAAAGGTCTTTTATTTTGTTGTAATATGGGCTCTTTGGAAAAGGTAGGAAACATACGACTTAGTGACTCAAAACTCGGATCGATCAAGCTGCTGTCTCTCTCGATCTTTTATTCTTCCCCATCACTTCAATCAAGCACAACATTCTCATCAAACTCTCCCATCTTTCTCTTTCAAGCACAACATATTTATTTTTCAAATTTTTCTAGCTTTTCAACTCCATCATTCTCCTTTTCTTCACCCTTTTTCCCTTTTTTTCTTTCTTTTGAAGTATCAGTTTCGGGCACTACCTCTCACATCCTCCATAGGGTACTAGATTTAAGCACTATCCTAGGGTGTTCGTTTCCATGGAGTACTAGATTTGAGCACCACTCAAGGAATTTTCCTTTTCATTCTTAAAACTCTTCTTTCATCATCCTTATCTTCCCTCAAATCACCACTCTCTTCAATTAAGCTTTATTGGCTATCAAAAGAATGGATTTAAAAAAGCTCAAAATGGGCTGACAAGGGATTTAATGAATTCAGGTAAAGTATATGGGAAAAGATGGACTATTCAAAGATGGTTTAATATCATTTCTGTAATCCCACAAGTAGACTAGTCTTGAATATTCAAGAAGACTCAAGGCAAGTTCTAGAATACATGCACAAGAACGATACTCAATAGAAAAGAAACTATCATGTGATTATGTATCATGATCAACGAGGCTCAAAATCTCACATGGGTTTTTAACTAGTAATAGAGCACTTTTCATGATAAGTAATATACCACAAGTACACACAGATATCACAATATAACTCAAGTACACTTCCTTCATCAATTTCAAAAGCATATGAATTTCAGGCACAATTCAAAAATATAAGATCACATGTACACAAAACCAAGATCTCAATCCTTCCACTCCTACTAATTAAAAGCACACATGAAAATTAGAATAAGTAAACGAGGGCACCTGATTTCTCCTTCATAGTATGTACGAGCTACTCAAGTTGTTCAACTCGATTAGGTCAAAGCCTTATAATAGAACTAATCTTTTCCCTCTTTTACCTTTCCTATCATTAAAGATCAAACATACTCATCATCATATGATTCATCAATAATAAAATAGGAGACACAAGAAAAATCAACAAGACGAAAAATTAAAAACTCAACCACTAACACTAGGAAGCACACAAAAACAACACACTAAACATTAGGTAGGTTGCAAAAAATAGACATACCTACACTGGTTAAAATATTAATATGCCACAAAAAATCAACCCCCTAATAAAAAACAACCAATGAAAGGAAAAATTATACCTTCGGTGCTCATAAGACGAGGTTAGTACATCACACCCCCTACAAACTTAGTAAAAACGTAAGTTGAAATTAAGTTTGAAAATAGATGTAATTACCGAACGTGAGAACCTCAAATATAATAAATCGTCACTCACACGAAAGAACTAATAAAATAATAAAACAGAAGGGCAAGCCCCCAATAGGCGCTCATGTTTAACTTCGGAGAGTCACGACGGTATGAAACCTTTTGAACTACTGGATTAGAGGACGGTCTTCTCGTATCCTCACCTTCAAATACTTTCTTTTCCTCTTCTTGTCGACACTCAGCACCTCACCTTTTTTGATAAAAAATAAAAATGATCCTCAGATTTTTCTTCCTCCCATGGCTGTCTAGACTCCTTCTTGTCAATCTTCCACTCAAATTCAGAATCATCTATCCGATTAAATTCAAGATTAAACAAGTTAGAAACCACATCTATGCTCTTGCATGATTGAATCTCCATGGGCATCTTCATTGCTTGATTGTTTCACTTGAACGGCTGGTGGAACGGACCTCCTAGGCGTGACTGCACAGTCTCACGGTTTCGAGCATAACTTTCACATCCAATCTCCGATTGAGGTGATTCTTACGCGAAAATGATCATCTCTTTCGTGGCTTTCCGTTCAACTATCTTAGGAGCTGGTTTGCCTATGGTTCGACCATGAGGCTCAGTCGAACTGACTTCAGAATGGTGGAACCAGACATCAGAGAGCACTACATCACTGTACAGAGCTGGTTCGACCATGGTTCGACCTAAAGGGTTGGTCGAACCAGGTCTATAATGGTCGAACCAGCCATCAGCAAGCTCCGAAGGGTACCAGGGTGCCTGGTTCGACTTAATTGGTTCGAACAAGTGCTTTAGTCGAACTAAGGTCGAACCAGCCTCTTGAAGCTCCAGAATCCATTTCTGGCATCATCGGTCCCTCATACTGTGTTCCAGACCTCAACGTGATGGCTTTGCACTCTTTTGGGTTCATTATGCCTTGAGACGGGAACCTTCCTTTCTCCAACATCTGTGTCAGCTGATTCACATTCCCGGCCATCTACCCCATCATCAAAGTAAGGTCCTTAAACTACTTAGATAAATCTGCATGCTTAGCGCATTCATAGTAGCCTCGAGTATATCCACTCTTGCATCATTCTTAGCCATGTATCGATTGAGGGTATCTTAAACACTCTTTACTTCTTGCTGCTGCATACTAAGACCCCTTTATGTCACTCTGTAATCTGCCCTCTTCTGGGATTCTAGTAGCTTATTGATGTTAGCTAAACTAGAGACGATATCATCATCCCTATTAGGCTTCACCACTTGATGTTCAACCTGCGCCACCTTGCCAAGTACATATGTGCGTCATACTCTTTTCGTAAGCCAGTCTTGTAAATTCATAGAGATGTCTTCAAATAACTTTTCTGCTTCAAGTGTTATCTTAGATAACAGCGCTCCTCCTGATGATGCATCAATAAGAATACGCGACTCACAATCCAATCCATAATAGAAGATGCTTATATATTGAACCTTAGGCATCCCTTGCTGTGGGTACCTCCTGAGCATATCTTTGAACCTATCCCACAGCTCATGAATTTCTCACCCTGATTCATAACAAATTGGGTGATGTCTTACTTCATTCTTAAGATCCTTGGGAGTGGCATGTATCTCTCCAATAACTTCTGCTGCAGTTGGTCCCATGTAGTGGAATTTGTGGCATCAAGAGTTTCATACTGTTTTTCTGCCCTATCAATCAATGAGAACTTGAATAAGGCAATTCGCCTAGCATTATCATTAGCTCCAGCACTCTTTTAAGTGTTTGCATAACTAAGAAATCTTCTGAGATGCTGATATGGATTTTCAAAGCAACCTCCAGAAAATGGATTCTTTTCTACCCTGTTGATAAAAGCAGGATGTGTCTTAAAATCATCGTCTTCCCCCTTGCTCCTATCAACCCCATATTGCCAATTCCATTGTACTAGAAAATATCACATATAGAAATATTATCCGAATTCTGCTCTGTTTCGGCCATATTTAGCTCAATGTGTTATTTCTTCCTCTCCTTCCTCTCCATTTCCCAGTGCACAAGTACCTCAAAAAAAATTCAAGATTAGATAGAAATAAATAATAACAAATAAAAGTCCTGATCATACTAGAAATAATAAAATCAATAATAACAGTCATCCCCGGCAACGGCGCCAAAAACTTGATGAGTGTTATCTCAACACACAATTAATCCCCAAGTATGAAGGATATCAATTGTAGCTTAAGCAAGCGACCAAGTTAAATATCGAACTCAAAGGACGGCATATTATCAATTTAATTATTTACTAAATTAATTAAGACAAATGGAAATAAGATTGAAGATTTAATTATTAATCTACTAAAAATTAATTAAAATAATAAATAAAATAAATTATGCACTAGAAAAATACGAAAAAGTGAATCAAGTATGGAGAATAGGCCCTAGGATAATCCAGTTTCACTCATTAATTTTTCTTCTGTGTATCAATGTTCGACTCTGCTTTGTGGAATATGGACACATCACTAAGCCAAGTAAATATACTCTATAGACACAAGTAAATATGCGTGTAACACGTGTGAATAACCTTGGAGCAAGAGATATAATATCACCCCCCTTTGTAGGTACTATAAGTATCAATTATTTCTCCCTAGGATTGGTACTCTAGCCCGGTATGATCTTCCTTTATAGGTACTATAAAATTAACATCTTTATTCTGCTTATTAACCAAAATTCAATTCAATTAATAAACGTTTATATATGACAGTTCTAATGAAACTTCGGAGTCCCCTCACTTAGAATCATAACATGGAATCCTGTTCAGCAGTGAACGCGCTTAATGAACAACCAAGATATATATTCAGACTCAATATAAAAGTTGAAGATGCACAAAATGACTCTGAATATGGATTAAAAACGCATAACCATATATAAAATAATTCCACAAGTAGTGTTGTACGGAGTACACATATGAAAGTTCAATTAATTTATAAAAACCTTCAAAACCCTAGATCTACCAGAAAGGCTCTAGTCCATGGTGTTGTAAGAAACACAAATGGGGTTGGATAGATCTTACACATAGTCGGGAAAATACAAGATAAATTAATAAACAATAAAAACCCTAGATTTGGGCGTCGTTGCATCCGTCTTAAATCCTCCTCTTGGTTCTCCTCTTGATTCAGCAGACGAATCTTCAAAGTGATGGATGGATGGTAGAAAGGATGTGGATGATGGTTGAGGGGTGATCTCCCCTGTGAGATGTAGAATGATTGTGTTGTGGTACCTTCTCACATGAATAATGATGTAAAATATATGTAGGTGTGAGAAGGGAATTAAATAAGGAAATAAAGGATATGGGTGAATCATGGAGGATTATGTGATAAGTAGATTAATTGTGCTCCCAGAAATATGTAATTTTCGGAAATTTTCAGAAATTCTCGGAAATTCTCGCTGGCAGCTGCGCGACTTCACGATTTTGAGAATAACTTCCTCGTCCAACTTTCAATTTTAGTGATTCTTGCGCTCACTTGATTCTCTTTTCCTTATATTTCTATCCATATAAAGAACTTACTAAAAGTCCAACATTGAAGATGTAAAAAGTCATGTAAAGTGGAAATAGCTTGCGCGACGTCACCATTTCGATCATAACTTTCTCGTTTGGACTCCGATTGAGGTCTTTCTTACGCCAAAATGACCTAACCTTCTGTGGTTTTTCAACCATATTTCACACTTTCATTTTTAGATCTATACGAACATAGAAAATTATACAAGTTGGATGAGCATTTTTTAGCATTCTTGCACAAGTTGTACCTTTTCTTCAATTTTGCACTTTTGATCCTTTTTCCACCTAAAACACAATAAAACACCTCAAACTCACCTTTTTTCTCACAAATATTGAATATAAGATATTTGTGCTAATATATAACAATAATTCCCATAAAAATATGTTAAATTGGACACTAAAACACACTTATTTTCATTCTCATCACACCTCTTGTATTGAGACGGACGAAAATGGCAAAATGCATACCTTGTTGTGGGTTGGAGGGAGTATAATACAATTGAAAATTATATATTAGCATATATTCCCTCACGTATTTATGCACACTTTACATTTTGAGATGTCTCACGTATTTATGCTTGTTCTATTAATAGTAAAAATACATTATACATCTTAAACATTTTTTTATATTTTACTCATCAATCTCAACAACTTTATTATTTTTTTTACACTTTATTCATTATTCTCAATAATAATATTTACATTTTCTCTTTAAATTATCAACTCACCCTACTTTTTCGTTCATAATAATACATTAAAAAGGGTTGATCACGTTAAAATTCACAACTTTTTCCTCTTTTCTCATTTAATCACAAACTTTTTTTAATTAAAAGAATGCACAACCTTTTCATTTTTACTTGAATAAATCACGAACTTTCTTTTTATCAATCAAATATACTATCTTTTGCATTTTTTCAATTTAATCTGATCTTTTTCTTTTTAAATACATGATCTTAATTTATGTACAATATTCAAATAAAGTAATTATTGAAAAAATTAATGAATTGATTTGATTGTTATTTAACATAAATTTCAAATATTCTATAAATTATATTAAAGTAATAATATCTTAATTATTGTATATTCTTCTAAAACAATTTACATATAAACATAGGGTCACTTACCATTAGATATATTGTTTGTACTATTATAGCTATTAGATACATCTACTCTCAATTATAACTACTAGGTACATAATTATGTTGTATAATACAATATTATCCCTTCACTATATTATTCATAGAAAAATAAAAATATGGAATATATATCCCTAAAATCAACCTCCATTATTACGTAATAAATCTCACTAACTCAACCATTTCAAGATTTCTTTGCCTTCATAAATTTTTTACTACACAGTTATAAAAACATCTAGCAACACAATTTTCTCATAACCCCATTTCACGTTATAAGATTCCAGAGCCATATCACAATTGCAACTCTACTCCATTTCTCGTAATCCCATTTCACATTATAATATTATGTGCATCATAAATTGATATTAGGCAAAAAACTTGTGTGCACCCGGGAGCAAGGGGGCACACTCCGTGCGCCTTTAGAATTTTGTGTTAAATTGTATACCCTTTAGTATAAAGATGTGTACCATTTATTTTCTGAAGAAAAATAAAAAATATTAATGAAAAGTGTATATCCTTTAAAATAAAACAATGTACCCATACCCATAATACTAAATTCTAAAGGCGCATGGTGTGCACACGTGCGAACGCAAGCCTCACTTTTGATATTATGTAAATGTTATGTGTGCAGCAAAAATATGGAAATATTTTGTGCAGTATAAAAGTTTGTGCAGCAAAAATATGGAAATGTTATGTGCAGCAAAAATATGTGTGCAGCAAAAATATGAAAATGTTATGTGTAGCAAAAAAATATTATTTAAATTTCAGGTGCAGCATAAAAGTTTGTGTGGAATAAAAAAAATTACAAACTTAATAACTTTATTACACATGTACTCTTTTTTTCTTTTTTAAAGAAATAATTGAATAAGGAAAGTAGATAATTTTGAATCAGATAATAATACCAATTTTAGGAAAATGGGATAGTTAATACATTATCTAAGGTTACATTATAATTTTAATATTAAATAGGGTTATATTAGGTATATCATTAAAATTTTTGTATTTTGTAGTTATATTTTTTAATGAACATACTGATAGTAATAGTGCTTATTAATTGGTATCTATTAGTAATTAATCCATAAATATATTTTTTTCTTTATTGTATAAACCTTTACTTTTTTTATATATAAAAACTATTTAATATATACATATGACATATAGTAACAATCTAAATTTATAAATAATATTTACATGTATTTATTTATATAAATAGATAATTCTATCTATTTATTTTATTTTTATTCATAATGAAAGTTAAACATTTCTAAATTCATTGTATAAGAGTAAAAAAAAATTAATTTATTAGCTGTATGATTGATGAGAGTGATAATTCACATATTTTGAGCTCCGATTTGGGGAAAAATTGAGTATGATTTGATTTATTATCAAGACAAATCGGGATGTTTATGGAGAATCCACGAATAAGATGCTACTATAGCTATTTGAGCATATTTCAGGAAAACAAGTTAGAAGTGATTGGAATTGGAAAACACATTTTTCAAGGCGTAGCTCGACTAGGAAGATGTAGCTCGACCAAGCTCATTGTGGTCGAGCTACAGGAGGGAAGTCGAGCTGTAGCTATTCTGTTTACAAAGTGTTGGTTCAACCAAGAACGTGTAGCTCGACCAGAATCATTTTGGTCGAGCTGCTGAAGTCGAGTCGAGCTAGGAGAAGTTCAGTTTACAGACACACAGCTCGACAATAGCTCAACCAAGGGGTTCTAGCTCGACCAAGTCGAGTCTGGTCAAGCTGGGACACATCAGCGCTGAAATGTCGGGATTTCACCTCCAATACGTGCATGTGTCTGTTTTCTGCGAAAAAGCCCAGTAAAGGTCCATGAGGAGAGCTTACAAGTATAAAAAGGGATGCCGATCACATCAAAATGAGAGTTAGATTCCACATCCATCCTACACCACATCTAAACCCTAACTCCATCCTCAAGAGCTGCAGAGAGAGATTCATGTAGCGAATCAAGTGAGAACCAAGTGAAGATTCAAGACGGAGCGAGAAGCGTCGGCGCCCACATCTAGGGTTTACTTTGCAATTTAGTCTTTCTTGTAATTTTTAAGACTATGGGTAAGATCTATCCAAACACCATGAACGTTCTTCAAAACGTCATGGGCTAGAACCGATTCGGTAGTTCTAGGGTTTATAAAGGTTTTATCTAGTTAATTGAACTTCCGTATGTATACTCCGCACAACACTACTTGTGAATTTATTTTATATAAGACTATGCATTTTTAATTCATACTCAGAGTTGTTTTGTGCATCATTAAATGTTATATAGAGTCTGAATATATATCTTGGTTATTGATTGAGTGTGTTCACTGCTGAGTAGGATTCCATGTTATGATTCTAAGTGAGGAGAATCCGAAGCTTCATTAGAACTATCTTATATAATTACTTATTAATTGAATTGAATTCGGGTTAGTAAGTAGGATAAAGAGGATAATTATATAGTATCTATAAAGGGAGATCATATCGGGTTAGAGTACTTAGTACAAGGGAAATAATTGATACTGATAGTATCTAGAAAGAGGGTATAATTATGTTCTTGCTTTGAGGTAATTCACATGTGTTACATGCTTATCTGCTTGTATCTATAGAGTAGATTTGCATGGTTCAGTGATCCGTCCATATTCTGCAAGGCAGAGTTGGAAATTGACACATGAAAGGGAGATTAATTAGTAATACTGGATGGCCTGAAGAGCTACCTATCGTCTCACTTGTTAACTCTAGTTTATTCTCTACTATCTCTATTTTATTTGTTATTTAGTTAATCTGTCTATGAATTTAATAATAATTATACAATCAAATTGCCAAACAATAGTTTCTTTTAATTTAGTTAGTAATAAATTGATAATCATTCGTCCTATGGGTTCGATTTATAATTTGGTCGCTTATCTAAGCTACAATCACATCCTTCATACTTGGAGATTAATTGTGTATTGAGAAAACACCCATTAAGTTTCTGGAGTATTACACGAGTTATAAAGTTATAATTTAAAAAAATATAATTCAAGTTTAATATAATTATTTATTAAATTATAATTTAATATAATTTCATATTGAAAAGTAAAATTCAATTTATATACACTTAAATATGGATTTGCCTCCATTGATAATAAAATGGATAACTTTCTTTCGAACTTGAATAGTGCTTGAAGAAAAATTTTGTTCTTTATGTGTGTATAATGAATGAATAAAGAATTTTATTTATAGGTTGAGAGTGGATTATTTGTACAAAAATTCATATGAAAAACTCAAAAAAAAAAAGACTGAATAAAAACAAAAAAAAAAGTTTAAATAAAAATAAAAAATAATCAAAAGAGAATTTAAAAAATATAAAAGAAACAACAAAAATAATCAATAAAATAAATAAATAATTATAAAGAAACAGAAAATTTTCTTTAGAAAGTGAGGATAGTTTTTATTCGTCATGGTGAATAATTTATGTGAACGAATGAATAAAGAGTATTATTATACAGAGCAAAGATTTGTGTGAGATGTAATATCCACAAATAATACATTTATATATATACATATATTGTAATACTTATAGTTATAATAATAATAATAGTTATAAATATATATATATATATATATATATATATATATATATATATATATATATATATATTATATAATAATATAATCACATGCATAAAAATGACCCGGGAAAATGACGTAAGATACCACAAACTATATATATAATCACATGCATCTTATATCGGATAAGGCCACTAACTTAATGACCTGGGAAAATGACGTAAGATACTATCCTACAAATCATTTTGGATAAGGATGACTATTTTAATTCCTCCTATTCATAAGCCCTTCCTTTTATTTTTTTACTGTGGGTTGGAGAGTGAAGACAGAAGAGGGAGTAGTAAGGTAACTTTACCTTATTTTTGTGCTCCTATGAGTACATGTGATCTTCTCTATCTATAAATATATATACATACATATATATAAACACATGACTCTATACATGCACGGATTTATATATATCACTCTGCAACTTTAAGAATTTCTTGATTCTTTGTCAAATCTTACATGTTATATATGAAAATGATTGTCTCGAAGCATAGATTCCATATATATAACTCTTTTATGAAATAGATGTGATATGAGTTAGATAAGCTTCGTTATAGTTTTATCCCTTTAATGGCATATTTTGCTTCGTTCGGAATAACTTTGATATTATAGGCCATTTTGAAGCTCTCCTCACGAGGATTACAAACATATAATAAGTTTTGAGCTAAAACGTGAAATGAAGAAGATGGGGAGAAACACACTTCGAGTTAAAATTTTATCCCCTTTAAACTTTATTATTTTCATTAAAAATTGGTATGCATGTGATCCTCGCCTTGCGAGGACTACATAAGTATTTTTGGATTTTCAAAAAGAGTTGTATAACTCAAGTTGGGTCATTTTGTAATAAGTTAAAAGTTTAGGGTAAGTTTAAATGAGAATTTAATATAATGCAGGGACTTGATTGCAATTTATAAAAAATATATATTAATAATAATAAATATATATATAATTAAGTTTTATATTTGAAAATGTGATTCTACTCAATGAATTTTCGATTCGCGTACACAAACTATACATACATATACATATATATATATATATATATATATATATATATATATATATATATATATATATATATATATATATATATATATATATATATATAGAATTATATTTTATATTAATTAAACATTATAATTATATTTGCAAATTAAAATGAATCTGCAGCAGTTACATGCACGTTTTATGTATATAGTAGTAAGGGTGGCACCTCAATGTTAGAGGTGATAAGCCGGGCTGATGCGAAGTATTTTGTGATATGATGAATTATTGTAAAGGTTTGTTTTACTGTAAGTGATGAATATGAGTAAAAGAAAAATATAATTTATTAATTGTGTATGCTGTGTGCGATATTTGAAAGATGAAAATGTTAAATTAATTTGGAGTTGCGTATGTGAATATTTTTTAACTATTATAACATATGAAATTTATTTATACACGTGCATATAAATTTATAAGATGTTACAAAATGTGTAAATTATATGTTTACTTAGTGTATTTACACATATAGTACATAAGTTATATGTTTGAGCTTATTTAGAGATGTTGTTGGGGTGCATTTCAGCTTTGATAATAGTAGTGTTGTTGGGGTGTATTTCAACTTTGATAATAGTAGTGTATTCTGTTAGGAGAAACAACTTTGAATCCATTTGAAGTACTGTATGTAGGATGATAGCCCAGTCTTTTTTGGCAAGAAGTCTTTTAATCATTTTTCCGACTTCTTTTTGAAAAGAGAAGTGGTAAAGATATTGGCCGCATCTATAACAGTGTGGCAGTCCGCATTCATCGCAGCAGGAGGTGGTAGTATTTTCCATTTGTGAGGAGATAAATGATGTGGTGTTGAAATGTTAATGTATGTTTAGAAGTATAAATAGGGAGTATTTGAATGCTTAGGCATTATCATAGGTTGTGTCGGTGTGACTGATGAGTGTGTGAATTCACAAGTTTGGCGCTATGTTTTGTGCTAGTTTTGGAGAGTTTTGATGTGGAAATAGGTGGAAAACCTATACATATTGTGAAATAGCATGAATCAGGTGTTAGTGGAGCTATTTGAGTGTTTTCTTAGCAAAAACGGAGTGAAAGAGCCAAGAATCGAAGAGACGGAGTCGAAGCCACGCGAACCGCCCAAGAAGTAGGTGGGTTCGACCTGGCTGGAGGAGGGTTCGACCTCTCCAGCAGGTCGAACCAACGTTGCTGGACAATACAGAGATGGGTTCGACCACGACTCAGTTGGTTCGACCTGGCCATCAGGTCGAACCATGGTCAAACCAGTTTGCAAGAAGGAGGATTCGACCACGACGTTGGGGTTCGACTTGCCCGTTGGTCGAATCGGGAGCAAGAGTTGTCCAGTGCTGAGGTTCGACTTGGGGTTCGACCAAGACCTAAGTGGTTCGACTTGTCCAGAAGGTCGAACCTGTGCAGAATTCTTCCAGTAGCGGGGTTCGACCTGGGGTTCGACCTGTGGCTCGGGGTTCGACCTGCTTGACGTGGTCGAACCTGTGTGCGAGAACTTACCTTATCCGGATTTTCGAGGCCAAAACGCGTGAGATCACTTAGAAAGCCCATTCCAAGCCCTAGAGACGTGAATACAAGTATAAAAGGAGGCTCATACAGAGAATAGGGAGCTTTTGATTGTCAATCGTAGGAGAGACAAGAGTAGAGGTGGTGATCCATTCGGAGAGCTGTGACAGAGGTTCGCTGAAGGTTCAAGTAAGAATGATTCATCTAACCATGATTGTTCCTAGATCAATCATGGGCTAGAACCACCTTGGTAGTTCTAGGGTTATGAAAGTTTCATGATGTAATTCGTGTTTCGTGTGTAAAACTCCGTACAACACTACCTGTGGTTTGTTTTATATAAGATTGCATATTTAATCCATACTCATAGTCGTTTTGTGCATCAATGATCGTTGTGTAGAGTCTGAATACATGACATGGTTATCGATTGAGTGCGTTCACTACTGAGCAGGGTTTATCGTTATAATTCTAAGTGAAGGGATTCCAAAGTATTATTAGAACTGTCTTATATGAATATTCATGAATTGAATTGAATTCGGGTTGATGAATAGGATGAAGAGTATAACTTTATAGTACCTAAAAAGGGAGATCAAATCGGGTTAGATTCTAGACGTAGAAGATAATTGATTATGATAGTACCTAGAAAGGGGGGTGAAGCATATCTCTTGCTCCGATGTTATTCACACGTGTCAAGCGCATATTTACTTGTGTCTATAGAGTAAACTTGCATGGTCTAGTGATGCGTCCACAAACCACAGGGCAGAGTCGGACACCATCATACGAAAATACGAATTGCTAGTGAAACTGGATGACCCAATGAACTACCTATCATTCTTATTGTTCACAACTCACTTCTCTCTACTTTTGCTAATTCTTTTGTTAATTCGATTAGAAGTTACTATCCATTAAACCTTTACAATTATCAACATAGTCTAAAATATACTAGAAGATCACAAAATTGATATTTATCCGTCCCGTGGGTTCGATATTGTAACTTGGTCATCTTCGCGACTACAATTGATATCCTTATACTTGAGGATTAATTTGTGTGTTGAGAAAACCCCTATCAAGTTCTTGGCGCCGTTGCCGGGGACGGCGTAAACTATCTTTTTTGTATTATTTCTAGTTTATTAGGACTATTTACCTTGTTTTGTTGTTTTCTTTCTTATTCGTTTTAGGTGTATGCTCACAAGATCAAAGAAAGGTAACCTTGAACCGTATAATCCTGAGATTGGAGCATCATCAAGAAAGAAGAAGAAGAAGAAGAGCAAAGCAAAGGCAATAGACTCAACTGAAGCTCTGAATTTTGGAGTTGAGGTTGACGAGCAGATTTCGCAAGCGATTGAGGCTACAGCTGAAGTTAATTTGGAAGTAGTAACAGTCAACATGGCAGCGAATCCGGATAATCTAGCCATCCGTGAGGTTTTCAGAAATAATGGGGCTGGAAATTATGAGCTTTTAGGAGCAAGGGGAACTAACACAGCGTTCGATCTTCATCCCGCTCTTATTAGCATGATAGAAAGGAACTCCTTTTCAGGAGGGTCTTTCGAGGATCCGCAGCAGCATCTGAACAAGTTCTTGGGTTATGCAAGTACTCAAAAAGACGTAGGAGAACATGAAGATGCTAGGAAGATCCTTTTGTTCAAATTCTCGCTTACCGAAAAAGTGAGGGATTGGTACGATACTATTAATGCAGCTGAGTGCACCACGTGGGAGCAATTGAAGTTAAGATTCTTGGAGAGGTATATGCCACCTTCGAAGGTGTTTAAGATGAAGCAAGATATTAACCAATTTGCTATCAGTGGAGGTGAGAAATTTCATGAAGCGTGGGATAGATTCAAGGACATGCTCAGGAAGTGTCCTCAACATGGGTTATCTAAAGCCCAATATATCAGTATATTTTATAACGGATTGGACTGTGAATCAAGAGTGCTACTTGATGCTTCTTCTAATGGAGCATTGCTTACAATGTCATTCGTTGAGGCCGAGAGATTGTTTGAAGACATATCAATGAATTCGAGGGATTGGCCCACTAATAGAGTTAGAGGTACGTATGTTCTTGGAAAGGTAGCTCAGGTTGAACAAGCAATGGTGAAGACTAAGAGAGAGGATGAGATCGTTTCGAGCTTGTCCAATATCAACAAGCTACTTGAGTCTCAACAGAAGCAGATCAGCGAGATATCCCAATGAGTGCCAATCTTGCAGCAAGAGATGATGAATAATGGAACCATCCAAGACGAATTGGAGGAAGCAAATTATGCAATGGGTCAAAGTATCCAAGGAACGAGGTACCCAAATCAAGGAAACCGGAACTACCAAGGGAACTATCGAGGGAACTTTAATAATCGTGGTCCATCTGGTAGTTATCAACAGCAACCAAGGAGGCCTGAATTTTCATGGAGCAATACGAACAATGCAGTGCAACTTCCGATGGGTGTTGATCCGGGAGAAAAGGTGGAAGAAGGAAAGCCTGGGTTCGAGGATACTGTGAACCGGTACATGGTAAAGAATGATGAAAGAGTGAATCGCCTTGAGGCAAAGCTTGAGAAAAAGATTGATGATCACCACAGAGATTTGTCCACTCAAGTAAAAGATCTCACATTGTTGATGGGTACAATTGCAGAGAATGTGAACACATTAACTCAACTGTAGGAAAAGGTAAGTTTCCGTCTCAGAGTATAGAGAATCCAAAGTCGTGTAATATCATCACACTGAGGTCAGGAACGCAGTACGAGGGACCGATGAGGCCGGAATCAAAGTTGGAATTTTCTAAGCCGCGGTTCGACCAACACGAAGAGGGTTCGACCAACTCTTCAGGTCGAACCCAGGTCGAACCTCATCGGCCAGAGCACTCTGTTTTGACGCAGGAACGGTTCGACCAACACGCGGAGGGTTCGACCAACTTTACAGGTCAAACCCAGGTCGAACCTCATCGGCCAGAGCACTCTGTTTTGACGCAGGAACGGTTCGACCACGATCACGAAGGTTCGACCAACTCTTCAGGTCGAACCCAGGTCGAACCGAAGGATGGAAATTATACAGTGAAGCGGTTCGACCAAAGGGGCAGTGGTTCGACCTCCAATGTTGGTCGAACCCAAGTCGAACCTCCGGAGCAGAATGAGATCAGTCTTCCAGGAGAGGTTCGACCAATACAGTCCTGGTTTGACCTTTCAGACTGGTCGAACCCTAGTCGAACCTCGCCGAGATATTTTGTTTGATGCACCTGTTGTTCCTTTTGATGTTGATGCGACTCCAGTGGTACGGAATGAGCAAAGTACAGACATAATAGCTGAGAAAAAATGGGAAAGAGCTAAGCGATTAAGAGCCGAAAAGGAGAAAGCGGAAAAGGTTGATCGTGATGAATGGGGGATTCCCAAAACAAAGATACCTCCACCGTTTCCCTACAAACTAGTGAAGAAGGGGTTGGAAGAGAAGTTCAAGAAGTTTTCAGAGATTATGAACAAGATAAGCTTGAACATCCCTTTTTCAGAGGCAATCATGGAGATGCCATATTATGCTCGGTTCCTTAAAGACATATTGATGAAGAAGCGAAGCTTAACCGGAGTTGAAACGGTAAACTTATCTGAGAATTGTAGCTCAATTATTCAAAGGAAGTTGCCACCAAAGATGAAAGATCCGGGGAGCTTTACTATTCTTTGTGAGATCGGAAAGGGGCTAGCATGGCGAGCTTTATGCGATCTTGGGGCAAGCATCAATTTGATGCCGTTGTCCATCTTTCAGAAGCTTGGTTTGGGGGAGATGACCCCGACAACTGTTGCTCTCCAATTGGCAGATAGATCAATGACGTTTCCGAAAGGAATAGTTGAAGATGTTCTAGTAAAGGTGGAGAAGCTAGTTTTTCCTGTGGATTTCCTTGTATTAGAAATGGATGATGATAAGGATAATGTTCCTTTAATCTTGGGGAGGCCATTCCTTGCTACAGCTGGAGCTATGATAGATGTTCGGAAAGGAGAACTGAAGTTGAGAATGGACAAAGAAGAAGTACTTTTCAACTTGGACAAAGCAATGAAAATGCCAATGGAGTCCCAATGTTATAGTATTGACGTGGTGGAGGAGATTGTGAAGGAGGATATGTCTTTGATCTTGTCAAAGGATCCTCTTGAGACATGTTTGATGGAATCTCTTACTTATCCCACTACGGAGCTTGACGGACTTTCTAACGAGGTATGTATTGAATTTCTTGAAAACTTACTTGCTTTGGGTGATGACAGGTTTGCATTGGAGAGAAATAAAGTGGAAGAAGTCAAATGGACCAGGAAGTACTTGCCTTTGGATAATGAAAACACTCCAGTGGAGAAAAGAAAAGAGGAGTTGAAACCATTGCCGGATCACTTGAAGTATGCTTTTCTTGGTGATGATGTACAATATCCGGTAATTGTATCTTCTTTCCTTAATGATGATCAACTTGAGGAGTTATTAGATGTTTTGAGGAAGTACCAGTCTGCAATAGGGTGGTCACTTGATGATTTGAAAGGTATTAGTCCTTCGTATTGTATGCATCGGATTTGGTTGTTGGATGAAGCCAAAGCTAGTGTTCAGAATCAGCGTAGGGTGAATCCCGCAATTCAAGAGGTGATAAGGAAGCAAATTCTTACGTGGTTGGATGCTGGAATTATATATCCTATTAGTGATAGTCTCCATGTGAGTCCATTGCATGTAGTTGCTAAGAAGGGGGGTATGACTGTAGTGAAAGCTGAGGATGGAGAGGCGATAGCCACGAGAATTCCTACGGGATGGCGTACATGTGTGGATTACAGGAAATTGAATGAGAACACGTGTAAGGACCACTTCCCTCTTCCATTTATGGATCAAATGTTGGATCGTCTTGCAGGGTATGAGTTATATTGTTTCTTGGATGGATACTCGGGGTATAATCAAATCATGATTGCTCCCGAGGATCAAGAAAAGACCACTTTTACTTGCCCCTACGAGACTTTTGCTTTTAGGAAAATGCCGTTTGGATTGTGTAATGCGCCTGCTACTTTTCAGAGATGCATGATGGCGATTTTTGATGGTTTGATAGAGAAGATCATGGAAGTATTCATGGACGATTTTTCAGTCTTTGGTTCTTCTTTTGATATGTGTTTGTCTAACCTTGCTATTGTTTTGAAAAGGTGTCAAGAAACTAATCTTGTCTTGAATTGGGAGAAGTGCCATTTCATGGTGAAGGATGGGATTGTTCTTGGGCATCATGTTTCCGCCAAGGGATTACAGGTAGACCGTGCTAAAGTGGTGGCAATTGAGAAGCTTCCACCACCGACCAATGAAAGAGGAGTGCGATCCTTCCTTGGACACGCCGGTTTTTACAGGAGATTTATTAAAGACTTCTCAAAATACTCTAAGCCCTTATCTCATTTACTTGAAAAGGATATTCCTTTTGTGTTTAATGATGAGTGTTTAATAGCTTTTCAAGTTTTGAAGGAGGCGCTTATTACTGCCCCTATCTTGATCACACCGGACTGGACGCAACCGTTTATACTTATGTGTGATGCAAGTGATGTAGCATTGGGTGTGGTGCTTGGGCAGCTAAGGGAGAAGAAGTTCTGCGCCATTTACTACGCGAGTAAGACTTTCGATGCGGCACAGAAGAATTACACGGTAACTGAAAAGGAGTTTTTGGCTGTTGTGTATGCATTCGATAAGTTTCGTTAGTATTTGGTTGGCATGAAGACAATTGTGTATACGGATCACTCAGCGATTCGTTACTTGATGGAGAAGAAGGAGACAAAGCCTAGGATCATAAGATGGATTCTATTACTGCAGGAGTTTGACTTGGAGATTCGGGATAAGAAAGGAACAGAAAATGTGTTGGCCGATCACTTGTCAAGGTTGGAGACTAGGGAGCATTGTGATAATTCTTTCGAGTATATTGAAGAGATGTTCCCCGATGAGAAGATCATGGCTATGGCTGTTGAAGGGGCCGAGCGAGCATGTGTGGTTGCAGCGCAAGGTATGGATCCATGGTATGCGGATTATGTTAATTACATTGTCATTGGTTAAATTCCAAGGGATCTCAACCGATATCAACTTGCGAAATTTCGTAGGGATGTTGAGACATTTATATGGTATGATCCGTTTGTTTATAAGATTTGTACAGATTCTATTGTCCGAAGATGTGTACCCGAGATGGAAATGGAAAGTGTGTTGGAGTTCTGCCATGCACAACCGAATGGGGGGCATTTCGGAGCGCAAAAGACTGCAGCTAAGGTACTTCAATCCGCTCTTTATTGGCCTACTTTGTTTAGAGATAGTGAGAGCTATGTGGCGTCTTGCGATAGATGCCAGCGCATGGGTAATATAGGAAGGAGAGATGAGATGCCATTGCAGCCTAGCATAGTCGTGGAGATATTTGATGTCTGGGGGATCAATTTTATGGGACCTTTTCCCCCGTCTAATGGGTTTCTCTACATTCTTCTTGCGGTGGATTATGTTTCGAAGTGGGTGGAAGCAATTCCTACTCGTGTTAATGATTCGAAAGTTGTTTTATCTTTCCTAAAGAAACATATTTTTGCCCGTTATGGAGTTCCGAGAGCATTAGTTAGTGATGGAGGTTCCCACTTCGTCAATAAATTTCTGGAGAAGGTGCTTAAGGATTATGGTGTTAGGCATAGGGTTACTACACCCTATCATCCGCAAGCAAATGGGCAGGCGGAGGTTTCCAACCGTCAAGTAAAGCAGATTCTGGAGAAAGTGGTAGGAACTAATAGAAAAGATTGGGCTATGAAGCTTGATGATGTGTTATGGGGGTTCCGGACCGCTTACAAGACGGTATTAGATATGTCCCCGTATCAAATTGTCTATGGGAAGCCGTGCCACTTACCCGTAGAAATCCAACACAAAGCGTTTTGGGCTTTGCGTCGCTTGAACTTGACCCTTAGGGATGTAAAGGAGTTGAGGCTAACTCACATGAATCAATTGGATGAGTTTAGGAGTCGTGCTTTCAAGAATTCAGAGATTTATAAGGAAAGAATGAAGAGGTGGCATGATTCTAAAATTTCGTACAAGGAGTTCAAGTAAGGAGATGAGGTACTACTTTTTAACTCTCGTTTGAAGCTTTTTGCAGGCAAGTTGAAGTCTAAGTGGACGGGACCGTTCATGATTCATCGGGCCTTAGGAGGGGGGAGTTATGAGCTTATTGCCAAAGATGGTGACGTTATCGCGGCGAATGGGCATCGATTGAAGCATTATAGGTCTCCGGATGATGCGTGTGTCATTTTTGATGATACCTTGTTCTGATTTGGTACCGTCGTGACTCTACGACGTTAAACATGAGCGCTTGTTGAGAGCTTACTCTTCCGTTTTATTGCTTTATTTCTTTTGTGTGAGTAAGAAATTTTT
This sequence comes from Pogostemon cablin, assembly GCA_023678885.1. Taxonomy (NCBI): domain Eukaryota; kingdom Viridiplantae; phylum Streptophyta; class Magnoliopsida; order Lamiales; family Lamiaceae; genus Pogostemon; species Pogostemon cablin. The sequence goes on along the minus strand of CM042975.1, from coordinate 18,607,585 downwards.
ATATTTAAGATGCTTACTCCTCGGCAATTACATCTCTTTTCAAACTTAGTTTCGACTTACGTTTTTACTAAGTTTGGGGAGGGTGTGATGTTATTACCTCATTGAAGTATTAAGAGTATAATCTTTTCTTTGTATTGTTTGTTAGGGGAATTGGTTTTTGCGGCCATGTTGAAATTTTAATCGATTTTGATGTGACGATTTTTTACAATTTGCCTAATGTTCAGTGGGTTTTGGTTGTGTTTTCTTATATGGAGATACTCATGAATGATATTATGTGGAACAATTTCTGAAGTTGTGCTCTAGATTGTACCTAATGAGGTTGTGTTGAAGCTTGAAGTATGTAGTGAATGAAGAACACTCAGTTTTGGAAATCAGGAGGTAGGTTCGACCAACTCTAGGAGTGGTTCGACCAGAGCCAGAGGTCAAACAAAAGCAGAGGAAGTCGAACCGGCGTTGAAAGTTGTCCAGAGAGAAGGTTCGACCAAAGCCATAGTGGTTCGACCTGATCATGAGGTCGAACCTATGGTCGAACCTGTCAGTCGGAAGCACTCTGTTTTCCAGAAGAGGGGTTCGACCAATTCAAGAAAGGTTCGACCTGTTTAGCAAGTCGAACCCCTGGTCGAACCAAGAAGATTTTTGTCCAGAAGAGAGGTTCGATCTCGCCATCCATGGTTCGACCAGTACAGGTGGTCGAACCCGAGATCGAACCAAGCCAGGTACGCTTTTTAAGTTCGAATTTTCAGAGGGATTCGATCACTTTTTCGAAACACCAAACCTCGAACCCTCTTCGAACCTCTACACCCTTGCACAAATTCTTCAATTACACTTGATTTCGCACCGATTACACAACATTACACCGTGAATTATCGATTTGGTCGCGGATTTGGGCGGATTTCGTCGCGAGTTAGGGCTGAAATCGCGTTTTTGGGTGTTTTGTGTTTTCAATCGATTGTTCACCATGGGTAAGTCACAAGGTACGTTTTTTCCAACTCAATTACTCTAGGATTGAAGGTTTAGGTAAGCAATTTGATGTGAAATAGAGAATTGATGTTGAGTATGGTTGAATTTCATGGTGAATGTTGATATTTTGATTGGTTTCATATGAATTCTTGTTTCTTAGATTGTGGTTGATTGATTATTGATAGAACTTGGATTTTTATGTGAATTAATCAAGGATATAGAATATACCATAGAATGAGCATGTTGATTTAGTTTGAAATTGATGAAATTGAAGTAGTTCATGGAGGAAAGCATGTTGAATTTTTTTGAATTGCTTGAATTGCTTAATGCATGCTGGTTGGTTATGTTTTGATGATTAAAGAAGGTATAATTGAAGATGTTTTGAAAATGTTGAATAAGCAAGAGGTGTTGAGATGATAGTTTGTATGAATATGCATTGATGCTTGAAGTCTTGAGTAGAGTATGTGATGTGCTAGTACAATACTTGCTTTCTTGTCTTGTTGGTTGGATTGAAGTATTTGTTTTCAGGAAAGGGACAAGTATCAAGCAAAGGAAAAGGAAAAGCAGAGGAGGAAAGATCAAAGAAGAGGCATGACAGGCCTTCAAACTTGGACAAAGTGACAAGAAAACTGAGGCTACAAGACCGTTTACCTGATAACTTCAAGATTAGGATGCAAGGTTGGGATGAGATTAAAGAGAAGTGGGAAGAAGTTTCAGACAAGATAGCTCGCACTCGATACCAAGATGATGAAGCGATGAGGATAATGAGAATATGGGATGATATATTTTGGATGTTTGATCAAGTAGGGATCCGAAGATTCATGGAGTTGAAGAGGCCGACGTACTTCCATGTTACAGCGAAAGTGGTTTGTTCGTTTGAGATGGAGAAGGACCCGCTTGGATACCCCTATCAGTGTATGTTTCAGCTTGGTGGAGTGAGTAGGAGATGGACGTCTGAGGATTTCAACGAGCTGTTTGAGACACCTTTGGAGATCCCTCGTTTAGAAAGTGCTGCATTCAGTGTAAAGCGATTTTGGAGGGAGATCACGGGGGAGATTCATGATTACAAGACTAGACAGGCTCGTGCTTCCATAATAAAGAACCCTGTCTTAAGGTACATGGACCGCATCCTGAGCAACACGTTGTTCACCCGCTCGGAGGGCAGTGTTGTGTCTAGAGGAGAGTTATATGCCTTGTGGTGTATGTTGCATGGAGTAAAGTTCAACGTTGGAGCCTATTTTATTGCGCAGCTGAATCGATTCAAGACCATTGGTTTTCAAAAGGTGAATATTGGAGGGTTATTGACGATTTTGGCTGAGCATTACAACTTGGACCTCACCGGCATTACACCAGTAGAAGGAGAACCCAATTTGATTATGAGCACGTGCGCGAAGGGAGGGTTTGCCCATTTTAGAAATGGAGATTGGTTTTTCACGAGAGGTGTCAAGCCTTTCGAATTTATGTTCCCCTTCGACGTTAGCAACTTGACAACTATTCGGGAAGCAAGGAATAGACTAATGAATTCTCTAGGACACACCGCTTTATCCGTGGCAGCGAAGTCGGGAGGTGATTGGAGAGCGGTAGCACAGATGTGTGCTGAGGGAAGGATGGCTGAGTTACAGCAGATTGTTGATCGAGTAGAGTTCCGTCCACCTCAGCCACAGCAGTCTGAAGAGGAGGATCAGGTAGAGGAGCAGCCGGAGATGGAGATTCCGGAAGGAGAGCAGCATGATGCGCCTCAGCATGCTCCAGGACCGCAGCAGCGGCGAGCAGTTCCAGGTACTCGGGAGCAGCTTCGCTTGATTCATGAGCAGCTGATCGCGGTGGTAGCTGCACAGCAAGAGACGAACAGGCAACTCGCGCTCGCTAACGCCAACTACGCCACGCTGAACGAAAGTACTCTGCCTTGGATGAGCGTGTTGGTAGAGTGAGTAGTCGAGTAGATATGATGGACAAACACATTACCAGTCTGTGCTGAGCTGTGGAAAATAGAATGGATGAGGATGACGATGATGATGAGGATGATGATGCTCCTAGGGAGTAGTTTCAGGTTTTCTTTTGGTTTCTCCGATTCATCTTATCTCCCATTTTTCTTTTTATTTTTACAGATTGGGGTGTGATTCATGTGTGAGTGGAATGTACTTGATATAGTTGATCTTGTATCGTTGCTCTGTATATGGGTTATTGATTATGTGCATTCATATGTTTACATGTTTATTTTCATTTGGAAAGAGAATGAATAATTTGTTAAGTATATGGAATTCATGAGGAATTGATTTTGATTATGTGCTATGAGGAGTATTAGGAATTGATTATCTATGTGAGGATTTGAGCCTTTATCATGATTAATCATGATAGTTTATTCTTGAGAGAATCATTCGTATGAACGTATTCTAGAACTTGGCTTGGAGTCTTGTGTGAAACTTACAATTGATGAAATATTAGGATATGATCTTAGGCCATTTTTGTTTAATTGAGTCACTTAGCCAAATTTCACCTTTCCTAATGATCTTATAAATATTTGGTAGCCCTGTTTGAGCCTTTTAAAAGCTTTTTCTTTGGCAAGCCAAATATACGAGCTTTAATTACCTTATTTGAGCTTTGAAAATACCCTATCCATTGGTAGAGAGAATAAGGTGAATGAGTGTGGAAGAAACAAAGGGAAGATGGAATGAGGTTCAGTAAAAAGTGCATGGTTAAATTTTGTTAGGGATAGTGCCTGAAATTGGTACCCCGAATTGCTTATACATGGGGCTTGAAGTTTCTAAGAAATAGCCGGACGATGTTCGAGAAGGGTAGTGCCTATAACTGGTACCCGAGCAATTAAAAGATGAATGATGTTGATGCAAGGAAGAGAAGGAAAATTGATAATTGCAAGTGCAAGAGAAGAATTGGAGGAGAATATGAAGGCGAGAAATCAAGAACCTCCAAGGTAACTCTCTACTAGTGTATTAAGTTACTATGACCAAATTTTCCTACCCTTTCAAAAGAGCCAACATTACAACCTAGAAACAAGTCCTTTGTGATCCTAGTGTTAATCTAATGTAAGTTGATTTCTGAGACCTTTGCCAAGCTTATGGTTACGCGTGAATATGAATTGATATGAGTGTTTATACTAGCCTATAGTGCCTCACGCACGAGTGAATGAGAGTAAAGACTTATCTTGTCAGTGAGATTACTTAGTGCTCCGAATGGTGTGTGATTAGATTGATTTTACATGAGTGACATATTTGATGCAAGTAATTCTTGTTTGATTCAATGAAGTGGCATGTGTAATATGTGTTGTACTTGATCTTGTTGAATTATACACGACTCCTGTGGTTTAAATTGGTTGCCTCGGGACGAGCAACATGTAAGTTTGGGGGTTTGATGAGTGTGTAAATTCACAAGTTTGGCGCTATGTTTTGTGCTAGTTTTGGAGAGTTTTGATGTGGAAATAGGTGGAAAACCTATACATATTGTGAAATAGCATGAATCAGGTGTTAGTGGAGCTATTTGAGTGTTTTCTTAGCAAAAATGGAGTGAAAGAGCCAAGAATCGAAGAGACGGAGTCGAAGCCACGCGAACCGCCCAAGAAGTAGGTGGGTTCGACCTGGCTGGAGGAGGGTTCGACCTTTCCAGCAGGTCGAACCAACGTTGCTGGACAATACAGAGATGGGTTCAACCACGACTCAGTTGGTTCGACCTGGCCATCAGATCGAACCATGGTCGAACCAGTTTGTAAGAAGGAGGATTCGACCACGACGTTGGGGTTCGACTTGCCCGTTGGTCGAATCGGGAGCAAGAGTTGTCCAGTGCTGAGGTTCGACCTGGGGTTCGACCAAGACCTAAGTGGTTCGACCTGTCCAGAAGGTCGAACCTGTGCAGAATTCTTCCAGTAGCGGGGTTCGACCTGGGGTTCGACCTGTGGCTCGGGGTTCGACCTGCTTGACGTGGTCGAACCTGTGTGCGAGAACTTACCTTATCCGGATTTTCGAGGTCGAAACGCGTGAGATCACTTAGAAAGCCCATTCCAAGCCCCAGAGACGTGATTACAAGTATAAAATGAGGCTCATACAGAGAATAGGGAGCTTTTGATCGTCAATCGTAGGAGAGACAAGAGTAGAGGTGGTGATCCATTCGGAGAGCTGTGACAGAGGTTCGCTGAAGGTTCAAGTAAGAATGATTCATCTAACCATGATTGTTCCTAGATCAATCATGGGCTAGAACCACCTTGGTAGTTCTAGTGTTATGAAAGTTTCATGATGTAATTCATGTTTCGTGTGTAAAACTCCGTACAACACTACCTGTGGTTTGTTTTATATAAGATTGCATATTTAATCCATACTCATAGTCGTTTTGTGCATCAATGATCGTTGTGTAGAGTCTGAATACATGACATGGTTATCGATTGAGTGCGTTCACTACTGAGCAGGGTTTATCGTTATAATTCTAAGTGAAGGGATTCTAAAGTATTATTAGAATTGTCTTATATGAATATTCATGAATTGAATTGAATTCGGGTTGATGAATAGGATGAAGAGTATAACTTTATAGTACCTAAAAAGGGAGATCAAATCGGGTTAGATTCTAGACGTAGAAGATAATTGATTGTGATAGTACCTAGAAAGGGGGGTGAAGCATATCTCTTGCTCCGATGTTATTCACACGTGTCAAGCGCATATTTACTTGTGTCTATAGAGTAAACTTGCATGGTCTAGTGATGAGTCCACAAACCACAGGGTAGAGTCGGACACCATCATACGAAAATACGAATTGCTAGTGAAACTGGATGACCCAATGAACTACCTATCATTCTTATTGATCACAACTCACTTCTCTCTACTTTTGCTAATTCTTTTGTTAATTCGATTAGAAGTTACTATCCATTAAACCTTTACAATTACCAACATAGTCTAAAATATACTAGAAGATCACAAAATTGATATTTATCCGTCCCGTGGGTTCGATATTGTAACTTGGTCATCTTCGCGACTACAATTGATATCCTTATACTTGAGGATTAATTTGTGTGTTGAGAAAACCCCTATCAGTGACATTTGACATGTAGTTGCCTAGTTGTAGAAAGATGTTGTTATTATAAGGACACGCATTTTATTAAGGATGATAGATGTTGACGAATTGGAAGAGAAGGTGTTATTTAATGATACATGTGTTATGTGATTGTAAATTTTATAAAGATAAAGATAAAGAACTATAACGTTGATGTTGATCATGTTGGATTGTATACTAAAAGTCTAGCTTTTTGTATGAACAATGTTATAACAATTTATTTGAAATGAGAATCAATGATCAAATGATTACGTCTTATAATTTATTTATATTTCTGATGCAATAGTCCACTTACTTTATATTGTAGATAATATGTTGTGCGACAACGCGCGAAAGAACATATTATTGGTTTCCTTATAAAATATAAACAGATGCTCACAACCGAGATAGACGGGGACTCTCTATCGGGATGGTTGTAGTGTGATGTGGTATTAGTTTGTATTGACTATAAAATCACATTAGTGCACTTTGTGTGTATTGAGCAGGACCGCTTGAGATCGTTCGACTTATACTGACTTATAGAAGAACTTGATCTCTGTTATTATGGATGTTGGTGCTCTTAATCCATATACAATAACCTCGACACGTAGGGCAGTATGTATTTCTTTGATTCATCAATAGGTGAGATTTACATGTAATTAAATCAATAAACTCGGTGAGTTGAGAAATAGTGTTGTCTCTATGGTATGCTGTTGATTGTAGAATGAATCTGTGTTCGATATAGGTTGATGATGTCCCCTTGAGGAGCTCATAAGGATTATCATGTAAACCCTGCAGGTGGATTTATACCGGCATGATAATGAGGTTGAGTGGTACTACTCTCGGATGAGATATTAATTAATGGAGTTGTCAGTAACTTAATTAATTAATGGGCATTGTATATCTTAAATATGGGGAGACAGTCGGGCTCATAATAAGAAGGAGCCCATAACGTAATTATGGGATTGGAGCGGCAGTGCAGTAATAATATTTTAGTAGACTATATTATTATTATTGGACTTAAGTATAAGTTTAAGGCTAAACTTGGATACTTAAGCCCAATGGAGGCCCGACTCTAATTTCTCCTCCTGGTCCCTATTGTAGCCAATATATAAGTCATTGTTGAGAGTGAAAATTAGCGTGTTTGAGTGTCCAATTTAATCCCTTTTTGATGAGAATTGTTGTTATATATTAGCAAAAGTGTCTTATATTCAATATATGTGAGAAAAAGGTGCACTTGAGGTGTTTTATTGTGTTTTAGGTGGAAAAGGATCAAAAGTGCAAAGTTGGAGAAAAGGTGCAACTTGTGTAATGAATACTGAAAAACGCACGTCCAACTTGTGCAATTTTTCTATATTTGTGTGGAGATCAAAACTGGTGGTGTGATACATGGTTGGAAAGCCACTGAAAGGAGGATCGTTTTGGCGTAAAGAACACCTCAATCGGATTCCAAACGACAAAGTTATGATCAAGATGGTACTAACGTCGTGCGAGATGTGCCGAACAGAACGGCTGTATCACTTTTCATGTCTTGTTACAGATTCAAGTCTTGGAGTTTCTGAGATTTCTTTATATGGATAGAAAGACAAGGAAAATAGAATCGCGTGAGCACAAGAATTACCCAAATCGCAGTCCAGATGTGGAAGTTATACGCGAAACAGTGAGACGGCGCAAGTGCAGTTCGACCACGACTAGTGGTCGAACCTCCGGTTCGACCAAGCCATCATGGTCGAACCAGAAGCCTGAAGTGCGAATTATCGCTGATTTCGATTCGACCAGGGTTCGACCAAGCCCTAGGTTGAACCCTATGTCGAACTCCATGCCTGGGACGCGTCCAGATCCAATTTTTACACCCCAAGTGCATGTTTCTGCGTGTTTTTCAAGAAAAAGCTCATCCGAGGTCCATAAGGAAAGCTTACAAGTATAAAAGGGGATGTAGATCACACCAAGAAGAATACAATATAATAGATTGAATTGGAGAGAGGCCACAACAATACACCACCCCACAAGGGGGGATCATCCCCCAACCATCATCCACATCCTTTCCTCCATCCATCCATCACTTTGAAGATTCGTTCCTGGAATCAAGAGGAGAACCAAGAGGAGAATTCAAGAAGGAGAAGGACGCGATGATGCCCACATCTAGGGTTTTATTCGTTTCCTAATTTATATTGTATTTTTCAGACATCCGGGTAAAATCTATCCAACACCTATGATTGTTCTTCGTAACATCATGGGCTAGAGCCTTTTCGGTAGAACTAGGGTTGTGAAGGTTTTTACCAATTAATTGAACTTTCATGTGTAAACCCCGTACAACACTACTTGTGGATTTATTTTATATATGATTGTGCCATTTTAATTCATACTCACAGTTGTTTTGTGCATCATTAACTGTTATGTAGAGTCTGAATACATATCTTGGTTATTGATTGAGTGCGTTCACTGCTGAGCAGGATTCCATATTATGATTCTAAGTGAGGGGACTCCGAAGCTTCATTAGAACTATCATATATGAATACCTATTAATTGAATTGAATTCGGGTTTTTAAGTAGGATAAAGAGGATAACTTCATAGAACCTATAAAGGGAGATCATATCGGGTTAGAGTCTCAATTAGCCAGGGAAATAATTTATACTGATAGTACCTAGAAAGGGGGATGGAGTTATATCTCTTGCTCAAAGGTTATTCACACGTGTTACACGCATGTTTACTTGTGTCTATAGAGTAGATATGCATGGTTTAGTGATGCGTCCATATTCCCAATGGCATAGTCGGACATCAACACATGAAAGGGAGATTAATAAGTGAAACTGGATTATCCTAGAGCTACCTATTCTCCTACTTGATCCACTTTCATATTCTTCGAGTGATATTTTATTTTATTTGTTATTTTAATTAATTTTATTAGTTTAATAATTAAATCTTAAAACTTTATTGCTTTCGTCTTAATTAATTTAGATAATAATTAAATTGATAATACGCCATCCTTTGGGTTCGATATTCACTTGGTCGCTTGCTTGAGCTGCAATTGATATCCTTAATACTTGGGAATTAATTTTGCGTGCAAAGAAAAGGCGCATCAAGTTCTTACACAAGTAGATTAATAATTCTAAACCTCAAACTATATTACCATAATCGTATTATCAATTTAATTATTTACTAAATTAATTAAGACATATGGAATACGCCTAACACGTGAAGAGGGTATACGGAACAGCAAATTGAAAAGATTTCGAACATTGTCGCCCACACGATGTCGAGATTAGACTTGGGAATACAGCAGAAGACCGGAAGATTATTTTCTGCTGCTGTTTCCACAATTTTTCTAAATCGTGTGAAACTCAGAACTAGACGTGTGATATACTAACGGAAATCCACTAAAGATAGAATGGTTTTAGCTCGTAGATCACTTGAATCGGACATCAGATGAGAGAGTTATGCCCAAAATGGTAAGGCTGTGCAAGCTGCAGCGCGAGAATCCATCTTCTTCAACATTCCCTAGTGAAAGATAATACCTTTCTATGTTTTCTTACTTTTGCTGATTTATAAATGTATGATACCCTAACAGTTCACTTTAACCAAACGATCAAATGCCAACAATTGGTATCAGAGCTTTGGTTTCGTGGTGAAGCGTGACACGTTAGGCTAGGATTTATGTGGATGATGTGATTTAATTTTCAAAATTGGAATTGCAAGTGAGCCTGATAGGGTTTGGTATAATTATTTTTTCCATGAAAACCCTATGTCTCCTGTCGATTGAATTCGGCGTTTCACGACCACGGTGAGAGATCGAAGTTGTACACGATGGTAAAGGGTTTTTATATAATTTCTTTATCCATGAAAACCCTATTTGTTCATCGATTCAATTTGGTGATGCATGATGGAATCTGTTATGTTCATGAATTGATACTTGGAAATGATGATGAGTGCTCGAGGGTTGCACGATAGCGGCTGAATGGTGGGACGGCATGGCTATTCGCGAGTCGTACGCAAGTGGCGCTGTAGGAGGCACGACGTTGGCTGGACATCGGACTGAGGCGGCGAGAATCACTGTGTTGGTCACTGTGGGCATGAGTGGCTGCCGGTGCTCGCAGCTGAACCTCAACAGTTGGCATGGGCGGCGAGTTCAGCGACTACACACGGTGGCTGGGGCTCAGGTGATTCCGGCAGGCCTGTTCGTGGTGGTTCCAGTGGACATTCTAGGACAGGCATAGCGAGGTTCTGATCGAGCCTGGCGAGTTTCGACTGGGACTACAGCCTATTTCTAACACTCTATATGGTTTCTGATCAAGTTTGGGAGAGGTATAATTGGGTTTGACAAGGTTAGGGCGAGTTCGACACGGTTTTGAACGAGTCCCAAGGATAGTCGGGGTGAGTCTTTCTTTATTCCAGGATGGGTCGTGCATTTTTCGGGTGGGTCTTCATAGTTGGCAAGTCGAGTCTGTGAGGCTGGGGCATTGCGCCGCGTGGCAATCCATGTGATGACGCTGCAAGCTGTTGGGTGATTGGACACGGCACGCTGCGCGCACGACTTGGCGCATTGAGGCCACTGGGCAGCATGATTTCTGGTGTGCTGGGTGATGTTGAGGGCGTGATGACGGGGTTGTGCACTGCTGGTGCTTACACAACGTGAGTGGACTAGCATACACAGCGCGGATTTGTCACGTCAAGCAATGGTGCAGCCCGAGTTGATGGAGTGCCTTTGTGTGCAAGACTGCTTACTTGGCATGAAGGTAGATAACGTTGCTGATCGGTGACTTCAAGGCACGGCGTAGCATGGCAAGCGTCGGGAAGGTCGGCATGGGCATAGGCTGGGCGGCGCTGGGAAAGTTCATCAATTCCGGCAGTTGGTAGTGTGCTCAGATTGAGCCCTGGTGCGATGGTGCAGGTGCGACAACGGGATGCCTTGGCATGCAAGTTAGGGCAAGCCTCGCTGTGTTTGCACTCGAATCGAGATAAAGGTCATAACTTGGCTCGACTCGAGTTCTGGTCGCGGAAGTTAATTTGCAGAAGTAGATGCTGCTTGACTTGAGTTTAAGAGATGGATGCCGCTCGAGTCGAGTTCAGCTCTGCAGTGTGGCTCGTCAGTTTTGGTTTTGGGGCACTGTCACGAACCCCATGACATGTCCAGGCAGGTCGATCCCTACGATCTCACCAGGGAGGTCGAACCCCGCATAGTCGCAGCTGCTCAATTTCGTGCTTGGTGGCGAACAATCGAATTCGCTGATATATAACTGTTTATAATTGATTTGATTATCTGATTATTATTATATATGTTACGCATGTTCTCCGTGATTTACTGCCTTATTGCTGTAATAGAAGTATGCTAGGTTACGTATTTTATTATAAATATTATATGCATGTAAAAACCCTCGGTGTTAAATTACTAAGTGGGAGAGGGGATTGGTAAATAATTCCTACGGCCTCCATTATTGGTTTGTAAGTGATGTGAGTAAACTTGCGTGTTGGCAATAGGCCTTCCTCCCTAACGGATGAGTTTATTTACGGATCACTAGTACATACTTCATTAAATAATTATGGTTTATAATGTGATGCACATGAACTTGCGTGTTGGCATAGACCTTCCTCCCTATCGGATGAGTTTATATGCGGTTCACTGGTACAAACTTATAATTGATGATTGTAGGAAGTTATCCGAGAGCATGTGTACTTCTCCAACTGTAAGGCACACAAGCTTGCGCAATGGACTTGGGATCAAGTAATGGTGTACTCTTAGGTGGAAATAATAAGTATCCTCCCCAACGGAGTCACTGCTATTATTTGCATGGCTAAAGAGGAACTGACTATTAATTATTTTGTGATGAGGCTAGGTTGACGAATGAAATTAATTGGTAAAACCTTCTCTTATAAATGTTCGGGTTTGTATACGTCCACACTAACATGGCATGCAGACTCACGGTGCTTGAGATGTCGGTGAATTTTATTTTTATATTGTTTTGAGGGAATCAATACTAATGAATAAATTGGAAGATTTTATCGATGTATTTTTATGTGATTCTCTGTAATTTCGAATGGTTTATTTCACTTATTGTTTACTAAAAAAAATTACGTTTACTGGTCCAAAATTAGAAGATTAGAAAATAATCTTGGATTTAATTTTTACTGCTTAGGAAAATATATGTGTTCTTACTAAGGATGTTCTGTGATGCATATTAATTAAAGTCTCTAGTTGAGAGGTGAGAGGTTCATAGAAATATGATGGTCTCATGTAACTCTTCGGATACTTGAGTAGGGTTGATAGGCGGGAGGTCGTGATTAACTTGATGAATGAATTGGATATCCTTGGAGTAGAATTTGAAGGGGAAACCTAGATCAATTTTATTCTCCATAATTTGTCTAGATGTTTTGAGAAAGTTCTACCTGAAATACGAAAGGTTGTATATGGTGGGGAGCTTCTGACAAAACATGTGGCGAAGAAAAGCCAATTTTATGAAGTAATGAACAAGGTTAGTATCTCATTCACTAGTCATTGAAGCATGATTAGTGATGGCATCTACTGAAACATTGTGTGTAGATACTGGAATCACTAAAAGCGAATAACTATGGAATGATGAGATTATTGATTACATGGGTAATGCTACAAGAGTAGTGGCGGTTGCAGTGGGAGTTCTTTATTTATCTAGGGATAGGAATAAACGTTTGATTATGAGAAATTATCTTTACGTACGTTTTCATAGAAAGAATTTCATTTCAGTTTCTATGCATTTACGAATGGATACTCTATTTCATTTAAATGACTTAGTCATAGTAATGAGGAATGGAGCTATAATCTATTATTGTACGTTGGTGACAATTTGTAGAATGTTAAATCTTGTTTATCCCAAGGATGCAACAAATTGAAATTAATAACGCGTCTTCTAATCCTAATAGGAGAGTGACTCTTATGGAAATGGTTAGATAGATGATGAGTTATTTGGAATTATTAAATTCGTTTTATGGATATACCCTAGAAACAGTAATTCGTATGAACGTTTGTCTGTTTATGGGATATCCTAGAAAAATGAAGGGTGATTTATTTGTCCAAAAGATCGAAGGGTGATTGTTAACACAAATACTAGATTTTTGGAAAAAGGCTATGTAATAAATCATAAAGCCATGTATCAATTGTTCTAAAGGATGTGAGAAGGAAAAACACAAAGTATAGTACCAATTGTACAAGAGGATATACCACAAGTAAACTGCATCGCGTGTCACATCTGATATACAATTGCACGTAGTGCCTTGTCGTAGTGGGGGGTTGTTCTACAACAGATACATTTATGTTTTAGGAGAATCGTGAGACTGGGTCCCTAGTAAACATGAAATTGACCCATGGATATGACGAATCACTATAAGATCAAAATGCGGAATCTTAGTAAGTTGCAATGAATTATAAAATAGGATCTATGGATTCTAAATTAAATCTAGGAGCCTGTAGATCCAATAAATGATGTAAAAGTCATTGGAAGTGGTCATACAAAAGAGGATCAAATGGTAAGGTGAATACCTTGGAAGCAAAGCTTGTTGCGAAAATGTATACTCTGAAAGAAAGGGTTCGATTATGAGGAAACCTGTTCACCAGTAGCAATGCCAATGTTGATCCGGATTCTTTATATTTGTTGCTACTCATATGAAATATGAGGAATAGAAAAATGATGTCAAGACAGCTTTCCTGATTGGAAGTCTTGAGGAAAATATCTATGTGAAGCAACCAGAGTGATTCATTGCAAAGGGCTAAGAGCATTTTGAGTGTATGATTAAAGGAGTCCATTGAAGGACTAAAACAAGCTTCAAGATCATGAAACATTCGTTTGGATGAGGTAATCAAGTGGCATGGATTTAATCAATGCGCGAATGTGTCTTGTGTCTTGAAAAGAGTGACAAAAACGTGGTGGTATTTCTTGTACTGTACTTAGATGATATATTGCTCATTGGAGAAAATAAAAAAGTATTGTCGGGCATATGGGTATGGTTGATAAAGCAGTATGAAATGAAGGACTTAAGAAAAGAAAATATATCCTTTTCATCACAGTAATACGGATCACAAGAAAGGACGTTATGCTTGTCTCAAGCTTCATGAAATGATATAATCCCTACTTATTTTAGCATGTGACTTTTTCTAAAAAAATGTGACTTAGGACACAAAAGAAGATAAAGGAGATGGAAGCAGTTCTTTATTCTTCGGCGAATAAGGAAGTTTAATCTAAGGAATGCTATCCACAAGATTGGATATCTGTTTTGCTAAAGGCATGGTCAGTGAGTATCAAGGTAACCCGAAACAAGAATGATGAACTATGGTAAGACATATACTTATGAACATGAAAAGGACCAGAAATTATATGTGGACTTACCGAACAAATTCATTGCTTCTTTTGGGTTACATAGATTCAGATTTTTCAAATCAGATAGGGACGGCAGTAAATCCACCTCAAAGGTTATGTGTATAATTTTAGGAAGTAGAGTCATAACATGGAGGAGTATTGTATAGAAATATATTTCGGACTCTACCATGGAAATATGATAAATTGGAGCCTCTGAGGCAGCCAAAGTATTTATATGACTCTAGAAACTTCATGATGGACTTCGAAGTATTTCTAAGTTTCTTCAAGGTTATCACAATTTATTATGACAATAATGGTGCAGTTGCAAACTTGAAGGAATCACGAGCCCATAAGCAATTAAACACATGGAGCGCGAGTACCACCTGTTACGAGAAATCATATGATGAGGGGAAGGTTGTTGTCGCCAAGATTGCATTGGATGATAATCTAATAAATCCTTTTACAAGGACTTTAAAGCAAAAGATTTTGATGGTCGTGTAGTGGGAGTGGGAATCAGATGTGTGGCAGAAGACATGATAGCATAGTCTTTAATTATAAGTGGGAGATTGTTGATTGTATACTAAAAGTCTAGCTTTTTGTATAAACAATGTTATAATAATTTATTTGAAATGAGAATTAATGATAAAATGATTGCGTCTTATAATTTATTTATATGTCCGATGCAATAGTCCACTTACTTTATACTGTAGATAATATGTTGTGCGACAACACGCAGAAGATCATATTATCATTTTCCTTATAAAGTATAAATAGATGCTCACAACCGAGATAGATGGGGATTCTCTATCGGGAGGGTAGAAGTGTGATTTGGTATTAGTTTGTCTTGACTATAAAATCACATTAGTGCAACTTTGTGTGTATTGAGCAGGACCTCTTGAGATCGTTCGACTTATACTGACTTATAGAAGAACTTGATCTCTGTTATTATGGATGTTCGTGCTCTTAATCACTATACAATAACCTCGACACATAGGGCAGTATGTATTTCTTTGATTCATCAATGGGTGAGATATACATGGAATTAAATCAATAAACTCGGTGAGTTGGAAAATAGTGCTTTCTCTATGGTGTGCTGTTGAATGTAGAAGGAATCTATGTCTGACTCAGGTTGATGATGTCCCCTTGTGGCTAATAAGTGGTGTTTATTAAAAGGAAAAAGAAAAGGGAGAAAAATAGAAAAGTACATGTAAAACTAAATGACCGTAGTCAATAAAATTAGCCAAATAAGTGGCTTTCAAAAGGCCAAACAAACAGCCTCAAAAAGGATTATAATGTCAACCCCGCAGGTGGATTTATTCCGGCATGATAATAAGATTGAGTGATACTACTCTCGGATGAGATATTAATTAATGGAGTTGTCAGTAGCTTAATTAAGTAAGGGGCATTATATATCTTAAACATGGGGAGACTGTCGGGCTCATAATAAGAAGGAGCCCATAACGTAATTATGGGATTGGAACGGCAGTGTAGTACTAATATTTTAGTGGACTATATAATTATTATTGGACTAGAGTATAAGTTTTGGGCTAAACTTGGATACTTAAGCCCAATGGAGGCCCAACTCTAATTTCTCCTCCTGGTCCTTGTTATAGCCCATATATAAGTCATCTTAGCTGTTCTAATCCTAGATGAGACACGCCTAACACTTGAAAAGGGTATACGAAATAGCAGATTGAGAAGATCTCAAAGATCGTCGCCCACACGACGTCGAGATTGGACTAGGGAATATAACAGAAGACCGGAAGGTTGTTTGCTGTTATTGTTCATCGACTTCCATGATTTAACTAAAATCATGTGAAACTCAGAACTGGACTTGTGATATATTGAGAGAAAGCCACTGAAGAGAGAATCATTTTGACATGTAGATCACTCGAATCGGACATCAGATGAGCCCAAAATGGTGAGGTTGCACAGGCTGCCGGCGAGAATCCATCTTCTTCAACATATCCTGGTGAAAGGTAATACATTTCTATATTTTCTTGCTTTCGTTGATTTAGAAATGTATGGAACCCTAACAGTTCACGTTAACCAAATGATCGAACGCCAACAGATCATGTATGTATACTAATGGATTTTTATGTTTTTAAATGCTATGAAGTAAGTATATATTTATAATCATTTGCTTTGTTTTACATTGAAGTCAGTGAAAGTGATAATTTTAGGTGGTTGTTTAAAAAATAAGATTAAATTATAAGGTAGATAATGCCCATATAGGAGTGTCCAAAAGTGATACTGTTACAAATAAGGCAGCCTACCATTAGGAGTGACAAAAATAATACCGTTACAGTCCGTAATAAGGCAGCTTAGCATTAGGAGTGATAAAAAATAATACTGTTACAATCCATAATAACGCATACGACCACCACAAAAATAGTAGTTGAATTATTGCCCTAGCAAAATATAGTGGCCACATGGGATGGTATCAAAATTGCCTATTGGGTACAAAAGCTATCTATATAGCTGTTATGTTGTGCCATAGTGCATCACGTGTGGCTTGAAAATAGTTAATTAAGTTAGTAGGCTTAACAGTTTGTTGTGCATTATTGGTTTGTATGTTATGTGAATAAACTTGCGCGTTGGCATAGTGCCTTCCTCCCCATCGAATGAGTTTATTCACGGATTGCTGGAACAAACTTCTTTATGATGATTGAAGTAAGTTATATAGCGCGTGTGATCTTCTCTATCTGAAGGGACACAAGCTTGGGCAATGGAGTTGGAATCAAATAATGGTGAACACTTAGGTGTAAATAATAAGTACCCTCCCCATCGGAGTCACTGTTGTTATTTACATGGCTAAAGAGGAACCAACTATTAATTATTTTGTCATAAAGTTAGATTGACAAATGAAATTAATTGGTAAAACCTTCTCTTATAAATGTTCGGGTTTATATACGTCCACACTATCATGGCATGCAAATTCACGGTGCTTGAGATGTTGGTGAATTTTATTTTATATTTTTTAGGGAATCAATATAAATTGCTGAATTCGAAGTGTTTGATCTTTTTATTTATTTATGATTCTCAGAATTTTCAAATGGCACTCAACTCACTTTTTCTGTTATACTTAGAGAACACAAACTTACTGGCACAAATTATGTTGATTGGAAACGAAACATGGATATTGTTTTAACTGCTGAAGATTATATCTTTGTACTCATTGAGGAATGTCTGTGGAACCTATTATTGACTCTGCAGAAGAGGAAATAGCTGCTTATAATCGATGGGTCAAAGCTAATAGGATGGCTAAATGCTATATTTTGGCTTTCATGTCAAACGTGCTTCAGAATAAGCATCAAGCTATGAACTCAGCCTATGATATGATGTAGAATCTTAGAGAACTCTTCGGTCACCAGAGTTGTCCTTCTAGATCGGAGGGCATGGCTGTGCTGATGAACACCAAAATGGCTGAGGGACTCCCGTAAGGGAACATTTCCTTAGAATGATGGGCCAACTCAATGAGTTGGATGTCCTTGGAGCTGAAATCGATGGGGAAACTCAAGTCAATATCATACTCAAAAGCTTGCTAAGGAGTTTTGAGCATTCCGTCTCAACTACGGTATGAACAAATATTTGTACACGTTGGCAGAGCTTCTAATAGATCTCTTAGTGGCGAAAGGGCTCTTTTGCCAAGCTCCTCAGGTTCACATTGTTGAAAATGCTACTTTTCCCAAATCGAGAGGTGGAAGGAATAAGAGGAAGCAAGGAAATTCAACACCGGTGAACCAAGTGAAGGCAAATGGTGGTGCGGTCAAGAAGCCTAAAGGCAAGTGCTTCAAATAGAAGCAGCCAGGACACTACAAGGCAGACTGTCCTCTTGTGAAGGGGAACAAGAATGGTAAGTCTTATTTACTAGTTGTTGAATCGTGTTTAGCGGCTGTATCTGCTGACACTTGGTGTGTATATACTGGAGCCACTGACCATGTCTGCAATTCTTTGCAGGGGTTCCATTAAACTTGACAGCTTAGTGATGAGGAGATTTCCATACTCATGCGGAATGTTACAAGGGTAGCGGCTGTTGCAGTGGGAGACGTCTATTTATTTTTCATTAAGAATAAAACTCTTGTTTTGAGGAATTATCTTTATGTACCTCATTTTAGAAAGAATTTAATTTCAATTTCTAAATTATTTATGGATGGTTATTCTATTTCTTTTAATGACATGGTCGTTTTAAGGAAAAATGAAATTATTATCTGTGATGGTGCATTGATAGATAATTTGTATACTCTTAATCCAATTTCTCCCACAGTGCAACAAATTGAATTGAATGATACATCTACTAATAAGAGAAAATAACCTTCCAAAATGAATCAAACATATTTGGCATCTAAGATTAGGTCATATGAACTTGAGTAGGATTCAAAGGTTGCTGATGGGCCTTTGAGCTCATTAGTAGTGGAAAATTATCCAACTTGAAAATCCTGTTTGGAAGGAAAATGACCAAAAGGTCTTTTAAGGCAAAGGGGCATAGAGCCACAAATATGTTGGAATTGATTCATTCTGATTTATGTGGTCCTAAGTCTGTCCAGGCAAGAGGAGGTTACGAATATTATGTCACTTTCATTAATGATTATTCTAGATACGGATATATTTATTTGATGCACCGCAAGTTTTAGTGCTTTGATAAATTCAAAGAGTATAAGGCTGATGTGGAGAAGCAACTTGGAAAATATATCAAGACACTACAATCAGATCGTGGTGGCGAATACCTCTTGGGAGAGTTTAGGAAATTTTTATCAGAGGAAGGGATTAAATCCCAATTGTCTGCACCGCATTCCCCAACAGAATGGTGTAGCGGAAAGAAGGAATATGACTCTTACAGAAATGGTAAGATCAATGATGAGTTATTCGGAATTACCAAATTCCTTTTGGGGATAAGCTTTAGAAACAGCAGCTTACATTCTAAATTTAGTACCTTCTAAATTGGTAGCCTCCACACCCACAGTACTGTGGACATGGCGAAAGCCTAGTTTGAAACACATTCGGATTTGGGGTGCTCCTGCACATGTGTTAAAGGCATATGCTGATAAGTTAGAATCGCATAATGATGTATGTCTATTTATAGGATATTCTAGAGGAATGAAAGGTGGTTTATTTTATAGTCCAAAAGACCAAAAGGTCATCGTTATCACGAATGCCAGATTTTTAGAAGAGGATTATATAATGAATAAAAAACGTATGAGTAAAAATGTTCTAGCAAGAAGAAGTAAGAGGGGAAACACCAAATATAATACTAACTGTACAAGAGGATATACCACAAGACACTGCACCGCGTGTCACACCTGATACACAATTGCCTGTGGTGCCTCGTCGTAGTGGGAGGGTTATGAAACAACTGGATAAATTCATGGGCTTGGGAGAGTTGTCAAACTTGGTTCCTGGTGAACATAAGATCGACCATGGAATTACGACGAAGCACTGCATAATAAAGATGCTCAATCATGGCAAAAAGCAATGAAATCTAAAATAGAATTCATGTATTCTAATCAAGTCTGGGAGCTTGTAGAACCAACCAATGGTGTAAAAGTCATTGGATACAAGTGGGTCTATAAAAGAAAAAGAGGATCTGATGGTAAGGTAGAAACTTTTAATGCAAGGCTTGTAGTGAAGGGGTATACCCAGAAAGAAGGGATATATTATGAGTAAACGTTTTTGCCTGTGGCCATGCTTAAGTCAATTCGGATTCTTTTATCTATTACCGGTCATATGGATTATGAGATATGGCAAATGGATGTCAAGACAGCTTTCCTGAATGGAAGTCTTGAGGAAAACATCCATATGAAGCAACCAGAAGGATTCATTGCAAAGGGCGAAGAGCATCTTGTGTGTAAGCTTAATAGGTCCATTTATGGAGTGAAACAAGCTTCTAGATCTTGGAACATCCGTTTTGATGAAGTAATCCAGCCATATGGATTTATTCAATGTCCGGATTAATCTTGTGTGTACAAGATGTGTGACGGAAATGTAGTGGTATTTCTTGTACTCTACGTGGATGATATCTTTCTAATTGGAAAAAATATAAAGGTATTGTCGGGCATAAGAGTATGGTTGTCTAAGTAGTTTAAAATGAAGGACTTAGGAAAAGCCAGACACATTCTAGGGATCAAATTAATAAGGGATCACAAGAAAATATTTTTTTGTTTGTCCCAAGCTTCATACATTGATACAATCTTTGCTCGTTTTAGCATGCAAGATTCTAAGAAAGGTTTTCTACCTTTTAGACATGGAATACCTTTATCCAAGAAAATGTATCCAAAGACACAAAAGGAAATAGAGGATATGAAGGCGGTTCTATTGGCATTTGATCATTTGGTTAATGTGAACCGTTAGGGTTCCATATGATTCTATAATCAGCGAAAGCAAGAAAACATAGAAACGTATTACCTTTCACTAGGGTATATTGAAGAAGATGAATTCTCACCGACAGCCTGTGCAGCCTCATCATTTTGGACATAACTCTCTCATTCGAACTCAGACTTGAGTGATCTACATGCTAAAATAATCCTATCTTCAGTGGCTTTCCAATGGTGTATCACACGTATAGTTTGGAATTCCACACAAATTTAGAAAAAACATGGAAGTTGACGAACAACAGCAGCAATTTCGATCTTCTGTTGTATTCCCAAGTCCAATCTTGAAGTCGTGTGGGCGACGATCTTCGAGATCTTCTCAATATGCTATTCCCTCACCCTCCTCACAATGTTAGGCGTGATTCCATTAGGGTATCCGAACAGCTGAGATGACTTACATATGGGCTACAGCAGGGACTAGGAGGAGAAATAAGAGTTGGGCCTCCATTGGGCTTAACTATACAAGCTTAGCCCAAAGCTTATACTCAAGTACAATAATAATAATATATACCACTAAAATATTATTACTGCACTATCATTCTAATCACATAATTACGTTATGAGCTCCTTCTTATTATAAGCCCGACTGTCTCCCCATATTTAAGATATACAATGCCCATTAATGAATTAAGTAACTGACAACTCCATTAATTAATATCTCATCCGAGAGTAGTACCACTCAACCTCATTATCATGCCGGAGTAAATGCACCTGCAGGGTTTACATGATAATCCTTATGAGCTCCTCAAGGGGACATCATCAACCTATATCGGACACGAATTCCTTCTACAATCAACATCACACCATATATACAGCACTATTTTCCAACTCACCGAATTTATTGATTTAATTACATGTAAATCTCACCCATTGATGAATTAAAGAAATACATATTGCCTTACGTGTTGAGGTTATTGTATAGGGATTAAGAGCACGAACATCCATAATAACTGAGATCAAGTTCTTCTATATAGACAGTACAAGTCAAACGATCTCAAGCAGTCCTGCTCAATACACACAAATTGCACTAATGTAATTCTATAGTCAAGACAAACTAATACCAAATCATACTACAACTTTCCCGATAGAGAGTCCCCATCTATCTCGATTGTGAGCATCTGTTTATACGTTATAAGGAAATCGATAATATGATTTTCCGCGTGTTGCCGCACAATATATTATCTATAGTATAAAGTAAGTGGACTATTGCATCGGACATATAAATAAATTATAAGACGCAATCATTTGATCATTGATTCTTATTTTAAATAAATTATTAAAACGTTGTACACACTAAAGCTAAACTTTTAGTATACAATCCAATAATCTCCCACTTATACTAAAAGACTATGCTGTCATATCTTCTGCCATACATCTGATTCCCACTCCCACTACACGACCATCAAAAGCTCTCGCCTTAAGGTCCTTGTAAATGAATTTACTAGGTTGTCATCCGAAGATATCTTGGCGACAACAACCTTCCCCTCATCATACGATTTCTCATAACAGGCAGTACTTGCACTCCATGTGTTTAATTGCCTTAGGGGCTCGTGATTCCTTCAAGTTTGCAACTGCACCATTATTATCACAATAAATTGTTATAACTTGGGCAAACTTAGAAACACTTCGGAGTCCATCATGAAGTTTCTAGAGTCATATAAATATTTTGGCTGCCTCAGAGGCTCAATTTATCATCTTTCTATGGTGGAGTCCGAAATATATTTCTATATAACACTCCTCCATCTTATTACTCTACTTCCTAAAATTAAACACATAACCTTTGAGGTAGATTTACTGTTGTCCCTATCTGATTTGAAAAATCTGAGTCTATGTAACCCATAAGAAGCAGTGAATATGTATAGTAAGTCCACATATAATTTCTGGTCCTTTTCAGGTACATAAGTATATGTCTTTCCATAGTTCAACATTCTTGTTTCGGGTTACCTTGATACCCACTGAACATGCCATTGATAATACAGGTATATGTTCACGTGCAAAACATTCCTTAGATTAAGCTTCCTTATTCGACAAAGTATAAGGAACCGTCTTCATCACCTTTATCTTTTTTTGTATCCTAAGACACATTTCCTTAAATAAAGTCACATGCTAAAACGAGAAAGAATTGTATCAATTCACGAAGCTTGAGATAATCGCAAGAATATTTCATGCTTATCTTAAGTCCATCATTTCATACTGCTTTATTAACCATACCCATACACCCGACAATACTCTTTCATTGTCTCCAACGAGCAAGATACCATCTATGTATAGTACAAGAAATACCACCACGTTTCTGTCACCCTTTTCAATACACAAGACACATCTGCGCATTGAATAAATCCATATGCCTGGATTTCCTCATCAAAACAGATGTTTCATGATCTTGAAGCTTGCTTTAGTCAATCGATGGACACCTTTAAGCTTACAATCAAAATTCTCTTAACCCTATGCAATGAATCACTCTAGTTGCTTCACATAGACGTTTTCTTCAAGACTTCCAATCAGTAAAGGTGTCTTGACATTTATTTGCTGTACATCATATTGAATATGAACAACAACAAATAAAAGAGTCCGGATCGACTTAGGCATAACTACCGGTGAACAGGTTCCCTCATAATCGAATCCTTTCTTTTTTAGTATACCTTTTCGCAACAAGCTTTGCTTCCAAGATTTTCACCTTACCGTATGAACCTTTTTTATTTTGTATGACCACTTCCAATGGCTTTTACACCATTTAGTGATCCTACAAGCTCCCAAATTTAATTTAGAATCCATCGATTCTATTTTAGAAATCATTGCAACTTTCTAAGATATCACATTTTTATCTTGTAGTGCTTCGTCGTATCCATGGGTCAATTTCATGTTTACTAGGGACCAAGTCTCACGGCTCTCCCAAAACATAAATCTATCGGGTTGTGGAACAATCCTCCCACTACGACAAGGCACTACATGCAATTGTGTATCAGATGTGACACGCGATGCAGTTTACTTGTGGTATTTCATCTTGTACAATTGATACTATACTTTGTGTTTTCCTCTCACATTCTTTAGAATAATTTATATATAGGTTTGTGATTTATTACATAGTCCTTTTCCAAAAATCTTGTGTTTGTGTTAACAATCACCCTTCGATCTTTTGGACTAAATAAATCACCACCCTCCATTTTTCTAGGATATCCCACAAACAGACAAACGTCATATGAAATGTTGTTTCTAGGGCATACCCATAAAATGAATTTAATAATTTCAAATAACTCATCATCTATCTAATCATTTCCATAAGAGTCTTTCTCTTATTAGGATTAGAAGACGTGTTATTAATTACTATTTATTGGATCATGAGAGAACCATGATTTTAAGAGTTTGCATATTGTCACCAACATACCGTAACAGATTATAGCTCCATCCTTCATTATAATGACCATGTCATTTAAATGAAATAGAATATCTATCCGAAAAATATAGAAACTGAATTCAAATTCTTTCTATGAAAAACGTACGTAAAGACAATTTCTCAAAACAAACATTTATTCATATTGTAAGATAAATATACAACTCCCACTGCAATAGCCACTACTCTCGTAGTATTACCCATGTACATAACAATCTCATCATCACTTAGTTGCAGGCTTTTAATGATTCTGGTATCTACACACAACTTGTTAGTAGATGACATCACTAATCATGATTCAACGACTAGTGAATGAGGTACTAGTCTTGTTCATATTTTGATGAAATTGACTTTCTTTCGCCACATGTTTTTTCAGAAGTTCCCCATCATATACAACCTCTCGTATTTCAAGTAGAACTTACTCAAAACATCTAGGCAAACTATGGAGAATAAAATTGACCTAGGTTTTCCCTTTAATTTTTACTCCAAGTATCTCGAATTCATACATCAATTCAACCATGACTTCTTTTGCCTTTCTAACTTACTCAAGTATCCGAAGAGTCACATGAGACCATCATATTTCTATGAACCTCTCACCTCTCCACTAGAGACTTTAATAGGCATCATGGGACATCCTTAGTGAGAACACATATATATTTTCCTAAGCAGTAAAATTAGAAACCAAGACTTTTTTCTAATCATCTAATTTTGGACAAGTAAATATGTTTCTTTTAGTGAACAATAAGCGAGATAAAATAATTTTGAAAATTCTGAGAATCATAAATAAATACACTGATCAAATCTTTGAATTTATCTATTTATATTGATTCCCTGAAAATAATATAAAATAAAATTCAATGACATCTCAAGCACTGTGAGTCTACATGATACGATTGTGTGGACGTATACAAACCCGAACATTTACAAAAGAAGGTTTTACCAAAGAATTTCATTTGTCAACATAACCTCATGATAAAATAATTAATAGTCGGTTCCTCTTTAGTAATGCAAATAACAGCAGTGACTCCGATGGGGAGGATACTTATTATTTACATCTAAGTGTACACCATTATTTGATCCCAAGTCCATTACGCAAGCTTATGTGCCTTACAGATGAAGAAGTACACACGCGCTAGGATAACTTCCTACAGTCATCAATTATAAGTTTGTACCAGTGAACCGCATATAAACTCATCCGATGGGAAGGAAAGTACTATAGCCAACACGCAAGTTCATGTGCATCACATTACAAACAATAATTATTAAAGAAGTCAGTACCAGTGATCCACAAATATACTCATCCGATGGGGATGAAGGCACTATAGCCAACATGCAAGTATACTTGCATCACTTACAAACCAATAATGGAGGCCGCAGGAATTTTTAACCAATTTCCTCTCCCATTTAGTTATTTAACACCGAGGGTTTTTGCATGCATACAATATTCAGAACAATATAAGCAACCTAGCATGCATTACGGCACATAAGGTAATAAATCACAGAGAATCATGCATACAAATATAACAATAATTAAATAATTAAATCAATTATGACAGTTATAGATCAGCGAATTCGATTATTCGCCACCAAGCACAAATGTTGGCAAAGACCTCCAGATTATCAAACTTTAAAAAAATTTAAGATTATCTAATTTTCAAAACAATTGATATTGACCGTCAATATCGTCTAGAATATCAAATCATTGATATCGACCAGATTATCAAATTTTCGAAAAACTTCCAGATTATCAAAATTTCAAAACTATCGATATCGACTGTCAATATCGTCCAGATTACCGAAATCATCGATATCGACATGAAACCATATATAACAATAATGAGATAATCAATCAATTATGGCAGTTATATACGAGGAAATAAATCACTAAAATAGAACGAGTTGTCCAACAATCCAGTGATTAAACCGATGCTATGTGCAACATGCTGGATAACTTGTGCCCTAAGACATCATCGTCACAAGCTGTCGTCAACTGGAATCTGTCGGATGTCATTGCTGCCACCGTGAAGACTACCGCCGACCACCGCTCGCGTCATCCACTGCCAGCAATCACGCTGACAGTGACTGCCAATGCACCACTGAGTCTACTGCACGCAAGAATCTGTGCGCCATATCGAGCACACTACCAGGCCCACCGCTTGGTTTCCTACACGAAAACATGCACACCACAGTGCGCCCCTCCGAGCACACCATAGGGCACTCTACTTGGTTTCCAACACACCCTTCAGTGCGTCTGGTTTCTTAGAAACCACACACAATGCCACGCACAATGCTACACACAATGACTGGTTTCTGTTGGATTGTATACTAGAAGTCTAGCTTTAGTATGAACAATGTTATAACAATTTATTTGAAATGAGAATCATATGATCAAATGATTACATCTTATAATTTATTTATATGCACGATGCAATAGTCCACTTACTTTATACTGTAGATAATATGTTGTGCGACAACACGTGGAAGATCATATTATCAATTTCCTTATAACATATAAAAAGATGCTCACAACCAAGATAGACGAGAATTCTCTATCGAGATGGTTGTAGTGTAGTTTGGTATTAGCTTGTCTTGGCTATAGAATCACATTAGTGCACTTTGTGTGTATTGAGCAGGACCACTTGAGATCGTTCGACTTATATTGACTTATAGAAGAACTTGATCTCTGTTATTATGGAGGTTCATGCTCTTAATTCCTATACAATAACCTCGACACGTAGGACAGTATGTATTTATTTGATTCATCAATGGGTGAGATTTACATGTAATTAAATCAACAAACTCGGTGAGTTGGGAAATAGTGCTGTTTTTATGGTGTGTTGTTGATTATAGAAGGAATTCGTGTTCGTTATATGTTGATGATGTTCCCTTGAGGAGCTCATAAGGATTATCATGTAAAACCTGCAGGTGGATTTATTCCGGCATGATAATGAGGTTGAGTGGTACTACGCTCAGATGAGATATTAATTAATGGAGTTGTCAGTAACTTAATTAATTAATGGACATTGTATATCTTAAACACGGAGAGACTGACGAGCTCATAATAAGAAGGAGCCCATAACATAATTATGGGATTAAAATAGTAGTACAGTAATAATATTTTAGTGCAATATATTATTATTATTGGACTTAAGTATAAACTTTGGGCTAAGCTTGGATACTTAAGCCCAATGGAGGCCCAACTCTAATATCTCCTCCTGGACCCTGCTGTATCCCATATATAAGTCATCTCAACTATTCCAACTGATAAGAGAGACACACGTAACATGTGAAGAGGGTAGACAGAACAACAAATTGAGAAGATCTCGAAGATCGTCGCCCACATGACGTCGAGATTGGACTTGGGAATATAGCGGAAGACCAGAAGGTTGTTTGCTGCTGCTTTCCATCAACTTTCATGATTTTTATAATAATGGAAAGCTATGGAAGAGAGGATCGTTTTGGCATGTAGATCACTCAAATACGATATCTGATGAGAGAGTTATACCCAAAATGGTGAGGCTACGCGTGCTGCCGGCGAGAATTCATCTTCTCCAACATACCTTGGTGAAAGGTAATATGTTTCTTGTTTTCTTACTTTCACTGACTGTTAGAAACGTATGGAACCCTAACGGTTCAAGTTAACCAAATGATTGAAAGCCAATAGTTTCTTCCTCAGCACGCCCGTCAGTGCGCCTGGTTTTTTCCTCATCACACCCGCCAGTGCGCCTGGTTTCTTCCTCAGCACACCCGCCAGTGTGCCTGGTTCCTCTCGCTCGATAAAAATCGTGCCCAAAACAACTGCCCACCATGCACGCCTCTGAGCATACCTGCTCGTCACTCCACCCTGCACGTAGCCTTGTATCTTGCTCGAAATCGCATGCGCTAGGGCACCTATCCATGTGAGCAGCTCGCCAATCTGCCCGCCAGGTCGCCCAGTTTTGCTTTCACCAGCGCACGACAGCAAGTCCCCCAGGCATGATGATTAACGAACAAATTTCGTGAATTCCATCACCAACGCCGAACAGATACGTCTCACAAGAAAATTTCACATAGGGATATACATAGATAAAGCAATTACACCAAACCTTAATACTCACAAATGATTCTATTCTGAATAAAAAACACATATTCCACATAAACCTTAGCCCTAACGTGTCACGCTTCACCAAGAGACCGAAGCTCTGATACCAATTGTTAGCATTTGATCATTTGGTTAACATGAACCATTAAGGTTCCATACGATTTTATAATCAGTGGAAACAAGAAAACATAGAAAAGTATTACCTTTCACCAGGTATATTGAAGAAGATGAATTCTCACCGGCAGCCTGCGCAGTCACACCGTTTTGGGCATAACTCTCTCATCAAATCTCAGATTTGAGTGATCTACACGCCAAAACAAGCCTCTCTTCAGTGGCTTTCCAATGGTCTATCGCACGTACAATTTAAAGTTCCACACGATTTTAGAAAAATTGTGGAAGTTGACAAATAGAAGCAGCAAACAACCTTCCGATCTTCTGTTGTATTCCCAAGTCCAATCTCGACGTCGTGTGGGCGACGATCTTCGAGATCTTCTCAATATGTTGATCCCTCACCATCCTCATAGTGTTAAGCATGATTCCATTAGGGTTTCCGGACAGTTGAGATGACTTATATGGGCTACAGTAGGGACCAGGAGGAGAAATTAGAGTTGGGCCTCCATTGGGCTTAAGTATCCAAGCTTAGCCCAAAGCTTATGCTTAAGTCCAATAATAATTATATATACCATTAAAATATTAATACTGCACTACCGTTCTAATCCCATAATTATGTTATGGGCTCCTTCTTATTATGAGCTGGACTGTCTCTCCATGTTTAAGATATACAATGTCCATTAATTAATTAAGTTACTGACAACTAAATTAGTTAATATCTCATTTGAGAGCAGTACCACTCAACCTCATTATCATGCCAGAATTAATCCACCTGCAGGGTTTATAAGATAATCCTTATGAGCTCCTCAAAGGGACATCATCAACAAATATCAGATATGGATTCCTTCTACAATCAACAGCACACCATATGGACAGCACTATTTCCCAACTCACTGAGTTTATTCATTTAATTACATGTAAATCTCACCCATTGATGAATCAAAGAAATACATACTGTCTTACGTGTTGAGGTTATTTTATAGGGATTAAGAGCACGAACATCCATAATAACTGAGATCAAGTTCTTCGATATAGACAGTACAAGTCAAACGATCTCAAGCGGTCCTGCTCAAAATACACAAAGTGCACTAATGTGATTCTATAGTCAAGACAAACTAATACCAAATCACACTACAACCATCCCGATAGAGAGTCCCCATCTATCTCGGTTGTGAACATCTGTTTATACTTTATAAGGAAATCGATAATATGATCTTCCGCGTGTTGTCGTACAATATATTATCTAGAGTATAAAGTAAGTGGACTATTGCATCGGACATATAAATAAATTATAAGACGCAATCATTTGATCATTGATTCTCATTTCAAATAAATTGTTACAATCCAACAGGTTCCTTATGCTTTGGCAGTAGGAAGCCTCATGTATGCAATGCTATGTACGAGGCCAGATATCTGTTATGCCGTAGGCATGGTCAATAGATATCAAAGTAACCAAGGATAAGGGCATTGGACTGTGGTAAAACATATTTTGTAGTACCTACGAAGGACTAAGGATTACATGTTGATTTACCGGGCAGATACTTTGTTATCTTTGGGTTATACTGATTCAAATTTTCAATCAGATAGGGATGCTAGTAAATCTACCTCGGGTTATGTATTTACTCTAGGAAGAGAAACCATAATATGGCGGGGTGTAAAGCAGAAATATGTTGTGGGCTCCACCATGGAAGCTGAATATGTAGCAGCCTCTGAGGCAGCTAAAGAAGCAGTATGGCTCAGGAACTTCTTAATGGACTTAGATGTGATTTACAGTTTGCTCAAGGCAATCACAATTTATTGTGATAACAATTGTGCAGTAGCAAACTCGAAGGAACCACGAGCCCATAAGACGAGTAAACACATTGAGCGCACGTACCACCTGATACGAGACATCGTTAAAAAATGGGAGGTCGTTGTCGCTAAGATTGCATCAGAGGATAACCTAGCTGATCCTTTTACTAAGAGCCTTCCAGCGAAAGCATTTGATGGGCATGTAGAAGGAATGGGGGTTAGATGCGTGTCAGCAGATATGTCAGCATAGTCTATTAGTTTAAGTGAGAGATTGTTAGATTGTATACTAAAAGTTTAGCTTTTGTATAAACAATGTTTTACAATTTATTTGAAATGAGAATCATATGATTAAAAATTTTGCATATTATAATTTATTTATATGTTATTGCAAAAGTCCACTTACTTTATACTATAGATAATATGGTGTGAGGCGTCGCACAAAAGATAATATTACTGGTTTTTCTTATAAAGTATAAACTGACGCTCACAACCAAGATAGACGGGGACAATCTATCGGGATAGTTGTAGTGTGATTTGGTATTAGTTTGACTTGACTATAAAATCACATTAGTATGCTTCATGTGTATTGTGCAGGACTGCTTAAGATCGTTCAACTTATACTGAACTTGATCTCAACTATAGATGTTCATGTTCTTAATTCCTATACAATAACCTCGACATGTAAGCGAGTATATATCTCTTTGATTCATCAATGGGTGAGATTTATTTATTAAATCAACAAACTCGATGAGTTGGGAAATAGTGATGTCTCTATGGTGTGCTATTAAATAGGCTGGTGATGTCCCCTTAAGGAGCTCATAAGGATTATCATGTAAACCCTGAAGGTGGATTTAATCCGGCATGATAACAAGATTGAGTGGTACTACTCTCGGATGAGATATTAATTAATGGAGTTGTCAGTAACTTAAGTAATACATAGGCATTGTATATCTTAAACATGGGGAGACTAACGGGCTCATTATAAGAAGTAGCCCATAACGTAATTTTGGATTAGAGTAGCAGTGCAGTAATAATATTTTAGTTGACTATATTATTATTATTGGACTTAAGTATAAATTTTGGGCTAAACTTGGATATTTAAGTTCAATGGAGGCCCGACTCTAATTTCTCCTCCTGGTCCCTATTATAGCCCATATATAAGTTATCTCAGCTTATCCGAAACCCTAATCTGTCGCCTGTTACAAGCGAGAAATAGAAGGGAGGAAGCAGATTGAGAGGATCTTGAAGATCGTCGCCCACACGACGTCAAGATTGGACTTGGGAATACAATAGAAGATCAAGAGGTTGTTTTCTATAGCAGTTCTTCTTCAACATACCCTAGTGAAAGGTAATGCAGATTTATATTCTTGCTTCCACTGATGTAAATAGCATGGAACCCTAACGGTTCACGTTAACCAAACGATCGAATGCCAACAGGGAGGAACACACATCATTCCACCATGAATTCACTCCAAAATTTTAGAACACATTAGATTCACATTAATTTACATTCATCCATCCATCATGAAGGGGGTTCCAAGTAATAATTGAGAGAGATCGAACGATCGAAGAGACGGAGAAGGAACTCAAATCTACACTGATGCTAGGGTTTCATGTTTCTCATCTTTCCCTTTCTTTTTCTTGATTTGTGGTATAGATTGCATAGCCATAAGTGTTGTTTGTAACCTCATAGGCTAATTTCTCTTACAGTTCTAGGGTTTGACAGTTAGATTAAATTGATTTGGGAACTTAGACCAGGATTAGTATTTTATGCAGTTGATATTCTAAATTTAGTTATTTAATCAGACTTTGCTTTTATGCTTTTTAATGTTTTCATAATCATGTCATTGCTCGTGATACTTGGTTTATTGTGTTAGCTTGTGTGCGTTCATGAATTGCGGTGTCTATCTGTTAGGAATTAAAATAGTTTATTCGTGAACACATTAATTCCAATAAACTGGTAAATCAGATACTTGAATTGTTTAATGGAACAATATAATTAGACATTCAAGTAGGAAGTGAATAAAATCTTGTAGTAATTTCAGAGAATAATTTGTTAGTCGAACTTACCATCCAGAGGTATTGTTGTTTGCTTTGATTAGTATCTAGGAATGAGGCTTGGTAATATTCGTACACCTTAGGGAATAAATCATAAGATAATGTTAGCTTAAAATTGGATCATATCTAGTGGGTTAACAGTTAAGTGGTGTATTTTCATTGATACTGCATGAATGAACAATTGTAAGTCTAGGAACCCAAATTAATTGATTTATACCTGATACTTTAGAACTCTTCCTTATCTCTTAATTTAAACTTGAATTTATTTTTCTTTGTTTTAATTAATTCAGTTATTTAATACTCCCTCCGTCCATTGTTAATCTATTCGTTTTACCATTTTGGGTTGTTCATCATTAATTTATTCATTTTCCTTTTTGTACAATGGACCCACACCCCTCCACTAATACAAATAAAATATGGGGCCCACATCCTCACTAATACAACTACCTACTACACATAAAATAATAATACTCATTAATCCACATGCAAAAAGCAAATTGATACATTGAGGATGGACGGGGGGAGTATTTCAGTACTTTAGTTAATTAATTCAAAAACTCTGGAAATTAGTTACTTAATTCTTATTAGGTAATAATTTATAGTAAATAAACAATTAACTGTCTCATTTGGATCGATAATTTAGCTTGGTTGCTTGCCGCTATAATTAACATCCTTACACTTGAGGGTTTTAATTGAAGTGTGTGTAAAAACACCTATCATTCACCTTGATGTACAAAAATATATTTTTGGAATTGCTCATATATAATTATTGATTTTATTTTGCTCCTAAAATTGTACTAAAATTGTTGATTTTATTTTTCTCTTATGTAATTGTATAATTGTACTAAAATTGTTGATTTTATCATTCTGTGTTGTCCAAAATTTCAGTTATTATTAATATACAAGGCTTCTTTGAAGATTTAAAAGAAAGAGAGTTCAATTTTATCTCACCATAAAAATAATGAACTCCGACATCAAGCCCAACATAAAAGTAAATGTGGAGATTTGAGTATGATGTATTTTAATAAGATTATATATTAAGAAGTGAGTATACTTATATGACTTTTGTAAATAGCTCACTCTCTATTGATTTAGAGTACATTTATTTTATTATTTGCTTGATTTAAATTAATGTTGTACATCATTTGGTAATAACAATTGTTTTAAATGGTTAATCAATTCATATTTAATTGTTTATTTATTAGTTTATTTTTTATAGAACTATATTTTATTGTTAAGTTAATTCTTAATTATCAATTCAAATCTTTAATCAAAACAGTTTTAGTAAATATTTTTGGTTTGAATTAATTTAAAGATAAAAAAGAAATAAGAAAATTTGAATTAACTCAAAGATCGATTTGGTCAGTGTGAAGCATTGGATTTTCGCTGGAAATAAGAAATCAACGAGCATTTAATTTTATTAATTACTATGACACCATTATAGTTATTATTAAATTTCAATTTAAAATAATTTATTATTTTTTCCATTTTTTTATCTCTATTAATTAATCCTCAATCATCATAAATCCTTAATTATGAGATTTTTTATTTAAATATAATTATTTATGAAAATTATTAATAAAATATTGACAAATTATGCTTGTTATTAATATTCAAATTACCAAAATAATTAATCAATAGTAATCATTAATTAATTTATAAATCAAGAAATTAAGACTATGCACGGTATCAAGGATCAAGGTATCAAAGGATCTAAGTAAGAATTAAAATTCTTGAATCAAGAGATCTACTTTTAAAGATAATTTTCTAATTGGTCTAGCATTAAGATATTTAATTCATATTACTCATCGCTCACATTTAGAAAAAGTTATTAAATAAAATCTAATATTACTTTAAGATTTTTAAGTTAGAAATATACTTTTAAATAATTAAGATTATCTAAGACAAATTCTTAAACGTGTATAAATCTTAATTATTGAATAAATATATTTTCACAATCAATATATTGAATAAGGTAAATATTATTTTTGGTAAGATCTTTTACTTGCAACCCTCTTATTTATTGATTCATTCATATTATATTTAAAATTAAATAATTAAAATTAAATTGGTAAACAATAAATTATCAAATTAATTATATCAATTACCTTCCTTATAAATAGCTATATAATCAAATTAAATATTAGAAATAATTATGCTCAATTATCAATTACCTTCCTTATAAAAAATTATATAATCAAATGTAATTTCAAAATAATTACTCTACATTACTTTAAAACTTCTATCAATCACCTTCCATATCGAGAGTTATATAATCAAAATTAATTTCTATGACTGAATTCATTTTGTTGAGATTTTCACACACGTAAATCAATCTATAATAAAATCAAATAATATATAATAAGAATGATATCTTAAGAAGTACTTTTAATTTTTAGTTTTTAATCGGTGTAGTATAAAATATAATTTGAGTTATTAATTTTTAAATATATTTTTCAAAATCAATTTCTATAACTGAATTCATTTTGTTGAGATTTCCACGTACATAATTTAAGCTACAAAAAAATGAAATTATATATAATTAGAATTAGTTTGTAAGAAGTACTTATAGTTATTAATTTTTTAATCGGTGCAGTGAAAAATATTTTTTAAATACATTTAAAATATCAAGAAATATTTTTAGTTATTAATTTTTACTTTAATGGATTGGTGTAGTGTAAAATAAAATTTGAGCATCTGATTTATTGATTCATTGATATTTAAAATTAAAATTGGTAAACAATATATTATCAAATGAATTCTATCAATTACCTTCTCTATAAGGAGCAATATTATAATCAAATTCAATTTTAGAAATAATAATATCTATTCCTTTAGAACACATATTACACTAAAAAAAAAGTACTCCCCTCCATGCACAGTTTATCTATCAATTTTACTATTTTGATTTGTCCACTCTAATGTATTCATTTTTTTTTTTTTGGTAAAAGGGGTCCATATATAGTAACGCCCCGGGTTACACTATGGGGTTGAGACGCTACTAGATATACATTTTTCAATATAATAATAAAGGGGGTCGAGATTGCACAGCGGAAATAATATTAAAATTTCCCAAAGCGATAATATAGTAAAGCAAAAGTTGCATAGAGATTCTTTTACATAATATTATATACTCTCCTGAGTAGAGTGGAATATTCAAAATAAATACGTTCATAGGATATATCTGAAATAAAGTACTAACAAAATACTAAAATTTAAGTCATAATATAGAGTCTTCTAAGGGCTTGGGACATCTGCATGAGCCTCTTCATCTTCTAAATCTTGTTCTGAAAATCAATAAGGGGTGAGCGTCTAAAATACACTTAGTAGGTTAACTTAAATGATTGCACAGTTAAAAATAAATATGCATGCCAAACATATCATAAAATGTAACTAATGCCAATTTAATAAATAATTTTGCATGTTGTCGTTCGATAACTAAATGAAAATATTTTAGACCGAACCGTCATCCGATAACTTGTGCTTGTTGGTATATGTGCATCGAATTGTCATTCAATACGAGTATTAGTAGATTTGAAATATTTTTTAGTACCGAACCATCGTATGATAACTAGTGTTACTTGGTATATGTGCACCGAGTCGTCACCCCGTACAAGTATTAGTAAGAAAATATTTATCATCGAACTAAAAGCACACATGACACATAACATGACATATAAGTAACACATATCACATTTTAACATAGCAATCATGACATAAAATGTAGCACTCGGTAAAGAATAAAAGTTACCTGATGCGCGTTTTATTTGCACGCAAAATTAATCCCCAAGTATTAAGGATATCAGTTGCAGCTTAAGCAAGCGACCATGTGATTATCGAACTCAAAGGAAGGAGTATTATCAATTTAGTTATTTACTAAATTAATTAAGACAAGGCAATAATGTTTGAGGATTTAATTAGTAACTAATAAATAATTAATTAAAATAACAAATAAAATAAAATATCACTCGAAAAATACGAAAATTGATCAAGTAGGAGAATAGTTAGCTCTAGGATAATCCAGTTTCATGCATTAATTTTCCTTCCGTGTGTTGATGTCCGACTCTGCCTTGTGGAATATGGACGCATCACTAAACCATGCATATCTACTCTATAAACACAAGTAAATATGCGTGTAACACGTGTGAATAACCTCGGAGCAAGAGATATAATTCCACCCCCCTTTCTAGGTTCTAAGGTTCTAATTACACCTCACCTTTCTTGGTCACAAAAATATGATCCTTGAAATTTTCTTCGTCCCATGGCTGTCTAGACACCTTCTTGTCAATCTTTCACTCAAATTCAAAATCATATGTCTTACAAAAGTCAAGATTAAACAAGTTAGAGACCACATCTATGCCCTTGCACGATTAAGTTTCCATAGGCATCTTCATTGCTTGATCAAGAGAGAAAACCACATCTTCATTATCCATCTGCAGTCTAGGCTTTTCGGCTCTCAACTTCTTTACTCTTTCCCACTTTTTCTCAACTATAAACTCAGTATTCAGCTCATGTAATGGTACTGGAGTACTCTGAACATCAGGTATAGCATTCTACTCGAAAAATGGTACCGAACAAGGCGGTTCGACCTCGGTTCAACCTCTTGTGCTGGTCGAACCAGGTGTGTAATGGTCGAACCCAGCTTCTGAAAGTGCATTCTTCACCTTACAGGCCAATTCGACCACGATTCGACCAATAGGATTGATCGAATCATGTTGATCGTGGTTGAATCGTCTTTCTGGAAAAATAAGGTGCTCGGGACAAGGTAGTTTGATCGGTGTTCGACCAGCTGATTTGATCAAACCATCTTGATCCTAGTCGAATCGCTCAGTGGGACCTCCAGATGTCGCCCAGGTGCCTAGTTCGACCTCATCTGTTCGGTTCGACCTGATGTGTTGTTTATATCGAGATCAAATCGGGCTCCTAATATTTCTAAATTTGATTCCAGCATCATCGGTCCCCCATACTGTGTTCCAGCTTAACGTGATGGCATGGCACTACTTCGGATTCATTATGCCTTGAGACGGGAATATTTCTTTCTTCAATGTTTGTGTCAATTGATTCACGTTCCCGGCCATCTGTCATCATCAAAGTAAGCTCCTTCATCTTCTTAGACAAATCTGCATGATTAGAGTTCATAGTAGCTTCAAGATGATCAACCCTTGCATCATTCTTAGTCATGTATCGATTGAAGGTATCTTCAACGCTAGCCTTCACTTCTTGCTGCTTCATACTAGGCCCCCTTTGTATCAACTCTGTAATCTGCCTCTGCTGGAATTCTAGTAGCTTGTTGATGTTAGCTAAACTAGAGACAATCTCATCATCCATATTCGGCTTCACCACTTGATGTTCAACCTGCGCTACCTTGTCAAGTACATAAGATCCTCTTTCTCTCTCTACAGGCCAGTCACGTGAATTCATAGAGATGTCTTCAAATAACTTCTCTGCTTCAAGTGTTGTCTTAGATAACAACGCTCCACTTGATGATGCATCAATAAGAACACGCGACTCACAATCATATCCATAGTAGAAGATGCTTATGTATTGAGCTTTAGACATCCCATGTTGCGGACACCTCCTGAGCATATCTTTAAACCTATCCCACACCTCATGAAATTTCTCACCCTGATTCATAACAAATTGGGTGATGTCTTGCCTCATTCTTAAGATCCTTGAGGGTGGCATGTATCTCTCCAAGAACTTTTGCTGCAGTTGGTCCCATGTAGTGCAATCTGTGGCATCAAGAGTCTCATATCAAGCTTCTGCCTTATCAATCAAAGAGAACTTGAATAGGGCGATCTGCCTAGCATTATCATTAGCTCCAGCGCCCTTCTGAGTGTTTGCATAACCAAGAAATCTTCTAAGATGCTGATATGGATCTTCAAAACAACCTCTAGAAAAATGATTCTTCTCCACCATGTTAATAAGAGCGGGATGTATCTCAAAATCATCATCTTCCCCCTTGCTCCTATCAACCACATGTTGCCAATCCCATAGTTCATTTAAATTTCACGTATGGCAACATTATCCGAATTCAGCCTTGCTCCGGTCATGTTTACCTTAATGTGTTATTCCTTCTTTTCCTTCCTCTCATTTTTCTAGTGCACAAGTACCTCAGAAAAATTTAAGGTTAGATATAAATAAATAATCACAAATAAAAATCTTAATCGAATTAGAAATAATAAAAAAATAATAACAGTCGTCCCCAGCAACGGTGCCAAGAACTTGATGCGCGTTTTCTTTGCTTGCAAAATTAATCCCCAAATATTAAGGATATCAGTTGCAGCTTAAGCAAGCGACCAAGTGATTATCGAACCCAAAGGACGGCGTATTATAAATTTAATTATTTACTAAATTAATTAAGACAAGGCAATAATATTTGAGGATTTAATTAGTAACTAATAAATAATTAATTAAAATAACAAATAAAATAAAATATCACTCGAAGAATATGAAAGTGGATCAAGTAGGAGAATAGGTAGCTCTAGGATAATTCAGTTTCACGCATTAATTTTCCTTCCGTGTGTTGACGTCTGACTCTGCCTTGTGGAATATGGACGCATCACTAAACCACGTATATCTACTCTATAGACACAAGTAAATATGCTTGTAACACGTGTGAACAATCTCTGAGCAAGATATATAATTCCACTCCCCTTTCTAGGTACTATCAATATCAATTATTTCCCTGGCCAATTGGTACTCTAACCCTATATGATCTCCCATTATAGGTACTATAAAATTATTCTCTTTATCCTACTTAATTACCCGAATTCAATTCAATAAATAAGTATTCATATATGATAGTTCTAATAAAGTTTCGGAGTTCCCTCACTTAGAATCATAACATGGAATCCTACTCAGCAGTGAACTTACTCAATCAACAACCAAGATATGTATTCAGACTCTACATAACAGTTAATGATGCACAAAATGATCGTGAGTATGAATTAAAAAGGCATAATCATATGTAAAATAAATCCACAAGTAGTGTTGTGCGGAGTTTACACACGAAAGTTCAATTAATTGGTAAAAACCTTCACAACCATAGTTCTACCAAAAAGGCTCTAGCCCATGATGTTAAGTAGAACAATCATGGGTGTTGGATAGATCTTTCCCGGATGTCTAGAAAATTACATGATAAATTAGGAAATGAAATAACCCTTAGATGTGGCGTCGTCGCATCCTTCTCTATCTTGAATTCTCCTCTTAGTTCTCCTCTTGATTCTATAGACGAATCTTCAAAGTGATGGATGGATGGAAGATTGGATGTGGATGATGGTTTGGGGGTAATCCCCCCTTGTGGGGTGTAGTATTGTTGTGGACTCTCTCCAATTCAATCTAATTCCAATCTAATCAATTATGATGTGATCTAAATCCCCTTTTATACTTGTAAGCTCTCCTTATGGACCTTGGATGGGCTTTTTCTTTGAAAATATGCAAAAACACGCACTTGGGGTGTAAAATACGAATCCAGTGCTGTTCAGGCATGTGGTTCGACCTAGGGTTCAACCTAGGGCTTGGTCGAACCATGGTCGAATCAAAATCTGCGATTTAACACACTTCAGGCATATGATTCGACCAAAACAGCTTGGTCGAACCAGTGGTTCGACCACTGGTCGTGGTCGAACCATCTTGCTCCAGCTTCACCGTTTCGCGTA
This sequence comes from Pogostemon cablin, assembly GCA_023678885.1. Taxonomy (NCBI): domain Eukaryota; kingdom Viridiplantae; phylum Streptophyta; class Magnoliopsida; order Lamiales; family Lamiaceae; genus Pogostemon; species Pogostemon cablin. The sequence continues at coordinate 18,567,811 of CM042975.1, read as the reverse complement.
TAACTTCTACATCCAGACTCCGATTTGAGTGATTCTTGTGCTCACGCGATCCTCTCTTCCTTGGCTTTCTATCCATATAAAGAAATCACAAAAACTCTAAGAGTGGAAGGTGTAACATGCCATGGAAAGTGACATAGTCGTTCTGTTCGCACAGCTCACGCGATGTCATCATCTTGATCATAACTTTCTCGTTTGGATTCCAATTGGGGTGTTCTTTATGCCAAAACGACCCTCTCTTCAGTGGCTTTCTAACCATATATCACAACACCATTTTTGATACCCACAGAAACACAAAAATATTGTACAAATTGGATGTGTGTTTTTCAGCATTCATGACACAAGTTGCACCTTTTCTCCAACTTTGCACTTTTGATCCTTTTTCCACCTAAAACATAATAAAATACCTCAAACGCACATTTTTCTCACATATATCAAATATAAGACACTTGTGCTAATATATAACATCAATTCCCATAAAATAGTGTTAAATTGAACACTAAAACACGCTTATATTCACTCATCATTACCCCACCTTAAACTTATTGGAAGCGTGTAAAGTGACAAGGTGCACTCATCATTACCCCATCTCAGGTGTGATTGCAAGGTATACTAAATTGAGTTCTACTTCTAATAATAATTCCTAATACTTAAATTAATTTCTAATATAGTATAATTCATATAAACTAATTATTAACTTAAGAAAACATAAATAATTAATCGTTAAATAAAATGAGTTAAAATAAAATGTTTATACTTAAAATAATTAAATAAAAGATACATATTTCTTATAAAAGTTAAAAATAGTAATAAATCTAAATATTAAAAATATGAAGACGAATGACATTAATTTTATTAAAAATGAATATTAAATAAAGATTCTACTCCTAAAATAATAATAGTGACAAAAAATATATTTAATATTTAATATAAAAGTTAAATTAAATTAAATTATATATATATATATATATATATATATATATATAATAAATAAAATAGAATAAGATAAATAAATAAATAAATAAACATAACTACAGCAATACGCACGCACCCAACCTTAAATGTGCGGTCTGGTTACGAAACTCACTATTCAAATTTCGAAACTTAATTACGTTTATTTTTTTAATATTAAAATTTTTAAAAATTACAATCAAGTTCATGTATTATATTAAATTCTCATTTAAACTTACCCTAAACTTTAACCTTATTACAAAATGACCCAACTTGAGTTATACAACTCCGTTTGAAAATCCAAAAGTACGTATGGAGTCCTCGCAAGGTGAGGATCACAAGCATACCAATTTTTCATGAAAATAATAGAGTTTAAAGGGGACAAAATTTTCACATGAAGTGGGTCTCTTCCCATCTTCTTCATTTTATGTCCAAACTCAAAATTAATTATATGTTTCTGATCCTCCTGAGGAGAGCTTCAAAATGACCTATAATATCAAAGTTAAGTCACACCAAAAAAAATATGCCTTTAAAAGGTTGAAAGCTTCGACTGAGCTTTTCTAAATCATAGCACATCTATTTCATAAAAGAATTATATATGTGGAATCTACGCTTCGAGACGATCATTTCGTATATAACATGATAATGATTGATTAAGAATATAAAATCTCCAAAACTTGCAGAAGCTTGTATATACACGGTTATACTATTATATATATATATATATATATATATATATATAACCAAATATTTACTCTATTAAAGGAAGAAAATTTTTAAAAAAATAGATATCTTTCTCTGGAATTAACCGTGCTCTCTCTCTCCCTCCAATTACAAAGAAGAAGATATATATGTATATATATAGGGTGAAGTTAGATAAATAGATAAGTTCTATAGATTCACCAAATCTACTAAGATACACAAACGTGATAATATTGGGAGTTTAACGTAAGCTGCTATAGTCATCTATGTACTTTCTCAAATCTAACAAGATTTCCTTCCATTATTATATATATTATAATTAATATATACATATCCACCTATTATTTATATATATATATATATATATATATAAAATAAAAAATACTATTATTGTGGATATTACATCCACCCCCTACTAACATAAAAATTTCGTCCTCGAAATTTCACTTACCAGATATGAATAGATTTGGATATTTACTTTATATGTCATCTTCGCGTTCCCACGTTGCTTCCTCTTCATTGTGTTGGCTCCATAGGACTTTGACTAAAGTAACTTCACGATTCCTTAGCTTATGAACTTTTCTGTCAAGAATGGCTATAGGAAATTCCTCATACGCTAAGTGGTCATCAATAGCTATAACCTCATGGTTAACAACATGGATTGGATCAAATACATATTTCCATAGCATGGACACGTGAAATACATCATGTACTCCAGCTAATTCAGGTGATAAAGCTAATATGTATGCCAACTCGCCAATTCGTTCCAAAATCTCGTAAGGCCCAATGTATCTTGGCTTGAGTTTCCTTTCCTTCCAAAGCGAGAAATTCCGTTCATTAGTGAGACTTTGAGAAAAATTTTATCTCCTTCCTGAAACTGAAAATCTTTGCATCTCTTATCAGCGTAAGACTTCTGTCGATTTTGTGCTATCAAAATTTTTCTTCTGATTCTTTCAATTGCTTCCACTGTCTTTTCTACTATCTCTGGTCCTAGAACTTTCTTCTCACCTACTTCATCCCAATAGAGGGGAGATCTACACTTTCTTCCGTAGAGTGCCTCGTAAGGGGCCATACCTATCATGGCTTGAAAACTATTGTTGTAAGCAAACTCTATTAGTGGTATGTATCTTTCCCAACTTTTCCCAAAATCTAGAACGCATGCCCTCAACATGTCTTCCAATATTTGAATAGTCCTTTCAGACTGGCCATCGGTTTGTGGATGAAACGCCATGCTAAACTTTAGCTTCGTGCCCATCGCATTTTGTAAGCTGTGCCAGAATTTTGATGTAAACCTTGGATCTCGATCCGAAACTATAAAAATTGGTACACCATGTAATCTGACAACTTCTTCTAGATAGATTTGTGAAAGCTTATACATTTCGTGAGTCATTTTGACTGGAAGAAAATGCACTGACTTGGTCAAAAGATCCACTATTACCCATATAGCTTGATTTTCTCGCACTAATCTTAGTAATCCAGCAACAAAATCCATTGTAATATGATCTCATTTCCACTCAGGAATCTCTAATGGCTTCAAGAGTCTTGAAGGTCATTGATGCTCTGTTTTTACTTGTTGACAAGTCATACACTTTTGGATAAATAAGCCTATATCCCTCTTCATATTTCTCCACCAAAATGCATTCTTCAAGTCTTGGTACATCTTAGTTCCTCCTGGATGTACCGTTATGGAGTATAATGAGCTTCTTACAAAATTTCTCTAATAAGATTCTCATTTTTAGGAACACATAATATTTTCCAAAGATGAGTGCCCCATCGTCAGTGAGAGCAAATCCCTTTTCTTCCCCAATCTTCACGCGTTCCTTAATTTTTCTGAGAAATTCGTCTCCATCTTGGAGTTCCTTGACTCCATCTCTTGAGGAGGGTTTAATCAGTAATGCAGTTAACACTGCTTCAATGCTACTTGGAGGTATCACGACTTCCAAACCCATTCGAGAGAACTCAGCCACCAATAATGCTTGGTTTGTTATAGAGAAGGCTAATTCCCCTTTTTCTTTTCTACTTAGAGCATCTGCTACCACATTTGCCTTCCCTGGATGGTACAGTATTGTACAATCGTAATCCTTGACTAATTCCAAATATCTCCTTTGCCTCATGTTTAATTCCTTTTGTTCCAAAAAGTATTTTAAGCTCTTGTGATCCGTATAAATTTGGAATTTTGCTCCATACAGATAATGTCTCTAAATTTTGAAAGCATGCACCACTGCTGCCAATTCTAAATCATGAGTTGAATAGTTCTGTTCATGGATCTTGAGTTGTCTATACGCATAGGCAACTACTTTATCACGTTGCATCAGAACACATCCCAATCCTTGCTTTGAAGCATCACTGTGGATGACAAATCCTTCTGTTCCATCAGGAATTGTCAGTACAGGTGCAGTGATCAATTTCTGTTTAAGAAGGTTGAAACTCTTTTCACACTCTTCCGTCCAACAGAACTTAACTTCCTTGCGAGTTAATTTCGTCAAGGGCCCTGCAATCTTTGAAAATCCCTCAATAAATTTTCTATAATATCCAGCCAATCCAATAAAACTCCGTACTTTTCCTACATTCGTAGGTATCTTCCATTTCTCTACTGCTTCCACCTTGGTCGGATCCACCTTGATTCCTCGAGCTGACTAGAATACACTAAGATATCATCAATGAACACAATCACAAATTTGTCCAAGTACGAGTGGAAAACACGAATTATCAAATCCATGAAAATTGCTGGTGCATTGCTGAGACCAAAAGGCATTACTATGAACTCATAATGCCCGTAACATGTTCTAAAAGCAGTCTTCGAAGTGTTGCTCTGCTTGATTCGCACTTGATGATATCCAGACCTCAAATCTATCTTGGAGAACACGCTAGTACCGCCCAGTTGATCAAATAGATCCTCAATCCTTGGCAAGGGATACTTATTCTTGATGGTAAGTTTATTCAGTTCTCGATAATCGATACACATCCTAAACAAACCATCTTTCTTCTTTACGAACAAAACAGGTGCTCCCAGGGTGAAACACTAGGGTGTATGAAACCTAAATCCAAGAGTTCTTGTAACTGGATCTTCAATTCTTGCAACTCCTTTGGTGCTATTCGATAAGGTGCTTTTGAAACTGGTGCTGCTCTCGGTACTAGATCGATTGTGAATTCTACTTGCCTTTGGGTGGCAAGCCTGGTAAGTCTTCTGGAAACACATATCCATATTCCCGCACAATAGAAACATCCTCTATGCTCATCTTTTCGCCTTCACTTTCCACGATATTCACTAAAAATGCTTGGCATCCCTCTTTCTTCATCATTTTGATTGCTTTCATTGCAGTTATAATTCTCGGTATTACTCCAGCTTTAGCTACGTGAAAAGTAAACTTCTCATTTCCTGGGAGTTGGAACTGTACTTCTTTTTCACCATATCTAATTACAGCATGATTAACACTAAGCCAATCCATCCCTAAAATTACATCAAAATCATTCATCTTAATTACGTGAAGGTCTGCAAGTAAAACTCTGTCATTCATCCCTATCTTCACATTTTTGCACAACTTCATGATTCGGATGGAGTTTCCCGAAGGTATACTAACCTCAAGAGTTGATTTGTCTAACTCCTCACAATTATTTTCTATTTTCTTATACATCTTAGCAGATATGAATGAAGGAGTGGCTTCCGTATCAAAAAGTATAAGAGCAAGAGTGCCAAATACTGATAGCATACCTACCATTATTTTTGGTTCTTCCTCAGTTTCTTGCTGTGTCATAGCATATGAACGTGTCGGTCTAGCTCTCGATCCTCCTGCTGCTTTAGACTTTGGGCATTCTAGTATGGTGTGTCCCAGTTGACGTCATCAATAACATATTCGGGTTCCATATAAGCATGCTCCAAGGTGATTCTTTCTACATTTTGGGCAGGGAGAATTTGTTCCAAGTGGCGGTGGTCCTGATCCTCCTCCAATTTTATTTGCTTGTTCTGAATCTTATAGTTTCCTTTTCCAATCACCAGTCCTCCCCACTTGCGCTTTGCATGTATTTCCATCACCCTTTTATTCTGGTTACTATTGTTATTCTATCGAGACTCAATTTCTTGAGCTCTGGAAAATGCATCTGCAAAAGTCATCATCCCTGGTCCAGCCAAGATAGTGCTGATCTCAGATCGCAATCCCTTTTCAAATCGTCTAGCTTTCTTCTCTTTCGTATTGACAAGGTGTGTGGCAAATCTAAAGAGTCGATAGAATTCTCTTTCATATTCGAGAATACTCATTGTTCCTTGTTTTAAATGTAGAAATTCACTTTCTTTTTCATCTCGAAATGACTGAGGCATATAGTTTTGAATTATCACATCCTTGAAGTCTTCCCATGTCATCATTGCCTTCTGTTCAGGTGTCTTGGTACATCTATAAGCCTCCTACAGAAATCCGCTTCTTCCACAAATTGAAAAATAGCACACGCGACTTCTGTGCATCAATGCAATCGAGATAGGTGAAAATTTTATCCCACGACCTCAACCCTTTCTCAGCCTCTGCGAGGTCCTCCATTCCGTTGAATATTGGTGGATTGAAACGTCAGAATTTTTCAATTACCAAGGCTGGTTCATTTCTAGGAATAAGTTCTGATGGTGGTGGTGGTCATGCAGAGTTTGCATGAAATTATTGAGCTAATCCTCGAAGGATTGTCACCAAATCATCTCCTGGATCACTAGAAACGTTCTCAAAATTCTCATTAGTAGGTAGGTTTTGTGGTCTTCTCCGACTCATGATCTGATAAAAGTGTTATAGTTATAATAGTACTTTAATTAAACATAACAAATAAGATAATTAAACATATAAACATTTATATCCGCAAAATTGTTCCATTAAGGCACTTGAAACATCATTGTTAGTCATACATCAGTAGATTATGCAAAGTACTGTCTCAAAAGGGCCTATCAAGAGCGAAATCTAACATATATATACATACTACCCACTTAAGGGTCAAAAGGTTCCTACTATAGGAACATGTCGCTACTACTATAATAAGAGTCATAGCAAGTCTAAGTCAGTGTAGTATTAGTCTATCTAATCAATCACTTTCCCATCATCCCCAGGTCCATCCTCTCCAGGCTTCACGGGTGTGGCCGGAATCTCCTCCTTAACAAATGTCGGAACAAGAGGAGCAGGTGGCACGAGGCTCAGAAGCCAGGCATAGAACATAGATGCACAATAAGCTATGTAGTTCACCACCGGAGTTCCAGGTGGAATCACAAACATCTCATGGTATATGTTAAGAGCGTTGTTAGTCCAAGACTCCGGTACAGTGTTCATCAAGAGGAGACAATGGCAAAAATCATCCATTTCACCATTTCCTTATGCATCTAAATTTTTCATAAGGGCCATTTCCCTAATGTGGGTTCCTAATCTTGCTCTTCAGTCCGTCGCCAAAGTTGAGCTCTTAATCTTCTTCGAGCATTAATTTCGTCAATGTCCATCTAATTTACAAGTTCAAAACCATTCTAAGTTTATTTAAAAATTAAAGAACTTTAAATATTAAAATAAACACACCAGGAAATCTGATTGGTGTTTTCTCAACACACAATTTTAATCCCCAAGTATGAAGGATATCAATTGTAGTTTCGAAGATGACCAAGTTAAATATCGAATCCAAGGGAAGGATAAATATTACTTTAACTATTTTCTAGCAATTATGACTATGTTGAGAATTGTAATTGTTGGTTTGTAAACTAAGTAACAATTAAAATAGCAAATAAATAACAAGAACAAGAGAAGAGTTGTTGTGACCAGATAAGATGTTAGGTAGTTCGTCAGGCCATCCAGTTTTATTCGTTAATTCATACTTTCATGTGTCGATGTCTGACTCTACCTTGTGGTTTATGGACGCATCGCTAGACCATGCAAATCTATTCTATAGACACAAATAGATAAGCTTTTGACACGTGTGAGTATCCTCAGAGCAAGACGTATACTTTACCCCCTTTCTAGGTATTATCATAATCAATTATTTCCCATGCACTTAGTACTCTAACCCAATTTGATTTCCCTTTTTAGGTACTATAAAGTTATACTCTTAATCTTACTTGTTATCCCGAATTCAATTCAATTAACAAACATTCATATAAGACGTTTCTAATAAAACCTCAGAATCCCTTCACTTAGAATTATAACAATAAACCCTGCTCATTAGTGAACGCACTCAATCAATAACCATGTTATGCATTCAGACTCTACACAACGATTATTGATGCATAAAACAACTATGAGTATGGATTAAAAACGCATAATCTTATATAAAATAAACCACAAGTAGTGTTGTACGGAGTATACACACGAAATACAAATCAACTCATGAAACCTTCATAACCCTAGAACTACCGAAGTGGTTCTAGCCCATGATTGATCTAGGAACAGTCATGGTTAGATGGACCAATCTTACTTGAATCTCCAGCTAAACCTCTGTCACAGCTCCTCCTAGTCTCCTCTTGTGCTTCACGATCTTACGCTCTCTAAAACTCTCTAAAAGCTCTCTTGTTGTATATTGTGTCCTTGGTGATGTCTTCCTTGACGGCATGAGCCTCCTTTTATACTTGTAATCACGTCTCTAGGGCTTGGAATGGGCTTTTCAAGTGATCCCACGCGTTTTGGCCTCGAAAATCCAGATAAGGTAAGTTTCCGCACGACGGTTCGACCTCAGCAAACAGGTCGAACCACTGGCCCCAGGTCGAACCACAGGTCGAACCCACTTACTGTATAATTTTTGCACTTGGTTCGACTTCTTGTACAGGTCGAACCCCTCGAGTTTTGGTCGAACCACAAACGTCGTGGTCGAATCAACTTTCTCGTAAACTGGTTCGACCATGGTTCGACCTGATAGACAGGTCGAACCCCTCGAGTCGTGGTCGAACCCCTCTCCTGCACTTTTTCAACGCTGGTTCGACCTGCTAGAGAGGTCGAACCCTCCTCCAACAGGTCGAACCCATCTCTCTCCTTGGCGGTTCACGTGGTCTCGACTTCGTCTCTTCTATTCTTGGCACTTCCACTCCGATTTTGCTATGAAAACCACTTAAATAGCTCCACTAACACCGGATTCATGCTAATTCACAATATATATAGGTTTTCCACCTATTTCCACCTCAAAACTAGCACAAAACATGATGTCAAACTTGTGAATTTACACACTCATCAAACCCCCAAACTTACATATTGCTCGTCCCGAGGCAACCAAATCAAACCACAGGAGTCGTGTGTAATTCACCAAGATCAAGTACAACACATATCACACATGCAACTTCATTAAATCAAACAAGTATTAATTGATTCATATATATCACTCATGCAAAACCAATCCAACCACACACCATTCAGAGTACTAAGTAATCTAGCTCACAAGATAAGTATTTATTCTCTTTCACTCAAGTGCATGAGGCACTATATAGGCTAATATAAACACTCATATCAATCCATATTCACGCGTAACCATAAGCTTGGCAAAGGTCTCAAAAATCAACTTATAATCAACTCTTCACTAGGATCACAAAGGACTTGTTTTTGGGTTGTAATGTTAGCTCTTTGAAAAAGGTAGGAAAATTTAGGTAAAGTGACTTAAGACACTAGTAGAGAGTTACCTTGGAGGTTCTCGATTTCTTCTTCTTGCTGCAATATCTCCTCCAACTTCTCTTCTTCTTCTCATGGATTTTCCTTCTTTTCCGTGCATCAACATCATCTCATTAGACAATTCGGGTACCGGTTTTAGGCACTACCCTTCTTCTCTTTATCAATCAGCTGCTCTTAAGCTTAAAACTTCATGTTATAATCGACGTACTAGTTTCAGGCACTACCCCTAAATAAGATTTAACCATATTCTTTTCATCCAACCATATTCTATCTTCCTTTTTCTTCTTGCAACTCTTACTCACCTCAACTCTCTCTACCAATGAATAGGTTAATGAAGGCTCAAGTAAAGGTTTATAAGGTTATTTACTTCGGCTACCAAAGAAAAGGTTTTTAACGGCTCAACGGGGCATCCAAAGGTTAATAAAATCATTAGGAAGGACAAAATTTGGCTAAGTAGCTTAATCACAAAATAATGGCCTAAGATCATGTCCTAGCAATTTATCAATCATAAGTCTCACACAAGACTCCAAGCCAAGTTCTAGAATACGTTCATATGATTGGTCCTCTCAAGAATAAAACAATCATGATCAAGCATGATTAAAAAGGCTCAAATCCTCACATAGGTAAATAGAATCCTAAGTACTCCTCATAGCACATAATTAAGATCAATTCCACAAGAACTCTACATACTTATCAAATTATACATGCTTTTCATCAATAGAAATTAACACATGAACATATGAATGCAAAAAATCAACAGCCCATAAACCGAATCAACCATACAAGTATTCAACACTCATGAATCCATCTATCCTAATAATGATATCCAAGAATATACATGCCACTCACTCAATAAACACAGCCCAATCTGTAAAGAGAAAAAGAAGAATGGAGGTGAGTTGAATCGGAGAAAATCAAAAGAAAACCTGAAGATCTACTCCTCCGGAGCATCATCATCCTCATCATCATCATCCTCGTCATCCAATCTCTGCTCCACAGCTCGAGACAGACTGCTGATGTTCCTATCAATCAGATCCACCTGACTACTCACCCTACCAACCTGCTCATTCAAGGCAGTGAACCTCTCGTTCAACATGGCGTAGTTGGCGTTGGCGAGTACGAGCTGCCTATTCGTCTCCTGCTATGCAGCTACGACCGCGACCAGCCGCTCATGAATCAAGCGAAGCTGCTCCCGGGTATCATCCCAAACAGCCCGCTGCTGCTGCGTTACTGGCGCATGCTAAGGCGCGTCGTGCTGCTCCTCTTCCGGAATCTCCATCTCTGGCTGCTCATCTACCCGATGCTCGACCTCGGGCTGCTGTGGCCACTGTAATGGCTGGTGCGGTGGCGGATGGTACTCTCCCTGTTTCACAATTTGCTGTAGCTCCACCAACCTACCTTCCACACACAATCTAGCCACGGCTCTCCAATCCCCATTGGTCTTAACAGTCACGGACAGAGCAGTGTGTCCTAGGGAGTTCATCAACAAGTTCCTCGCCTCCCGACCAGTGATCATGTTGTTCACGTGAAAGGGAAACATAAAGTTGAATGGCTTTGGTCCTCTTGTGAAGAACCAATCACCATCTCTAAAATGTGCAAATCCTCCCTTTACACATGTGAGCATCACCAAGTCGGGCTCTCCTCTAACAGGTGTAATGCCGGTGAAGTCCATGTTGTAGTGCTCAGCTACAATCGTCAGCAACCCTCCAATGTTCACCTTCTGAAATCCAATAGTCCTGAATCGATGCAGTTGCGCGATGAAATATGCTCCCACATTGAACTTCACCCCATTCATCATGCACCATAGGGCGTAAAGCTCTCCTCTAGACACACAGCCACCCTCCGAACGAGCAAACAGTGCGTTTTCGAGCACTCGATCCATATACTTCAACACTGGATTCTTGATCGAGGTCGCACGAGCCTGTCTAATCTTATAGTCTCTGATCTCCCCAGTTATCTCACTCCAAAACCTATTAGCGTTGAAATGTCCATTCTCCACTCGAGAAATCTCTAGCGGCGTCTGAAAAAGCTGATTAAAATCCTCAGCCGTCCATCTCCTTCGAACTCCTCCTAACTAAAATGAGCACTGATACGAGTAGCCAAGTGGGTCCTTATCCATCTCAAAGTAGCAAACTACCTCCGCTGTAACATGGAAGTAAGTCGGCCTCTTCAACTCCATAAATCTACGGATCCCGACTCGATCGAACAACATCGTCATATCATCCCGGATGCTCATGAGTCTCATGGCCTCATCGTCTTGGTATCTTGTCCGAGCTATCTTTTCTGAGACCTCTGCCCACTTCTTTTTGATCTCATCCCAATCAGGCATTTGAATCTTGAAGTTTTCGGGAAGGCGTTCTTGCAATCTCAGCGTCTTCGCCACCTTATCTATGTTCGAAGGCCTATCTTACCTTTTTATTCGATCTTACTTCGGCTTCCTTCCCCTTCCCCTTGCCTTGCTCGGATCCTTGTCCGGATCCTTGTCCTGTACCTGAAAACAACTACTCAGTACAACCAACAAGACAAGAAAACAAGTAATTAATCGATTAGCATATCCTATACTCTACTCAAGAATTCAAGCATCCATGCTTCATCAACAACATATCACCTCAACAACCATCATCAAACACCACTTGCTTGTTCAACATGCTCAAAACTACTTCAATCACATATTCCTCGACATTCAAACACAACCATACAAGCATGCCTTCAACTTATCAAAGCAATTCACTTGAGTTTCAACAGGTCAAAACATGAACTCCTCAACTTTTGAACGATTCAATCCAAACCAACATGCTTATACTCATTAACGCACAATATCTTTGATCAATTCACATAAACACTCAAGTTCAATCAATAATAAAGCATTCTCAAACCAATGAACAAGAATTCATATGAATCAAATCAAAGTTTCAACATTCACCATGAAATTCACCCAACATCAACATCAATCCTCTTACCCACAACGAATTGCATACACTAAGCTTCAATCCTAGAGTAATTGAGTTGAGAAAAGATACCTTTAGCTTTTCCCACGGCAAAAGAACAATCAAACACTCAAATCCACCAAGAATTCGAGACTGAGCCCTAGCTTGCAGCGAAATTCGCCCAAATTCACGTCCAAGTCGTGAATTAAAGGTGTGGTGATGTGTAATCGGTGCGAAATCAAGTGTAATTGAAGAATTGGTGCAAGAGTGTAGTGATTTCGTGAAGGATCGAGGAAGGGTGAAGTGAAAAAGTGATCGAACCCTTTCAAAAATTGAACTTAAAACGCATACCTGGCTTGGTTCGACCTTGGGTTTGAGCTGTTGAACAGGTCGAACCACAACTGACGAGGTCGAACCACCCTTCTGGATGAATTTTTCTTCAGGTTCGACCTGAGTTCGACCTAATGGAACAGGTCGAACCAAAACGCATCAGGTCGAACCTCCCTTCTGTATGTTTCAGATCACTGGTTCGACCTAGGTTCGACCTGTTAAATAGGTCAAACCAAGAATGTCGTGGTCGAACCGAACTTCAGCCGCACTGGTTCGACCTAGGTTCGACCTGTAGGATCAGGTCGAACCATGCTTTTGAAGGTCGAACCACCTCACTGGACGATTTATCACTACGGTTCGACCTCCTGGCACTGGTTGAACCTACCAGCATTGATCGAACCTACCGGCATTGGTCGAACCTACCCCTGGAAGCTCCAAAATGCGTGTTCTTCAATCCCTACACACTTCAAACTTCAAAATGAATCATTAAGTACCAACTAGAGCACAACTTCATCAAGAATTGGTTCTTTAAAAACTTATCAATCATGAGTAACTCCGCAATCACTCAAAATACGAAACAACAAAACACCACGGAACATTAGGCAAGTTACAAAAAATCGACACATACAAACCGGTTAAAGTTTTAAATATGCCGCAAAAAATTAACTCCCCTAACAAACGTCACAAAGAAAAGATTATACTATCAGTGCTTATCAAGGTAAGTACATCACACCCCCCCAAACTTAGTAGAAACTATAGTCGAAACTAAGTTTGCAAAGAGATGTAATTGCCGATAAGTAAGCACCTAAAATATAAAAATTTCTTACTCACACGAAAGAAATAAAGCATTAAAATAGGAGGGAAAGCCCCCAACAGGCGCTCATGTTTAACGTCGGAGAGTCACGACGGTACCAACTCAGATCAAGGTATCTAAAAAGATGACACAAACATCATCCGGCAACTTATAATGCTTCAAGCGATATCCATTCGCCGTAATAATGTCTCCATCTTGGTCAATGAGCTCAAAACTCCCCCCTTCTAAGGCTCGATGAATCATGAACGGTCCCATCCACTTCGACTTCAACTTGCCTGCAAAAAGCTTTAAACGAGAGTTAAAGAGTAATACCTCGTCTCCTTGCTTGAACTCCTTGTACGAGATCTTCGAATCATGCCACCTCTTAATCATTTCCTTGTAGATCTCTGAATTCTTGTACGCACGTCTCCGAAACTCATCCAAAAGATTGATGTGAGTCATCCTCAACTCCTTCACATCTTTGAGAGTCAAGTTCAAGCTTCGCAAAGCCCAAAACGCTTTGTGTTGAATCTCTACAGGTAAGTGGCACGGCTTCTCATAGATAATTTGATACGGTGACATATCTAACACCGTCTTGTACGCGGTCTGGAACCCCCACATGACATCATCAAGCTTCAAAGCCCAATCCTTTCTATTGGTTCCGACCACTTTCTCCAGAATCTGTTTGACTTGACGGTTAGAGACCTCCGCTTGCCCATTCGCTTGAGGATGATAGGGTGTAGTAACCCTATGCTTAACACCATACCCTTTAAGCACCTTCTCAAGAAATTTATTAACGAAGTGCGTACCTCCATCACTAACAAGTGCTCTAGGGACTCCAAAGCGGGCAAAGATATGCTTCTTCAAGAAAGATATAACAGTTTTCGAATCATTCAAGCGAGTAGGAATCGCTTCCACCCACTTAGAAACATAATCCACCGCAAGTAGAATGTTGAGAAATCCATTAGATGGGGGAAAAGGCCCCATAAAATCGATACCCTACACATCAAAAATCTCGACCACTATGCTCGGCTGAAGTGATATCTCGTCTCTCCTACCGATGTTCCCCATGCATTGACATCTATCGCAAGACGCCACATAGGTCTCACAATCCTTGAACAACGTAGGCCAATAAAGAGTAGACTGAAGTACCTTGGATGTTGTCTTTTGAGCGCCGAAGTGCCCCCCGTTAGGTTGTGCATGGCAAAACTCGAGAACACTCTCCATCTCCATCTCAGGCACACACCTACGGATGATAGAATCCGTGCAAATCTTGTACACAAATGGATCATACCATATGAAAGTCTCAACATCCCTCTTGAATTTAGCAAGTTGATATCGGTTGAGATCCCTTGGAATTTCTCCCACAGCAATATAGTTAACATAATCCGCATACCATGGATCAACTCCCTGTGCAGCAACCACACACGCTCGCTCAACCCCTTCAACAAACACGGCCATGATCTTTTCATCCGGGAACATTTCCTCACTATACTCGAAAGAATTATCACAATGTTCCCTAGTCTCCAACCTCGAAAGGTGATCCGCCAACACATTATCAGAACCATTCTTATCCCGGATCTCCATGTCAAACTCTTGAAGTAGAAGAATCCACCTTATTATCCTAGGCTTCGTCTCCTTCTTCTCCATCAAGTACCGAATCGCCGAATGATCCGTGTACACAATAGTCTTCATGCCAACCAAATACTGACGAAACTTATCGAATGCGTACACAACAGCCAAAAACTCCTTTTCGGTCATCGTGTAATTCTTTTGTGCCGCATCAAAAGTCTTACTCATGTAGTAAATGGCGCAGAACTTCTTCTCCTTCAGCTGCCCAAGCACCACTCCAAGTGCTACATCACTTGCATCACACATTAGTACAAACGGTTGAGTCCAATCCGGTGTGATCAAGATAGGTGCAGTGATAAGCGCCTCCTTCAAAACTTGAAAAGTTGTTAGACATTCTTCATCAAACACAAAAGGAACATCCTTTTCAAGTAAGTGAGATAAGGGCTTGGAGTATTTTGAGAAGTCTTTTATGAATCTCCTGTAAAAATCGGCGTGTCCAAGGAAGGACCGCACTCCTTTTTCATTGGTCGGTGGTGGAAGCTTCTCAATTGCCACCACTTTAGCACGATCGACCTGCAATCCCTTGGCTGAAACATGATGCCCAAGAACAATCCCATCCTTTACCATGAAGTGGCACTTCTCCCAATTCAAGACAAGATTAGTCACTTGACATCTCTTCAAAACAGTAGCTAGGTTAAACAAACAAATATCAAAGGAGGAACCAAAAACAGAAAAATAATCCATGAACACCTCCATGATCTTCTCTATCAACCCATCGAATATTGCCATCATGCATCTCTGAAAAGTAGCAGGCGTGTTACATAACCCAAATGGCATTTTCCGAAAAGCAAAGGTCCCGTAGGGGAAAGTAAAAGTGGTCTTTTCTTGATCCTCGGGGGCAATCATGATTTGGTTGTACCCCGAGTATCCATCCAAGAACAATAAAACTCATACCCTGCAAGATGATCTAACATTTGATCCATGAAAGGAAGAGGAAAATGATCCTTACACGTGTTCTCATTCAACTTCCTATAATCTACACATGTACGCCATCCCGTAGGAATCCTTGTGGCTATCGCTTCTCCATCCTCATCTTTTACTACAGTCATTCCCCCCTTTTTAGCAACTACATGCAATGGACTCACATGGGGACTATCACTAATAGGATATATGATTCCAGCATCCAACCACGTAAGGATTTACTTCCTAATCACCTCTTGAATCGTGGGATTAACCCTCCGCTGATTCTGAATACTTGCCTTTGCCTCATCTAACAATCTTATCTTATGCATGCAATACGAAGGGCTAATTCCTTTCAAATCCTCAAGAGATCAACCAATCGCAGACTTATACTTCCTAAGAACAATCAATAACTCCTCAAGTTGATCTTCATCAAGAGAAGAAGATACAATTACCGGATATTTTTTATTGTCGCCAAGAAAGGCGTACTTCAAGTGTTCCGGCAAAAGTTTCAACTCCTCTTTCCTCACTTCCATCGGAGAGCTCTCATTATCCAAAGGTAAGTACTTCCTTGTCCACTTGACTTCTTCCACCTTAGTTCTTTCCGATTCAAACCTGTCATTACCCAAAGCAAGTAAGTTTTCAAGAAATTCAATACATACCTCGTTGGAGAGTCCGTCAAGCTCCGTAGTGGGATAAGTAAGAGACTCCATCAAACATGTCTCAAGAGGATCCTTTGACAGGATCAGAGACATATCCTCCTTCACAATCTCCTCCACCACGTCAATACTATAACACTGAGACTCCATGGGCATCTTCATTGTTTTGTCCAAGTTGAAAAGAACTTCTTCTTTGTCCATCCGCAATCTAAGCTCTCCTTTTTGAACATCAATCATAGCTCCAGCAGTAGCAAGGAAAGGTCTCCCCAAGATTAGAGGGATATTATCCTTGTCATCTTCCATCTCTAGCACAAGAAAGTCCATAGGAAAGACTAGCTTCTCCACTTTGACGAGAACGTCTTCAATTATACCTTTTGGAAACGTCATCGACCTGTCCGCCAATTGGAGAACCACTGTTGTAGGGGGCAACTCCCCCAAACCAAGCCTCTAAAAGATGGACAACGGCATCAAATTGATGCTTGCCCCTAGATCACACAAAGCTCGCCGTGCCGGCCCCTTTCCGATCTCACATAGAATAGTGAAGCTCCCCGGATCCTTCATCTTTTGCGGCAGCTTCCTTTGTATGATTGAGCTGTAATTCTCAGATAAATTCATAGTTTCAATTTCGATTAAGCTCCGCTTCTTCAACAATATGTCTTTAAGAAATCGGGCATAGTACGGCATCTCCATGATTGCCTCTGAGAAAGGAATGCTCAAGCTTATCTTGTTCATTATCTCTGAAAGCTTCTTGAACTTCTCTTCCAATACCTTCTTCACAAGCTTGTAAGGAAACGGCGGAGGTATCTTTATTTTGGTAATCCCCCATTCATCACGATCAACCTTCTCCGTTTTTTCCTTTTCGGCTCTCAATCGCTTGGCTCTCTCTCACTTTTTCTCAGCTATTATCTCTGTACTTTGCTCATTCCGAACCACTGGAGTAGCATTAACATCATCGAGAGTGTTCGGAGTAGCAACAGGCAACTTCTGGATGGGTTCGACCAGGGTTCGACCTGTGGAACAGGTCGAACCAGGCACGTAATGGTCGAACCGCTCTTCTGGATAACTGCTCTCTTTTTGAATTCGAGGTTCGACCTGGGTTCAACCTGTTGAGTAGGTCAAACCACGGCCACCTAGGTCGAACCAACCTATTGTACTCCTTCCGCCCTTCGGTTCGACCAAGGTTTGACCTGTTGGATAGGTCGAACTATGTCCATCGTGGTCGAACCGTTGCTGCGACAAAACAGAGTGCTCCAAGTTGTGCGGTTCGACCTGGGTTCGACCTGTTGGATAGGTCAAACCATCATTGATTTGGTCGAATCAGTGTTCTGGAAAAACAGAGTGCTCCGAATTGTTAGGTTCGACCATGGTTCGACCTGTATGCCTGGTTGAACCATCTGCAGTTTGGTCGAACCGATGCTGTGATTCTTCCTGATCGTGTCCAGTGCGTTGGTTCGACTTCCCTTGTATGGTTTGACCTTCAATGTTGGTCGAACCATAGTCGAATCTTGCCCTAGACATGTCCAAATTTAATTCCGGCCTCATAGGTCCCTCGTACTGCGTTCCCGACCTCAATTTGATGGCGTTGCAGGACCTTGGATTCTCAATACTTTGAGACAGGAACTTCTTCTTTTCAAGAGTTTGAGTAAGCTTGTTAACACTTCCTGCCATCTCCCCCATCAGCAATGTAAGGTCCTTCACCTGTTTAGATATAACCTCATGGTTTGCATCGATTTTCTTTTCAAGTTTGGCCTCAAGGCGGTTCACTCTTTCATCGTTCTTGGCCATATACCTGTTCACAGTATCCTCAAAACCCGGTTTCCCTTCTTCCACCTTAGCACCCGGATCAACACCCATCAGAGGTTGAATCGCATTATTTGGATTGCTCCATGAGAACTCCGGCCTCCTAGGCTGTTGATAACCACCCGGGGGACCACGATTATTAAAGTTTCCTCGATAGTTCTCTTGGTAGTTCCAGTTTCCTTGATCTGGATACCTAGTCCCTTGAATACTTTGACCCATGGCATAGTGTGCCTCTTCCAACTCCTCTTGGATTGGTCCATCATTCTTCAACTCCTGCTGCATGATTGGTACGCGCTGAGATAATTCGCTGATTTGCTTCTTTTGGGATTTAAGTAGCTTGTTGATATTGGACAAGCTAGAGACGATCTCATCCTCTCTACTTGTTTTTACCATTGCTTGTTCAACCTGAGCTACCTTCCCAAGGACATAAGTACCTCTAACTCTATCAGTTGGCCAATCCCTCGAATTCATCGAAATATCTTCAAACAACTTCTCGACCTCTACGGATGACTTTGTAAGCAATGCTCCATTAGAAGAAGCATCTAATAACACTCGTGAATCACAGTCCAATCCATTGTAGAATATACTGATATATTGAGCTTTAGATAACCCATGTTGAGGACACTTCCTAAGCATGTCCTTGAATCTATCCCATGCTTCATGAAATTTCTCACCTCCACCGATAGCAAATTGGTTAATGTCTTGCTTCATCTTAAACACCTTTGAAGGTGGCATGTACCTCTCCAAGAACCTTAACTGTAGTTGCTCCCAAGTGGTGCACTCAGCTGCGTTTATAGTGTCGTACCAATCTCTCGCCTTTTCAGTAAGCGAGAATTTGAACAAGAGGATCTTCCTAGCATCTTCATGTTCTCCTGTATCTTTTTGAGTACTTGCATAGCCCAAGAACTTGTTCAGATGCTACTGCGGATCCTCGAAAGACCCTCCTAAAAAGGAGTTCCTTTCTATCATGCTAATAAGAGCGCGATGAAGATCGAAAGCTGCATTAGCTCCCCTCGCTCCTAGAAGCCCAAAATTTCCAGCCCCATTATTTCTGAAAACCTCTCGGATGGCTAGATTATCCGGATTCGCTGCCATGTTGACTGTCCCTACTCCCGAATTAACTTCAGTTGTAGCTTCAATCGTCTGCGAATTCTGCTCGTCAACTTCAACCCCAAAATTCAGAGCTTCAGTTGGATCAATAATCTTTGCCTTGCTATTCTTCTTCTTCTTCTTTCTTGACGATGCTCCGATTTCAGGATTATAGGGTTCAAGTTCACCTTTCTTTGATCTCGTGAGCATACACCTAAAAAGAACTAGAATTAAAACAGCAAAACAAGATAAATAGCCCTAATAAACTAGAAATAACAAAAAGATATATTAAACCATCCCCGGCAACGGCGTCAAAAACTTGATTGGCGTTTTCTCAACACACAATTTTAATCCCCAAGTATGAAGGATATCAATTGTAGTTTCGAAGGTGACCAAGTTAAATATCGAATCCACGGGACGGATAAATATTACTTTAGTTATTTTCTAGCAATTATGACTATGTTGAGAATTGTAATTGTTGATTTGTAAACTAAGTAACAATTAAAATAGCAAATAAATAACATGAACAAGAGAAGAGTTGTTGTGATCAAATAAGATGTTAGGTAGTTCGTCAGACCATCCAGTTTCATTCGTTAATTCATACTTTCGTGTGTCGATATCTGACTCTGCCTTGTGGTTTATGGACACATCGCTAGACCATGCAAATCTATTCTATAGACACAAATAGATAAGCTTTTGATACATGTGAGTATCCTCAGAGCAAGATGTATACTTTACCTCCCTTTCTAGGTACTATCATAATCAATTATTTCCCGTGCACTTAGTACTCTAACCCGATTTGATCTCCCTTTTAAGGTACTATAAAGTATACTCTTAATCCTACTTGTTAACCCGAATTCACAATTAACAAACATTCATATAAGACGGTTCTAATAAAACCTCGGAATCCCTTTACTTAGAATTATAACAATAAACCCTGCTCATTAGTGAACGCACTCAATCAATAACCATGTTATGCATTCAGACTCTACACAACGATTATTGATGCACAAAACAACTATGAGTATGGATTAAAAATGCACAATCTTATATAAAATAAACCACAAGTAGTATTGTACGGAGTATACACACGAAATACAAATCAACTCATGAAACCTTCATAACCCTAGAACTACCGAAGTGGTTCTAGCCCATAATTGATCTAGGAAAGATCATGGTTAGATGGACCAATCTTACTTGAATCTCCAGCTAAACCTCTGTCACAGCTCCTCCTAGTCTCCTCTTGTGCTTCACGATCTTACGTTCTCTAAAACTCTCTAAAAGCTCTCTTGTTGTATATTGTGTCCTTGGTGATGTCTTCCTTGACTGCATGAGCCTCCTTTTATACTTGTAATCACGTCTCTAGGGCTTGGAATGGGCTTTTCAAGTGATCCCACGCATTTTGGCCTCGAAAATCCGGATAAGGTAAGTTTTCGCACGACGGTTCGATCTCAGCAAACAGGTTGAACCACTGGCCGCAGGTCGAACCACAAGTCGAACCCACTTACTGGACAATTTCTGCACTTGGTTCGACTTCTTGTACAAGTCGAACCCCTCGAGTTTTGGTCGAACCACAAACGTCGTGGTCGAATCAACTTTCTTGCGAACTGGTTCGACCTGATAGACAGGTCGAACCCCTCGAGTCGTGGTCGAACCCCTCTTCTGCACTCTTTCAACACTGGTTCGACCTGCTAGAGAGGTCGAACCCTCCTCCAACAGGTCGAACCCACCTCTCTCCTTGGCGGTTCGCGTGGTCTCGACTTCGTCTCTTCGATTCTTGGCACTTCCACTCCGATTTTGCTATGAAAACCACTTAAATAGCTCCACTAACACCTGATTCATGCTAATTCGCAATATATATAGGTTTTCCACCTATTTCCACCTCAAAACTCTCCAAAACTAGCACAAAACATGATGTCAAACTTGTGAATTTACACACTCATCAAAATCCTATAGTGTAATGATGTCATAATTTAAGGGAATGAGTTATCCTAGGAATGTAGTATTATGACCTAAGTTAGGTACTTGAGCAAGTCCGATATAGACTGCTCTGATACCACGCTGTAACACCCCGGGTTACGCTATGGGATTGTGACGCTACTAGATATACATTTCCCAATATAATAATAAAGGGGGTCGAGAATGTACATCGAAAATAATATTAAAAAACTCCAAAGCGATAATATAATAAAGCAAAAGTTGTATAGAGATTCTTTTACATAATATTATCTACTCTCCCGAGTAGAGTGGAATATTCAAAATAAATACGTTCAGATGATATATCTGAAATAAAGTACTAACAAAATACTAAAATTTAAGTTATAATATAGAGTCTTCTAAGGGCTTGGGACATCTGCATGAGCCTCTTCATCTTCTAAACCTTGTTCTGAAAATCAAAAAGGGGTGAGCGTCTAAAATACACTCAGTGGGTTAACTTAAATGACTACACAGTTAAAAATAAATATGCATGCCAAACATATCATAAAATGTAACATATGCCAATTTAATAAATAATTTTGCATGTTGTCGTTCGATAACTAAATGAAAATATTTTAGACCGAGCCGTCATCTGATAACTTCTATTAGTATGTATATGTGCATCGAATCGTCATTCAATATGAGTATTAGTAGATTTGAAATATTTTTAGTACCGAACCGTCGCACGATAACTTGTATTAGTTGGTATATGTGCACCGAGCCGTCACCTCGTACAAGTGTTAGTAAGAAAATATTTGTCATCGAACTAAAAGCACACATGACACATAACATGATATATAAGTAACACATATCACATCTTAAAATAGCAATCATGATATAAAATGTAGCACTCGGTAAAGAGTGAAAGTACCCAACCTTAAACTTATTGGAAGCGTGTAAAGTGACTAGGCTTGCCCTTCGATCTCAGGTGTGCTTGCAAGGTATACTAAACTGAGTTCTACTTCTAATAATAATTTCTAATACTTAAACTAAATTTATAATATAGTATAATTAATATAAACTAATTATTAACTTAAGAAAATATAAATAATTTATCGTTAAATTAAATGAGTTAAAATAAAATATTTATACTTAAAATAATTAAATAAAAGATACATATTTCTTTTAAAAGTTAAAAATAGTAATAAATCTAAACATTAAAAATATGAAGACAAATGACATTAATTTTATTAAAAATGAATATTAAATAAAGATTCTACTCCTAAAATAATAATAGTGACAAAAATTATATTTAATATTTAATATAAAAAGTTAAATTAAATTAAATAATAATATATATATATTAAATAAATAAAATAGAATAAGATAAATAAATAAATAAATAAACATAATTACAGCAATACGCACGCACCCAACCATAAATGTGCAGTTTGGTTTCGAAACTCACTATTCAAATTTCAAAACTTAATTACGTTTGTTTTTTTTAATATTAATATTTTTAAAAATTACAATCAAGTCCCCGCATTATATTAAATTCTCATTTATACCCTAAACTTTAACCTTATTATAAAATGACCCAACTTGAGTTATACAACTCCGTTTGAAAATCTGAAAGTACGTATGGAGTCCTCGCAAGGTGAGGATCACACACATATCAAATTTTCATGAAAATAATGAAGTTTAAAGGGGACAAATTTTTCACACGAAGTGGGTCTCTTCTCATCTTCTTCATTTCACGTCCAAACTCAAAATTAATTTTATGTTTGTGATCTTCGTGAAGAGAGCTTCAAAATGGCCTATAATATCAAAGTTATGTCACATTGAAACAAAATATGCCTTTAAAAGGTTGAAAACTTCGACTGAGCTTTTCTAACTCATAGCACATCTATTTCATAAAAGAATTATATATATGAAATCTACGCTTCGAGACGATCAATTCCATATATAGCATGATAAAGATTGATTAAGAATATAAAATCTCCAAAACTTGCAGAAGCTGTATATACACGGTTATACTATATATATATATATATATGTATATATATATATATATATGTATATATATATATATATATATATATATATGGTAATCTTATTTGCACACCTCTTTGCACACCTCTTCCTATTGAATACACACCTCATTATTAAAAAGTTAAAATTAATATTTTAAAAAGTCTAAATTATCCTTAATTTACTAAATACACACATTATGTATTTTATATATTTAATTATCTTTTAAGTCTTCGTCTTCATTTCTATACACCTGATTATAAACTGTAAATTGATTATTCATTCTTCTAAGTCTTCGTCTTAATTTCTATATATTGCTTTTGTGCTCTGTATCAAAATACAATTGATCCACCCATTTGATGTTCACACTTCACATCGTTTTCCTTAACGTAGAGTCCCCCGGGATTGAGAATTGAAATAATCTCAATTCCGTTGACGAAAGCTAAATTGCCAAGCACAAGCACGAAGATTAGATTTTGATTTATCAGTATGTGATTTTCTCCAACATTAACGATTTTCTTCATAAAAGGGACTTGATTTAGAATGATTCTTGTAATAAATAAAAGCATCATTTTTAAAAAATAAAAATAAAGTGAAGTCATGCAGTGACATTGGATAGAAATTGAGAAATATCAAAATCCAAGTAAACTTCTGGATAGAAGTAGAGTCGAAGAAATTTAGGGGTAACGGAGAGAGGGAAGGTGTATTAGAATGCACACGCGCGTCGCGAAAGGAACTTCAAAATTTGGGTTAGAGAAGTTTGTAAGAAAAGATTTGTAGAGGTGTGTATAAGGTTAATTTTAAAAGGGTAAATTAGAAATTTTAGGGGTGTGTATAAAGTAAAATTAAGAAATAAAAAATTATAGAGAATGTGTATTTAATAAAAGGGTGGTATTTAATAAAAAGGGGTGTGCAAATAACAACACTCATATATATAATATATATATATATATATATATATATATATATATATATATATATATATATATATATATATATATATATACATACATATATATATATATATATATATATATATATATATACATATATATATATATATATATATATATAACCAAATATGTACTCTATTAAAGGAAGAAAATAATAAAAAAAATATAGATACATTTCTCCTGGAATTAACCGTGCTCTCACTCTCCCTCCAATTATAAAGAAAGATGATATATATATATATATATATATATATATAGGGTGAAGTTAGATAAATAGATAAGTTCAGTGGATTCACCAAAATCTACTAAGATACACAAACGTGATAATATTGGGAGTTTAACGTAAGTTGTTATCGTCATCTATGTACTTTCTCAAATCTAACAAGATTTTCTTCCATTATTAATATATTATAATTAATATATACATATCCACCTATTATATATATATATATATATATATATATATATTATATAAAAAAATGCTATTATTATGGATATTACACATATGGTCCACTGTTGAGAGTGAAAATAAGCGTGTTTGATTGTCCAATTTAACACCTAATTGATGAGAATTGTTGTTATATATTAGCACAAGGGTCTTATATTCAATATATGTGAGAAAAATTTGTACTTGAGGTATTTTATTGTGTTTTAGGTGGAAAAAGGGATCAAAAGTGCCAAGTTGTAGAAAAGGTGCAATTTGTGCAAGGATGCTCTGAAACGCATGTCCAACTTGTGTAATTATTCTGTATGTGTGTGGTGCTCTAAACTAGAAATGTGATATATATATGGAAAGCTACAGAAGAGAGGGTCGTTTTGGTATAAAGAACACTTCAATCGGATTCCAAACGAGAAAATTATGATCAAAGTGGTGACGTCGCACAAGCTGTGCCGAACAGAACGGCTGTGCCACTTTGCATGAATTTTTATACATTCAAATATTTGGTTTTCATAGATTTATTTATATGGATAGAAAGCCAAGGAATAGAGGATCACGCGAGTGCAAGAATTACACAAATCGAAGGTTGGATGTGAAAGTTATGCGCGAAACGGTGAGACTGCGCAAGCTTGCTCGACCAATGGAAGCTTGCTCGACCAAAATTATTTTGGTCGAGCGGGAGAGGTCATGTTGAGCAAAATGACCAAAAACTTACAGAGAGCATGCTTGACCATTGCTTGACTTGGAGGCCTTGTTCGACTTCTGAAGGCTTGGTCGAGCATAATGTTGCTGATGCTATTTTTGGTAGTTTCGGGTTTCTTTTACCAAATTTAACGTATGTCTCAAGTAAAAGACCATCCAAGGCCTATAAGGAGAGCTTATAAGTATAAAAGGAGGTGTAGATCACGTCATAGAGATCATATTGAATTGGAGAAAGGCCACAACAATACTACACCCCACAAGGGGGATCACCCCTCAACCATCATCCACATTCTTTCCTCCATCAATCCATCACTTTGAAGATTCGTTTGTGGAATCAAGAAGAGAACCAAGAGGAGAATTCAAGATGGAGAAGGACGCGACAACTCCCAAATCTAGGGTTTATTTCATTTCCTAATTTATCTTGTAATTTTATAGACATCCGGGTAAGATCTATCCAACACCCATGATTGTTCTTCGTAACATCATGGGCTACAGTCTTTTTGGTAGAACTAGAGTTGTGAAGGTTTTTACGAATTAATTAAACTTTCGTATATAAACTCCATACAACACTACTTGTGGATTGATTTTATATATGATTGTGTTGTCTTAATCCATATTCACGGTTGTTTTGTACATCTTCAATTGGTATATAGAGTCTGAGTATATATCTTGGTTGTAGATTGAGTGCGTTCACCGTTGAACAGGATTTCATGTTATAATTCTAAGTAAGGGGACTCCGAAGCTTTATTAGAACTATCATATACGAATACTTATTAATTGAATTGAATTCGGGTTATAATTGATACCAATTGGCCAGAGAAATAATTGATACTGATAGTACCTAGAAAGGGGGTGGAATTATATCTCTTGCTCTGAGGTTATTCACACGTGTTACACGCATGTTTACTTGTATCTATAGAGTAGATATTCGTGGTTTAGTGATGCGTCCATATTCCACAAGGCAGAGTCGGACATCAACACACGGAAGGAAAATTAATGAGTGAAACTGGATTATCCTAGAGCTACCTATTCTCCTACTTGATCCACTTTCGTATTCTTCAAGTGAGATTTTATTTTATTTGTTATTTTAAATAATTATTTATTATTTATTAGATTAAATCCCAATCTTTATTGCTTTTCGTCTTAATTAATTTAGTTAATAATTAAATTGATAATACGCCATCCTTTGGGTTCGATAATTCACTTGGTCGCTCGCTTAAGCTGCAACTGCTATCCTTAATACTTGGGGATTAATTTTTCGTGCAAAGAAAATGTGCATCACCCACCACACTCCACTAATACAACTACCAACTATACATAAAATAATAATACTTCTTAATCTACGTGCAAAAAGTAAATAAATACATTGAGGATGGACTGAGGGAGTATTTTTAGCAACCGAATGCAATCCGCTAGTAATTATCAAAGGATTAGCAAACCAAATGATATTTTTCTATTAGCAATGGAATGTCAATGGATTTATTCTCTATTTTACCAAAGGAATTCAATCCGTTGGTTATTACCAACGGATCACCAAGGAAATCTTTATATAAATTACCAATGGAATTTTTAGCAACAGATTATCAACAGAATTATTTACCAATGGAATTGGTTTTCGTTGCTAAAAATTTATCAACCACCACTTTACCAACGTAAATTTACCAATGGATTCCATTGCTAATCTGTTGGTAAACCAATTTAACAATAAAATTAAGGCTTTTACTAACATAATATTACATTGGTAAAAAAATAGTTTTTTGTAGTATTATGTGAAATAAAATATTTATTTATCAGTTGTCTTCCTTATGATATGACGGACTCACAATTTTATTTATTTATTTTTTATAATTTTTTTTTCCTAAATTAAGTTTTCTATTTAATTTTGTCGGTTTTTTTAGGGGACGGCTATTTGCACCCCAATATACTAAACGAACCCCATAAATTAATAAATTTAAAATATGTTAATGTGAGAAGACATAATTACCCTTATATAAATAAAATCAAATTAATTATGTAAACCCAATTAAATTTCTAAATGCATCCCAATTAAATCTTTGGGTGCACTATACTTCACCTGCAAAAATAGTTATTAATCGCCAAACCCTAAATCAAAAGGAGAACGGCTCTTTCCCCAAAATCATGTTCAAGACCAAGATCACTCACCAATACGACATTAGTTCCGGGAGAAGAAAGTCTAAGGTTTTGACGCATCGTCATCAATAGCGGCTGGGAAGAAGAACAAAGAGCCTTAGAGAGGAATGGGGGTGGAGATCGGAGAACCTTCGGATGCAAGAAGGATTGACGAAAATGACGGAGATCAACCACCAATCTTTCACAGCCGTTGATCATCTTCCTGATCCCGTGAATTTCATGGTGATGAACACGCGCTCCAATCGCTTATCAGCTTCCCATATCCTCCCAAATGAATCTAAACCAGACTGCTTATCTGGGTTATCATGGCCAAATGGGTGTTGGAAGTTTACCGAATTCCAATCAAAAATTTGGGATTAATTATGGGTATATGAATCATTCTAATTTTTTTGTACGAGTGCTGTTTGTAGATTCTTTAGACAGCTCTCTTCAACCTCAAATGCTTATCTCTACACTACTGTAATCACTTCTACTTGATTTCTGTAATATTCATCATCGATCATATGATTGTTACTGCTTATTGCTCTTTTGTTGTTTGAGATTCTATAATTACGTATAAAAGTATAGATCGAGAGAGAGATAGAGATGATGATCAAAACTAATTTAGAGTTGAATTGAAAGACTGTTTTTGTGTTTGATTAAGGAGAAATTTGTAGTCATACATATGAACATGCAAGAGAATAGAATTTAGATTCACTGTTCCTGTGTTGTAATATCAGGAAAGAAATTGTAGTCAATCTCGTTGGAAGAAGAAGGAATTTTAATTTTAATCATTAAAATACAATTGGGTACATTTAGAAATTAGTGTTAACTAATCTTATTTTATTATTTGTATAAGGGTATTTATGTCATTTCACATTAGCATATTTTAAATTTATAAGTTAATGGGGTTCGTTTAATAAATTTGGGGTGCAAATAGCTGCCTTTTTTTATAAACCTTATCAATTCATGAATTAATGTTTATTTAAATCAATTTGCAATTACCTTATTTAACCTCTTGTATTTATATTTATTTACTTTATTTAATATTCAATTTTATTTTTTGGATAGGTCTTAGGTGTGACCGTCTCACGGATCCTCTTATGTGAGACGGATTACCCATGGATACAAAGAAGTATATTTTTAATTCAATTAAAAAATAATTAATTAGAAATAAGGGCGGGCCTTGTTGGTTATATTAATTAACTATAATTAAGAAATTACGGAATTGAATTAACGACGAAAGTGCCCTGTTGCTGTTTGCATAATGAAATTTTATTTTTTCTTATGTCCTTTAATAGATTATTTTATTAATTAATAAAAAAATATTTTTTATTTTTTATTTTTAAAAAATTCATAATCGAATATCACTTTTTATTACAATGTTATCACTTTTTATTCATCTTACTAATGAATCATAAAATAGTATATTTAATTCATTATCACCTTTTGTTGTTCAAAATATTTATTTTTTATTAAAATTAGTATCGCTTTTTATTCATCTCACGAATAGTTTATAAAATAGTGCAATTCGACTATTATCACTTTTCTTTTATCAAATATATCACTTTCTATTAAAAAGTTATCACTTTTATTTTATCAATATTTTTTATATTAAAAAAATATTACTATTTTAAAAATATATTATCGCATGTTATAAATTTATAATATTTAAATTAAAAATAAATTTTAAATTATTATATTTTTAAATAATAAAAATATAAATTAAATAAGAAAAAGCGTAAAAAATATATATACATGTCACACCTAATTAGTTTCTCTTTGATAATATATTTTAAAATTTTTTAATTTGAGATCAACCAAACAAGACCCTTTAAATTTTACTCTTTAATTAAATTTTCAATTTTCTAATTTTATGATAATTAAACAAGGCCCTTTAAAATTATCTAATTGGATTAATGGGTTATCCGTCTCACATAAAGGATCCGTGAGTTGGTCTCACCCAACTCTTTTCCTTATTGTTTTATAAAATATAAGTTACTTATCTATCCATTAATAAAAACCATTGTCAATTACCTTATTTAACTTGGCATTTATATTCATTTGCCTTATTTGAGAAATCTTTATATATTATATTTTTTCTATTACTTAATAAAATTTAATTTGTATTTTTTATTGATTTGATTTGATTTAATTGATTTCTTAATTTTTAAAATTATATCAGTAAATTTAACGATAATTTAATGAGATTTATTAATTTATTAACATAAATACTTTGATAATTTGTCCATACATATCAAAATCTATAACTTTTATGTATGTGTTTCTCTTTTCTCCCAAAATAGCGGCTTAGAACATTCTTATGTGGCTTAAAGCATTCTTATGTTTCAATTTTCTTTTTCTCTTTGAAGATTAGTAATTGAGATAGTCCTGTTAAAAGAATATCTATTTTCTTTAATTTTTTCCAGTAGGATACTATCAAGTTATGGAATTCATCGCTCTAAGTAAAAAATAATCGACGCCATTACTTTAAAAAAAAAAAAAAGAGCCACACGAATTTTGAATTTAGTTGCTTGGATTTTTTCATTGTAGTGAAAATAAAAAATTTCTTGAAAGATAGAAAAAGTTAGTTGTTGAAACTGAGTATATGATATGTTTATTTTTATTTTAACTCATGTGTAATCTAAAGATTTTTGGATAGAAAAAGTATTTAAAATTAAAAAAAAAAAAAAATAGGGTAAGTCTTGCGTGAAACCGTCTAACGTGAGATAATTTTACACTTTTTAA
Source organism: Pogostemon cablin (assembly GCA_023678885.1). Taxonomy (NCBI): domain Eukaryota; kingdom Viridiplantae; phylum Streptophyta; class Magnoliopsida; order Lamiales; family Lamiaceae; genus Pogostemon; species Pogostemon cablin. Next base: position 18,537,513 of record CM042975.1, on the reverse strand, counting down.
AAACAATTACCACTTTGGAAATAAAACATTATCACTTATGCTAAAAAATATTATCATTTTTCATTTATATTATAAATTGTTAATGAAATAGTATTATTATTTTTCATTAATTGAGTATCACTTTTCATTATAAAAGGTATTATACGTCCCACGTAAGGGCTTATGTAAGTCGGTCTCACGCAAGTTTTTGCCAAAAAATTATTAATATATTTGAGATTTAATTAAAAATTTTATTAAAATTAAGTAAATATTATTGCAAAATTCTAAACAATTTTATTTACATATATTTAAAAAATTAAATGAATTTAAAAAGAGTTATAAAATTGTAATGAGATTCATATTTAAAATTTTAAATATGTTTTAATTTATTCTAAATAAAAAATATTTATAAAAACATTTAATAATATTTAATAAAAAAGGTTAAAATTTTATTTTGAATTTATCATATTTAATCTTTTGAAATTAATATGCCAATTAATTCAATATCAACCATAATTAAAATATATATTTAATTACGCAACAAAAATAATAAATGGTAATACATTATCAATTACCATAAGTTTGTTTTTTTTTTATATTTTAAACATTTTTCAACATTTATTTTTCTTTTCATACGAGTTTTTTACATTTCCACATGAATTTTCATTCGAGACACTCTCTTGTGAGACGGGTGTGAGACGGTTCGATCCATCACTAAAGTATGTTTATTGTATAGATAAAGTATATTTTTTTGCAGTTAAAGTATATGTCAATAATTAATCAAATTATAACACACTAAAATCATACTTTAATTCATAATCAAGCATACTTTAGGAAACATACTTTAACAACTATTAAACGTATTTTATCTAAATAATAGACATACTTTAACACGTCCCACAAACCATCTTACTTAAATAATATTGTGAGACTTTGCCTTTTCATTTTTATAATCTAATTAATGGCATGCACTACTTTTATCTTTTTATATTTTCCTTTATAATACATATAATTTTGTAATTTATCGTTCTGTAAAAATTAGTGTTCTATATTAAATAGTGTTATTAATTAAATTTTGTTATTAATTATATATTTTTTTATGTACATCTAGAAGATTAATGAATAAATTGTTGATATTTGAGTTTTAATTAGATTTAAATTAATTATTAATAGTAACTAACCTAGGTGGATTTCTGTGTTATTGTTTGAAAGCTAAATTAATTAATATTATTATAATGATTTGAATTTTTAAGATCTTATAATATTTTATTCTATGTTCACATTGTATTTACTTTTACATATCAATTATCCTTTACATCGATCTCAATAATGAATCAAATTTGAAATTTCAAAAATTAATGTTAAAGCTCTTCTACTACTAATTAAGTTCCTTACAATCATAACACAGCTCGTCATCTGCAACGTCAACTCTATTAAAAAATGTGATAATCTATTTCATTTTTCTATTTCATCAATTATTTCATTTATTAAATAAATATCATGTGCTACAATCTTTAACTAATTTACGGCAAGTGTGCAATAGTTTAATTAATTCTTTTTATTGTATCTATCTATCTATACTACTATAAAATCAAAATGAATCCCCCAAATTTTGACCAATTTTAATTTTAATCCTGACCCTTAATTAACTAAGGTTAAATCACAGCCATCAATCACTCCCTTATAAATTTTATTAAAAAATTCTGTGCCTTTTAGATAATTCAAATAAAATTTAAGGATTTCTTTGCAAATTACATTGAATTTGGTAGACGATTCATGAACCCTAATTGGATACATACTTCTGTCTTTCCTTTCTTCCAGCGTCTCTTTTTCTTTCTTTTTCTGTGGCTCGATCTGAACGCAAAAGTAGTGATGGTGATCGGAGGAGGCGAGTTGCTTCTCTGCAGATTAGAATTACTGATTTAGACAGGTTTGAATTTGATTCTTTTATTTTAGATAATTCAAATAAAATTTAAGGATTCTTTGCAAATTACACTGAATTTGGCAGACTATTCATGAACCCTAATTGGATACACACTTTTGTCGTTCCTTTCTTCCAGTGTCTCTTTTTCTTTCTTTTTCTGTAGCTCGATCTGAATGCAAAAGTAGTGATGGTGATCGGAGGAGGCGAGTTGCTTCTCCGCAGATTAGAATTACTGATTTAAACAGGTTTGAATTTGATTCTTTTATTTCCATCGAATTATTGTTGTTTTCGTTGTTTATTAAGTTTTGATTTCCGGTGTTTTGATTTTGAAACGAATTTTAGTAATCAGTACTTATCAGAGCTGTTGGCAGATCATCAGAAGCTAGGCCCGTTCATGCAAGTTCTTCCCAGTTCCCACCTGTAGCAGGCTATTGAATCAAGATTTTTTTTATTTTTCCTCACCTATTTGCCTACTGATTTTTTTCATACTTACTCTATGAATTACTGAATATTTCTGAAGTATTCATATCTCTTCAGAATCGGAACATCAATTACAGGCTCAATCTTGAAATAGAATTGTATTATATTTTTATGTTATACACATGTTTTCTTTCACTGTTACATAGGTCATGGATTTGGGATGGATGTCTATCTGTACTACCAGCTCAACTTTATCAGGTATCATTTTGACAATTTTGTTAGCTACTATGCCTTTTTAATAAGTAATGAACAATTATATATCTCTTGCGATAGGCTTGTGGCTGTATCTTTGTACCAGTCTGGGTACTGTATTGTCCTAGACAGGTAGATATTTTTCCTTTAAGTTAGTTCTATTTTCCGTATATGACATTCTCTAAGCTTGGAGTTTGTTTTGCAGCTTTTTGAAAAGGTTTAAGTAGACAAGCCACTAACAAGTAGATTGGCGTCAGCTGAATTTCATATAATAGGATCTAACTCTTAAGTATAAGCCCCTACAAAGATTGACTCACAACTGCTTGATTTCAAGCATTTATTTCAAGGAGGAAAGAAGCCACCAAAGGTAGTTGTATAAACTATTATTCATTGTCCATTTTGTGATTATTTTACTTTTTTGGTATTTATTTGTAGTTAATTGGCTTTAACAGATTGTGTTTGTGCTTAGAGGAACTTAACAAAAGCGGCATCATGATGGGTATATATACATTGTTTTTCTTTGGATGTTGTTAGAAACTTAAACCAAGGTAAATATGTTTTCTTTGAAACTAATCGTGGGTGATTTTAGAAGGTCTTATTTTCAAGGTGGTTTTCTCATTTATTTTTTAAAATCACTTTATCACTATACTTTCTAATGGCTGCTCTCTTTATTAGTTTTTGGCTCTTTAAACTGTATTTTGCATACTAATTACCATCTGATGTTGGAGTTTATCTACATTCTTTTTTTATAAATAAAACGTAAAGAATTCTTTCTCATACTCATTAGTCTAACTTGGGAGCTAGAGAGGGGGCCCGATTGTGCACAAAAACAGGTAATCGATGCAATATTAACCTTTTACCCTCACCAAAATGTGATTGCACCTGACCTCCTAGCTGACAGAGGATATCCACGTTAACAACTCATGAGTTTCGTAAATCTACTATCTTCTACTCCTACTATTTAATATCATGAAATGATTATGTTTTTTGCAGATTGGTGTACTACTATTTCTGAAATGGGTAATAGTGCAAGGGTTTGCCATGATTCTTTAGAATAGATACTTAAGGCAGAAACTTTATAGAAGAATTGCGCTTGGCGAGATAATATATATTAATTTTATGCACAATTTGCTCTTGGATTCCTCTACCTTTCCTCATCACGTGTGTGATAGTTTTGATATGTTGTAAAGCTTATCTTATATGATTCTCTATGATGGGTGAAAACCATATTTTTATGGTGCCTTTTATTAATTGTGAGAGGAAATGGTACTTCATAAATGATTTTCTTTGAAAATTTTTTGTGTCTAATATTCATGAATTACACTACTCAATTTTATTTCTTAGTTTGTGATTCATATGGTTGTTAATACATTAACTAAGTTGCCAAAAAATAATCATACTTACTTCTTCAAAATTAGAATGGAGTCAAAGCTCACACCGTATAAACAATTGAAAGAAGAAACGAAAACTTCAATGAAATAATTAATGGTGTTGGTTCATTTCATTGCTGCAAGTTATCTTATCTTGAGTTTGCTTACCTTTTTTGCTGAAATTTTTGAATTGCAGATGATATTTTTTGCTATTTTAGTTTATAATAATGAGTATATTCATTATAAGAATTGAATGAAACATAAAATTGTTGCAGTAATTATATGAGTATTATTTTTTCCAACGTATCATTTCATAGTTTGAACTTGCTGGCATCACGATTAAATATGCGTTGAGGTTTAGATTACTCTAAATTTTTTCCTGTTCGATCAATAATTCTTCTCCACCGATTAATGTTTAGGTAATTTATGAAGAATGATTTTTTTATTTTATTTAAAGAATTGTAATGATGTTCTTTGGTTGCTGAAATGATATAGCCCTCGATAACTCCGACACAATCATGCTGCCAAAATCTATACTATTATAAAAGCAAAATGGATTTACTTTATTTTGACCAATTTTGACTATTTTAATTTTGATCTTAACTATTCATTTTCTAATTTTCATCTCAACTGTTGAGCACTTGAGCTATTGATACATTTTGAGCAAAATCATTTTGCAAACTCTAATTTCATTTTCAATTTCCTCCCTTCGGCATTCTCCTTTTTCTGCCACAAGATAAATTTCTTTGCCTTCTGAAGGCGGCTCTCCGTCTGAGCTCCTTTTCCTCGCCGGAAGTGGCAGTCCTTATTATCTCTCTCTCCCCTTCTTACACTCATTTAAGTAATTAATTAGTTATAATGCTTAGGATTTATTACTAACCACTACAAAATATACACTACTATTACTACTAAATACATAGTATAAATTTTATTATCATCCACTACAAAAATATATATTAAAAAGTCTTAATTACCCTTATCAAAATAATCTATGTTTATAAATCAATACATTTCCTAAATTTTAGTTCTCTTTCTAATTTCCATAACCAATCCATTTCATACCATACCCATTGAAGAAATATAGCGCCAGACTTGTCAAACTCTCTGAACCTTCCACCGCTACCTATTCCTACCATGGTAATTGCCAATCGTAGAATATGAATTAGATCTCCGGAGTCGGCATGATAAAATAATATATTACGAAATTTGTGTTCAAAAATATTTATGAATATTTCTAAATAGTTCATAATACATTTGATGGCCGGTAATCTCTTACGTAATTTATAAATCAAATTGATTCTGAATACATCTAATCATTAATTGTATCTAAATATTTCTGAATATATATTGATCGCAATAATTTCTTACGTAATTTATAAATTATATTGATTCAGAATACATCTAATCAATTATGAATACATCTGATCATCAATTATATCTAAATATTTTTGAATATATATTGATCACAATAATTTCGTACATAATTTATAAATTATATTGATTCTGAATACATCTAATCAATTATGAATACATCTGATCATCAATTGTATCTAAATATTTCTTAATATATATTGATCACAATAATTTCTCACGTAATTTATAAATTATATTGATTCTAAATGCATCTAATCAATTATGAATACATTTGACCATCAATTGTATCTAAATATTTTTGAATATATGTTGATCACAATAATTTCTTACATAATTTATAAATTATATTGATTCTGAATACATCTAATCAATTATGAATATATCTGATCATCAATTGTGATAATTTTTTACGTAATTTATAAATTAAATTCATTTTGAATACATCTGATCAATTATGGTGATCTCTTATGTAATTTATTAATAAAATTGATTCTGAATACATTACAAACCTAAAATTTGAATATTTCTAAATTAAATTGATTCTGAATACATTACAAATCCTTATTTTAAAAAAATCTGAATATTTCTAAATTAAATTGATTTTGAATACATTACAAACCCTGAAATTTAAATATTTCTAAATATTTTTAATATAGCTTGAAAACTTTTTTTTAAAGTAATTTCTGAATATCAAAGTAATATCATCTGTAATTTCTTAAATAATTTATTAACTAATTTGTCTTTTAAAAATTCGAATACCAAAATAGTTCATGTATGCAGTATGAGGACATGTATGCGCTCACCATCAACAAGTTACGAATGTTGGAGAGATTGGAGTAATCTTCCACCGATTTTTGTGGAGAAATTAATTGGAGTCTTATCTTTCCATTATTACATAAATTTAAATAGAATTAAAAGAGGGATAAGCGTGGTATTTCATGTATTTATTTTGTATTAATTAGTAATAGTTTTTGCCTTTTGTATCTAGTAGTAATATTGGTACATAGAATATACCTAATTGTAATGGACCCTAATGCTTAATAGTTATTATAAAAAAAAAAAGAAGATTCAAAGATGATGATGCGAAGGATTAAGAGGGTTCCAAATGTTGTTTCCAATTACCAAAGGGAAGATTTTGATGATGCCAACCACCATGCAATCGGTAGTTGCTGCTCAGATCCCGCTGCCTCCAAGGTACATTCGATTAAATGGGTTAGTTAATTTCCAAATCTATTTTTTTTTTTTGTAAATTTTGGTGTGTTCTTCTATAGTTTTATTCGGTGGATTTCTGTTTTAATTATTTTGCATCTTGTCACCTGCTTTACTAATGTGAGTATTGCTTAATTGATGTGTGGTTGCAAACTTCTCGGCTGAATATATTTAATAAATTGAATAAAGATTATTTTTTTATATGATACATAATAAACCCATTAGTCTGTCCTCATTTTACAATTGCAATAATATATTGAATAAATTTTGAGATGATATGAGCATGTCTTTTTTCTTATTGACCTATTACCCAAACTCAATGGTAAAATTCTACAAATGGCTAAACTGGAGACTCTGAATTCATTCTACATTAGAAGTATAATAATTTTATCAGAGTAGTTGTTTTGTTTCCATTGTTCTGCTGGAGATATGCTTTCACTTGGGTCATTTCTTTATTAGTTTGAGTATTTATCATGTATTTATCATGTATTAGTTTGAGTATTTGTTTCTATTATTTAGGTATTTGATGAATATATGTATCATATTAGGTATTTATCATGCTCTTTTATTTAAGTGTTGGTGTTATGAATAATTAATTTTCTGTTTTGGCATTTTTTACCTTCATTTCATGTAATAAATGTGAATAATCTAATTTCTAAGTTTACCAGCCATTCCTTTTACTCATATTACTGGGGTTGAAGAAGGTGAAGATAACTTGTGGAGTCGCATTATGTCATCAAAATTTAAGTACGTTTAACGATTTCCGTTTCATTGTCTTATTTGAATTGGAAGTATTGATTGACTATTTTTCTATTTATATTCTAAATTCTGTATTGTTAGAAAGATGAGTATATTTATATTTATGAATTTGAAGTATGGAATGTTTTTAGGTTGAATGTTTGATGCTTGAATGTAAATGCTTATATTATAATTAGTGAATAAAAGAAGGGAAAAAGTGACATTTTGGTTTTAATTATAGAGTTATATAATAAATAATTACAATATTTTGTCATGTCTGACATTTAAACCAGTGATTGATTTAAATATTCAATACCCTATTGATTTGCATATTGTTATAACTTACCGTGGTGCTCGATGGAAGGCTGAGGTGAGCCAAGGGTTATCTGGATGTGACTCAAACACAACAGCAGTAAAAATTTGGAGAGGTATGAATTTTTTGAAGCTGTTGTTGAGGATTTTCTTTTCTTATATTTTATCTGGGGTGTAATTGCTTATTTAGGTTTTGACTTAATGATCCCTTTATTTCTATTATTTGCGTCTTTAAATTCTAAATCATTATTTTTTCATTGAAAAATTTTAAAAATCCCTTAGACATGAATAGATTATGTCTTCTTTGATTAATGTTGGTAGCTATTAGAGAAAGTTTCAACACAAGATTCAAATGGTATTTCTATTATCCTACTCTTCTCTCTTTTGAACCTTATATTGTAAATCATGTGTTAATAGCAATTTTTTGATGTCATACCACGGGCCAAGAATTCTCTTGCTGCTACAGATAAGGGCATCGATCCAATGCTTTGTATAATTCATCAATACTTTTCTTTGTTTAATTGCTTATTTAAGTTTCGACTTAATGATCCCTTTTATCTCAATTATTGCATCTTTAAATCTATATCATTATCCTTTTATTGGAAATCTTTAAAAATTTCACAAGAAGACTGCAGTACAGCGAACCTCCAGCGGCAATGGGAAATGTTTGCTCTATTCCCCTATTACAAATTAAGAGATTTTTTTTACTTTTTTTTTTTACCTCTAACCTCTCCTCTGTAAGAGTAATATTGATTTCATATTTTCAATAAAAATTATTAAGTATTATTTAAATCTACCTCAGTTCTGGACTTAATCAATAAAATGTATGGAAGTATTCATTAAAAAAAATTATAGAGAAGGTTGTGAATTTATTTAAGATAACCTTGATATTTGAAGAAGATGAACCATAGCTCCTCTCTGACAGTGATCAGAAGGCCAACCTAATTCAATGACTCCAACTTGCAAAATGTCAGCGTGATAGGAGTTATTTTTCTTCAGAGTCATGTTCTAGCTATGAAGTGCCTACTAATTAGCAATTCAGTGTTGACACAGGGGCCGTTAACACTTCTTGGGGACAACTCTTGTCAGATTTACATTCTAATATTCCATAATTCAATTGCTGTTTTGATCATATTTTGATTCAGATTTTGTCTTCTACTTTACAGTTAAGGATTAAGGTATCATTTCTCTATCGTTTATTTACAATTCATTAACACCATATTTCATACAAAAGTATTTACAATTATGTGCAATTCATTCGTTTTTACTCTCATTATTATGTTAATCCTATTATTGTCTCCAATTCTTTATTAGATTACTTTCTACTATTCTTGGCTAATTCCATCAGACGTACCCATTACAACACCTTCCAATCAAATGACTTATTTGTACTATTGGACATGTCTTGGACTTTTAGATTTCCATTTCAACTATTCCTCTACAGTTTCAGAAAGCACTTGATATGTCTTGAATTGTGTTCTGAAATGTTAGGTAACATATTTAATGGCATTTAGTTTTATTAATTGTAAAGCTCTGTATGATTTTATAATTTAACATATATATTGTATAGTAATTGACTTAAATATTAAATAATAATTTGGTTTGTAGCTTTATTTTTTCTATCTTACTTTATACAAGGTATCATAAATTTTTATACACTAATGCATTGAGTTCACTCTTAGACATTTTCTTTACCATTGAGAAAGTTGATATATGTTAGTTCAATGCCAAAAAAAAAGCTTTATTATTTGATAAACGAATACATAAATCAATTTCATACTATACTATAGTAGCCTAAGAAGATCTCTTATATGGCTATGTAAGATAGTTTACGTTTTCCAGTTTTCTTAAAATGTCTAAAAATTGGATAGCATTCACAGATTAATGGGATATAGTAATGAAATATTTTTGTATAACAAAATATAGTGTAGTCACATTCTCATATGATTGGATAAAGATCGATGAATTTGGTGTTTTAAAAGGTTTGGTTGTTTACTCCGTTTTTACATTCATTATACTTTAACTTTTTGTTGGTCTTAGGATATATTATTTTCTACTAATCTCATGTACTAATCAACATTTATGTAATAGATTCTTTGATTCAAAGTTTGGTGATGACTAGGTGAAAACTTATTTTGGGTCATTTGTAGTGGTCCGTTGGTGCATACTCAAACTGGACACTTATCAAGGTGCTTTATCATTTTCTATTGATGATATATAATGTGTAATAATATTAGCAATCAAACAGAAAAGATTATCGCATATTTTGCATTCTATTTTTGAACAGGATATGGTGAATGTGCCTATATTGTATATTATTGGAGCTTTAATTCGTGTCAAGATGATTGATGTGCTCTACCACTTTGATCATAGTGTTGCATCTTAACTTGCCCAACAAAAAGAGTTCAATCTAAAGAGGCCCTCTTCTTATCTCAATGACCTCCTTCTATTATGATTCTTGGTAAGTCGCATATTCTTCCAAACTTCAGTTTCTAAAAATTTTTAGTTTCATTTTTATGAATTATGCATTTCTCTTATGTTTATGTGTTTGTGTGAGACATAGCCTACTGTAATTTAAAATTTTGTTTGATCTTTTTGAAGAACTTCAATCAATATAACTTTTTTGCTATTTGTTGGATTGTATACTAAAAGTCTAGCTTTTTGTATGAACAATATTATAACAATTAATTTGAAATGAGAATCATATGATCAAATGATTGCATCTTATAATTTATTTATATGTTCGATGCAATAGTCCACTTACTTTATATTGTAGATAATATGTTGTGCGACAACACGCGGAAGATCATATTATCGGTTTCCTTATAAAGTATAAACAGATGCTCACAACTGAGATAGACGGGGACTCTCTATCGGGATGGTTGTAGTGTGGTTTGGTATTAGCTTGTCTTGGCTATAGAATCACATTAGTGCACTTGTGTGTATTGAGCAGGACCGCTTGAGACCGTTCGACTTATACTGACTTATAGGAGAACTTGATCTCAGTTATTATGGAAGTTCGTGCTCTTAATCCCTATACAATAACCTCGACACGTAGGGCAGTATGTATTTCTTTGATTCATCAATGGGTGAGATTTACATGTAATTAAATCAACAAACTCGATGAGTTGGGAAGTAGTGCTGTCTCTATGGTGTGCTGTTGATTGTAGAAGGAATCCGTGTCCGTCATAGGTTGATGATGTCCCCTTGAGGAGCTCATAAGGATTATCATGTAAACCCTGCAGGTGGAATTTATTCCGGCATGATAATGAGGTTGAGTGGTACTACTCTTGGATGAGATATTAATTAATTGAGTTGTCAGTAACTTAAATTAATTAATGGACATTGTATATCTTAAACATGGGGAGACTAACGGGCTCATAATAAGAAGGAGCCCAAAACGTAATTTTGGGATTGGTACGGTAGTGCAGTAATAATATTTTAGTGGAATATATTATTATTATTGGACTTAAGTATAAGCTTTGGGCTAAGTTTGGATACTTAAGCCCAATGGAGGCCCAACCCAATTTCTCCTCCTGGTCCCTGCTGTAGCCCATATATATAAGTCACCTCAGTTTGTTCTAAACCTAACTCTGCGCCTAACATACGAGAGAGAGAGTGAACAGCAGATTGAGTAGGTCTCGTAGATCGTCGCCCACACGACGTCGAGATCAGACTTGGGACATACAGCAGAAGACCGGAAGGTCGTTTGCTGCTGGAGTTCATCATGTTCCAAAATTCATATAAAATCGTACAGTTCTTCGATTTTGATGTATTATATACTGATGGAAAGCCGTCGAAGAGAGGATTGTCTGAGCACAAAGATCACTTAATTCCGACATCAGAAGAGGAACTTATGGCTATTCTCGTGGGACTGCGCAGACTGCCAGCGAGAATTCAACATCTACATCAACCCTTGGTGAAAGGTAATGCGTTTCATGTTTACTTGCTTCCGCTGCTTGTTAGAAATACATGGAACCCTAACGGGTCACGTTAACCAAACGATCGAGTGCCAACAATTGGTATCAGAGCTTCGGTTTCGTGGTGAAGCGTGACACGTTAGGCTAGGGTTTATGTGATTAATTTTTCGGAATTAGGATCACATGTTTAGGGTTTTGGTTTTATTGCGCAAACCATGAATATCCCTATGTGATATATACCCTGTATCATATCTATTCGTCCATGGTTGTGTGTGAGAGGATTCGACGAAAACTGTTCGTCAATTTCACATGCAAGGAAGAAAAAGAGGGCAAAAATTGAATCACGTTTTTGAGAGAAAATCCAGCGCAGTGATATTGCAGAGGCAATAACCGGAGTTTCAACGGTCGGATTGAGCTGTAATTTGGTCAGCACGTTCAGATCTTGTGGATGTACATTTTGAACGGTGGAGATCGAATTTGGAGCTTTTTCGTGCTAGGATTACGCTGAAAACAGAAGCAGATTTTTGGGCGATTCTGTTTTGCGCAGTCGAGGGAAAAGAGCCGTTTCTCACAAACTAACCGTGAGATCGAGCTGTAATTTGGTCAGCACGTTTAGACCTTATGGATGTACATTCTGAACGGTGGAGATCGAATTTGGAGCTTTTTCTTGCTGGGATTACGCTGAAAACAGAAGCAGATATTTGGGCGATTCTGTTTTGCGCAGTCGGGGGAAAAGAGCCATTTCTATCAAACTATCCGTTGGATCGGGCTGTAATTTGGTCCGAACGTTCATACCTTGTGTATGTAAATTCTGAACGGTGGAGATCGAATTTGGAGCTTGTTATTGCTGGGATTACGCTGAAAACAGAAGCAGATCTTTGGGCGATTCTGTTTTGCGCAGTCGAGGGAAAAGAGCCGTTTCTCACAAAATAACCGTTGGATCGACCTGTAATTTGGACAGCATGTTCAGGACTTACAGTAATAGATTCTGGACGGTGGAGATTGGATTCTGAGAGTTTTGCAGTTTCGAACTACGAACGACAGTTGGTGTAGTTTGGTGTTGCGCGTTGGGCTGAACTTGGTTTCATGCAAGTAGGCCCTTGGACGAGCGACAATCCGGGCGAGGGGCGCTCGTCAAGGCACTTGGAGCGCTCCCTGACACGATTGGCGGTGGGATATGGCGATGGACGTCTTGGGGCACAAGCAATCCTGCTTGTTGCGTAAGGCATCGATTCCACAGTAGGAGTGTCGGATAAGACATTAAAATTTAGAGGCGTTTTTATTCATAATATATATAACTGTCATAATTGATTTAATTGTCTATTATTGTTATATATATATGGATGCCTGATCTCTATGATTTATTGTCTTATATAGAAGCATGCTAGATTGCGTATTATATTTGGTATATTATATGCATGTATTGCTAGAGTGTTGGATAAGACATCCAATTTTAGGAAAACTAATTCCTAATATATAACTGCCATAATAGATTGTATATTATTGTTATATATGGATGTCGAATTAATTCCTAATATATGACTGCTATAATTGATTTAATAATCTATTATTGTCATATATGGATGTCGAATTAATTCCTAATATATAACTGCTATAATTAATTGTCTATTATTATTATTATATATGGATGTTGAATTAATTTCTAATATATAACTGACATAATTGATTTAATTATCTATTATTGTTGTATATGGTTGCTCGTCGATATCGATGATTTCGATAATCTAGACGATATCGACGATCGATATCGATAGTTTTGGAATGTTGATAATCTTGATATTTTTCGAATATTTGATAATCTAATCGATATCGATGATTTTGATAATCTGGACGACATCGATGGTCGATATCGATGGTTTCGAAAATTGGACAATCTGGAAATTTCAAAATTTTGATAGTGTGGAAGTCTTTGCTGATATTCGTGCCTGATGGCGAACAATCGAATTCGCTGATATATAACTGTTAATGATTGATTTAATTATTAATTATTGTTATATATGTATGCATGACTCTCTGGGATTTACTGCCTCATGTGCCGTGATAGGAGCATGCTAGAATTGCGTATTTTATTTTATGAATATTATATGCATGTAAAAACCCTCAGTTTTAAATAACTAAGTGGGAGAGGGGATTGGTAATTAATTCCCGCGGCCTCCATTATTGGTTTGTTAGCAATGTGATGACTGTAGGAAGTTATCCGAGCGTGTGTGTACTTCTCCATCTGTAAGGCACATAAGCTTGGGCCGCGGACTTGGGGTCAAATAATGGTGTACACTTAGATGTGAATAATAAGTATCCTCCCCATCGGAGTCACTGCTTTTATTTGTATGGCTAAAGAGGAACCGACTATTAATTATTTTGTCATGAGGTTAGGTTGACAAATGAAATTAATGGGTAAAACATTCTCTTGTAAATGTTCGGGTTTGTAAACGTCCACACTATCGTGGCTTGCAGACTCACGGTACTTGAGATGTCGGTGAATTTTAATTTTATATTATTTTGAGGGAATCAATATAAAAGGATAAAATTCGAAGATTTGATCGGTGTATTTATTTATGATTCTCTGTAATTTCAAATGGTTTTATCTCGCTTATTGTTGATTAAAAGAAATTATATTTACTGGTCCAAAATTAGATGATTAGAAAAGAATCTTGGTTTTGAATTTTACTGCTTAAGAAAATACATGTGTGTTCTCACAATGGACGTCTCATGATGCCTATTAAAGTCTCTAGTGAAGAGATGAGAGGTTCATAGAAATATGATGGTCTCATGTAACTCTTCGGATACTTGAGTAAGTTAAAAGGCAGAAGATCATGATTTAATTTGATGAATGAATTGGGAAAGCATGGAGTATAAATTGAAGGGAAACCTAGATCAATTTAATTCTTTGTGAATTGCCTAGATGTTTTTGAGTAAGTTCCACCTGAATTACAATAGGATGTATATGGTGGAAAACTTCTGGCAAAACATGTGGCAAAGGAAAGCCATTTTCATCATAATGTGAACAAGTTTTATATCTTATTCACTAGTTGTTTAAAACATGATTAGTGATGGCATTTACTGACACGAAGTGTGTAGATACTGGAATCACTAAATGTTTATTACTAAGTGAGGATAAGATTGTTATGACATGGGTAAAACTACAAGAGTAGTGGCTATTGCAGTGGGAGTTGTTTATTTATCTTACGATATGAATAAACGTTTGATTTTATGAAATTGTCTTTACGTACATTTTCATAGAAAGAATTTGATTTCGGTTTCTATGCATTAATAGATGGATACTCCATTTCATTTAAATGACATGGTCATTAAAATGAATGATAGAGTTGTAATCTGTTATGGTACGTTGGTGAACAATTTGTACACTCTTAAATCATGTTTATTCCCTGGATGCGACAAATAGTAATTAATAATGAGTCTTCTAATCTAGTAAGAGAAAGGTACCTTCGGAAATGAATTTCCCACCTTAATGGTGTGACGAATAGAAGGAATAGCACTCTTATGGTAGTGATTAGATAGATGATGAATTATTTGGAATTACTAAATTCATTTTATGGATATGCCCTAGGAACAGTAATTCGTAAGAATGTTTATCTGTTTGTGGGATATCCTAGAAAAATGAAGGATGATTTATTTAGTCCACAAGATCGAAGAGTGATTGTTAACATAAACACTAGATTTTTGGAAAAGGACTATGTAATAAATCAAATACCCATGTATAAGTTGTTCTAAAGGAAGTGAGAGGAAAACACGAAGTATTAGTACCAAGTGTACAAGAGGATATACCACAAGGTAAACTGCGACGCGTGTCACATCTGATATACAATTGCGTGTAGTGTCTTCTCGTAGTGGGAAGGTTGTTCTAACACCTGATAGATATATGTTTTGGGAGAGTCGTGAGGCTTGGTCCCTAGTAAACATGGAGTTAACCCACGGATACGACGAAGCACTACAAGTTAGAAATGCCTAAATCTTAACAAATTGCAATAAATGTTGAAATAGAATCAATAGATTCTAAATAAGATCTGGATGATTGTAGAACCACGGATGGTGTGAAAACCATTGGAAGTGGTCATACAAAATAAAAGAGGATCATACGGTAAGGTGAAAACCTTATAAGTAAAGCTTGTTGGGAAAAGGTATACTCAGAAAGAAAGGGTTCGATTATGAGAAAACCTGTTCGCCAGTAGCTATGCTTATGTTGATCCGGACTCTTTTATCTGTTGCTACTCATATGAAATATGAGGGATAGCAAATAGATGTCGAGATAGCTTTCCTGATTGGAAGTCTTAAGGGAAACATCTATGTGAAGCAACCAGAGTGATTCATTGCAAAGAGCTAAGAGCATTGTGATAGTGAGCTTAAAAGTGTCCATTAATGGACTAAAACAAGCTTCAAGATCATGAAACATCCGTTTTGATGAGGTAATCCAGTGACATGGATCTAATCAATGATCGGATGGGTCTTGTGTATTGAAAAGAGTGATGGAAACGTGGTGGTATTACTTGTACTATACATAGATATTATCTTGCTCATTGGAGACAATGAAAGAGTATTATCGGGCGTATGGGGTATGGTTAATAAAGCGGTATAAGATGAAGGACTTAAGAGGAGCAAAAATATCCTTTTGATCACGGTAATACGATCACAAGAAAGGATGTTATGCTTATCTCAAGCTTCATGAAATGATACAATCCTTACTCGTTTTAGCATGTGACTTTATCTAAGGAAATGTGTCTTGAGACACAAAAGGAAGATAAAGGAGATGAAAGCAGTTCCTTATGTTTCGATAAATGAGGAAGCCTAATCTAAGGAATGCTATACATGAGTATGGATATCTGTTTTGCTAAATGCATGAACAGTGGGTATCAACGTAACCTGGAACAAGAATGATGAGCTGTGGTAAGACATATATGAAGTGCCTGAGAATGACTGGAAATTATATGTAAGCTTACTGGACAGATTCACTTCTTCTTGTGGATTACGTAGATTCAGATTTTTTAGTCAGATTGGACGGCAGTAAATCCACCTCAAGGTTATGTGTTTAATTTTAGGAAGTTGAGTCATAATGTGGAGGAGTGTTATATAGAAATGTATTTCAGACTTCGGACTCCATATGGAAAGATGATAAATTGGAGCCTATGAGGCAACCAATGTATCTGTATGACTCTAGAAACTTCATGATGGACTTTGATGTGATTCTAAGTTTGCCCAAGGTTATCACAATTTATATTGATGATATTGGTGCAGTTGCAAACTTGAAGGAATCACAAGTCCATAAGGCAATTAAACACATGGAGCGCAAGTACCACCTGTTACGAGAAATCGTAAGATGAGGGAAAGGTTGTTGTTGCCTAGATTGCATCGGATGATGACCTAATAAATCCATTTACAAGGACATTCAGGCGAGAGCTTTTAATGGTCGTGTAGTGGGAGTGGGAATCAGATGTATGGCAGAAGACATGACAGCATAGTCTTTTAGTATAAGTGGGAGATTGTTGGATTGTATACTAAAAGTCTAGCTTTTTGTATGAACAATATTATAACAATTAATTTGAAATGAGAATCATATGATCAAATGATTGCATCTTATAATTTATTTATATGTTCGATGCAATAGTCCACTTACTTTATATTGTAGATAATATGTTGTGCGACAACACGCGGAAGTTCATATTATCGGTTTCCTTATAAAGTATAAACAGATGCTCACAACTGAGATAGACGGGGACTCTCTATCGGGATGGTTGTAGTGTGGTTTGGTATTAGCTTGTCTTGGCTATAGAATCACATTAGTGCACTTATGTGTATTGAGCAGGACCGCTTGAGATCGTTCGACTTATACTGACTTATAGGAGAACTTGATCTCAGTTATTATGGAAGTGCGTGCTCTTAATCCATATACAATAACCTCGACACGTAGGGCAGTATGTATTTCTTTGATTCATCAATGGGTGAGATTTACATGTAATTAAATCAACAAACTCGATGAGTTGGGAAGTAGTGCTGTCTCTATGGTGTGCTGTTGATTGTAGAAGGAATCCGTGTCCGTCATAGGTTGATGATGTCCCCTTGAGGAGCTCATAAGGATTATCATGTAAACCCTGCAGGTGGAATTTATTCCGGCATGATAATGAGGTTGAGTGGTACTACTCTTGGATGAGATATTAATTAATTGAGTTGTCAGTAACTTAAATTAATTAATGGACATTGTATATCTTAAACATGGGGAGACTAACGGGCTCATAATAAGAAGGAGCCCAAAACGTAATTTTGGGATTGGTACGGTAGTGCAGTAATAATATTTTAGTGGAATATATTATTATTATTGGACTTAAGTATAAGCTTTGGGCTAAGTTTGGATACTTAAGCCCAATGGAGGCCCAACCCAATTTCTCCTCATGGTCCCTGCTGTAGCCCATGTATATAAGTCACCTCAGTTTGTTCTAAACCTAACTCTGCGCCTAACATACGAGAGAGAGAGTGAACAGCAGATTGAGTAGGTCTCGTAGATCGTCGCCCACACGACGTCGAGATCGGACTTGGGACATACAGCAGAAGACCGGAAGGTCGTTTGCTGCTGCAGTTCATCATATTCCAAAATTCATATAAAATTGTACAGTTCTTCGATTTTGATGTATTATATACTGATGGAAAGCCGTCGAAGAGAGGATTGTCTGAGCACAAAGATCACTTAATTCCGACATTAGAAGAGGAACTTATGGCTATTCTCGTGGGACTGCGCAGACTACCAGCGAGAATTCAACCTCTACATCAACCCTTGGTGAAAGGTAATGCGTTTCATGTTTACTTGCTTCCGCTGCTTGTTAGAAATACATGGAACCCTAACGGGTCACGTTAACCAAACGATCGAGCGCCAACACTATTTTCATCTCAGGCCTTTGTTTGCAAGTAGTCTACTTAGTATCATGTAAGCCTTGCTTGACCAAAACAAGCCTTGATGATGATAGAAAAATAAGATAAGAAGATGGCTCCACGTGCGCTGATTCATTATTGGGCTCTTTCATTAATTAATAGAAATATCAGTAGATCCGCGTGTCTTTTAAATGTGAATGTCTCTTTGATTTTGTGAGTAATAAGGTGAGTAAAGCTGTTTAGCCATCCATCTTTCATAGCCACAATCTGTTCCAAAAGCTTCTATTGAGTCATTTAATTTCCTTCCTTATATGGTAAATAAATTAGGCTAATTCATTTCTTGCATGCTTTTCAGAAAGATGGAACTTTATATGTTTAACCTACAATGTTTACTTCCCAAACTCAGCCAAATTGATCTAGAAGAGGGAGTTGATGAAAGGGCAAAACATCTCCAGGCTGCTGGGCTGCAAACTTTATTTGCTATGTGATTAGCCATAGTTTAGTGGAGAATGACCAATTCAAGAAATTATCGAACCACAGGGAGGAAGGTACTAGAGTTCAAGCGATCTCAAGTTTATCGTGATTTTATAAGGACGACGGAAGAGAGGATATGATGCAAATAAACGCAATTACACTAATGAAAGAAATAAAGATAAAATGAATGCAAAGATAAAAGGGTTCCAAATGATGCAAGGATGAGATTAACAATAATCATGGCATAGATAATTACGTAATTATGCAATTAATTCTAATCTCTCATGGACAAGGTATAGAAGCGATCACTAATTCCACCTAAACTCTCTCTCGAGATGGATAGGATGTAGGCCCTCAACAAGACTCCCAAAAGCACATAGGATCGAGACCATAGCAAACACCTCCCACTAGGTACTAATTACTCTATGAGTTCCCTAATTAGGTACTAAATCATAAGCAATATTCCCTTTTAAGGTACTATGAATTTACTAATGGCTTGGTTCTCTTCACCTAATCAACCAATCTCTCGATTAAGCTAATCAAATGTTCTATCAAAGGGTTCTAAATCTAGAAGGATATCTCTATCTCATTCTAAATTAATGCACATGAAGTGTTTGATGAAATGATTCAATGAACTATCCTAAACACATAATTGATTTCTCAATCTAATCACATGCCCATGACAATTAATCACACAAATCATCATATACATCAAGCAATCAACAATCAATGATAGAAATAACACAAAGCCCATTCAAGATTAAAATCAATTTGCATAAAAACTAAATTATCCAACACCAATCATGGAGCTAATCTCACAAAGGAGATTAGCCTCTCATATCCAAAAGAAAATTAACATAGACATTAAGATCCTTACAAAACATGATCAATCTATAAAGAAATGCACAAAAATTAGAATTAGATTCCCCCTTTGAAGTGCTTCAATGGAGATCTCCTTCTTCTTCTTGTGATCTCACTCTCCCTTGCTTCCTTGATCACTTGGATGGTGGATTTGATGGAGGAGATCAAGTGTAGATGGATGGATGAAGAATGGATGAAGATAAAGGTGAAAAATGGAGGAAATGGTGTGTGATCTATGTGTGCAGGGCTGGAATTTCGGATCTCTCTCAATTGTTGAATAAATTGGTATTTATACCCCTTGGGAAGCTTCTAGAAGTTTTTGGAAATTTCAGCAATTTTGACACCTACACGGCTCGTGTGCTGTAACAAAGCCCGAGTCGTGTCTAGGGTTTCTAGTCAACGGCGAGCTCTGGACAGCGCACGGCTCGTGCGCAGCACACGGCCACAGGGGTGGCCGTGTTGTGTTTCTGACGTTGTCGCACGGCTTTCTGAACAGGGCCGTGCTTGGTGCACGGCCTGTGTTTTTGCACACGGTCCGTGTCCTGCACTCGGCCACAGGGATGGCCGAGTTGGTGCTTCTGGCGTCCGCACACGGTCACTTCTTACAGGGCCGTGTTCCGTACACGGCCCGTGTAGGTGCACGCCCTGTTTTACTTCTTTCGTTTTTGCCCGTCTCCCTCGTTTCAACTCCGAATTTAGATCCGTTTTTTCCTATGCTTTCCTTATCATATCTAGCATCCAATAAAAAGTGAAAATCATAGGTTTAAGCTCATTCACACATATTTCAATAAAAACACAAAACACAACCAAATAACACATAAATACGGAGAAAAATATACGAAAACTCACATAAAAAGATACAAAAATTTAGGTGAAAATATCACTCATCACTATGATTGGTATTTGTGTTTTAATGCATAGGAGAATTATCAAAGTAATCTTAATGTTCTTCCTATTAATGTTCTGTTATCTTCCAAAATTATAATGTGTAGTGTGTTAAGTGTTGAGTAATATTTTCCAATATAATTAATGTATCATTTATAGTCCATATAAGAAAAAAAAATTAATTATATTTTCAATAAATGAGATAAAGATTCTGCAACATCTAGAAGAGAATTGAATTTCGTGATATTTTCAGACTACTTATAGTTGGTTTCTTGATGAACCTTTTGATTTATACAAGGTTCCTATGGTCTTTTTATAAGAGCTTATGTAAAAATAAATTTTGATTGACTTCAACATTGCACTGTTTTGGATCAGTTATTTATGTTGAGCTAGAACTATTCACATACTAGATTTGTTGAGATTGACAAATATAGCCCTGTTGAATTTATTCTGCACTTCCTTATCGTTTAAGCCACAACATGAATGAAGAACTTCGAAACTCTATTTTAGATTATAGAGTACAGTTTTTCGAATATATACTTGTAAATTGAGTAAATTTCTTGAATCAAGAGATAAAGTAGTTACTGTGTTGTCTAATATATCTGGGCTGTAGTTCATTAATAACTTGCTTGCTAACATCATTCATGACAAGCTGGTGGGCTTGATTTTGCATTTATTTTAATTAATTTGGTTGATTTTTTTGCCTTTTTAAGAATGATTATTGATGAGTTTATTTAATTAAGTAGACTACAGCTTTTGTTTTATATGAGTTTGTTGATTGTGTGGGTATAAATATGATTATGTGAGCTATGCTTTTATAATAGTTTATAGTTGTCTTGGTATTGTACTTTGGCTGTGATGCACCATGACTTTTGGTGAATCCAGGATTGAGGTCGAAGAGGAAAAGCAACCAGTCAGTTTTATACAATGTGATTTTATCTTTATATCAATTTTGATAATAAAAAATATTCATATTTATTATCTGAATGGTAGGACTTGCATAATGTAACTAGAGAATCAATTTGATCATGAAATATTTTCTTTATTTCCATTAAAATTTTATCTATGTTTTTCCTAAAAATTTACAGTAATGCTACCTCTAGATTTTTGTATACAGCAGAGCGCTCAATCATAGTTTAATGAATGATGTTAAATTCTAACAGTCTCCTTGAATGGTAAATGCATTTACTGTGTTGAGCTTCACTTAATGCTCTAACTTTGAAAATTCAAGAAAATAAAAAAATGCATTGTGATGTGTATATAGTTGCTTTGAGAAATTGAAGGGACACGTATCATATGTTTAAAATATGAGTTCCTAATTTTTGCATTAAAGAAATGGCAATTCATAGTTGTATGTAACATAGGTAGTTTGAAATTCATACACTACTCTTTATTAAACTTTTCACAAGTTGATACAATTGGATTTGATGGTGTTTGACAGTTCAAATGAATTATATTTCTTGCAGAAATGTAAACTTTTCCCTCATCAACTTAAGGAGTATGGTTTTAGTGGTAAGCTTCCACAGACTTAGTTCAGTTCAAGAGTGTTCATTAATTGTCCATGAATGTGGGTGATCATGGCCACTCTGACCCGCCTTTCTCAGTCAGATTCGAGATTATTAAAGCTACACGGGTCAACTAAAACTACATTACATATAGTACACAGAACTTTTTTTTTAGTTTTTTTTGGTTATTAATCTTAACCACCTCACGTGGTATTATTATCCGTAGGAAATTGTGTGTTAGTTTCCACACTTGACTTGTGAAAATCAAACTTGAATCTGTTATCCATTTATATACTCTGCAAAATTTTACACTTTGTATTTTATAAAGACAACTATTTACACATAAAAGTTTACACTAATTTGTAGAAGGAAATAAGAAGACATTGACAACTATAAATTTATTGAATAAAATTTTATGGTTTGAAAAAAAAGATAAATTTAAATATTCTATATCTACGTACTTTTACTTTTTTATTTTCATGTAAACTATATTAAACATTATATTTTGAAGTTAGTGCTTCTAAATTTGTACATACAATATCAATTTAAAAAAACAATGGAATTATATTATTATTTTTTTGGAAATATTTTCAATTTAAAACATAAATAATCTGATAATTCGGAGGATAAAATATTTTCTTATTTATTTATTAGTCTGGAATATATAAACTAAAGAGTTTGAAATAATCAAATTATGTAAAATAATTAAATGATGATTATATAAATTTATAATAATTTGATGTTATTTTAACACTAATAATAATATAAAAATATTCTTAAAAAACATTAAAAATATGATGTTTAATATAATTGTAATTATATTTTCTAAAAAATATTTTTAAAATTTTCACGCTATGAATTAATAGTATAAGTTTTGGTTCTGGATCTTTTGTGTCATTTTGGTGTGATATTTCTTGGGCTACTCCGTTGGATGATTGACACATAGAAAATAGGAGGGTAGTTATACCCTAACTCAATGCTTAAAACCCTTGGGGTAAGAGATTGGATTTTTTCATCATGTCACGTGTCATTATCTAAGAAGATATTACACGAGATGTCACCCAAAGTGTCATAGGACATTCTGTGCCTATATTTCTGACCCATTATTCGATAAATAAATTCCAAGTCCCAGATTAATAGTTAATATATTTTCATAATCTTGAATTTAAATAACTTCATTTTTTGGGTGATGAAGATAAGTGTGGGACGAACGAAAATAAAAAATATGAACATAAGTATGAGATCAAGGGAGTATTTTTTATATTTAATTAAAAGTTATAAATATTATTCAATCATATTTATTAAATATTTATTTAAAATAATAGAAATTATATTATATTTATTTTATATTTAATTAATAATAATATAATTTTTATTATTATATTTATTTAAACAAAAATATATATATATATAATGAAATTAATATTAAACGGATACAGGTACCCGGGGGTATTGACAAACAGGTATGGGATGGTTACGGGTACCATAATAAATTTTTTAAACGGGATAGGTATGGTTACGGGTAGTTGTTTTTAATTGGGTACGATTACCCCAAAATAAGCGGCCTGGTACTCTACCCGTTGCTATACTTACTTTCGTCTGACACTTATCTTCACATTATAGGGCTTACACACAACAATAATTACTACTCATTATATATTAAAATATTATATTTCTCAACTCAACCCACTAAACATTCAAATACAATATGTTTTAATTTCCGTACAAACAATAAACATATGTGACAAAGGGAGTATAAATCTTTTATGTTTTTTGTGTTTCTTTTTCAAGATCATATTCATCATTTATTTATCGATAAAATACGAATCAATAACTTTGTTAGAATTTGTAATATGTCAACTTTCAAAAGTTATGTTATAGCTAGATACGTGTGATACGGATATAGGTGATGGACATTAAGCTGAATACAGGTGTTGGCATTCGATCGTTTGGTTAACGTGACCCGTTAGGGTTCCATGTATTTCTAACAAGCAGCGGAAGCAAGTAAACATGAAACGCATTACCTTTCACCAGGGGTTGATGTAGAGGTTGAATTCTCGCTGGCAGTCTGCGCAGTCCCACGAGAATAGCCATAAGTTCCTCTTATGATGTCAGAATTGAGTGATCTTTGTGCTCAGACGATCCTCTCTTCGACAGCTTTCCATCAGTATATAATACATCAAAATCAAAGAACTGTAAGATTTTATATGAATTTTGGAACATGACAAACTGCAGCAGCAAATGACCTTCCGGTCTTCTGCTGTATGTCCCAAGTCCGATCTCGACGTCGTGTGGGCGACGATCTACGAGACCTACTCAATCTGCTCTCAACCCTCATCACACGTGAATAATGAATTAGATTAGGGTTCCAGATAAGCTGAGGTGACTTATATACATGGGCTACAGTAGGGACCAGGAGGAGAAATTGGGTTGGGCCTCCATTGGGCTTAAGTATCCAAGCTTAGCCCAAAGCTTATACTTAAGTCCAATAATAATAATATATTCCACTAAAATATTATTACTGCACTACCATACCAATCCCAAAATTACGTTTTGGGCTCCTTCTTATTATGAGCCCGTTAGTCTCCCCATGTTTAAGATATACAATGTCCATTAATTAATTTAAGTTACTGACAACTCAATTAATTAATATCTCATCCAAGAGTAGTACCACTCAACCTCATTATCATGCCGGAATAAATTCCATCTGCAGGGTTTACATGATAATCCTTATGAGCTCCTCAAGGGGACATCATCAACCTATGACGGACACGGATTCCTTCTACAATCAACAGCACACCATAGAGACAGCACTACTTCCCAACTCACCGAGTTTATTGATTTAATTGCATGTAAATCTCACCCATTGATGAATCAAAGAAATACATACTGCCCTACGTGTCGAGGTTATTGTATAGGGATTAAGAGCACGAACTTCCATAATAACTGAGATCAAGTTCTCCTATAAGTCAGTATAAGTCGAACGATCTCAAGCGGTCCTGCTCAATACACCAAGTGCACTAATGTTATTCTATAGCCAAGACAAGCTAATACCAAACCACACTACAACCATCCCGATAGAGAGTCCCCGTCTATCTCGGTTGTGAGCATCAGTTTATACTTTATAAGGAAACCGATAATATGATCTTCCGCGTGTTGTCGCACAATATATTATCTACAGTATAAAGTAAGTGGACTATTGCATCAAACATATAAATAAATTATAAGATGCAATCATTTGATCATATGATTCTCATTTCAAATTAATTGTTATAAAATTGTTCATACAAAAAGCTAGACTTTTAGTATACAATCCAACAATCTCCCACTTATACTAAAAGACTATGCTGTCATGTCTTCCGCCATACATCTGATTTCCACTCCCACTACACGATCATTAAAAGCTCTCGCCTTAATATCCTTGTAAATGGATTTACTAGGTCATCATCCGATGCAATCTAGGCGACAACAACCTTCCCCTCATCATACGATTTCTCGTAACAGGTGGTACTTGCACTCCATGTGTTTAATTGCCTTATGGGCTCGTGATTCCTTCAAGTTTGCAACTGCACCAATATCATCAATATAAATTGTGATATCCTTGGGCAAACTTAGAAACACTTCAAAGTCCATCTTGAAGTTTCTAGAGTCATACAGATACTTTGGCTGCCTCATAGGCTCCAATTTATCATCTTTCCATGATGGAGTCCGGAGTCTGAAATATATTTCTATATAACACTCCTCCACATTATGACTCAACTTCCTAAAATTAAATACATAACCTTGAGGTGGATTTACTGCCGTCCAATCTGACTAAAAAATTCGAATCTACGTAATCCACAAGAAGCAGTGAATTTACCCAGTAAGCTTACATATAATTTCCAGTCCTTCTCAGGCACTTCATATATGTCTTACCACAGTTCATCATTCTTGTTCCGGGTTACGTTGATACCCACTGTTCATGCGTTCAGCAAAATAGATATCCATTCTCGCGCATAGCATTCCTAAGATTAAGCTTCCTTATTCGCCGAAGCATAAGGAACCGCTTTCATCACCTTTATCTTCCTTTTGTGTCTCAAGACATATTTTCTTAGATAAAATCACTTGCTAAAACAAGTAAGGATCGTATCAATTCATGAAGCTTGAGACAAGCATAATATCCTTTCTTGTGATCCGTATTACCGTGATCAAAATGATATTTTTGCTCTTCTTAAGTCCTTCATTTCATACCGCTTTATTATACATACACATACGCCCGACAATACTCTTTCATTGTCTCCAATGAGCAATATATCATCTACGATAGTACAAGAAATACCACCACGTTTCCATCACTCTTTTCAATACACAAGACTCATCCGATCATTGATTAGATCCATGTCACTGGATTACCTCATCAAAACGGATGTTTCATGATCTTGAAGCTTGTTTTAGTCCATTAATGGACACTTTTAAGCTCACTATCACAATGCTCTTAGCTCTTTGCAATGAATCACTCTAGTTGCTTCACATAGATGTTTCCCTTAAGACTTCCAATCAGGAAAGCTGTCTCGACATCTATTTGCTATCCCTCATATTTCATATGAGTAGCAACAAATAAAAGAGTTCGGATCAACTTAGGCATAGCTACCGGCGAATAGGTTTTCTCATAATCGAACCCTTTCTTTCTGAGTATACCTTTTCGTAACAAGCTTGCTTCCAAGGTTTTCACCTTATTCTATGATCCTCTTTTATTCTTGCATGCCTGCTTCCAATGGCTTTTACGCCATTTAGCGGTTCAACAAGCATCCAGACCTAATTTCAAATCGTTCTATTTTAATATTCATTGCACTTTGCTAGGATTAGGCATTTCTAACTTGTAGTGCTTCGTCGTATTCGTGGGTCCATTTCATGTTTGCGAGGGACCAAGTCTCACGACTTTCCCAAAACATGTATCTTACAAGTTGTCGAAGAACCCTCCCACTACGACAATGCACTACATGCAATTGTATATCAGACGTGACACGCATTGCAGTTTATCTTGTGGTATATCCTCTTGTACACTTGGTACTTATACTTTGTGTTTTTCTCTCACTTCCTTTAGAACAACTTATACATGGGTATTTGATTTATTACATAGTCCTTTTTCCAAAAATCTAGTGTTTATGTTAACAATCACTCTTCGATCTTGTGGACTAAATAAATCATCCTTCATTTTACTAGGATATCCCACAAATAGAAAAACATTCTTACGAATTACTGTTCCTAGGGCATATCCATAAAATGAATTTAGTAATAACAAATAATTCATCATCTATCTAATCACTACCATTAGAGTGCTATTCCTTCTATTCGTCACACCATTAAGGTGGGAAATTTATTTCCGAATGTACCTTTCTCTTACTAGATTAGAAGACTCATTATTAATTACTATTTGTCGCATCCAGGGGATAAACATGATTTAAGAGTGTACAAATTGTTCACCAACGTACCATAACAGATTACAACTCTATCATTCATTATAATGACCATGTCATTTAAATGAAATGGAGTATCCATCTATTAATGCATAGAAACCGAAATTAAATTCTTTCTATGAAAATGTACGTAAAGACAATTTCATAAAATCAAACGTCTACTCATATCATTAGATAAATAGACAACTCCCACTACAATAGCCACTACTCTTGTAGTTTTACCCATGTCATAACAATCTTATCCTCACTTAGTAATAAACATTTAGTGATTCCAGTATCTACACACTTCGTGTCAGTAAATGCCATCACTAATCATGTTTTAAACAACTAGTGAATAAGATATAAAACTTGTTCACATTATGATGAAAATGGCTTTCCTTTGCCACATGTTTTGCCAGAAGTTTTCCACCATATACATCCTATTGTAATTCAGGTGGAACTTACTCAAAAACATCTAGGCAATTCACAAAGAATTAAATTGATCTAGGTTTCCCTTCAATTTATACTCCATGCTTTCCCAATTCATTCATCAAATTAAATCATGATCTTCTGCCTTTTAACTTACTCAAGTATCCGAAGAGTTACATGAGACCATCATATTTCTATGAACCTCTCATCTCTTCACTAGAGACTTTAATAGGCATCATGAGACGTCCATTGTGAGAACACACATGTATTTTCTTAAGCAGTAAAATTCAAAACCAAGATTCTTTTCTAATCATCTAATTTTGGACCAGTAAATATAATTTCTTTTAGTCAACAATAAGCGAGATAAAACCATTTGAAATTACAGAGAATCATAAATAAATATACCGATCAAATCTTCGAATTTTATCCTTTTATATTGATTCCCTCAAAACTATATAAAAATAAAATTCACCGACATCTCAAGCACCGTGAGTCTGCAAGCCACGTTAGTGTGGACGTTTACAAACCCAAACATTTACAAGAGAAGGTTTTACCCATTAATTTCATTTGTCAACCTAACTTTATGACAAAATAATTAATAGTCGGTTCCTCTTTAGCCATGCAAATAATAGCAGTGACTCCGTTGGGGAGGATACTAATTATTTACACCTAAATGTACACCATTATTTGATCCTAAGTCCACTGCGCGAGCTTGTGTGCCTTACAGTTGGAGAAGTACACACGCGCTCGGATAGCTTCCTACAATCATCAATTATAAGTTTGTATCAGTGAGCCCCACATAAACTCATCCGTTAGGGAGGAAGGCCTATTGCCAACACGCAAGTTCATGTACCACATTACAAACAATAATTATGTAATGAAGTCTGTACCAGTGATCCGTGAATAAACTCATCCGTTAGGGAGGAAGGCCTATTGCCAACACGCAAGTTTACTCACATCACTTACAAACCAATAATGGAGGCCGCGGGAATATTTACCAATCCCCTCTCCCACTTAGTAATTTAACACCGAGGGTTTTTACATGCATATGATATTCAGAATAAAATACGCAACGCTAGCATGCTTCTATTACGGCACATAAGGCAGTAAATCACATAGAGTCATGCATACATATATAACAATAATCAATAATTAAATCAATCATTAACAGTTATATATCAGCGAATTCGATTGTTCGCCACCAGGCACGAATATCAGCAAAGACTTCCAGACTATCAAACTTTCAAAATTTCCAGATTGTCCAATTTTCGAAACCATCGATATCGACCGTCGATGTCATCCAAATTATCAAAATCATCGATATCGACTAGATTATCAAATATTCGAAAAACATCAAGATTATCAAAATTTCGAAGCTATCGATATCGATCGTCATATCGTCTAGATTATCAAAATCATCGATATCGACGAGCAACCATATATAACAATAATAGATAATTAAATCAATTATGTCAGTTATATATTAGGAATCAATTCAACATCCATATATAACAATAATAGACAATCAATTATAGCAGTTATATATTAGGAATTAATTCGAAATTCATATATGACAATAATAGATTATTAAATCAATTATAGCAGTCATATATTAGGAACTAATTCGACATCCATACATAACAATAATACACAATCTATTATGGCAGTTATATATTAGGAATTAGTTTTCCTAAAATTGGATGTCTTATCCAACACTCTAGCAATACATGCATATAACATACCAAATATAATACGCAATCTAGCATGCTTCTATATAAGACAATAAATCATAGAGATCAGGCATCCATATATATATAACAATAATAGACAATTAAATCAATTATGACAGTTATATATATTAGGAATAAAAATGCCTCTAAATTTTAATGTCTTGTCCGACACTGCTACTGTGGAATCGATGCCTTACGCAACAAGCAGGATTGCTTGTGCCCCAAGACGTCCATCGTCATATCCCACCGCCAATCATGTCAGGGAGCGCCCCAAGTGCCTTGACGAGCGCCCCTCGCCCGGACTGTCGCTCGTCCAAGGGCCTACTTGCATGGAACCAAGTTCAGCCCAACGCGCAACACCAAACTACACCAACTGTCGTTCGTAGTTCGAAACTGAAAGAACCTCAGAATCCAATCTCCACCGTCCAGAATCTACTACTATAAGTCTGAACATGTTTTCCAAATTACAGATCGATCCAACGGTTATTTTGTGAGAAACGGCTCTTTTCTCTCGACTGCGCAAAACAGAATCGCCCATATATCTGCTTCTGTTTTCAGCGTACTCCCAGCAAGAAAATGCTCCAAATTCGATCTCCACCGTTCAGAATGTACATCCACAAGGTCTGAACATTTTGACCAAATTACAGCTCGATCCAACGATTAGTTTGTCAGAAACGGCACTTTTCCCTCGACTGCGCAAAACAGAATTGCCCAAATATCTGCTTCTGTTTTCAGCGTACTCCCAGCAAGAAAAAGCTCCAAATTCAATCTCCACCGTTCAGAATGTACATCCACAAGGTCTGAACGTTTTGACCAAATTACAGCTCGATCCAACGATTAGTTTGTCAGAAACGGCACTTTTCCCTTGACTGCGCAAAACAGAATCGCCCAAATATCTGCTTCAGTTTTCAGCGTACTCCCAGCAAGAAAAAGATCCAAATTCGATCTCCACCGTTCAGAATGTACATCCACAAGTTCTGAACGTGCTGACCAAATTACAGATCAATCCGACCGTTGAAACTCTGGTTATTGTCTCTGCAATATCACTACGCTGGATTTTCTCTCAAAAGCGTGATTCTATTTTTGCCCTCTCTTTCTTCCTTGCATGTGAAATTGACGAACAGTTTTCGTCGAATCCTCTCACACACAACCATGGACGAATAGATATGATATAGGGTATATATTACATAGGGATATTCATGGTTTGCGCAATAAAACCAAAACCCTAAACATGTGATCCTAATTCCGAAAAATTAATCACATAAACCCTATCCTAACGTGTCACGCTTCACCACGAAACCGAAGCTCTGATACCAATTATTGGCATTCGATCGTTTGGTTAACGTGACCCGTTAGGGTTCCATGTATTTCTAACAAGCAGCAGAAGCAAGTAAACATGAAACGCATTACCTTTCACCAAGGGTTGATGTAGAGGTTGAATTCTCGCTGGCAGTCTGCGCAGTCCCACGAGAATAGCCATAAGTTCCTCTTCTGATGTCGGAATTGAGTGATCTTTATGTTCAGACGATCCTCTCTTCGACGGCTTTCCATCAGTTTATAATACATCAAAATCGAAGAACTGTACAATTTTATATGAATTTTGGAACATGACGAACTGCAGCAGCAAACGACCTTCCGGTCTTCTGCTGTATGTCCCAAGTCCGATCTCGACGTCGTGTGGGCGACGATCTACGAGACCTACTCAATCTGCTCTCAACCCTCATCACACGTGAATAATGAATTAGATTAGGGTTCCAGATAAGCTGAGGTGACTTATATACATGGGCTATAGCAGGGACCAGGAGGAGAAATTGGGTTGGGCCTCCATTGGGCTTAAGTATCCAAGCTTAGCCCAAAGCTTATACTTAAGTCCAATAATAATAATATATTCCACTAAAATATTATTACTGCACTACCATACCAATCCCAAAATTACGTTTTTGGCTCCTTCTTATTATGAGCCCGTTAGTCTCTCCATGTTTAAGATATACAATGTCCATTAATTAATTTAAGTTACTGACAACTCAATTAATTAATATCTCATCCAAGAGTAGTACCACTCAACCTCATTATCATGCCGGAATAAATTCCACCTGCAGGGTTTACATGATAATCCTTATGAGCTCCTCAAGGGGACATCATCAACCTATGACGGACACGGATTCCTTCTACAATCAACAGCACACCATAGAGACAGCACTACTTCCCAACTCACCGAGTTTATTGATTTAATTGCATGTAAATCTCACCCATTGATGAATCAAAGAAATACATACTGCCCTACGTGTCGAGGTTATTGTATAGGGATTAAGAGCACGAACTTCCATAATAACTGAGATCAAGTTCTCCTATAAGTCAGTATAAGTCGAACGATCTCAAGCGGTCCTGCTCAATACACCAAGTGCACTAATGTGATTCTATAGCCAAGACAAGCTAATACCAAACCACACTACAACCATCCCGATAGAGAGTCCCCGTCTATCTCGGTTGTGAGCATCAGTTTATACTTTATAAGGAAACCGATAATATGATCTTCCGCGTGTTGTCGCACAATATATTATCTACAGTATAAAGTAAGTGGACTATTGCATCAAACATATAAATAAATTATAAGATGCAATCATTTGATCATATGATTCTCATTTCAAATTAATTGTTATAAAATTGTTCATACAAAAAGCTAGACTTTTAGTATACAATCCAACAACAGGTACGAGTGATGGATATTTTTATTTGATAATGCATTTGATAACCCTTCGATCACTCATTCTCTGTACTTATATTTTCTTTCATTTTTTTTCTTTTTATGTTTTTGTGTTTCCTTTGCAATTCCATATTCATTGATTATCAACCTATAAAGTCTGAATGAGTAAGTATGATAGAATTTGTAAAATATCAACTTTCAAAAACTATGTTGTAGATACGGGTATATATGGGTGATGGACATTTACTGATACGTGTACGGGTGATTGATATTTCTATTTAGTAATAAATTTATCAACCCTTCTATCACCCTTTCTCTGTAGTTATGTTTTCTTTCATTTTTATGATTTTTTTCCTTTGCAGGTTTATATTCATCGATTATCCATGAAAAATTTTGAACCAGTAAGTTAGGTAGAAATATTTAACAAAGAATGTGGTCTTTAGAGAGGTCTTTAGAAATGTTTAAATTGAGCCTTTTTTAAATAAAATAAATGGAAGCTTCGTTTTAGTTTTTTTTTTTCTTATCTATTATTTAGTATATATGTATATGTATCCAAATAAATAATTCTCGATGTCATGCATTCTATGAGATATTGCATAATAGAATAATAGGGAAGCCAGAGAGGATTGTCATCAATCTAAACAAAGGTCACTTGCTATAAAGACAAGATGTTGGTTAGTTCTTTATTCATATATTATTCATAAAAGATTCACTCTTTATTTTGTGAAAATAGTTGACTGAAGTTTTGCAGATATTTATACTAATGGTAAAATAATTTTATGAAAATGTTTTGATTTTTTTATTTAATAACATAACTTTTTATGATGTTTTCAAATCTTTCATGACAAATGATTGTTATACCACATTTCAACCTGGTGTTTATGCAGAAAATATTGTACGTCAATAATGTGTATTGATTCAATTTTCATTTGGTTTATAGTAATTATATATCTCTTCTACTGCAAAAAAAATTAGTTGATAAATTTCAAGTATTCATGATTATTATTCAATTAACCAGGTTTCTTTAATGAATTCTTAAATGAATTAGAAAAATCATGACGGTTATAATTGATCATAGTTCAAACATAATTAGTTCTTAACATGCTTACCAGAGTTGTAATTCAATACTCACATTATTTTACATATCAGTAACATTTCTCATCATTACATATCTATAATCTTCCTCATGAAAAGTTCTATCTAATGTGACAATGAATTTGCAGATTCTTCTAAATATTTAGTTCCATGCTCAAGGTCTATTACATGCTAACATCAATAATTGGGAAATTCAACCTAGAACGACAACGCGTACTCATCAATCTGATCATCCTCACCAGGTAAATCTATCATATTTCTCTTGCTTCTTCCCAAACTAAGCATTTCAGTCCTCATAGTTTTTAATGACAGCGGTTTAAGAATCACAATCAAGTTATGCATGAGATCGTTGTGGTTTTAGATTAAAATAAATTACTCTTCAATTCCAAGGGAATATTATTAACCTCATAAAAAAAATCAAAAGTTTACATATAAAAATATTTAAAAAGTTTACATATAAAAATGTCCCTTAATTGAAAACAAGGTATAGAACATCAAGTAGGATACTATTATTGAATAGGAAATTTGGACCACAACTTTACCCTCGTTATCTCTATTTACTATGTTATTCATTAACTACAATCGATAGTCATCATATCAGAAGAATTAACATATATAATATTGGGTGTGAATGCATTGCATAGATTCATTTAATAAACAAAGAAAAAATTATCATGATTTATAGTAGAATTTCACTAACGAATTGATAGTTTATCGATTTTGAGTGTGCTATTAGTGTCGTATCAAATACAACCGTTAACAATTGGAGATAATTTAAAAGAATCAAATAATATAAACTTTTTAAAATTTAATAAATTACATGTAAAAATTTTATAATGTAAAATTTACAAAAATTAGTATTATAATATACAATAAAAATAAACTATATATAAAATTAATAAAAATATTAAATTTTAATATAAATTTCACATAATAAAATAAATGTATTTATTATAATATATTAAATAATTTAATCAATTCCGTGCATCGCACGAGCTCAACACTAGTTCCTCTACATTTTCAATCGTCTCTTAAAAGTTTTACCCTTTTCATTTGTTTTACATAAAATTTTACCTTTTAAGAAGAGCAGAATAGTTAAAACAATAACCCTCTTACATATACTTTATTAAAAAAAAGGGTTTATACTGATAGGTACGTGTTTTCATAGACTAATTACTAGGAGATACAAAATCAAATTGAAATACTAAGGGATACATTCTAATATTTTATTTTTCCAAGTTTACCCTTAGTAAACTTAACACAGATGTTAAACTTAACACAGATGTACAATTTGGTGTACAACAATGTACTATTCGGTGTACACAGATGTGAACACGGACACGGATGAACCATGTCAACAACACGAACACACAATCGACTGTACACTAATGTTTAAAATACGACAATAAATATTAATGTTCAAAATACATCAATGTTAAGCAATTCAATAGATAAAAATACATGCATGCACAATCATTTTTCTCCTGCTTTTATTGTACACTGTTGATAAAAAAACACCAACAGAAGATTATACGACTTGAATAATAAGTAAGAGTTTTTATGTACACCCATGTTCAAATATAAAATTTGTGAAAACTTCTCAACCAACAATCAAATTCTGTCACCTTAACACTAAAATCATCAGATTTAACAAAAAATTATAACACACGACCCAATTCAAAACAAAAATTATTCAATTGTTTACTTACTGTAAATTGGTGTACAGTGAATTCAATATCTGTATATTGGTGTACAACGAGAAGATCGGCAGCGGCGTACACCACAGCAGAGAGGAAGGTGTACCTGTCGTCAGCGCCCATAAAAATCACCTCTACACTGCCACTTCATCAAGCCCAATTTCCACTTTGATTAAGAAATAGAAAGTTCTGTTCCTACTGCCAGCGAAATATCACATGCAATTTCTTCCCTTCTAAACGCTAATCGCCATCGTGTTTACTACCATTGCTGTCAATCGTAATCGTCACAGGGCCGACATCGGAAATCAAACCCACCACTAGCGACCACCGTCCGTTGCTTACCCTCCAGCGTCGTTGCCAACTGTCGAGATCATCGGATCTGCCGCTTCTCACCACCAGTCCGTCACAGTCTCCTGTCGATTGTTGATGCCTGGGAAAGTAATCTCCTAGACAAGAAAGTAGCATCGGCAGCCGCCATATTCACGGACGTCGGTGAAGCTATATTTGCCAACGAGAGCTATTCAGTGGCGAACGGGCGAAGAGATCGGTGGTGGAGGGCTTGTCCTCGGTGGTTTTCAGATGATCGGATTTGGGATTGGCAGTGTTTTTGGCTAAGCTGGTAAGGAAATTCATTATGGAGGTGGTGGAGAGGAAAGAGAGGATTTGGGTTGAGATTGACGGAGAAGAATTTTCGTTGGGTTCAGAAAGGAGAAAATGAGAATTGTAGATGCGAAAATACCTGGATAGATAGATATACGGGAATATATTAAAATTTTCTTTTAAAATGCTTGTTAACACTAATGTGAAGTATGGGTAATATGAGAACTACAGACTTAAATTTTGTATGCGTGAGTAATACTAAAAATTCAATGTACTATGTAGTAAATTGGTAGATAATTTTGTACCCAACAGTTACTGACCCTAAAAAAAAGGGTAGGTCTTGGGTGAGACCGTCTCACGGATCTTCTTATGTAAGACGGATCCTATCCTACCCATTAATATAAAATAAAATAAAAAATAAAAATAAAAAACTAACGAAAACAAGGGCCCTGTTTGGGGTGGTTAATTAAGATCATTAACGTGATAAATCGGCGCCTGCCCAATGCCTATTCATGCACCTGATTAAAATCTATTATTCTCAATCAATTTCTTTTCACTTTTTTTTTAAAAATAATTATCGTTATTATTATTATCATAATTACTTATTTAATCATAATAATATTATTAATTATTCTTTAGATAGTTCAATTTTGTATATCACTTTATTTTAATTGAGTATTACTTTATATTAAAAATATTATCACTTTTTATTCATCCTATAAATAGTTAATAAAATAATTTAATTAAACGGTTATCACTTTTTATTTATCATGTATCACTTTTTATTAAAAATAGTATCACTTTTTATTATTCCAGTAAAATTTTCGTGAAATAATTCAATTATACAGATATCAATTTTTTTTATTAAAAATCACTTTTTATTAAAGATGTTATCACTTTTCATTTAAAATGTTATCACTTTTCATTTACTCCCTCCGTCCCACGTTAAGATTTACTTTTTTCATTTGAGTGAGGCTCCTATGCACCCGGATGGACGGAGCACATTCCGTGCGCCTTTGCAATTTTCATGCCCCTTTGGAATTTAGGACCCTAGCAATACATAGGTTTAAATATGATTGGAGTGGGAAGGGTTGTGTTCACATGGGGACACAGAGTATTCTCCGTGTCCCCGGGGGCGCAGGAGCTTTTCATTTTGGGTTGTCCCAAATTAAGTTTTACATTTCCTTTTTTGTCAACTTGGGCCCATACAAAATAATTAATTATTCCATATATGGCTCACACACAACACTAATATAACTACCATTTTACATTAAATATTATTTCTCTCACCTCACTGCACATTAAATTATTATATCTCTTAATCTCCGTGCAAAAAGCAAACGTCAACGTTAACGCGGGACGGAGGGAGTATGTTATAAACTATTCATGAATTAGTTCATAATACTGTTATCACTTTTCATCAATTAAGTATCACTTTTATATAATGTTATCACATATTATCATATTTTATAAATTTATAATTTTTAAACTAAAAATAAATTAAATGAATAACAGAATTTAAATTATTATATTTTTAAATAATAAAAATATAAATTAAATAAAATATATACATATAAGACTTAATTAATTTATTTTCATAATTTATTTTTTAAAATTTTATTTGAATAGCAACCAAACATAGCCCTTAAAAAATATTTAAATTTAATTAATTTTCTTTCATTAAGTAATTTTCAATTTTTTTATTTGATTACAACCAAATAGGGCCTTTTTATTTTTTCTAATTGGGTTAATGAATGATCCGTCTCATATAAGAGGATTCGTGAGATGGTCTCACCCAATTCTTTGCCTAAAAAAACCAAGGGCTGGTGTAGAAGCACAACTGTAACAAAAAATGTAAAATATTTAGTAGGATATAATAATTATTTGGGTTATTTATTTATTTTTTTAATTTTTCTATAATTTTATGAGTTCTTCTTTAAATTTTTTTTATTTTAAAATTTAAATTTGGAAAATTCGCGTACAACGCGGGATCATTTAATTATTATTCTTATTTTTTAAAATTAAATAATTCATGTTATATAATGTAAAAATATTAATTAAGGATATTTTTATTTTATTATAGCTATAAAATTTCTTTCATCAATATAAAGAATTTGCAACAAATTATAACATTTGACTTTTGACAATGTAACGTATAACTAAATCAGGTAAAAAGTTTATATATATATATATATATATATATATATATATATTCTAATTATTTGAAAAAATCTTGACGTGTATTTTCTTCAAATGGTCCTTTATAACATAATAATACAACTAAAAACTATTTATTACTCTTTGTGTCTCTCTAAAAAAATGTGCAACCATATAGGGGCAATTTTGTCTCTTTGCTGTATATTTTTATAATTGTTAGTATTTCATTTTTTCATTGTATTTAAGTTCAATTATGATCAAAGTTTCTTAATTTTACTGTTAGTCTAAAATAAATATCAATTATATTTAAAAAAACTCAATTTATTCTTTTTTCTCTATACTTGATTTAATTTGATACTAATTAATTTATATATATATATATATATATATATATATATATATATATATATATATATATATATATATTATGATTTATTATTAATTGCAATTAATGATACTAAAGTAAATAAGTGTATATAAAAAATAAATAAATTGTAACATGAACGTGTTAGCGAAAAATTACTTTTTATACTATATATATATATATATATATATATATATATATATATATATATATATATATATATATATATATATATATATATATCTTAAGTATACTATAGCATAAATTTTTCTTGCTAACGTGTCGTTTACAGAGCGTTCCAATGTGACGTGTAATTTTCTCAATTTTTTGAATTTTTAATACTTTTTTAAGTATTTTACTTATTTACATTTAATTAACTTCCTTATTTAATATTTTATTTTTTAAATAATGTGTTTCTTATTTTTAATAATGATAATGATTAAATTTTCAATATTTCAATGTGATGTGTAATTTTCTAAATTTTTTGAATTTTTTAATACCTTTTTTAAAAATATTTTCCTTATTTACTTTTCATTAACTTTCTTTTTTAATATTTTCTTTTTTAAATAATGTGTTACTTATTTTTAATAATGATAAAATTTTCAATATTTTATTTGGGTATCATTAATTAATTACTAAATCTTTTAATGTAATAAATAAATTAATTAATATCAAATTAAATCATATATATAAGAAAAAAAGAATATTCCATATAATATTCTCTCTCACAACACCTATAAATAAGACTTTTTGGTTATTCATTCTAAATACACACATTTGATTCTGCAAGTGGAATAAAAGCTTTCTTCAAGTTCCTCTAGAGAATTGATTGATGAAAGTATAAAAATTTATTTCGATAGAGCGAATCAAGTAGAGATTCGATCTACCTCTAAAAATTGATTCAAGTATTCTTCAAGAGAAAGAAAACTGATTCAAATATTCTTGAATCGATTTACCTCTTAAGAATTGATTCTTCAAGAGGAAGAGAATCGATCCAGAGGATCGATTCAAGTATTCTTGATTCTATTTACATATTAAGAATCGAATCTTCAAGAGAAAAAAAATTGATTTAAGAATTACCTCTTAAGAATCGATTCAAGTATTCTTTAAGATCTACTTCTAAAGTATTGATTCAAATATTTTTTAAGTGAAAGAGGATAGACGATTCAAGTACTCTTGAATCGATTTACCTCTAGAGAATAAGAGGTTGAAAAACTAATTCATGTATAGAATCGAAAGCTCAATTTCTTTAAGTGAAATCATTATTTTATATCAAATAACATTAAAATTGAATTTGTAAATATTTGTTAATTTTTTAAATTTTCTATATTAATATTTATTTATTTACATATATTTTAATTATTCAAATGACATATGTATTATAAAAATGTGTTTTCTTTAGTTGTTTATGTAATTTGAAACTAATAAAATGAAATAAAAAATAAAATTAATAAATTCATTTCAAATTTATGAATATTTGAAAGAATATTATATATAAATTAATTATATTTATATTATATATATATATATATATTAGTTTCTTAAAAATAACAATTAATGGAAATAGAATTATTGTTATATAGTTAATTAAGAAATACTAAACTATAATCATGAGTAAAATGTAATACTCCATTAAAATATTATTTATAATATTACGTATATTTAAAAAATATATATAGCAACTATTTAAAATATTTTGTATTAATTAATTATAATATATATATATTAAGTATAGTATAGCAAAGTTCTTTTTCGCTAACGTATTATTCACGTATAGTCTTACTATTTATTTATTTTTCCTATACACTTATTATGACTTATTTACTTTAGTATCATTAATTGCAATTAATAAATAAATCATTCAATATAAATAAATTAATTAGTATCAAATCAAATCATGTATAGAAAAAAGAATAAATTGAGTTTTTTTATGTATAAATCGATTGATATTTATTTTAGACAAACAGTAAAATTAAGGATTTATTACTAAGACTTACATACTTTGATCATAATTACACTTAAACAAAAAAAATAAATACTAACAACTATATAAATATACAGCAAAGAGATAAAATTGTCTCTATGTAGTTGCACATTTTTTTATAGAGACATGGGAAATGATATATAGTTTTCAAGTATATTATGTTATAAAGTAACATTTGAAAAAAAATACAAGTCAAGATTCTTTCAAAAAATTAAAATATATGGACATATATATTTACTTTTTACATGATTTAGTTATACATTACATTATCAAAAGTCATATGTTATAAATTGTTGCAAATTCTTTACATTGATTAAAGAAATTATCTAGCTATGGGAAAAAATCTTCTTAATTAATATCGTTACGTTTTGATTATTTAATTATAAAAATAGGAATAATAATTAAATGATCCCGCGTTGTACGTGGGTTTCATACTATTATATATATATATATATATATATATATATATATATATATATATATATATATATATATATATATATATATATATATATATATAGTATTACTTTTTACTCATAATTATGGTTTAGTATTTTTTAATTAACTATATATATATTAATTCTATTTCCATCAATTGTTATTTTTAAGAAACTAATGTAATATATATATATATATATATATATATATATATATATATATATATATATATATATATAATAAAATTAATATATATATTATATTCTTTTAAATATTCATAATTTTGTAATTAATTTATTAATTTTATTTTTTTATTTAATTTTATTAGTTTTTAAATTATATAAACAACTAAAGAAAATAAATTTTATAATTCATATGCCATAATTGAATAATTAAGATATATGAACTAAATAAATATTAATATACTAAATTTAAAAAATTAACAAATATTTACAAACTCAATTTTAATGTTATTTGATATGAAACAACGATTTCACTTAAAAAATCTAAGCTTTCGGTTCTATACATGAATTAGTTTTTCAACCTCTTAATCTTTTGAGGTAAATCAATTCAAGAGTACTTGAATTGTCCTCGATCCTCTTTCACATGAAGAATACTTGAATCAATACTTTAGAGGTAGATCTTAAAGATTACGTGAATCGATTCTTAAGAGGTAATTCTTGAATCGGTTTTTTTCCTCTTGAAGAATCAATTCTTAAGATGTAAATAGATTCAAGATCCTCATACTCTTGAAAAATCAATTTTTAAGATGTAAATCTATTCAAGAATACTTGAATCCTCTTGAAGAATCGATTCTTAAAAGGTAAATCGATTCAAGAATAATTGAATAAGTTCTCTTCCTCTTGAAGAAGATCGAATCTCTACTTGATTCGCTCTATCAAAATAAATTTTTATACTTTCATAAATTAATTCTAGAGGAACTTGAAGAAAGCTCATATTCTCGATTTTTTTCCTCTTGAATAATCGATTCTTAAGATGTAAATCAATTCAAGATCCTCTTACTCTTGAAAAATCAATTTTTAAGATGTACATTTGTTCGATTCTCTTTCTCTTGAAGAATCGATTCTTAAGAGATAAATCGATTCAAGAATAGTTGAATCAGTTCTCTTCATATTGAAGAAGATCGAATCTCTACTTGATTCGTTCTATCGAAATAATTTTTTGTACTTTCATAAATCAATTCTCGATCTCTAGAAGAACTTGAAGAAAGCTCATATTCCTCTGGGAGAATCGAATGTATGTATTTAGAATGAATAACCAAAGAGTCTTATTTATAGGGGGGTGGGAGAGAGTATTATATGAAATATTCTTTTTCCCTTTATATATATGATTTAATTTGATATTAATTATTTTATTGCATTAAAAAAATATAGTATAATTAATTAATGTTACATAAATAAATAAATAAATAAATAAAATATTGAAAATTTAATCATTATTAAAAATAAGAAATACATTATTTAAAAAAATATATTAAATAAGGAAGTTAATTAAAAGTAAATAAGAAATATTAAAAAAAAGGTATTAAAAAATTCAAAAAATTGAGAAAATTACACGTCACATTAGAGCGCTCTGAAGACGACACATCAACAAGAAAATTTTCTACTATAGTATACTTAGAGTACTCTGGAGACGACACATCAGCAAGAAAACTTTCTGCTATAGTATACTTAAGATATATAAATTTATTTATTTATTAAGTATACTATAGTAGAAACTTTTCTTGCTGACGTGTCATCTCCAGAGTGCTCCAATGTGACATGTAATTTTTCTAATTTTTTGAAAATTTTAATACTTTTTTTAATATTTTCATTATTTAATTTATGTGAAAACGCACTTTCGGTTCCATTGGAGTATCTCAGTTGCATTTTCAGTCCCGAATATTTTTTCTAGTCCCAAAAGTTGCATTTTTGGTCCTGTTCCATTAGATATGGATGAAAACTGTTAGCAGTTACATTTTAATCCCAAAAGAGTTTTAAAACATAGTTTTTGGAAAAAAATTTATCCCTAATCGACTTATATCATACCTATATTGCCAGATTTCATCTTCTTTCCATTTTCAAAACAGACATAGTCCATTACGACCATATCAGACCCAACATGCTTCCGTACATTAATTAAACAACATTAATCTCATAACTAACCAACTTAAAACAGTAACAGTTACTCTTTTTACCATCAATCCACCGGGTATCCGGGAGTTTTACAGCTGTCCCTCACAGCCAATCACTCGCCCAGCAGTGTGATGGTTCAATCCCATTCCTTCAGCGGATCTCAGCACAAGCCTGGTTCGTTTCCTACACCGGGTGTACAGGATGCTGCTACTGTTCTTGCCGGAAAGTATGGAGATTAAAGTTGCAAAAAAAATGGAAGGCTACATGTGGGCAGAAGCCCAAGATTATTTATTTATTGAATGAAGAATTTATTACACACTCATCCTCACAGAATAAGAGGAGATAACTCATTTAGCTACCTATTGTAGCTGTACTCAGGACACTCATACAAAGGAAAGGAAGGATTACAATGTTT
The DNA here is from genome assembly GCA_023678885.1 of Pogostemon cablin. Lineage (NCBI taxonomy): Eukaryota > Viridiplantae > Streptophyta > Magnoliopsida > Lamiales > Lamiaceae > Pogostemon > Pogostemon cablin. The sequence goes on along the minus strand of CM042975.1, from coordinate 18,494,210 downwards.
ATTTTACAAAGAGAAAACAGAGGGAAATGGTCGATGCCTTCTGCTTTCTCAGCTCTGCTATTTATAGAGGCTTTCAGATGTGAAATCCAAATTTCAAAGCCTCTTTACTTTGGCTGACGTCACTGCTTACCTCATTGTGCTGGCGTCACTGCTTACGTCATTCCCATTGGATTCTAACTTTTGCAGCTGGCTGGTCCCTCTCTCTTCATTGGATGCCCTTATCTAGTCCATCCCTTTTTTGGCCTTTGCAGGAATCACATTGCTCCTTACCCCTTTGGAAAAGTCATCCGACTCTTACTTTTTTGAAGAGTCATTTGTCTTCCTTGGTGCCTGAAGATTCTCCTAGCTCTTGGGTAATTTGAAGAGATTTTACCCTCTTCTTTCCACGTGTCTCTTTTGCAGGGGGTGGTTCAATACTCCTGATCATCCCTATACCCAATCTTATTCCTTTTCCAAACTCTGGTTCTGTTTGGGTGGAACAACTTGTGCATACTTTGTTTGTCCATTGCCCAAAATGGGTCATGTTGCAATATCTCCGATGAGTTTGTTTACTCACTGGAATCTTGTTTTTCCAAAGAAGGTCTTGTTTTTCCTGGAAGGCTTTCTCAGCAAACCCTGTCTTCTTTCCTATTAAAGTATTCAACAGAAAAGACCCATTCAAAGACTTATTCTCGAACTTGAATGGGAACTTCACCTCCACCATTGCTTTAATGCAGGCGTACAAACCCCTCGCTCTATGCGTAGAGATCTGTTCTTCAGAAAATGTAGAAACCAAGACTGGTTCCTTCCCAGAAGACTCCTTGATCCTATTTGATGCTGATACATCAGGTTTTCTTAGCTTGATGAAATGGAAGGCCTCGTGGTGACCTTTCCCGACTGGTTCTGGAGTTGCATTGGTGAAGTAAAGCTCCAATACATCGCCTCTGGATAGAGTCGCGTTGTTTTCTCATGCATTAAAAACTATGTTTCCTAGCCACTCTGGCAGTTTTGAAAGCTCTGGAAAACTTGGTGCAACAGTATATATTGAAGCTAGCGCCCCAAAATCATACCATTGCTTTACATCAGTTGGATTTGAGCCTTCTCGCATCCAAACTCTGGGATATTCCCCAGATATATCCATCCGACATTTCTGCGGTTGGATTCCTTGTCTGGTGTTTAATTCTCCCAGCTGGCCTGGTATTCCTGCCAATAAGAGAAATCAGCTAAGTTAATACCAACCTTAGCAGTGCCTGTCATCGGCCTAAGGTTGATCTCACCCTCTTTGACCCCAGAGCTGCTGGGTTAACTCGTAGACTCTAGATGTGACTCCAGAACCTCGATTTTTCCTTGGACCTGTTCCTCTTTTGAAGGTTCCAATCTAGGACTCGCGCTAAGGGTACTTGATTCCCTTGCTCTGGGTTTAGAGCCACATTCTCGACTACTCTACTTTTATCGATTGCTATTGCTGTCAATAGCCCAGAGGAGTGGGTCTCGTAATGACTCGAATAGACTCGCATTGTTCGAATGCAATCTCGTATATGATAAGACACTTTGGTCTGACCACTTTCTTGTATTCTTCCAGCCCGCTTTGCATTGCGTGCCAGATTCTCGAATTCCCTTTGGAGCAACTCAAGGTTGTCCATCAGGTGCCTTGAAACAGTCAGGATGGAGTCTATTTCAGCTCCCTCTATCTCTCGTCAGGAAATCTGGCAAAACATTATCAATAGAGCTTTGACGCTTGTGTTATCAATTTTAAGGATAAATTTCTTCGCGAGAAGAAATAGCGGCCATTTTTTGAACGCCTTCTGAACTGCAAAGAACTCCTTTTCATTGATGTGCCACCTCTTTGCTTCATTCTCCGCAAAGAGTCCGCTACAGTATCTGCACGGCACTTCTCCTTTAGGTATGGACTTAGTTAGAACCGCTGCCCACCAATGGTCACTGACATCTGTGTAGAGTACCAGTTCATCCTCATTCGGTATAGCTAACTTGGAGAGCTTCTTGCAAACCTCCTTTAGTTGTTTAACCATTGCTCGGTGCGATTCCTCCCATTTGAATTCAACATCTTTTTTCAACAGAGGACTGAACACCTTCCTGTACTGCGCCAAATTGTTGATGAACATTCCAGCAAAGTTGACAACTCCTAAGAAGCTTTGGAGTTGCTTCTTGTCCTTGAAATCTTCAGGAAATCCTTGAACCTTTTCTACAATGTGTGGTTGTAGAATAATTCTAAACTCATCGATCTCGACTCCAAGAAACTCGATCCGCCTTGTTGCAATCACTGCTTTCTTTTTAGAAAGTACTAATCCTTCCCTGTGACATACTTCTGAAAATACTTCCAGATGCTCCAAATGCTCCTTCATGTTCTTTGTGGCTATGAGGATGTCATCCACATAAACAAACATGAATGAGAAATAATCTTTGAAAAGATTATCCATCTTCCTTTGGTATATCTGGGGTGCGTTCTCTAAGCCCATAGGCATGACATTACAGATATAATGGCCTTGTGGTGTAGAGAAGACTGTGAACTTCTGGCTTCCTTCTTCCATCATAATCTGGTAGAATCCATATTTGCAATCAAACTTGGAGAATACCTTGGCATTCTTGATACAGTTAACCATGTGTTCCCTACTTAGTATATAGTATCTGTCGAACTCCAAGATGTTGTTGATCCCTTTGTAGTTGATCACAAGTCTCAGTTTTCCCTGCTTGATTTCTCCATACTTTCGAACCTAAAATCCTGGACTGCTGTATGGAGATACTCCTGGTGATATCAACTTAAGGTCCAGATGTTCTTAAGTATTAGTTGTTTATCCTCTCGATCCTCTTGGTTCATCAGGATAGGCTTGTATCTCACGAACTCAAGCTCCTTTCCTTCTTTTACTTTGAGTGAAGCTTTGAGCTCGTTTTTATCCTACCAAGCTAGAGGATCCTCATTGAAGTTCCTCTATACCTTTTTTTTTACGTGCTCTAACAATGTTTGTTCTTCGATTGTGACGTCTCTCTGTAGGCTTTCTCCCAGACTTTCTTTGAGAAGATGAATTGTATTTTCCTTTAGGTTTTCCATCTTCTATCCTCCTCTAGTCTCGGTTCTCATTTGAAGGACTACTTCGCCATATCTCCTTCGATCATTCATCTTTGGATGGCTAAGTTCTCCTTCATCACCACGCTTGCTGTGAAATCTGATTGGCAATTTTCTTTGAAATGCATTACGAAGTCTTGGTACGATGATCTTATGTTCACAAAGGGTTGTGAAAATAAGTCTTCTTGTTGCGTTTCCTTTGGTAAAATGCTTGAATGTCTGTAGGAAGTTATTTCCTAACAGAATATCCACTCTGGTATCATGAAAATATATTGGTTGAGTCTTTACCTTGTACCATGGGGTACGATCCGCTTCTCCAATCATGATCTCCGCTTGCTTGATTCCTCTGTTAAGGATTAGCACACTTTGCGAGAAATCTTTTCCTAGTACCGTTGGCAATTCTTCACCTGAGTCTTTAGGAAAGACTCCTTCTTTTGCTGTGCAAATGCCGGCTCTTGAATCAATGTATGTCGCAAAATACTCTGCACGATGCTCCTTATATATCATCCCAATGGTGATATATATTGAGAATGGACTTGTGGTCATGGGTAGATCAGAGCTTGTATGCCCGAGCCTCTATTAGTAAACCTTGTATCTTTTCCCTTTGACCGTGAATTCCATTCCATCTTGTAATCTTTCCCAAGGTTTGTGATCCTCGAGAAATTCCAGTCCCAGCACTAGTTGTTCTGGGAATCTTCCTACTACTTCTCCAATCACCAACTCAAGTTCTCCGAGTTTGAGTTGTCCTTGATATATCTTAGTTGTTGGCTGTTGCAAATAATATAAGACATCACAAGGAATAGAGTTTTTCTTTTTAGTAATGTCGAATATTACGTCGACTCCTCTCCATCCTTCTGGGCATTTAAGTTCACCTTTAGTTATGAACTTTTCTAGTTCTTGGACTACCTCTACGATCGGCTTCTTTCCCCATTTTTCACTGATCATTCTATCTTCTTGGAAATAAATCCTTCTCTGGTCAAATCTGAGGCTATCTTGTCTGCTCCAGATTGGTTTGTCTCTGATCCGCAAATTCATGTCGTGGATTGGTGGTAACTCCATTATTTCCGGTCTAGTTGCACATGCAACCCTCTCGAACACCTCTGGTATCTCAATATACTCCTTCATTTAGAATAGATCCAAATGATGGGTGTTGAACAAGCATACGAGATATTGTAGGTGATAGAGTAATGCCTATTCCCTTCTTTCATCAGATCTTTGTTTTAGAAATCTTGATTAAGGGTGAGTGCCATACTAAAATCTTTATCTACCAGATTGTAGGCAATCATTGGGTATATGTAGGATGCCACCTTGCCTGTGTATAGGTTCCCTGAGATTCCTCCCAAGCAAGCCTCCTTTGTATTCTTGATCCTCTTATCAAAAATTGCAATATCGATTGGTGTATCGATACCTTCTTTGAAAGTTGCTTTGATGAGGATCCGGATTGCTCCGATATGGATCCAAGACATAGTCTTAGCCATTCCTTCCTTGAGTTTACTTAGCTCCCTTTTGATTTCATCAATAGGGACTAGTTGCATTTCCATCACATTACTCGTGAGCTTCATTGGGATGGTAATCTCCCCTTCGGTCACCTTATATATGATGTTATGCTTTCTCTTTTTGAAGCTGAGAAATCGCTCTAGTCGTCCCATGGTAAATCCGTCGTATAGATTAAGTCTTGGATCTTCCTTCATGATTTTCATGAGAGTCCTATGAGAAATAGATGTATGGGAAAAGAATCCAGACATGTCCTCTTACATCTCTTGTCTGGAGTTTTCTTCTTCGCTCCGACTCATCTTCAGAGGATTTGTCCTGACTGAAGAACTCTTCTTCATAGATGCTTTCGTCTGAGGATATATCTTCGAACTGATATACATGTACTAGATCTTGGAAGTAAACAAATTCCTCTATTTCTGAAGTTGTCTCGAACTATTGTACTCCCCGCTTCTGGTTTTCTGGGCAATCTGGTGAGATATGTCCTCTTGCTCTACACGTGTAGTAGTTGCAATCCTTGAATCTTTCATTGACTCGTGTGGCCACTCTTCGGAACATCTTTCTTGTGGGTGATGAGAGTATAGATTCACGTATTTTGGGCGGTGATTTGTGTGGAAATTGAGTATGATTGAGTCTTTTATTAAGACGAATTGGTTTGTTTATGAAAAAGGCACGAATCTGATGGTACAAGGGCTTTTGAGCATATTTGTGCAGGAAAACAGATAGAAAGAGCTCGGAATTGGAAGACACAATTTTTGAGGTAATTTTTGAAGGCCGTTCGATCTTAAGACCTTGTTCGACTAGTATTATTTTGGTCGAACAAGGTGGCCAAGTCGATCAGAATACGCAGATTCGTCTAGAGAGCTTGCTGGACTTGGAGATGTTGCTCGACCAGAATCATCTTGGTCGAGTAGATGAGTGAAGTCGAACAAAATGTGTAAAAACTTACAGTGAGCTTGCTCGACCATTGCTCGAGTTGAAGGCCTTGCTCGACCAAAACCCCCCAAACTTAAAGTGTTGCTCGTCCCCGAGCAACGAAAGAAAAGAAAGAACGAGGAGGGGAATTCACCTAGAATTGAATCAAGATATCAAGTCATTTCAAAACCATTTCAATTCAATCAAAACAAGAGACAAGACATCAATTTAAGTGCATACAAGTTAAGCTTAGGAAATATACAAGCAAGTGAGACCTTCACTACTCCTCTCTAGATTTTGCTTTTCACTCTCACACTCAAAGGGTGTATGGGAGAAGTGTATACTCTCATAAATCAATTCAAATGCATGTCATTACCATATGCTTGCCAAAAGTCTACGCTCTCCACCACTTCTATGTGTGTTAATTATTGAATCAATAAGGTCTTTATATGGGGTTGTAATGTAGGCTCTTTGGTATTGGGTAGGAAAAATATTTAGGAAAAGTAAGCTCAAGATTAGTAGAGAATTTAAGTTGACGGCCAATATCAACTCTCACTCTCTCTTTCCTCAAATTAGTGAAGAATTCAAGTTGGTTGGTAGCCTCAACTCTCATCCACACTTTTTTTTTCTATTTTCACCTTAATCACAAAGAGAATTTTATCCATCCAACAAATAAAAGAACCTTTTTCTTCTCTTCTTCATTATTGAGTTTCTTTTTATCTCTTTTCCCCAAGGGCTCTCTTTCTATTTTTCTACTAGAGCTCCTTATGCTTCTTTTATACAAGCTTCACTCAATTTTTCTTTTCACACAACCTCCATTTTTTTTTTCTTACTTCATATTTTCTCCCTCTTTTCTTGCACTTTCACCACTCTCTTTCCAAACTCTCTTGTAAGCTCAATTCAACCATTTCATCCCCATTAATCCTCTACTAATCGACAAAGGTGATTAGGATATAAAATATGGATAAAATGGCTAAATTTGTAGGTTGCCAAAGAAATAAGGATAATAAGCTCAAAGGGGCAAACTACGAAATGATTTCATTTGGTAGGATAAATTTGGCTAAGTGACTTGTCAAAACAAAGATGGCCTTAAATCATTTCCAACAATCTTCACACACGTGTAGTTTCAAGAAGACACAAAGGCAAGTTCTAGAATGCACACAAAAGAATGATGCACACACAAGAAAGGAAAAACCATTTGATTTCATGATTTTAAGGCTCAAAAGCTCACGGGTTTATAGTAGTGAAAGGCAACACAAAACAAGCATAAACCATAGCTCAACAAGTACACAAGTAAAAATCCATCTAGTCACAAGTTTCAATCAAAAATCACAATCTTAAAATTTCTCACAATTAAGCACAAGAGAGCCAAGAAAGATTTTCTCCTTATTGAAAACAAGATAAAGCGAGAAAAGCACGAGAAAAAAAAAATTGAAAACAACAAAAAAAGGAGAAAATACGTGCCAAGGAAAAGAGTAAGGACTTAAACGTGCGCCGGTGCAATATGCTCAAGTAGGAGTTCATGGATACAATTTATAATTCAAACCGTAGAAAAGTCAAGTAACAAATGACATGCCCCCCAAACTTAAATTAGACAAAGTCGAATTTAAGTTGGAAAGATATTCGTTACCTTAATTTGCACCACTCCTTTGCTCTTCAAGGCCAATACCATGGCTCCACGCTTTAGTCCCTACAAACACAACCATAAAACGAAAAACAAATCAAAGAAAAAATGTCCCTATCCTAACCACTCAACAAACCCAAAGTCACAAATACAACTAAATTCCCCGGCAACGGCGCCATTTGATTGGTCGTTATAGTCCGGGCGACCAAGCAACAAAATATCGAACCCAAGGGAATTTAGGATTCATGGCCTTTAGGTATGGTATCGTGATTAGTTAGGGACGATCGGAAAGGAGGTTTATAAATAAAAGAAAATACAATGCATGAAAAAGTAAATCTAATTACAATATTTTTGGATTTTCAATGACATGGTAGTTTTCATGATACACTCATATAATCAATCATCCAACATCTTTAATTGTTTTTCATTTTTAAGCAAATCATGGTAAGGGCGATCACTATTTCCACCTATCCCCAAGGGCCATGGTGAATAGGATGTAGATTATTTTCATAACCCCTAAAAAGCTCCTAAGATCGATCCTACTTACAATTCCCTTCAAGGTACTATGCTCGTATGGATGGGGTTCCCTTCACTAGTTTAATCCTCGGGCACAAGTGATCTCACTAGTGTTCATTTATGTTGTTCTAAATATAAGGACTCCCGGCCAGGCTCCCCTTATATTAAACCCACATGTAATAAATAGAAAAAACTCACATATGATAATCATGCAAAGCAACTAAGGGTAAAGCAACGACAAGACATGTCGATACACAATACACAACCTAATCACTGTACACTAATACCAAAGACATAAATCCCATATTATTACAAGACATGTGAATTTCATAAATAAAACCTAATCAAAGCCGGAAATTCAATCAAGACATTTTCATAAATTAATCAATAATCATGCCTTCAATCAACCACCAAAACATAGAAAATAAAGATAATAAATAGGATTAGATTACACCTTAATGAAGTTTTTACATCCATGAAGATCATCTTCTCCTTGGTGTCTCCACCTTCTTGGAAAGCAAATAAAATCCTAAACTAGAAAAACATTAAAACTACGGATCCCTCACCCCGAAAGGGGGAGGGATCTCAACTATGGAGATCTTGCTAAAAAGCCCTTTCTCAACTATTGAATCTTGAAAAGATTCAATTTTATTGAATTTAAATGGATGAAGGAATTCGTTCCAAGAGTTGGTCCAAATGAGGGTATTTATAGGTGTAGGGTGAGTGGATTTTGTGATGATTTTCGATGTGGGACAAGAGTGAATTTTATAGAATTTTCGGTTCCAGGAATTTAGTATAAGAATAAATTGGGCGAGTATTAATCACATGTGATGGCTTGGCAAAGTGGTTAGAGGCGCCCTTGTACATGCATGAGGTCTCGGGTTCGAATCCAGCCTCCGCATATTTTCTTTCAAAAGTGCATAAAAACACGGTCGTGTTTTTATGCATCTGCCCGTGTTTTCTTGCAATTTTTCAGCTCTCTGGACAATTTTTGCACTTCTGAATAGACAACACTTTTCTGAAAAGTGTTGTCTTTTCTATGTTGTCTTTGCCAAATTTTCTCTTTTTTTCGTCTTCGTCCCAATTTAATTCCCGTTTCTTCCATCACTCTTTCAAGCTCAAAACACCCCTTTTCTGCAAAAATACATAATAATACCTCTCTCAAACTAATTAAGCAATTAATAATATTTTCATTAAAATCATGCTTAATTATTGAATTAAATCCAAATAAATCCACATAAATTCATGCAATTTAGCCCATAATTCTAGGTGAATTTCACACCGATCACCAGGCAAGGTTGGTCGAACGGATTCTCGCTGCTTCTATTTTTGGAAATTCTGGATTTTTTTTACCAAATTTGACGTGTGCTTCAAGCAAAAGCCCATCCTAAGCTCATAAGGAGGTTTCATGAGTATAAAAGAAGAGCTTTCGCGGGAGGAAAAGATAAACATCATTCATCATCCATCCACCACCGAAACCCTACTATCATCCGAAGGAGTCGTGAAGAGAGGTCCGTCTGGCGTGTCAAGTAAGATCATACCAATCAACCATGATTGTTCATAGATCAATCATGGGCTAGAGCCACTTCGGTAGTTCTAGGGTTATGAAAGTTTTATGAGTTAATTGAATTTTCATGTGTAAACTTCGTACAACAATACTTGTGGTTTATTTTATATAAGATTGTGCCCTTTTAATTCATACTCACGGTCATTTTGTACATCATTAATTGTTATGTAGAGTCTGAATACATATCTTGGTTATTGATTGAGTGCGTTCACTACTGAGCAGGATTACATGTAATAATTCTAAGTGAAGGGATTCCGAAGTCTTATTAGAACTATCTTATATAGATACTTGTTAATTGAATCTTATTCGGGTTAATGAGTAGGATAAATAGTATAACTTCATAGTACCTATAAAGGGAGATCATATCGGGTTAGAGTACTAAGGTGCACGAAAATTAATTGATACTGATAGTACTTAGAAAGAGGGGTGAATTATATCTCTTGCTCCGATGATATTCACACGTGTCATACGCATGTTAACTTGTGTCTATAGGGTGAACTTGCATGGTTTAGTGATGCATCCATAAACCATAAGGCAAAGTCAGACATCAACGCATGGAAAGGAAATTAATAAGTAAAATTGAATGATCCGAAGAACTACCTAACTTCTTACTTGATCACAGTCGTATTTTCTCTATTGCTTGTTTATTTAATTTGCTATCTAAAGAATTTGTTATTTAGTTTGCAACTTTTCTAAACCAAATTTGCCAACATAATCTTAGTTAATTAGAATATAATTAAATTGATAATAATTCATCCCGTGGGTTCGATAATCACTTGGTCGCCTATCGAAACTACAATTGGTATCCTTCACACTTGGGGATAATTTTGTGTGTTGAGAAAATGATCATCAGTGAGAGTTCTTCCTGTACTCCTCTGGTTTGACCCTGAGAATGATGCTTGACTTCTTGAACTCCATCTTGATGGTCTAGATCTCTGCCTTGATTTATAGCTTCGGACCTTCTGCTTAGACCAAAAGGATCTTGGTCTTCTGGACCTCCATCCTCCGCTCTTTCGGGTGTAAGGATGATGTTTCTTCATCTTTTTCTGCTTTTTTGGGTTTCTTCCAATGATAGTTGGAAGATGATTGCCTTCGCAACATAAGGGGGCTGTCTTGTTAATTCCCCTTAATCTCTTGTATTTCTGGTATAGCGATGCTTGATGACACCACTCCGCAATCTTGGCTTTGAGGAAGAACATTCTCCTTGCTATTGAATCTAGCTCGCATGTTCATATTCTTTTATCAGCATTTCTCTCCATGGGCTTGGGATCTTGGCAAAGAACAGGTGGAATACTTCTTCCTCTTTGACCTTTGATTTCCATCTATACTCTGTGAAGAGTTTGATGTATTCATCTACGTGACAGATGTCAAGTAGTTTCAAGCTGTATAGGGCATTCCTATACTTCTTCTTTTTTTTCTTCTTCCATTCCTTCGAAGTAACCTACTCCGATGAATTGTATTTTGAAGATCATAGCCATGCGATCCATAATATTGCCTAGATCTTCGCCTTCCATGGCTTCCTTCTTGACTTTATCTGAGAGCTCCTCTCAGGTGCATTTTATTGATCCTTCCAGGCTCATAGTTAGGAATCTTATGAACCCTTCTTTATCCAGCTCTAGCGTGCCTCCCGCGATCTTCATTGCATTAGCCCATTCGTCGATTAGGGGCTCTCTGTTCTTGAAGTCTAGAGTGTCGAGGTTTAGGATCAACCCGTATAGATTTATCGGTTCAAGGTCAGACTGACCATATGGGGTGTTGTGTAGACTTGATCCTCGAACTTGGCTTGCTCCTGTTGACAATCCCATTGCCTTCATCCTGAAGTTTCCTTGTTGTTGGGTTGTCTCTTGTCTTATTCCCTGGACTCCATGTAGTCCATAGGTTCCTTCATTTTGGCTCGGATCACGTTGTGTCGGCGATGCCTGCAATTGTTGTTGTGAGCTTGATGTTTCTCCAACATTCATCTTTAGATCTACAATTGATAGTCCTTGGAAGGACTCATATAGATCTTGTAGATCTTCTAGATTTGCTCTTTCCATCCAAAGATGTAGATTCTCCTCGAAGGATGGCGATCATCTTCTCACTTTCCAATTTTGGCCTTGTGACCTCCGTCGTTTTTCCCTTTTGGTATAAAAGGGGTTCTATTCCTAAGGTTGGTGGTAACCTTCCTCCTTGCCTTCTCCCCATCACCTTGGTTTCTAGGGACATTACTTGATCTTTTAATTTTTTGATGAGATCAAGTTGTTTATTTTGCAACGTCTCTATCTTATCCATTTGGAAGCTGATCTCAGCTACCGTTTTGGACATGTTTTGGCAATATTCTCTGAAGAATCTCACTGTTTTCTGCAACTCTCTAAGATCTTGATTCATCTTAGAGTTATCTGCCTCGATCTCCTTCCACTCTATCATTCTATCAAATGTGAAAAGTGATAGGGCCTGCAGATCTCTTTTGGACCCTGGTTTGGTCGTCTCCTCCATTGTTCGTGTTTGGGAATACGTCCATGGATTTTAGTGGAGTTCCACTATATTTCTTGATACTTCCTTGGAGTATCTTATCTCCATCTGGCGGCCTTTCTCCAGATGTTCCTCTTTGGTGTAGTTTGCACGGGCATCTGCCAGTTTCCACCTTCGATTGAGATGATCCCAAAATCGATTGGCATCCTCGTATTATTTTTCTGCATATTGTCTATACAGAACATTATAATATTGCTCTATAGAGTTACTTGTTTCATCATATCAAACAGGCCAGAAGTCCCTGTTGTTCCAGCTTTGAACAGGTCTAATAGTCCTGTTACTCTCGGATATCGAACTTTCGTTCGGATCCATATTTCTTGAAACTCTCCTCTCATTAAGTGATATAAGTATACAATAAATTTTCCATTCATAAATAAATAAACCTAGGGCTTTGATACCATTTTGAAGCGCGGAAAGTAGAGTTAAATCTGGCGTAAAGGATGTATAATATAAATTCTGACTTGAGACTATTTTTGCATATTTTATGGTCAATATTGCAAATTTACATTTTTGGTCCCGCTAACGGACCAGAATATTCTGTTAATTCTAACGGAATTTTAAGGAAAAACTTCAACGGGACCAAAATTACAGGCTACGGGACCATTTCTGCAAGTGACCTTCTCCAACGGGACCAATTCTGCATTTACCCTTTAATTTTAATTAACTTTCTTATTTAATATTTTTTTAAATAATGTATTTCTTATTTTTATTAATGATTAAATTTTAAATATTTTATTTATTTATTTGGGTATCATTAATTAGTTACTAAATCTTTTAATGCAATAAATTAATTAATTATTATCAAATTAAATCATATATAAAGGAAAAAAAGAATATTCCATATAATATTCTCTCTCACCACACATATAAATAAGATTTTTTGGCTATTCATTTTAAATACACACAAAGACGGGGTAATAAATAGTTTTCAATTGAATTATATATGTTATAAAGTAACATTTTAAAAAAATACAGGTCAAGATTCTTTCAATAATTAGAATATATTTACATATATATTAACTTTTTACTTAATTTAGTTATACGTTATGTTATCAAAAGTCAATTGTTTTAATATATTGCAAATTCTTTACGTTGATGAAAGAAATTGTCTAGCTATAAGAAAAAAAAATCTCCTCAATTAATGTTATTATGTTATATAACACGTATTATTTAATGATAAAAAATAAGAATAATAATTAAATGATCTCGCGTTGTACATTCTTGAAAAGAGTCAAATAAAATGAATGTGTACATAATTTAGTTTATGACATGGTGAATCACTGAATAATTATAATTTTTTTATTAAAATATTATTACTTTTTATTTATATTATAAATTGTTTAAGAAATAGTTCATTGTATCAATATTAATTTTTATTAATTAAATATAACTCTTCATTAAAAGTGTTATCACTTTTTATTTGTCTCCGAAATGACTTTTATGAGATCGTCTTACATAAATCTTTGCCAAATATAAAATAATTTATACTTCTCATACTTAATTACATCGTTACTGTATATATAAACTAATGTTATTACGTTATATAACACAGATTATTAAATGATAAAAAATAAAAATAATAATTAAATGATCCGTGTTGTACGTGGGTTTCATACTAGTGTGTGTATATATACTCCCTCCGTCCCTATTTAAGAGAGGCTTTTGCCTTTTTGCACATAGATTAAGGAGTATTATTATTTAATGTGTATTGGGTAGTTGTATTAGTGGGAGTGTGAGCCCCATATTTTAATTATATTAGAGGGAGTGTGTGAGTCCCATGTGTTTAAAAAAGGAAAGGGTCTGACGACCAAAATAGAAAAAAGGTCATCTTTGAATGGGACGGAGGGATATATATATATATAGGGAGGATTACTACTAGGTACATTAAAAAATCCTTTATTATTATGAGATACAAACATACAAAAATATTACTACTAACTACAATAATATATAGTAATATTCAAATATTACCCTTACAATGTGTTGCACGTAAATGTTTGTGTGCAACATGAAAATTCGTGTGCAGCAAAAGTGTGTGCAGTAAAAAAAAGTGTGTGCGGCAAAAAAAGTGTACATCCGACGACGGTCCCCGGAGGTCCGACGACCGGCCGACGGCGGTCCGGTGGCCGGCCGACAGTGGTCCGGCGATCGGCCGATGGTCCGACGATGGTCCATCGACCGAATGGTGGTAGTCCGGCAGTGGGTGAGGGTTTAGGGTTTGTGGTTTAAAAGTATATGGGTTTAGGGTTATATTTGATATTTTACTTTTATATTTTTTATATGAGAGTAATTTATTTAAATCAATGTATCTCACAGTAATTATGGGTACAAAGTGTGTACCTTTGAGTAATTTTTCAATATATATATATATATATATATATTAGGGTTAATTGCTTATAAAACCATGAACTTTTTTCGTATTGCAAATAAATCTTGATTTTTGTGAAATAATAAAAAAGGACCTGGCCTTTAAGATTGTTCAATTTTTCACCCAATAGGCAACCGAAGGCTGCCCGTTGGAAGTGTTTTGCAATTATATTTAAAGTTTGGATCTTTTTGTAAATTTTCTAAGGTAATGATTAATTTGCAATTGGAGAAAATTTATTATTTTTCTTGCAAATAAGCTCGTGGTTTTTATTGCGATTAATGTTCATAATTTTTTTTATTACAACTAGACCTTATTTTAATTAAATTTCTAGTGTTTTTCTTTTCAAAAATATTACTTCCTCCATCCCACATTAAGTTACACCATTTCTATAGACATGGAGTTCAAAAAAAATTATTTTTATCAGTTTTATTAACTTTTGGAGGGTAATATAATATTTTTAATTAATTAATAAATAAATTATAAAGCATCTTATGTTTGTTACGTGGGAGATAAATTTGTAGTTAAAATGTACTTGTACAAAAAGGTGTAATTATAATGTACTTTTAAGGTTGAGAATTGATATAATATCTTCTTTTTTGGAGTTAAATTTACTTTTTACCCATAACTAAGAAAAAATTCGATTTTTATTCCCAAAAAGATGAAAGGTTCAATTTTGTCCCATAACTCACGGATTTATTCAATTTTGACAAATTTTCGCCGGAAAATGCTATTATCGCTGGAAAGCCCCACATGCGCCGCACGTGATGTAACACCCCAATATTTTATATTCTATATTTTTGCAAATTTTATTTTTAAATAAAATTATATTATCTATTTTAATTATTAAGTAATTCAAATTTATTTATATAATATATATATATATATATATATATATATATATATATATATATATATATATATATATATATATATATATAAAGAGCTTGAGACCCAACTTTTAGTTGTGACGTGTGTAAATGGATAAGAATCAGTAGATTAGCCTCCAAGTTTTAGTAAATAAATGAATAATGTTTTACTTGGCCACCAAGTTTTCAAATAATATAAATATACATAACCCCTCTTTTCATCACATACAATTCATTTTAACGCCACCAAACGAACAGGACTAAGAGAGAAAAGAGAAGGTTTCAGATATTATTCTAATGTTCTATCACTCAAGCACACCTTCAAGGTAGGAAATTTATTTGTCATTTATTTATACTGCTCGTAAGTTACGTTATATGAATATGAATGGATTGATTATGATATGTTCACTGGTAATGAGTCGTGATGTCTTACCAAATTTAATGTCAAGTGGAATCGATAAGGAATTCCAAAAGGTTATATGTTTTCATGAGATGTTCAAGTATGTGAGTATCTCATCTCTTGCGTGTATGTATTTAATACCTGATGAATATTATTTTCCACTGAGTTGTGGTTCGCTCACTCCTTCCACTCCAAACCCCTTTTCAGGTTGAGGCTGCGACGGCGTACCGGGGCGGATGCGTTGCGTGAGAGCTTTTTATTAATGCGTTGTGCAAATTCTTTTTATATAGTCTTGAAAGATTTGTGATATTTATTCATTTTATTAAATTGTTCATGCCCCCATTTAAGGTTAATATTATCAAAGAATTACGAATAAATCTCTCTTTTGATTTATTAAAAATTGGGGCGTGACCAATGGTATCAGAGTGGGTCTACGTTTCTGTGGACTCGCATTTTCAAAACAAATTATTCACTTGTCTACAATTATATGGACTTGTATTTTCAGAATAAAATTATTTTCTAATGATACTCGCTACGCATCCACCTGGTACACGAGTCAGCTTCAAGGTACATAAGTATTTATTTTATTATTTACCCAAATTTTGTAAAAGTCATTTGTCTGAATTTCGAGGATGAAATTATTTTTAGGAGGGTAGATTGTAACACCCCAATATTTTATATTCTATATTTTCGCAAATTTTACTTTTAAATAAAATTATATTATCTATTTTAATTATTAAGTAATTCAAATTTGTTTATATAATATGTATATAAAAAAAGAGCTTGAGACCCAATTTTTAGTTGTGACGTGTGTATATGGATAAGAATCAGTAGATTAGCCTCCAAGTTTTAGTAAATAAATGAATAATGTTTTACTTGGCCACCAAGTTTTCAAGTAATATAAATATACATTACCCCTCTTTTCATCACACACAATTCATTTTAACACAACACAAATGAACAGGACTAAGAGAGAAAAGAGAAGGTTTCAGATATTGTTCTAATGTTCTATCACTCAAGCACACCTGCAAGGTGGGAAATTTATTTTTCATTTATTTATACTGCTCGTAAGTTACGTTATATAAATATGCATGGATTGATTGTGATATGTTCACGGGTAATGAGTCGCGATATCTTACCAAATTTAATGTCAAGTGAAATCGATAAGGGACTCCAAAAAGTTATATGTTTTCATGAGATGTTCAAGTATGTGAGTATCCCGTCTCTTGCGTGTATGTATTTAATACCTAATGAATATTATTTTCCATTGAGCTGTGGTTCGCTCACCCCTTCCACTCCAAACCCCTTTTCAGGTTGAGGATGCGATGGCGTACCGGGGGCGGATGCGTTGCGTGAGAGCTTTTTATTAATGCGCTGTGTAAATTCTTTTTATATAATCTTAAAAGATTTGTAATATTTATTCATTTTATTAAATTGTTCATTCCCTAATTGAAGGTTAATATTATCAAAGAATTACGAATAAATCTCTCTTTTTATTTATTGAAAACTGGGGCGTGACACGTGAGGCTTCAATTTGGGGATTTCCTGCGAAATTGGCTTAAAATTGGACAAATTCGAGAGTTATAGGACAAAATTGAAATATTTATCTTTTTATGGCAGAAATCAAAATTTGTTTTAATTATGGTACAAAAAGTGATTTTAACTCAATTACTTAACTCATATGAAAAACGAGTTCTTTATCCATTGTTTCTCCCTTCTCTTTTAACGTGGTATAATCTAGCATGCACTATTTATTTGTGCATAACTCATTTTAAATACTAGTTCTTTACCTATTAGCTTCACTTAAAGAATAGATAATGAGTCTTGTAACGTAGAATCTAGCATACATTATATATATCATGTTTATTCTTACTTAAATTATATGAAAAACTAGTTTATTTTTCAATATTTCTATTAAAGAAGATAGAATGATTCTTGTAACGTGAAACCTAGCATGCAATATATTATCCAATGTTTCTATTAAAGATGACAGAATGATTTTTGTAACGTGAAACCTAGCATGCAATATTTTTTGGTTATCCTTACTTAACTCATATGAAAAATAAGTTCTCTTTTTCGATATAATATTTTTATTAAAGAAGAGAAACTGAATCTTGTTATGTGAAACCCAGGGCCGGTCCTTATGTGAGTCCAATGAGTCGATCGACTCAGGCCCAAAAAATATGATCGATTTTAGTGGCCAAAAATTTTATAATATCTTAATTATATATATAATCTGCAATTTGTATTAGAAGGGAGTGATGCATAAGCGGTGACGAAGGAGATAGTATCTCAAGGGATTTCACGTTCAATTCTCATTTCCATCAAACCAATTTTTTTTACTTTTGGGAGATATTTTGATATTTATTTGTAAAAAATATATATAATATAGTATATTAGATGTGTTAGTAAGAAGTGATATTCTTGTAAATAAAGTGTGTGAAGGAGATTATCTGTTTTGATTTTTTTACTATTTTAGAAATGTGAAATCTTTTATGAGACAGAAGAAAATAAAATATATGAAAATTTCATGGGACAGTGAGAGCATTTGTTGTATCTCATTTTCTTTTACTATTATTGTTTTCTTACTGATTTTAATTTTTACGATTTTCATTATTTATTTTTCTCATGAATCAATAACTAATTAAAAGGAACTCTAATCACATATTATGAAGAATAAATTAAAGAGATACAAAATTTGAAACAAATGTATAGAAAATTAAAATTAAGGTCCAAATTTAAATCCTGAAACCTAGCAAGAACTATTTCTTGATTATTATTACTTAACTCATATGAAAAATGAGTTCTTTATCCAATGTTCCTCTAAAAGAAGAGAGAATGATTCATGTAATGTGAAATTTGGAAAGTGAATTCTTTATCAACGTTTCTCGTTGGAAAATGAATTCTTTATCAATGTTTATCTTAAAGAAGAGAAAATGAGTGTTATAACGTGGATCTAGTTAGTATGTATTATTTTTATTTTTTCTTACTTAACTCATTTAAAATACGAGTTGTTTATCAATTAACTTCATTTAAAGAATAAACAATGAGTCTTGTAACGAGCATAATATAGTTAAAATTACTTTTTTGCCACGTAGCTAAGACTAAATTCGATTTATGTCCCAAAAAAGATAAATGTTTCAATATTATCCCAAAACTCTCGAATTTATCTAATTTTAGGCCAATTTTGCTGGAAATCCCCAAATTGACGTGCGGCGCATGTGGGGCTTTTTGGAAAAATTAGCATTTTTTTGACAAAAATTGATAAAAATGGAGCAAATCCGTGAGTTACGGGATAAAATTAAACTGTTTATCTTTTTTGGGATAGAAATCGAATTTATATTAGTTTCGGGACAACAATTGAATTTAACTCCCTTTTTTGAGTGGTGAAATTTAATGCATGATGGACAAAACAAAAAGTGTGAAATTTAATGGATTAATTAATATAATATTTAACTAAAATAATTACTAATGATATTAATAGATTGATTTGATTATTTATTTAAGATAAGATCGAGCCTCTTGTGCATCCGAGTGCACAGGGTGTTCAAATGTATAACATTTCGTTTTAAAGAGTACTCACTTTAATTAATAACAGAATTATTTTTTCAATAAAAAGTTGTTGAAACATAAAGAGTATTATAATTTGACTTAAAAAAATTATATATTTTTCTTAAAAATAAAAGGTACAAGTTCTTACGCTAAAAGGTATAACATTGAATACTACATGGTATAAAATTGAATTTTGCATGGAACTAACTCCTTGTACCCAAGTGTACCTAAGACATTGTCGTAAGATAAATGTTAAATATTTTAAAATTAATTAATGTAATTATATCTTAATCATGAGTTAAGTGCAAGAAAAACTATGAATTTTAATTGTAAGAAAAATCACGAATTTTAAACAATTGAACATTAATCCTCACAATTGATAAATTGCAAAAAATACTCAAACTTTAAGCATTGTTGCAAAACGCATCCAACGGACAGCTTTCAAATGCCCATTGGGTGCAAATTGCATAAACATTAAAGATTAGTTTTTTTTCTTTGATATTTTATATAAATCAAGATTAATTTGCAATACGAGAAAAGTTATGATTTTATATGAATTTAACTATTATTATTGTTATTATTATTATATCGTGAATTAAATATGAAGGCGGGGTGGGATGGTGGTGGTCCATCAAGTATGCTAGCTGCTCATTTGCCTTGCATATCAAGCAATGTTGTACCCTTCTCGGTCTTTTCTCACTCCTCCCTATGTCATTCTCTCTCTATAACATTCAAGGCGAAAGAATAATGATCACCACTCCAGCTCAAAACCCATGTGAGTTCCTATCATTTTTTTGTTATTCTTTTTCCGTTTTTTAATCTTTCTTTAATATTTACCTTTTTCTTTTTCATTTTTTTGGGGGAGGGTTTTTATTTTATAGTTATAGTTACTCATATATTAATGTACTTTTGATATTCAAGTGTAATATATATACATATATACATAATTCCGCGAAGATAGTTGTTTATTATTGACTCTTGACATGAATAATTAGCATGAAATCATTAATATTAAATATGTTGAAAGAACCTAATTATTTCAAGTATTTTGAGAAACAAACAAATGCTCCATTCGATACATAAAAGGGAAAAGTAAGAGAGTGGCAGCTTCTGCGTATATCTATAAGGGAAATTAGCCCAAAATATGCAAATTAACTTTTCCTATTAAATTCATTTTATATTTGGTGACATCTTTCCTAATTTGAAGAGGATAATAATAATTAATAAATAATAATAATAATAATATTTCAATATGAAAAAAAAATTGTAAAATATACATAATAATAGATAAATAATAAATATTAGTTTTAATTGTTGGTGGAAAAATGGAATGAAACTTAAAACGGTGTGTGTGCTTTTGAGTGTGTGGCTTAACAACAGCTAAGGCCGTTTGCTGCCTTTTGCTTTACCAGTCAAGAAGACTCTAAACATACAAAGCTACCCTCCTTAAACAATTATACCTTTATTTACTACTCTACTATATCTCTCTCTCCCCCCCCTCTCTCTCTCTCACTCTCACACACACAGGATACACACAGAGAAACTGTCTACTTGCTGTGCTTAATTTAGCAAAGAGCTAAAGGTAGGATATGAGGTTACCTTTTCCTTTATCTCACTACTGGGTTCAGTTAAAGTGACGGGAATTCTGGTGTTTTTCCATGGTTAAAGCTGGTTTTATACCTCAATCCCACCTCCTCAGTTTCGATCCCCCCACCCCCCCTCTCCACCCCCCTCTCCTACATATCTCTATTCTTCAAGATTATCTAGTTTTTTGTTCTCTCGAATGAAAAAGAAAAAAGAAAGAGAAAGTAAAATCAGGGTTTATTGATTAAATCTTGTTCGGAAATACTACATATTTAGAATTGATGTATATATTTCAAAAAAGGTTCGAGGCAATTTAAATTATAAGTATTTTTCTATATAGGATTTCTTCTTCTTGATCATGCACAGTAGCACTTGTAGGAATTTTATTTATTTTGTGTGTGTGTGTGAGTGGATTATTTATCAAAGGCCTTCTAACTTTGATGATATTCAGGCAGCAACAGCTAGGAAGTGGAGAAATTGGGAATAAGTTTGTTTATGGAGTTGAGATTGATTTCATCTGGTGATATAAAGTGAAGAGAGGGAGAGAGAGAGAGAGAGAGGAGGATATAAGGGGTTGTTTGGTATAGAGCGATGAATAAGAATAGTCAGGTGGGATCTGTGAGCAGTTCTGATCTCATCGATGCAAAGCTTGAGGAGCATCAATTATGTGGAACCAAACACTGTCCTGGTTGTGGACACAAGCTAGAAGGAAAGCCGGTACGGATTTCTCATTTAATTTCCAGATATAATATTCTTGTCTTCCTTTGCAAGATTTCTGACAACCAAGAATCGAATACTACGCCATAAAAGAACTTCTTTCGGAATATTGCTTGCTTTTTAAGTATAATCAATAAAAATAGTAAATTTGATTGATCATCTTATTTGAGCTCAACAACACCGCCAAGTGTAGAGATAATACTATGATCATGACTATTCTTAATTCATGGTTTGATTAATTTGTTTTCTTTTTCTTGTAGGATTGGGTTGGTCTACCTGCCGGAGTGAAATTCGATCCCACAGACCAGGAGTTGATAGAACATCTTGAAGCTAAAGTAGAGGGAAAAGAATCGAAATCGCATCCGTTGATCGATGAGTTTATTCCTACTATTGAAGGAGAAGATGGGATTTGTTACACCCATCCTGAGAAACTTCCAGGTCAGAACTACTCTCTCTCTCTCTCTCTCTCTCTCTCACCATTTCCAGCTAACTCAATGTGTGTGTGAGAGAGAGAGAGTGTGGATTGCTTCTACCACAATTCAAGAAGTTTGGTTTTACTAAAAGCTGTCTTTCTTTGTTGGAAGATAGAACCACATGGAGTTGGGAAGAATATAGGGTTTTTGTTTTCTTGTGAAGTATCAAGAAAGTAGTCAATTATTTGTTGCACCTAAATAAACCTAACTTTGATTTCTTTTACCCAGGAGTAACAAGAGATGGTTTGAGTAGGCATTTTTTCCACCGACCCTCAAAAGCATACACCACCGGCACACGGAAGAGGAGAAAAATCCAAACGGAATGCGACCTACAAGGCGGCGAGACGCGGTGGCACAAAACCGGAAAAACCCGGCCAGTGATGGTCAACGGCAAGCAAAAGGGCTGCAAGAAAATCTTGGTTTTGTACACCAACTTTGGGAAGAACCGGAAACCCGAGAAAACCAACTGGGTCATGCATCAATACCATTTAGGGCAACACGAAGAAGAGAAAGAGGGTGAGCTTGTGGTTTCCAAGATCTTCTACCAAACACAGCCTAGGCAATGTAACTGGTCCGACAGGAGTGGGGCCGGAGAGCCCGACCGGAGAGATGGCGGCGGCGGCAGCTGCTCTTCATCTAAAGAGATAAATATTCCTCAAAGAGACGATTTCTCGGCCGCTGCCGTAAGTATTGCTGGTGCTCCGCTCCCAACTTATGCCGGCATTGATATTCACCAGCTCAAAGCCGATCAGTTTAGTTATCTCCCCTTCAGAAAGTCATTTGATGATCAGGTATAGATTAATTTATCTGCATTTTTTCTTATCATATATAGCCGACAAATCTAATTAAAGCTTAAAGATGATCCTTTAATGGCGGACATTATATATTATATATATTTCAACAATGGACAAAAGTTGTTGTGGAATTTCACGCTGCTGTATTAAATTATAATAATTAAAGACATGGATGCGTTCAAATTGAACATAACTGTCCTAATTAAGATGATGATCATACAAAGAAAAGAACATCCTAATTTCCACATGAATTCTATTGCTTCTTCCAAAAGCATGAAAATCATAGCAGACTTTCTTGAAAACAACGGCTAATTAATTAGGCAAGTATATACTGTAGTCCATTTGTTTAATTAATTTTATATAGATAATTAAGGTGTTGATTTGATGATTAAGGTGAGGTTAATTGCAGCAAGGTGGTGGGAATATGGGATCTGATGCTTCAACAGGAAGGGAAGGGGGAGGAGGCACAGGCACGTGCAAGGAGTCGTCGCGTGGACAGCATCACGTGAGCCATGAGCATGACATCCCACAACATCACCTCACCCATCACCATGCTCATACCCATCACATTGCTCCACCAGCTTCAGCATTCCACATCACCAGACCTTCTCACTCCATCTCCACTATTATCTCTCCTCCTCCCCTCCACCACCACACCTCCATTATTCTCGATCAAGATCACTCATTTCATGTCCCATCAATCATCCTCCCAAACGATAATTTCCAGGTACGTTCATATTAATTTACTATCATCTTGTGTTGAGTTTGATGATTCACTCGTACGTAGCTTTGCTATTAGAGTTTATGCATGTTTCGCGATCGGGTTTAGTTTTTTTTTTTTTCAATTGCGGGCGTAAAGATTCGGATCGTTCACTTTAATTATATGCATTTTAACTGGTGTAGAATTGACCTCAAATTCACGTTAATTTGGTGTGAATTAGAAACTCTAGGTAAAATTTAGGAAAGCAAATATATCAAGAATAAATAAATGAGTCTCGTCTTTTCTACACAATTACTGTAAAAAGTTATTTTAAAACATTAATCATTACCCTTTGAATAGAAAATATTTATTCATCCCGTTATTATAATTATGCTTCCTTTGCAATTAAAAAAAAAGCATAACAATAATCACAGAATGGTGTATTACATAAAAGGAATATAAAATGTCACTGTATAAAGAAATTGAAGAACAATACGCAGAATGGTGTATTACATAAAAGGAATATAAAATGTCACTGTATAAAGAAATTGAAGAACAATACGCTCTCCGCTCTGGAGTAATAGTTACATTTTTTTCTAACGCAAAAATTAAAAAATATAGTATTTTAACATACTGATTGAAACATACTTAAAACATTTTAATATAGAGTGAGTTTATATGTAATATATAATGAATACTTCATCCGTCCCACTACAGTTTTCACACTTCATGTGTAATTTATAAAGGAGGTATGAAAGCTATGGTGTGGCGGAAGAGTACACCTTTAGGCGTATTTTTTATTTAAAAGAAAAAATCATCTCTTTATTGAAGTATTTTTTATTTAAAAGAATACTATTTTATCTTAATTTTTTCTATATAATACTCCTTCCTTCGTCCCATAAAAGTTGAGACACTTTCTTTTTTGGTTTGTCCCACTAAAGTTGACACATTTTTTTTTAATACACGGGACTCACACCAAAATAATTAATTTATTCTTATGGAGCCCACATATTATCTCTAATACAACTACGTATTATACATTAAATATTATTTCTCTCACCTCACTTTACTTCACTTTATATTAAATTATTATACTCTTTAATCTCCGTGCAAAAAAAATATGCTATCTTCTCGCGGACGGAGGGAGTATAAGATTAGATAAGTGTTTTCCTACGCAAAATTAAAAGCCACACTTTCTTGAAAAATAATTATTATTAAATTAATAACTGTAGTTACATATATGAACCATGCAATTCCGACAATGACGGCTCAAGTCAAATGAAAGTGACAGAATATATTTTAAATGAGTAGTTAGATATATATATATTTAAATATATATATATGTGAGATATATAATAGATAAAAAACCTGGAGATGGATGACAAAATTTGTGTGCCACCTATAGTGCTTACAAGCAATCAATATTTTCAACTTTAGAGTTGCCATCTTTTTGCAGACAATGCATGATCATATGGATGATTATGTTTTGTTGGTATTTAATTATTGCAAGAAAGAATTAAATGAATAAATATTATTATCCTTTTAGCATCAGCAACAACAACATCAACCGGCACAACAGCAGCAACAACATCATAAACTAGGAGGAAGGTCTGCATCTGGATTGGAGGAACTCATCATGGGATGCACCTCAACTGACATTAAAGGAGTAAGTCATCGCTGTTTTTACCTTTTTAACCCCGATATGCACTCTTCTTATGTGTCAATATGGCAACTACCTTGTTACCGGTACAACAAAGAAAAGGTACCAATGAAATACTACCAATCCATTTCAATCTATATATATATATATATATAATTAAGAGGTCTATTCAATTTTTATATTTTCCTTAATAGGACCTACACAAAACTATTAATAATATAGTACCATTAGCCCAAATTCAATACTAATATAATCACTCGGCCGTTACATGTTACACCATCTATTTCACAATAAAATTTACGTTTACTTTTTGCACGTAAATTAAGAGAGATAATATAATGAGTAGTGAATTGAATGATATAATATTTAATATTTAGTGGATAGTTGTATTAGAGTTTGTGTGGCTCTATGCAGAGTAATTAATTGTTTTGTGTAAGTTCTACTTGACAAAGAGAGAAATGTAAATCTTAACTTGAAACAAATTAAAATAAAAAATACAAACCTTAAAGCAAAGAATAATTCAAAATTTTCAATTTAAAAATGTCATCATTTTTTTCCTTACCTAAAATAATTTATACTTTATATATCATCTAAAAATATCAAATTATTTTAAAAAGTAAAATTAATTAAAAAGTGAAGTCTTTCATAAACCACATCAAATAATAAATATAAAAATATTTTCGGTACCGAAGATTAAGTATGATTAATTACTAGTCTAAAAAGAGTATTTATGTCTTTATATCCGAGGAATAATATTCAAATGTGATGAAATCTATAAAAAAGTGATACTAGAAGCCTTTTCTTTTTCTTTTTTATTCCCTTCCACTTTATCTCTTTTTCTTTCCCAATTTAGTTCCATTCGAGCTTTTTCTTCAATAAATAAAATTATGAAAAAAATTGTACTTACCGGTTGTATTAACCAGATACTATATGAATCTAGTTTCTATCCGGGTTAATGTAAATTAATTTTTTTTTCATAAAATTAATATTTAAAAGTAATTTTTTATTCAAAAGAACATTAATTTATCTCTATAAAAAGTAAATTTCCATGTACTAAAAAATGATCAATAAATTTGGGTATCCAAGAATTTAAAAAGTAATATTTTTTATTTAAAAAAAATAACAATTTATTACTCTAAAGAATAATTTTCATATACTAAAGAGATAATTAGTAAAAATAGGATTTAGGTGTGAACTCGATTCACACAAGTATTTGTCATCTTATATATAGCATATATGTTACATATATAGTTGGTTTATTGTCGTATTTTTTATAATAAATAAATAATAAGGTATGTTGAGTGTGTTTCATAAATGTTATTTTTTTTCTCTTAATAAAATGTATGTGGGAGAGTTGTTATTTTGGATTTTTATTTTTTTATAAAAAAGGAAAAACTTTAAATTAAAATAACGAATAAAAATGGGTGATAGGAGAGAAAGTAAAATATTCAACAAATACCCCATTCTGTTAAATATATTCTGCATAATATTAGTAATTAATTAATTGACTGTACAATATTTAAGAAGAAGATATTAAGGCTCATGAAAACTAGATCCGAAAAGTGATATGTACAAATTTTACTCTTAATATTATCATCTACTATCTTTTTCTATAGCTATATAAATCATGTGCTAAGTAAACATATTTAGACCTTTACACTTTCTTTATAATTTATAAAAGAAATGTGAAAGTTCTATTGAGACGAAAGAGTATAATTTTATTAATTATTATATTAGATGAATAACACTTAAAAAATAATATATATCACCTCCATCCTACGTTAATGTTGACGTTTTCTTTTTGCATGGAGATTAAGAGATATAATATTTTAAAGTATAGTGATGTGCGAGAAATAATATTTAATATAAAGTTTATAGTTATATTAGTATTGTGTGTGGATCCTACATAAAATAATTAATTGTTTTGAGTGAGTCCAACTTGACAAAAAATGAACATAAGCTTAACTTGAAATAACCCAAAATAAAAAATATAAACTTTAATGCGGGAGGGAGGGAATATTTAATTAAAATGTATAAATTTTCTCTTTTCTCCACATGCAACCTAGCTATTTGTACAAGCTGCATAGGAGATCATATTACACGGTAGTGTGTTAGAGGAAATACGGTGTCATTCCATAGAACTGGAACTAATTACTCCATTCGTCCCGTGCAAACAACATCATTTGATTTTTGCACGTACATTAAGGAGTATTATTATTTTATGTAAAGTGGGTAGGTATATTTGAGAGATGTGATGAGTAGTGGTGAACCATTTATGGGCCTTTTTTTACTAAAAGAGAAAAATGATGCAATTTGGACGGAATGTCCAATATAATAAAATAATGCTATTTGGGCGAGACGGAGTGAGTATATTTCAGAGAACAAAAATTATGATAAAAGTAACTTATAATGACCAATAAAGCTAAAACTTGCTATCCCAAGGATACATTGCCCCCAAATCTTGTATTTTTTCAAAGTTAAAGTGTATCCTTTAAATGGTACTCCCTTCGTCCCATAATTATTGTCATAGTTACTGTAGACATGAAGTTTAAGAAAAATTGTTTTATGATCAACTTTATTGACTTTTTAGGGGTATTGTGTATTTTTAAATAATAAAATAAATTATAAAGTATGTTATGTGTGTTAGATGAGAGTGGTATTTTTGAAATTAAGATAACTTTTGAGGTTGTTGGTTGATGTGAAATTTCCATTTTTGGGGTGTGACAATTATTGTGGGACGGATGAAAACGAAAAGTAAGACAGTTATTATGGGATGGAGGGAGTATATCCTTTAGTATAATAACGTGTATCCTTTGGTTTTTTTTAAAAAAAAATTAATCTAACTTTTATACTATTTGTATTTCAGTTGATATTTTCAATGAAAAATTATACTTTTATTAATTAAAGCATATATCCTTTAAAACAAAATGTTAAACTCTTACACACCTTGTGCACTCAGAAACACAAGAGACTAACCCAACCAATAATATGACATGAGCAATTGCTTGTTTAGATCCATTTCACAAGACATATACAGCAACTCAGAGAAAGCGATATCAGTTTGCGGTAAAACTGATAGTTTATATAAGGTAAAAATTTATGTGTGGATGTACTAGATGAGTTTGGTGAATAGAGTAAGAGAAGGTAACAATTTTTTGAAAAGTAATACCCGAAATATGAAAAGTGATAATTATCCAATTAATTAATTTCATGAATAATTTATAAAATAGATAAAAAATGATAATATATTTCGTACAAATGATAAATAATAACTAAAAAGGGTAACAGTCTCACACTATATTTGTTCTTTATTTAAAGTGTATTTTTTGACCGTGTTGAAATTATCACCCCATACATAGCATCACTTTTCTCTTAAATAATTTTACACTTTTTTCTCATTTCAATAATAGTATAAACTTCAGCAACCAAAATTTGAAATATGAAATCAATTTTATACCCTCTTAATCTCAAAATTATAACTCTCTTCCAACACAAATAATATATTTTAATAATTTATTTAAAACTTATTTAAAACGACTATATTATCTTCCAAAACCAATAAAAATATAAATATAAATAACTTTTTTTAAAAATGTGTCTAACTTCTTATAAGTCTCACGTGCGTGTTTCATGAGGGAACTGAAGCTATACTTGAGCTATATCCGACTAAAATTTGACCTGGGCACCAATCCTTGGATATTTGCTGATCTCTAAAATTTATATGTGAAGCATGTAGAATAGTATTTTTTCTTGATAAATCTAAAACTTGAACTTTTTATGTTTTCCTATTTTTTTTTTACCAACACTTGTGTAAATCGAGTTTACGGTGTAAATCTTGTGGTCCCTTTTAATTTCAATACTATTATAACCTATGTATTGTTAAGGTTTAAATTAAAGGGGACCACAAGATTTACACCGTAAACCCAGTTCACAGGAGACTAATTCTTCCTTAATGTTGATAAGTCTAACTGACCCTTATATATTCCGAGCACACTTGTGTGAGACTATTTCATGATGAGATTATTTTACGCTTTTATAATTAGTTATCATTTTTTTTATTTTTAACGTTATTACTTTTCATTTAAAATATATTCACTTTTTCTTTAAACTATAAATTTTTCATGAAATAATTTACTACACCATTATTTCATTAATTAAGTATCACTTTTAATTGAAATTTTATAACTTTTATCCGTCTCTCATGTAAGTTATTCCATGAGACGGTCTCAGTTAAGTCTCTGTCATATTTAGGATGTATCCTTTTTTAATTTCTTTGGGAAAAAACAAAACTTTTATTGCATATTTCATATCATGATATGCATGTTGTCCGAAACCGCAAAGATATGCTATTGCAAAAGTAGCAGAGTGAAAATCCATAAAAGCCATCAACGGCGGAAGTTGGGGTAGGAATTCCCTTTCCTACTTTTTCAGAAATAAAAAGTGATAAATTGGAGCTTGTTTATCTCCCTTTTTCTAAGTCTGTTCTTCATTTGAACTGATAATACGCGGACTAAACCGAAAGAATATTCTAAAGATTGAGGGAACCTTTATCATTAAATGTAATTTCACGTTTTTTACTTTACTTTTAAAGGTAACGTGGTATTTTTAAATTATAAATAATCTATAAAATAAGTTTACATGAGTTGTAAAGGTGTGACAATTTGAAATAAAAATGTATTATGAGATTGTTGAGATTGTGGTATTTCTTTACTAAAGGGTGTGAACTTACTTGTGGGAAAGACAAAAATAATAAGTGTAAATTTATTTATGAAATTGAGGGAGAAGTGCTTTCAACTAATTTCGATATTGGGATAACAACTCCAAAATGAATTATAATTAATTTGGTTGATTCTTCATTGTTATTGGTATTACGTGTTTGAGATCATGTAACTTTTT
Source organism: Pogostemon cablin (assembly GCA_023678885.1). NCBI lineage: Eukaryota > Viridiplantae > Streptophyta > Magnoliopsida > Lamiales > Lamiaceae > Pogostemon > Pogostemon cablin. Next base: position 18,464,515 of record CM042975.1, on the reverse strand, counting down.
AACTCAAAGTATTACTAGTATTCATAATAATTAACACGTCAATTCACAATTGTTCCATATTAAAATAGGAAAAAATCCTGATGCATTAATGGTCGAAGCTAATGCAACTGGTGGAAATATGTGATTTGCAGGAATCATCCATGGCAAACCAACAGGAAGCAGAATGGTTGAAGTACTCTACGTTTTGGCCCGACCCGGACAACCCGGATCATCACGGATAGCAGAAGTATACACTCTAGCACAGACAAAATCATTACCTCTATATATGATTTTATTACATGATCAAGCCTGGTTCATGAAGTTTGTTGTCATGACAAGCTAAGTGAAGGACCAACATTCACATTATTTCTTCTTTAAGTTTTTTTTTAACCCTCAGGATAACAGGTTCGGGTCATGGGTCGGATCCAAAGCTCAGACTAAACTAACGGTAAAACAAAAACCAATGTTGCAAAAGCATGAAAGAAAAAGAAAGGTAAAGAAAGAAACCAAGAAAAAGCTGCTCTACCTGACAAACACAAGAGAGGAACCAAAGCAAAATTCTTCCAGCATCAAAATCATCACCATGATGATTAGCTATACCAACTTTATATGTTTATTCCTTATAATTATTTGTTCATTTTATGTTTTCTTTAAATTTGTATAATTTTTTTTTCCTCATTGTTTCACAAGAAAGCACTATATCACAATTAAACTTTGTTTATATTTTGTGACTAAGCAGCATAGAATATTTAGAATCGAATACATAATTAATAAGGGCACAAATTTTACTTTTCACATATGCATCATACCGCTTTTTAATATAAATAGTTTTCAAGACGTATTTTGCCCGTCGCATGCAAGTCATATTTTTTAATGTTATCTTTTTATGTTTTATTTATTTATTTATTATTATTATTAATATGATGCAAATCCAAACTTTTAACATAATAGTAATAAGTTAGCAATTACGTTATTTATTAGTTGCATCAGAACTATTTATATAAAATGTTTTTTTGTCTAATAATGTTCATTTGATTAATTTAACCAAAACTTTATGTTTTTTTATGGATATGCTTACAGAGAGAGCAACAAACAATTGTCCATACGAGAATGAATAATGTTGTGTGAGATATGCTCCGACATTTTTAGTGTCTTCCTTTAAACCTTATTAATTGTTATTGAAAAACATGACAGGAATTATTTTCTGATGAATTTGAATGAGTATTCTTCATTGTTTGTTTGGGCTCATTAGTATACCTAGAATGAAAGCTTTTTTATGTATCTTCTCCAGTTGCAATTCACGTATTAAATGCTTGGTGATACTTATGCAAAAATTTCAATCATGATTCTCTTTGGGCTCATACCCAAAAGGAGTCATGCTAGGAAAAGTCTTGTTCATATTTATAAATATATCGTCATCCCCACTTCTAATTGATGTGGGACTTTGGTTGACACATGACAACAAATATTTCTCCCTCAAATAAACTCCCGGGTTAGACCACGGTTTGAGGCGAGATATTCCACCAACCGCGCGCGCCAGTTTATTGGCCCAGCGGAGCCGGTCTCACTTAATCCAATAATATGATATTGTCCGCTTTAGGCCACCCAAAAGCCCGTATTGGGCTTGTAAGCAAATAAAATTCATAGTCCAATCAAATGGCGACATATGGATTTTTCTTATTAAAATATCAATTTAATTTATTATTTATTCTGGAATTTAAATAAATTGATTCCTAAAATAAAATAATAAATAGTTGATAATTAATTTAAGCCCAGCAAATTAAATGAGGTTTAAATTGAATAAGGCTTCACCCAAGTTAAACAGGCCCAAGTCAAAGTTGGTCTGATCCAAGTTAAATAAGGCCTATACAAATTAAGGCAGACCCAAGAACAAAATTAGCTTGACTTGAAGCCTAAGTAAGTGGAAGGCCCAAGCCCGCAGAATTAGGTCAAATCAGCCCTGAGCCAATCAGACTGCGAGTTATTTATGGGGCATCCTTATTCTTCACCAATATAAGTAGTCCTCCTTCATTCATTACAAACACCAAAATATCTGAAGAGATCAAGAATACGAGCAGTGCTCCTTGAATACTTCAAACATCTTCAAGCGAAGAACAGCCGCCAAATCAAAGAGTAAAGTTCTAAACCCCTTCTATCCGGCGTTCTTCAAAAGTAATAGCCACCAATTGGAGATCAAGGTGTCAAATCCCTCCGATCCGGTGTTATTTAAATCAAGTTCTTCAGCGTTCTTCACGGAAAACTTCAAGAATAACGTTTTAATCCGAACAAAGACTCGACCCCTCCGGATTAATGTTATAAAATTCAAGAATAACGTTTTAATTCGAACAAAGGTGTGATCCCTCTGGATTAACGTTATACACTTTAAATTCGAGTTCAGATAAGCTTCATTTGAAGATCAGACTCAACACACACAGTCATCGTGGTCAACACAGTCAACGCGGTCAACACAACCAGTCAAGTCAAGTCCAAATTGATTCGAGAGAAGAATCAGAGGATAGATAGAGATTGTTTTCTAAATTATCAAGTTTAATTCTTTGGATTATTATTGTAATTCATTTGTATTTATTTCATTATAAATACAAAATTTATTGTTACAAATTTTGGCACGCCTAGTGGGACAATCTCTACCTCTCATCTCTTCTCTCTACAACTTTGAAAACGCAAAAATGACTCTTGTCAAGATCACAATGGGAAGGACTGCTACTTCCAAGCTCTCCGATTCAATGAATAAATATGTTGCTATTATCACAAGGAGTATGTCAAAGAAAGCTCAGTCGGAGGCCTCCTCTGGATCCAACTCTTCAGTCGAAGTGGCTTCGAGAAGACAGCCACCCGTGAAGGAGAATAGTGATGAGGACTCTGCATGCTCACACCCTCATTCATTTTCAAGCTCTTCGTTTGATTCAAGTGAAACTCCAGTAATGATGGCAGGCACTACAACTATTGAGGAGCAACTAGCAAATATGATGAAAGCTATCGAAGGGCTCACAAAACACATAGAGGCCCAAGACACAAAGATCTCCCAACTGATAGAGAAAGAGACATTGCGGAGACTAGCCGTGCAAACGGAAAAGGAGTTGTGCACGAGAGTGAGGTAGAAGAGTTCACAAAATGCCAAACCACTGAAAAAGAGCAAACTGAAAGAGGAGTGCAACTTTCGACTGATGGAATGCTCCAAATAGATCAACTGAAGGACATTATACTTGGAACAATAAAGGAGAGGTTTGAGGAGACTTCCAAGCCTACCATCACTTATGTCAAGCCATACACAAAAAGAGTGAACAACTTAAAGATACCAGCTGGCTACCAGCCTCCCAAGTTCCAACAATTTGATGGCAAGGGAAACCCAAGACAACACGTAGCACACTTCATTGAGACGTGAAATGATGCTGGTACTTATGAAGACCATATAGTGAGACAATTCGTTCGCTCTCTAAAAAAAAATGTCTTTGACTGGTATATCGACTTGCAGCCTGAATCCATTGATAGTTGGGCACAAATGGAGCATGAATTTCTCAATCATTTCTACAGCACGAGGAGAACCGTTAGCATGACTGAGCTAACTAATACTCGCCAATTGAAGGAAGAACCCGTGATTGACTATATCAATAGATGGAGAAATTTGAGTTTAAACTGCAAGGATCGATTATCCGGAGAGCCTGCTATCGAAATGTGCATCTAAGGGATAGAGTGGAATTTACTCTACATACTCAAAGGGATTCAGCCAAAGACTTTTGAGGAGTTGGCTACGAGAACTCATGACATAGAATTGAGCATGGCTGCTAGTGGAATCAAGCACTCGCCAATGTCGGATTCTTACAAGTTCAAAGATAGACAAGAAGCTAAGAAAGGGGGCAAGCCTTATGCCAGAAACTCTAATAAAGAATCAATGGCCACAAACGCCGCTACTATCAAGGTTCGAAAGAATGGGGATGACAAGAAAGACAAAGGGAAACAAGTTGCTCAAGAGTTGGGGCAAAGAAGGTTAACCCTGAAGGAGATGCAAGAAAAAGGGTATCCATTCCTGAACTCTGATGTTTATGGCATATTCGATGATCTGATAAAAGACAAACTCATCGAACTCCCTGAAATGAAGTGCCCAGAGAAAGCCAATCGAACCAATGACCCAAAATATTGCAAGTACCATAGATAAGTGGGCAATCCCATTCATGATTGCTTCATCTTCAAGGAAAAGATCATGCAGCTGGCCAAGGAGGGGAAAATAGTGTTGGAGGATGAAGAAGCCGCAAACTTCACTTCCGTAAAGGAAATTCATGATGAAAGCTCGTGTCACGTGGTGAGTGAGGAGGGCAGTGAAGATGAACGAGTTGAGGATAAGGAAAAGGTTTACTCTATGAAGGTGACCTTCACAGATGAAGACATGTTGTTGGGTTCACAGCCTCATAACCGACCTCTATTTGTAACTGGTTATACGCAAGGGCAACAAGTAAAGTGTATACTTGTTAACGGAGGCTCAACAGTGAAAATCTTATCTTTAAGGATGTTGAAAAAGTTTGAAATACCAACGGATGAACTCAACCATAGTCGGTTGATGATCCAAGGGTTTAACCATGAAGGGCAAAGAACTCTCGGCACGATTGTTCTTGATTTGATGATCGAGGAGATGAAATCAATAATGCTATTTCATGTTATCGATGCAAAAACTTCATACAACATGCTCTTGGGATGCCCATGGCTGCATGAGAATGGCGTGGTCCCTTCTACATTGCACCAGTGCTTCAAATATAGTGAAGGCAATAACGTGAAAAGAGTGTTCGGTGATGATAAGCCATTTACTGAAGCTGAAGCTTACTTTGCAGATGCAAAATATTTTTTCAAAAATACAAAAGAAGTAAAGCGTGAAGAAGCCCCAGTACAAGGTGATGGGGGCAGTAAACAAGTAAAGGATGAAGGTAGCACATCATCCACTACTCTCAAGAAGAATAAAGAGAAGTTTGAGGCCTTGGAAGAGTTGTCATTGCCTTTAACAAAAATTGACGAAGGTATGACTTTTTCTCCTCCACTCAAAGGATTCGTACTTCTTGTTGAAGGAGCAAAGATGTAACACGGTGAAGTATTTGAAACAGAAATAGCCAAGTCATATGGCCCACAAGCTTTCAAACTCCTCAAGAAGGCTGGTTATGAGCCGAAGGAGAAACCGATGACAAGCAAGTTGCCTCAAGAGACTATCAGCTCATCTGAACATGGGCTCAATGCTACTCAGAAGATGTTGAAAAATAGTGCCCACACTGTCAAGAATGCTAAGCCAGGTTTGGGATATGTCCCTCAAAAGCCAGTCCGCATAGCAATCAGAAGAGCAAACGCAAATTATATCACAGAGGGAGAAGTTTCGTCCACAAAAGACATGTTTGATGAAAGCGGAAGAAAAATCAAGAGGAGCTCTGTCTTCAAAAGGCTTGGAAGTGTTTTCGAAAGGCTCGGTCCAAAGAACAAGTGTGGGAAGAAAAGTTATTTCAAGTCTCCTAGCTTCCCAAAACTCCAGAGTCGAATTCCTTCACGCATGAAGAGACGAAATATCTTGACAGTCTCATGTGGAAGAGTGTTGAAGGCCAAGATGCAGATAATTGTCTTTACTAAAGAAGACAATAATGATGATAGAGAAAGTGTAGCTTCCACTAACCATATCACTGCTCTTGAGGATTCTCAAGTGGAAGAAATAGATGCTGAAGATGCTCCTCCATAATTTGAGGAGGGTGTGAAGGCCGCTGTTGATGAGTTGAAGGAAATCAATTTTGGTGACGAAAATGACCCACGTCCTACCTACATAAATGCCCTGCTAAGTGTTGAAGAAGAAGAAAAGTATATCCTCCTTTTGCAAGAATTCCAGGATGTCTTTGCATGGTGGCATAAAGAAATGCCAGGCTTGGATCCAAAGATCGCAGTGCATCACTTGTCCATCAAAAAGGGAACTCGACCAGTAAAGCAGATGCAGCGTCGATTTTGACCAGAGTTGATTCCGTTGATTGAAGATGAAGTCAATAAACTTCTTGAAGCAGGCAAGATTAGAGAAGTCAAGTATCCTACATGGATATCTAACATCGTATCCGTGAGGAAGAAAAATGGGCAACTTAGAGTATGTGTGGATTTTAGGGATTTGAACATGGCATGTTCAAAAGATGACTTTCCACTGCCAATTGCTGAACTCATGATTGATGCAACAACAGGGCATGAGGTCCTTACGTTTTTGGATGGGTCATCTGGCTACAATCAGATCAGTCTGGCTCTCAAATATCAAGAGAAGGCAGTCTTTCGTACACCGAAAGGAATATATTACTACAATGTGATGCCATTTGGCTTGAAAAATACTGGTGCCACTTATCAACGAGCCATGAAAAAAATATTCGATGACATGCTGTATAAGATCATCGAATGCTACGTTGAAGATATTGTGGTGAAAACAAAGAAAAAGACAGATCATCTCCATGGTTTAAGACGAGTATTTGAACGTTTAAGGGAGCATCAACTCAGGATGAATCCACTCAAGTGTGCATTTGGAGTTACATCTGGAAAATTTCTCGGATTTATTGTCCATCGTCGAGGGATCGAAATTGAGAAGGTGAAGATTGATGCAATCATGAAGATGCATGTGCCCCAAAATATGCATGAGCTTAAGAGTTTGCAAGGAAAGTTGGCATACTTGAGAAGGTTCATATCAAACTTGGCTGGTCGATGTCAACCGTTTAGTCATCTCATGAAGAAAGGCAGTGTATTCGAATGGGATGAAGCTTGCAATAATGCTTTCAATAGAATTAAAGAGTACTTGATAAAGGCACCAGTGTTGTGTGCACAATACCCGGACATCCATTAATTCACTACCTAGCTGCTCAAGAGCGTTCTGTCGGAGCTTTACTTACACAAGAGAATGATGATGGCAAAGAAACTGCCCTTTACTATCTGAGTAGAACCATGACTCCAAATAAGTTGAAATATTCACCAATAGAGAAGATCTGCTTAGCCCTTATCTTCGTGATTCAGAAGTTGAAACATTACTTCCAAGCTCATACAGTTCGACTAGTCTCGAAAGCCAACCCACTAAAGTTTTTCATGTCAAAGCCAGTACTCTCTAATCGGCTTGCAAGATGGTATCTCCAACTTCAACAGTTTGAGATTGTATACGTCCCTCAAAAGGCCATAAAAGCACAAGTATTGGCATATTTTCTAGTTGATCATCCAATGCCTGCTGAATGGGAATTATCTGATGAACTCCCTTATGAAGATGCTTTTGTTGTGGAGATAGCTTCTCCTTGGAAAATGTACTTTGACGGAGCATCTCATAGAGAAGGAGTCGGTGCTAGAGTCGTGTTTGTAACATTCAGTGGTGAAGTTTTACCATATTTATTTTTCTTAACAGAAAATTGCTCTAAAAATGTGGCCGAGTATCAAGCACTCATACTTGGTTTAGAGATGGTCGTCGATATAAAGCAATTACACCTTAAGGTGTATGGTGATTCGCTGGTTGTGATAAACCTAGTTGGAGTGTATGAAGTAAGGAAGCCTGAGTTACTCCCATACCACAAGTATGCTCAAAAGCTGATGGGTTGGCTCGGTGATGTTGACATCGAACATCTATCTAGAAGAGAGAATATGCAAGCTGACGCACTTGCTAAGCTAGCATCAACTATAGCTATGCCAGAGGCGCAAATTCAAATTCCGGTGTGTAAAAGTTGGGTTGTACCACCAATCTTCGAAGATGATGATTATGAAGAAGTTGAAAATCATGTGGTGGAAGTCTACAAAATTGAAGAAGATGATTGGAGCCAACCACTAGTGGATTATTTGAAGTATGACAAGTTGCCCAGTGATCCATGCCAAAGGATTGATATTCGGCGTCGTGCGCCTCGTTTCATCCATTTTAAAGAGACACTTTATAGAAGATCTTTTGATGGAGTTTTCTTGAGAAGTCTGAGTAAAGAAGAAGCTACTCAAGCAATGAAAGAAGCTCATTCCGGAATTTGCGGTGCCCATCAGTTTGGGCCGAAGTTGCATTTCAGAATCAAGAGAATGGGTTACTATTAGACCACAATGGTGAAAGATTGCATGGAGTATGCACAAAAATGTCAAGCCTGCCAGTTATATGGGAATTTGATCCATCAACCTCCGGAGCCTCTGCACCCAAAGGTCACTTCATAGCCTTTTGATACGTGGGGATTAGACGTGGTAGGGACTCTCACAAAATCTTCTGGTGGTCATCTCTACATCCTTGCTGCCACCGATTACTTTTCCAAATAGGCTGAAGCTGTGCCTTTAAGGGAAGTGAAGAAAGAAAATATTGCTGATTTCATTCGAATCAACATCATTTACAGATATGGTGTTCCTCGCTACATCATTACAGATAATAGGAAGCTATTTAGCAACAGTTGGATCGATAAGTTGTGCGAGAAGTTCGACTTTAAACAAAGGAAGTCGTCAATGTATAACGCAGCTGCCAATGGTCTAGCCAAAGCATTCAACAAAACCTTGTGCAGTTTGTTAAAGAAAGTTGTCTTCAAGTCGAAACGGGATTGGCACGAAAGAATAAACGAAGCTTTATGGGCGTACCGCACCACCTATAGGACGCCCACTCAGGCTACTCCGCATTCTTTGGTTTATGGTGTTGAAGCTGTGGTACCTCTCGAAAAGCAAATCCCATCTTTGAGGATGGCCATACAAGAAGGCTTAACCGAAGAGGAAAATGCAAAGTTGCACCTTCAAGAGTTAGAGGTATTAGATGAGAAGAGACTAGATGCACAACAAAGACTCGAGTGCTATCAATCTCGCCTATCCAGAACGTTCAACAAAATGGTGAAAGTACATTCTTTTCAAGTTGGCGACTTGGTACTTGCCGTGAGGAGGCCTATTGTGGTCACACATCGTGTTGGGAATAAATTTCTACCCAAATGGGACGGCCCTCATATTGTAAAAGAAGCCTACACAAATGGCGCCTACAAACTGATCTCGTAAGATGGCGTGAACAATGGCCCCATAAATGGGAAATTCTTGAAACGCTACTACACGTAAATAAATACAAAGATGCATGCTCCGTGACGCATGAGCCTAAACTGCATGTTACACCTGATCCGCATGAGTATAAACTGTGTACGACAAACTCCTGGTCCGCACAAGTATAAACTGTGTACAAAAAACTCCTGGTCCGCATGAGTATAAACTGTGTACGATAAACTCCTGGTCCGCATGAGTATAAACTGTGTACGACAAACTCCTGCTCTGCACGAGTATAAAATGTGTACGACACACTCCTGGCCCGCATGAGTATAATCTGTGCACGGCACCCCCAATCAAAATTATGTTCCTTTGAACTACGTTATGACTTGATCCTTTTCAAAAAGGTACCTAGGTAGCTTAGCAGCCCGCTAAGTTCAGTCATTATGCAAGTTATCTTGTGTAAGTTACCATGTCAATAAAAGAAGAGACAATTTTCAAGTGATGAGACAAATATTGAGATACAAGCCCACTGATAAAAAAAATAGTAAAGCAATAGGAATGAGCAAGAAAATATTTATTTTTATTTGCAAATCACCGGTATTCGGTATATGGAAAGCATACAGGGAAAAGCAAGTAAAAAAATAGAAGAAAACAAAGCAGTCCTACACTAGACAAAAAAAATCTCGAGAAACTATGTCTCGTACAGCAGACTGCAAAGATGTCTTCGCTTTCTTCAAATATTTAGACTCTTTTAAAACAGCTGCTTTGTCAAGCGCAAGGATCTCCTCCTCTACAGTCTCGATTTCCTTCTTAGCATAACAAAATGTTTGTTGAAGATGATCAGCTACCTTGGGTAAAGTCTTTCCACCCTTTCCCAAATTAGCCATCTATTTGCTTATCTTCTCCAATTCTTTACTAGTTGTTCTTAGTTGCTTTGCCTCCGCTGCATAGATGTCTTTACAACTCTGCAGACGACCTTTGAGGTTAGTGAAATATTTGACATAACTTCCCGTGGATGACACTTCATCGGATTTTACTTTTGCATCAGTATAAGCATCAGCCTTATCAAATAGAGGGCCCAAGGCTTCCTCCAAGGAAGAGCAGTCAACATTAATAGCCTTCACATCTTCCACTAAGGCAAATACTTCTTTCTTCAGGGAGATAAAAACTCGAGAGGAGTCCGTTCAAGTTTTTTTTCTTATAACCGTCCATACTTCTCGAGCAAGTTTTCCTTTGATACCATGAGTAATCTTCTTTGATGTAAATTCTGATATTGTGGGGCATGCCTTTGAAGAAGAATCCACCTCTGTGTTAGGGTCGCAACTTTCAACACATTCGCCATCATTATCAGAGTTGTCACTAGTATTAGGATTTGAAGTGATGCCCAAAATTTGATAAAGAAAAGTAATATACTAAGGTAAAAGGGAAGTTAGATAAAATGAAGTTTGTGTGAGAAAGAGGGGCAACCTCATTTGCCAAAGCTCTTGAAATACCAACAACAACTAATTCCTTGCCTTCGGCAACCTTAGAGCTAGAAATCTTCCGCGCAGCTTAAAAAAAAAGAGAGATTGTAGTAAAAGGATTTCGTAAGAGGAAAATAAAAAGAGAAGGAAAGAGAATAAAGAAAACCTCATCAACTTGTTTCTCAATAGATCTCTTCCTCTTCCAATGTGGTTCAGTAGGTGCACTACAACTTTCTGTAGATTGAGGAAGACCTTTCTTCCTTTTATACGCTGCAGGATGTGAAGCTTCAGTGTGCACCGGAGAAATATCTTGAGCCTCTCAGTTATTCTCGTCAAGATCATTTATGATATTCACATTCTCTTCAAGATCATTTATGATATTCACCTCTTCATCCAAAGGTTCTGAAGTTGGGGTGATTGTATCTTCAATATGATCATGGACTTTCTTCCACCATTCCTTATACTCAGACATGGAGTAATTTTTAGGAGTTGAGGTAGCACATGGAAAATAAGTTTCAGAGTTGGAATTACATGTGGTACTGTGTCTCCAATGGTAAAATCCGTCTCCCAGGAAAGCCTCACGAAGGTTCGTTCTGAGCATCATAGGAATGTCGTGCATTAACCCAAATTGACGAGAAAATCTATGTGGCGAGTAAGGCTCCATCGCAAAATGATTGCCTCGTCATAAGGTAAGATAACTAGTATGAATAACCACAAAATGGGCCCAGTTGTCACAATTGCTTTTTCCATCATACACAAAATGGATAGCTTTATCTTTTGAAAATATATTGCAAGTCCACGAAGCATTGTCAGCTATATGAATTCGTTTGCGAGCATCATCGGGACTAAAGTATCTTGCACCCTTCTCACCAACATAAGCTACCATTCGAGGATGATTCAATTTACTGCCAATAAAAAAATGAGTCTTGAAGTAGTGGGCTAACCAAGCATTAACAAAATGAACAGGAAATATTGATCTAACTTCGGAAGGATTTGGTGAGTTAGAGATTGAATTCAAACCACGGTATTTGCTTGTCAAAATTGGAATTGCAAGACTTACTTTTTTTCCAGCAGCCATTAAGCTTGCCACCTTAAAAGTACTTGGCTGTATTAAGCTCGCCTCAGTACCCGAGAGTGCAAAAGTACAAAGCCAGCAAGCTAAATGAGCAGCTAAGTAGGTCTCTTCTTGATATGCAGGTGGAATGCCCAACTTCTTAAATTCGTCTATCTGAGCAGACGTCCACGACTTATGATTCGAAATAATACCACTCGGATTATAAGTTTTCTTTGGACGAGAAGTTGACTTTTTTTTACACGCTTAGGAGGTGGGAGATAAGTTATAGTCTTTTTAGACCAAAAATCTACCCAATGTTCAATTGATATACTTCTCCTACCAGTGTCTTGGCAAAGCAAATATAAGCACCAAGTAAAGATCGGCAGCTGTATAGGATTCGTAAATCATCTTTCTTGAAAAGAAGTTCAGCTTATCTTGGAATTACTTCGTCATATATATTACCAGCTATCGGAAGTCCCATCAAGTTGTATAAATCCCATAGAAAAATTGACATTTCTCCAAATTTAGTGAGTAAAGTGTTGGTGAAAGAACACCATGCCTCACAAAAGGCTTTGATAATTTCGTGATTGCAGTCATAAGTAAAGAGGGATGCAAAGACAACATCATAAAGCTTTATGTCATGGAGTATCGGTTCGCATCGACTGAGAATATTTTCAGTCCACTCCCAATATCCTTTGGTATAGTGGAAGTCACCACGAAATTTGAGGGGGGCTGCTTCATTTTTTCTTTTCCCTTTCGCAAATCGTCTTTCCAAAGATGGTAGGGGCTCCAAATTAGGGTTGGGCTCAATATCAGCTCCCTTCAAAGTCCAAATTATGTTATTTTTGCCCGAAAAAAGTTCATGAGACCAACATTCTAGAAAGAAATTGTTCTTAAGCTTGGAAGGGATTATTGCATGGTTCCCTAGTAAAGAATCCTCAACTGGAAGGTGAGTTCCTTGTTGTAAAGGTTGGCGATAATCATTAAGAATCACTAGGTAGCTGGAGCCGGATTTTCCCATAGCAGGTTTGAAGTAAACCATGTCGAAGATCGTGATTTGCTACAAAACAAGTGAAGGGGTGTTAAAATGGGCAATGAAAAAAATTAATTTATGGATTTGATTAATGAAAGGACCCAAAGTAAATAATGGGAGCAACTAATTATTAAAATCAAAATTGTAAATTAAATTCATGATGGTGGATGGAGTTCAAATTATTGAATAGGTAATTTAATTAATTCATGATTGGGTCTTTAATCATGAAGTTAATTAAATTAAAACCATAAAAGGGTAGGGGCCCAAAGTGTGGAATGTAGAAATTTTAGTCAGTAGGCCAAATTATTGGCAGAATACTTGGGAGCCCAAAATAAATTCAATAATGAAATTTGAGGGCCCAATTAATAATTTTGAAGGAGTTGAGTTGTTGATCCAAAGGTGGAAAACAAATCACGTGAGGAGCATGTTGGAAAAGTCAAAAATGATCTCAAATTAATCAACATCTCTCTTCCCAAAATGAGAATAAGTGAAATCTGCTTCTTCTCCTATCCATCGACGAAAAAAGGCCAGAAAATAGGTTGCAACTAAATGCGGTCCTCCCGTCCATCGACCACCAACGGTAGCCCAAAATGGCAACTGTCGTCCAGCCGAAAAAAATCAGAAGCTGCACCACCGGGTTTCAGCGCCACCTCGGCTCATCGATCGACAAAAAAAAAAGTTAAGCAAACGAAGCTTTCGAAATGCTATAGATCACCAAATCTGCACGTCGCTATTCACTAACGGTTGGACACCTTCGTGAAGCTGCGAATTAGCAACAGGTTTGAAGCACCGTCCAGCTATGTCGTCTTCTTTGCGAACGGGCACAGGTTTGTAACACCGCCGCCGTTGTTCGTAGCGGGTTTGTAACACCGCTGCCGTTGTTCGTTGCAGGTTTGTAACACCGCCGCCGTCGTTCGTACCGGGTTTGTAACACCGCCGCCGGATCGTTCTTCGCGGGTTTGTAACACCGCCGTTGGATCGTTCTTCGCGGGTTTGTAACACTGCCGGGTTTGTAACACCGCAGTCGGATGTTCTTCCAAGGTTTGTAACACCGCTGTCGGATCGTTCTTCGCGGGTAAGGGTGTTCAAGTTTTATTTGCACAGAGAATTCAAGGAAAAGTGATACTTTGGTACTACACACCTTCGAATTTTATTCTTCTTTACTTATGCATAGTGAAAAGAAAATTGAGAAAAGGAGAAAGCAACAATTAAAAAGGAGTTAATTTTTTAGAAAAGAAAGACGGGTATGAAGTAACAAAATTGAAGGCTTACACTGGTAAATTGGACTGAATTTCTGGTATGGTACTCTGCTTTGTATAGTGTATTCTATTGTGGTGATTTCCTGAAGAAATCTACAAGGAAAGGAGAATTCGTTACGTGCAAGACGCTGTATTTCAAAGGAAAAAGATTGAAAGAAAAGAGAAGGAGTCTAAAGATTGAAGTTTCTTACGTTATGTCGATAAAGAAATTGAATTCCATGGACCTTATTATATAGTAAGGAGTATGCAAAAATTTATGGAAATTATTTGTATAAGGTAAATCTCTACAAAATTTGAAGGGATTCTTTACTACAAATAAACCTATAATTTTGGGTGGGATTGGCTGCATGTCTTGGTGAACAAGATACGAGTGCTATACTTATTTCCTACTGAGATTTTGGAGATCACACACATAAGAATCAATTGGTCCAAGAAAGGGATTTTGGGCCAAGAAAGAAATTTTGGGCTAAGAAAATTCATTCTTACTTGTTGGGCCAAATAATTTCAAGTGAAAATTAATACAAATTATTTCTCAAGGCCCACAAGTTTGGTGGGTAAAATAAAATGGGTTTTAAAAAAAAAATGGGGCCCAAATATTGAAAAAAAAGGTACTTTTTGCGATTCCTTCACATCAAGATACAACGTCCGTGAACAAATCGCAAGGGGGCATTTGTAATCATATAAAATTCATAGTCCAATCAAATGGCGACACATGAATTTTTTTTATTAAAATATCAATTTAATTTATTATTTATTCTGGAATTTAAATAAATTGATTCCTAAAATAAAATAATAAATAGTTGATAATTAATTTAAGCCCAGCAAATTAAGTGAGGCTTAAATTGAATAAGGCTTCACCCAAGTTAAACAGGCCCAACTCAAAGTTGGCCTGACCCATGTCAAATAAGACCTATACAAATTAAGGCAGGCCCAAGAATAAAATTAGCTTGACTTGAAGCCTAAGTGCCCAATCCCGCAGAATTAGGTCAAATCAACCCTGAGCCAATCAGACTGCGAGTTATTTATGGGGCATCCTCATTCTTCACCTATATAAGGAGCCCTCCTTCATTCATTACAGACACCAAAATATCTGAAGACAAAAGCTCTGAAGAGATCAAGAACACGAGCAGTGCTCCCTTGAATACTTCAAGCATCTTCAAGCGAAGAACAGCCGCCAAATCGAAGAGTAAGGTTCCCCTTCGATCTGGCGTTCTTCAAAAGTAATAGCCACCAATTGGAGATCAAGGTGTCAAACCCCTCCGATCCGGCGTTATTTAACTCAAGTTCTTCAGCGTTCTTCACGGAAAGCTTCAAGAATAACGTTTTAATCCGAACAAAGGCTCGACCCCTCCAGATTAACGTTATAAAATTCAAGAATAATATTTTAGTCCGAATAAAGGTTCGATCCCTCCGGATTAACGTTATATACTTTAAATTCGAGTCCAGATAAGCTTTATTTGAAGATCAGACTCAACACACACAGTCAGCGTGGTCAACACAGTCAACGCGGTCAACACAACCAGTCAAGTCAAGTCCAAATTGGTTCGAGAGAAGAATCAGAGAATAGATAGAGATTGTTTCCTAAATTATCAAGTTTAATCCTTTGGATTATTATTGTAATTCATTTGTATTTATTTCATTATAAATACAAAATTTGTTGTTACAGGGCTCACTCCCAAAATGTCTCATGCTAGGGAGAGTCTATCCAACTTATAAACCTATCGCCATCCCCACTTCTAACCAATGTCACTACAACATAAGTGTCATTACATCACACCCTACATTAACACTTTTAATTTATTTAACATAAATTGATAACACTTTTTATAGTTATTGTAATATGTAACACTTTTTTAACATATTTTACATACGTAACACATACAAGTAACACTTCTCAACAATGTAACACAAGCATATAACACTTTTACATAAGTTACACTTCCTATGTAACACTTTTATATAAGTAACATTTTAATTAACACTTTTACACAAGTTTAATATTTATATGTAAACATTTGATGTAGTATTTTTTTTAATAAGTTTATATTTATAATGAAGATATTTATTGTATAATATATATATTATACCCAAAACGAGATGCAAACAAACCTCAAATTAAGAATGAAAATAAAATTACTTGGCGAGGATGACTGTAAGATAAGAAACTAAGGAGGGTTAATCTGAACTACAATGTGACCCCCTAATCAACACCACTACTAACCCCTTGCGGTCTGTTGTAATGTTGTTTGCATAACAAACAATATCAACTGCGGGAAAAGATAAATATTTTTTTTCCTATATTAAACATAAATAATTGTTGTTAGCCTGCACAAAATTTTATTTTGAAACTCCAATGTGGACTTTGCAAACATTTGTAGTAACTGAGAAATTACAGCAACCCAAATTTAACAAAAATGGCATAAAAATCTTTACTTGCGAGTCACAAGCATCATCAAGAGAATCGATTGACAATAAGACATAGTGGAAAAAACACAGATTAAATTTAAGAATAATAATACCAAAAACGCTTCTTGAATTAAAATAGAAAAACAAACCTAGGTAACGCCTAAATCATGCCAAAACAAATACTAACCAGCTATCAAGCAGCAACCACTGGCAAACTAATCTATAGATAAATCATACTAGTATAAAAAAAAATCAAGAAAGCATGAAACTATGGGCAAGAACGGAACAAGAGAATCACCTAATCGAAGGAATTTCAGCTTACCACATAATAAGATTACAATTAGATTTTA
Source organism: Pogostemon cablin (assembly GCA_023678885.1). Classification (NCBI taxonomy): domain Eukaryota; kingdom Viridiplantae; phylum Streptophyta; class Magnoliopsida; order Lamiales; family Lamiaceae; genus Pogostemon; species Pogostemon cablin. The sequence continues at coordinate 18,448,007 of CM042975.1, read as the reverse complement.
ACTATAATTTAAACTCCATTTTTAAGCATAAACTCATCAACAATTTATTCATACCCATCCTCACCAACCTCTTTCTCTCCTCTTTCAGCAAAATTGAGGCATAAAAGGTGGTCGTGATTTGGGCAACGCCTCCATCGGCGTCTATTGAGCGCTCTGCATGTTGAAAATTTGAAGTAGAGGAGATTAGAGACATGAATCGGACAAAAGAAAAGGTTTTAACATTCATCTAATCAACGGAGAAGAGGTTGATTGCAGAAGATTTTGTTTTCAGAGATTTTTTATTTACAAAAAATGTGGGGATTAGAGAGATAATACGGCAATTAACAAAGCGTGCACCGCGTCTCTTGTTCCAATTTTCAATTGATGAAATTTAAATGAAATAGAAGGGGAAGTGGAAACGAATTTATAAAATAAGAGGGAAAAAGTAGAGCCATTTTAACATAAAGAGAGGGAAAAATTGGAGCCAAAGTTTTCTCAAAAACAATGAAAAAAGAAATTCCCATGAATTAAGTAATTTAATAACATTATTTTAAAATTTTTGGGAGCTGTGAAAAAATTAAATTAATATATATTCTCCCACTTTAAAAAAATAAATTATTAAAACTTTCATCATTGTCATTAAATTTTCGTCAGATGACATTTACTAAACAAAATTGAACTCCATATTTGAAGACATTGAATATTGGTTAGAGTGACGTTAATTCTATAATATATTTTTCTATTTTTAATTAATTATAAGTTTAAAATTAATATTTCTTTTGTCTCACGTATTATGCACAATTTCCATTTTATATCTCTATTTTCTTACATTTTATTATTTATAAATCATAACAACTTTATTTACTCTCTTCGTCCCACAAAACTCTTCACATTATTCTCATTTTTTTGTATATCCACGAAATCTTTCATATATCACAAAAATAAAATATCACTTTATTCAATAATCTCAAAAGTTACTTAAATTACATATTTGTCACTTTTTTTTTACACACATATAATTATTTATATTCACTCCATTCCAAATTAAACTTCACACTTCCATAAAAGGAAAAAAAAAACAACTATATAATATCCCTATAACATACTTTAATTTCAAATTTGTCATCACCTTTTTAATACACATAATATACTTTATCATTTATTTATTACCCAAAAATACCATACACTCCCAAAAGTAAGTCAAAAAATAATTGTTCTTAAATGTGAAGCGTCTTGTGGGAACGAGTGAGTACTTTTTTACACTTATTCGTCATTTCCAAAAATATTATTTACTTTTTCTCTCTAAATTATCAACTTACCTCAATTTTTCTTACATTATATTTTAAAAAAATAATATTTTTTAATCTATATGTCCGTGCAAATAGACATAAATACCTGAGATCGAGGGAATATCAAATTTTGCTTTTAAAGTTTATTGACAATGGTTAGTTTTGTTAATTCGACTAATAAATAAAAATAAATATTTTTAGTTTGAAGAACACATGTGTGACGAATTAATTAAAAGTGATAATATTTTAATAAAAATTGATATTTCTTGTTATTGCAATATTTGTGTAAGAATTTTCCATAATGATATCAATTTACTTTAACTTAATTAATTATAAATTTTAAATAAAAATATTATTACTCTTAATTTATATCACGAGTCATTCTTAAAAGAGTTCTCGCTGTTTTTATAAATCACAAGTAACTATAAGTTTTTTAAAATATTATAATTTCTTATTTGTTTCAATAAATAAATTGAGTTAGACTATTTTATATAATAATAATAATAATAATAATAAAATAATTATTATTATTATTATTATTATTATTATTATTATTATTTTGAAAATAAGGAAATATATGTTCTTAGAATATACAACTTCCATCCGACAAAAGGATCTTATTTACTTTTTGTATATGAATAAAAAATATTATTATGTTATATGCAGTAAATAATTATATTAAACGATAATATTAAGTTATGGATGAATTATTTTTCCCAATAAAAGAAAATAAAACCCTTTGAATTAAATACCAAAAATACAAAATGAAATCCTTTTAAGTTGGCAGGGTAGTAATATTTTTTCAGTATCAAGAGTTAATTACTTTATAAAACATTTAAATTATTCTAAGTAGATTTCATAAATAATAATAATATTTTTTTTCTATAGAAGAGTAATCATATGATTAATCCTCTAATTAAAAATAAAAATAAAAAAATCTCCACATTAGAACCAATTCCATGCTAGCATTTGCCAAAATAAACTTTTAATATATGTGAGGAAAATTTTATGTACGATGATAATTCATATACTAATACTTAGTAAAAGAGGGAAAATATTTATATTTAATATTTTTGACAAAGTCTCTTGTGAGACGTTAATAATATGAGACGGTTTGTGGGACGTTAAAGTATGTCTATTATTTAGATAAAGTATGTTTAATAATTATTCTCTCCGTCCCATAATACTTCTCACTTTCCTCATTTGTTTGTCGAGTAAATATCAAAATCGGTCCTGTAAGTATGACATTTTCCAACATTAGTCCTTTTTTTATTGCATTTCTCATTTTTGGTCCTCCGGGTCCGTTTTTGTCCTTTTGGTCAAATTCAATCCTTTTTCGCCGGAAAATTATGCGTGAATTGCACGGGCTCAAAATTGATCATGTAAGTATGGACTGTTCCAGCTTCAGTCATTTTTTATTGCAATTTTCACTTTTGGTCCTCCATTGTCCATTTTGGTCCTTTTTGTCCAAATTCAATTATTTTTCGCCATAATTTTAAAAAACTCTCCAGAAATCATGCGTAAGTTGCACGCGCTAATATTGTGTCGAATGGATAAAATGTGATAATGGAGTAATAAATTATTCCTAATAATAAAAAAAAATATATTCATCTAATTGAATTATTTCACGAATAATTCACTAGAATAATAAAAAGTTATAACATTTTTAATAAAAAAAGTGAGACATGATAAAGGGAAAAGTGATAGCTATTTAATTAAATTATTTTATGAACCATTCGTAGATTGAATAAAAAGTGATAACATTTTTAATATAAAGTAATACCTTATTAAGAATAAAAAGTGATAACATTTTTAATATAAAATAATACTTGATTAAGATAAATTGATAATAGAACAATTAAATTATCCAATAAATGATTAATATAAATAATAATAATAATTATCATTATAATAAATTTTTATATTAAAAGCAATTAATATGATAATAAATTTACAATAAATTAAAAAAATGAAATGGTTAATTAATCATGGGCTTTCACCGCGTTAATTGGTTAGTGTTTTGAGTCGTAAGCAAAACGGAGCCCTTGTTTCTTCCTAATTTATTTTTAATTTAATTTTAAATATATTTAGTTAAATAAATGGATAATATGAATCATTGGCAAAAGCAAAAATATAAATAATAGATTTTTTGCATTGGAAGATGTAAATATTTTTTAAAATGAGTTTTCTGCTCACCATCCAAGTTTTATAAAATTGGAGAGAATGGAAGAAGAGAGGGTGGGAATCACAGTGAAACAGCAGAGCGCATGTCTCTCACGCGGGCCCGCGCTACTCTCACCTTGTAATTTTTTTTAGTTCTTTTTTTCTTCGCTGTTCATTACACATGGTTACCCCTGCTTTTTTTTTTATTATTATTAATGTTTTCTTTCTTGGCGCGTGCAACTTACGCATGATTTCTGGAGAGTTTTTTAAATTTTCAGCGTAAAATAATTAAAATTGGACAAAAAGGACTAAAATGGACAATGGAGGACCAAAAGTGAAAATTGCAATAAAAAAATGACTGAAGTTAGAACAGTCCATACTTACAGGACCAATTTTGAGCGCGTGCAACTCACGCATAATTTTTCGGCGAGTTTTTTAAATTTTCGGCGAAAAATGACTAAATTTGGACCAAAAACGGACTCCGGAGGACCAAAAGTGAGAAATGCAATAAAAAAAGGACTAAAGTTGGAAAATGTCATACATACAGGACCGATTTGATATTTACTCTTTGTTTGTCCCACAAAACCTTTCACCCCCAAAAAAGGAAACATCACTTTATCCAACAACCTCAAAAGTTACTTTAATTTTAAATTTGCCACTCCTTTTTCACACACATATCATTATTTTATACTTTTTTATTACCTAAAAATACTACAATACCCTCCAAAGTCAATAAAGTTAGTCAAAAAGTATAACTTTTCTTAAACAACGTGGAACAGTAAATGAGAAAAGTTTTCCGGGACGGAGGAAGTATTAAAGTATGTTTTATAAATAATGTTGAATTATGTATTAAAGTATGATTTTAGTGTGGTATAACATGATTTATTATTAACATACTTTAACTATAAATAAGTAAACTTTATTTATACAATAAGTGTACTTTAATAATGGGTCGACCCGTCTCACAAATAACCAATGTCACAAGAGAGTCTGTCAATATTTTTATTTCTTAGTACACTTAATAAAATGAGTATTTAATACTTGTATGCAATATAAGCAAGTCTTAATTAAAAAAATTAATCGCGCTTTAACACTACAAAATTTATTAAACCGTAACTTCAATCTATTTATAATACCAAAACTGTTCTCATTCTTCAGTTCTTGTGAAAATTTAAAAATCTACATCACTCGTATTCCCGTATTTCGTAATTAGTCTTACGGAGAAGAATCGTTTGATCGAGAAGATCACTGAAGGGATCTTGCGCTAAATCTCGAAGGCTTGGAGTTGTCTTTCAACCTCCGTTCAGCCCATGTTTCGCCTTTAATTCCAAGCCATTGGGTGCCGCCAGTTATCGTACCTCCACATCAGCCTGATTTAGAGGTTTGTTCTCTTTTTCTTAGGTCTAATTATTAATTAACGCTCTATTGGTCTAAGCCGTATTTTAAATTCGGTGATACTTTCTGTTGTCCCATCTGTGGTATACCTAGCTGTCGACCATGGGCGAAAAGGAGAAACGTAGAGATTAAATTTGTCTTATGGATGATGGAAGTGAAGAAACCAAAGTTAGTTGTAATTTAGCCTTTGATTGTCTTGATTGGCTTATTCGGGTCTCCGAGAATGTGCTTGAATGAAGATAAACGATGATTTTTTTTATAATTTATAATTTAATTACTTAACTTCGTTCCGCCAGTGGAAGTGCTATTACTTTGTTATCTTATTGGTATAGTCTCTAAATCAATTAGATCGAACAACTTTAGAAGTTAGAAATATTTTTGTTAACAGTACGATCTTGGTATGCTAATAGGGTTTGGATTTTTAATGGTTATAAAAGAAGGCACATCAATGATTTCTTATAATCTAATGTAGTTATATTTGAGTCTAATTCTATATTACTTTTTCTTTCATGTGTTGTTTAATATACTATTAGATAACATTGATTTTTGGCTTAATCTCGTTTTAGGTGGAATTGTAATGAGCAGTCGTGTACGTCACACAGCCCTTGAGACTCTATTTTCGTAGTTGTACGTATATAGCCTTCCCACTCTATCTGTTTATTTTTCGATGTTCATGGCAAACACAACCTATGTTATTCTATTTGATCTATAACTCACAAATAAACTAGTTTCTAAATTCACAGGGATTATTAAATTATCTAGGGAGAGGTCTTAGTTCTGAGGAAAATGAGAACAATATTCTTGATAAGTTACAAGATGATATTGGCAGGTTAGAGAATTCTTCCTATGCATCCACACAGAGCCTGAGATCATAACTATATCTAATCCTGTTGTTGAGAAACCATATAACATAATACATTTTAGTTGATGCTTCCAAATCATACATGAATAGATGCTAAAGGTGCTCAAGACATAACAATTTAGATTTGGTACTTGTGCAATTCTTCTTCATGTACACAGTCGGATCCTAAATTTTGCTAAGGCATATTTTCTGTAAATCTTTGAACAGGTGCACAGGAAGAAAGAAAAGAAAATTTAAGTAGATTTTGAACTTCTACAACTGAAGCTCTAAACAATGAGGTATAGTTTGTAAAAACTAAATTAAATGAACCTTTAACTCATTGATTTTCTTGCATCCCTAAACAATCAATCTTCTGTTCATATATCTCTTGAAGTATTTCTATTTGAGTTCTTGTTGGTATACATTTCTATTTTGAAACCTCATTTTCTACTTTTTTTTTAATTAGTTTTAAATTTGGGTGCTTCTCTTTATGCAGCAAACATCAATTCTTTATATAGATTAAAGCCTAAAACCCATGGTTGAATGAATATATATTTCTTACCGGGTGAAAAGGTGTGCATTGTTTTGGATATTGAAGTAATGAATTTTCATGTCTGTTCTCTTATTCGTATCAGAATATTCCAACAGCTTAGCCTTGGAAATCAAACATTCTTACTGCTGATTTTTTTTATTTGTGTTATCTTGTTAAATATGCTTGCTATTCCTTGGTATGTACTGCTAAATTCTTTCACAATTTGAGGTTTTAATATAATGTGTCTTATTGATCACGATGGTACTTAATACGATAAGTAATAACCATAGAACTTTTATATTTTATTTGAGATATTTGCTGCATGCTTTTTTTAGGATGGCAATAATTCCGCATGGCACTCATCATTTTTCAGTTTCTTAACAGATTAACAACCTGATAGACTTCATGACTTATGGTACTTCTGCAAATCAAACAAACAACAATAGACAAACATTCAAGATTAATTAAATAAATCTAGGATGGACTTTGTGGGATTATTAATATCTTCAACATCGTTAGCTACTGATGTGATTTGGCTCTGCAGTACATCTGTTTCTTCACTTCTCTATGAGAAATATTAATTTGAAATTTACGCGTATTTTAATATTTGAATGAGTGCAATGTATAATTAGTATTATATCATACAATAAGAAAATCATAATGTGTAATGCAATATATAATTGATGTCAACCAGTAATAATATGAGAATAAGTACTTTTGTTGCTTCATATGTTTTGTGAAGATATTGATTTATTTTTGTTATAATGTTGACTTAGAACTGCGGTTTTGCTATTACTTACAAGTTGTTTATGGGTAAGAAGGCATTTATTGTTGGTGTGGCTGATTACAATGAATATATTTGTGCTATTGCAAGATGCTGCATGAGCTGAAATTCTCCTTAGCACGTGGTTCCCCGTAAGTGAATTCTTTCTATATCGTAGTTAAAGTTATCTAATATTCAGCATTTGAATTAACTTATCAGGAAATTCACTATGTTTTGATCATTAATTAAAATAGTCTACTTTATGGGAAGTTTGATGAATCTTGTGTGTATGATAAAATTATATTCCTTAGTTTTTTTAATTTCTCATGTTTCAAAGTGACTTTGTGAAGTAGCCCTTGTTTATGATTTTGTTTTCAGGCTACTTGATTGCTCCTTAATGGGAACCACTAAAGTTTATGCATTACATGCAGTTTTTGACACACCAGAAGATGTAACTTTCTAATGTGAATGTTGTTGCAAGTGTTACATCACGTTTACCTTTCTTTATTTTTCCTTATCATTTTCTTTTTCTTTTTTTTATCAGTTATATATTGATTATAAGAATCTCAACACTTGAAACTTGACAGTCTGTGGAAGAGATAGAAAGTTATTTCTAAGATGATTAGTTTATTCTTACAAATAGTCATGAAATGCATTTACTTGGTGTTTTCTCCATAAAATTAGGGGTGTGTATATGCCTTCTGAAAAAATACTTCATCACTAACCTTGCTTACATGTCTAATTAAAACTTGATATAAAGATTGTGTCATTCAAAAATAATTTTATGAGGATAAACAAATGCTCAAGTTTCAAATCATCTAGAAACTTGGTAGCTAGGAAGCATTACACATAAGTCAACAAAGTGAAGGGAAAATTTGACAGCATTGTTTTTTAACCAACAAAATTCATTGTTTTATATATCTCCTTTCATCTTTCTCATGTGTGCTTTTTGGTATTATCAAGAACGCATTACTATTTTTGTGAAAAATTGGATGTTGTTCGATGCTTTTTGATAACATATGCTTTGAAGTTTAACATATCAATACCCTTTCAAATATGTGGCAATTGGTGCATAAAAGAGGATTTTTTTTTCAAATTATAAACTTCTTTACTAGGTGTTGGATTGCAAGTATGCTGTTAATAGTGAGATTGTTCATTGTTGATGGTAATTCTGCTAATTTAATTGATTGTTTTACTATTGTGTTTACCATGGTGCAAGAATTTCTAATGCTAGTTCACACTGTAATGTTGCTGGATATACTCCAAATTAGTCATAAGTTTGCTTTTCTAATGTTTATCATGCTACTAATTTTTTTTGTAGAGTTCAATGATTACTAGTTTTTGTTGCTGAATCAACGGATTCAGTTTTTTGGTGCTTTGCTTTTCTCGTTCAAGATTTGAAACTACAGTTAGCTAGTTTTGTGTTTCCTTTCTGATTGTAATTATGCAACCTACTAGATAGATGATTTAACAATATTGATTGGTTGCTTGTTTTAAACAGAAGAAAGCCTTAACATCACTTTTTAACTAGTTTTTGGCAATGCATTATTGTGCCTTCCATGTATTGTACATTGTACAATTACTTTTTGAATATAATTTATTATTTTCATAATAATAATGATAATTAAAATATTATAATAATAATTTATTATTAAATAATATAAATATAATAAATTCACTAAATTTATTATTATTATTATTAAATATTGCATAATAACTAAAATGTTAACGTATGTGTTACATAATAGTTTTACAAAAGTGTTACATATATTTTTAAAAGTGATACAATTATTATGCATTAATGTTACATTATATTCAAAAGTGTTAGCAAAACAATGTAATTAATGTTACATTATATTTAAAAGTGTTAACAAAATAATATACTTATTGTTACATTATTTTTAAAAGTGTTAACAAAATAATGAAAATAATGTTACATTTAATTCAAAAGTGTTAATAAAATGATGTTACATTAGGAAAAGTAAATGTTACATAAGATTATATGTAACATTTTTAAAAGTGTAACAATAAAGTGTTAAAATTTACATGATGTGTTATCATAAGCAAAAAAGTGTAATATTAGACTTTAGATAACAGGGGCAACAGCGACACCGAAAAAAGTGTTATTTATGACCTATAATAATATTTTTTAATTGTTAAGTAACATTTTTTGGGTGTTATGTAATGTCACTTATGTTGTAGTGTGTGAGACTTTGGTGACATCTAACCAATATTTCCCCCTCAAACAAAGTCCCGCAGCTAGACCACCAGTTTGAGGCGAGAACGTGTGCCGATTAAGTCTGGGCCTGACTCTGATACCACTATTGGATTTATAGGCTCGCTGAGAGCCGGGCCACTTAATTCAATGGTATGATATTGTCCGTTTTGGGCCACCTAGGGTAACCTTCAAAGTAAGGTTTAAAATATTCGGAAATATCATCGATATTTCGAATATATATATTTTTTAAGAGTATCGATATTGATATTAGGAAAAAAATATTTCTTTTCTGATATCAAGAAAATATCGAGAAATGTTGATATTTATATGGATATCAATTTGTCACAGTTCTGAATGTGCCAATAGTATGTTGTTCGATCTTGTCCAATTATGCCAAAATAATTGTATTTTAATCAGTGGTTTGATTTAGATTTAAAATAATAGTCCTGGTTAGTTTTATGCTTGGTTTAATAATTGTAAGATTTAGATTCAAGAATAAGAAATCTCTCTCATAGAGTATTTTTTTTCAGGATTATTGGATTATTTAATTTCACTTATCTCTTACCTACATCACAATTCACATCCTACTCTCTCACTGTCTCACACATATTACCCCATACTTTTATACATTGATTTAATATAAATTTAAAATTTACCCTACTTAAATTTAAAAACTAATATATATTAGCATTAATTGTTAATAAATTAATTTAATCTTAAATTTAACTTTCTTATTCCTATATAAGTCTAAAATAAACATATTGTCATCAATGTCAATACAAATTGTTGAACGATTTCACTTTTCATTAATCAAGTAGTATCACTTTTTAACATGTGAAGGATCAATATTCATCGTTCATTGCATGTAAGTTTACGTATTGATAAATTTATAGAATCAATCTTTTTTTAAAAAAAATTATGTGAGATTATTTCACGATGGAATCGATTATAAACCTGTTTCATTATATATATGCATACGTACATTTGATCAAGATGCATACATTTAGGCAAATCATGGTACAACTCGAAATTATCGGTTGGATCACTGAAAATGTATTAAGTATACCTTCCACGATAAGAAATTGTTTATGCAATATACACGATTAAGTTGTAAGTGTATTTCTTCCTTTAGATATCTCTTAGTAATCAGGAAAAAATGTAGATTGAATTAATTTGGTGTTAGACAAATTGATCCATGGCATCATTACCGAGATAATCTACTCTTTTATCACATGAAATGGTTGAATTCTCATAGCAATTATATTGGTAATCCTCTTTAAGATTTAATTTATGCCCGCAAATTATTGGGTTGGATCTCCTTTTAAATTTTTGGTGTTATATTTCTTAATGCAAATTGTTAGATAAAAGGTTAATAGATGGCGTTTTATTAAAAGGAAAATAAAAATGAGAAGGAGGAGGGGAAAGAGAGTACAATAAGTAAAGAATTGACAAACATCAATTGAATAAGCCAAACAAGCAGCTTTAAAAAGGCCAAACAGGCGGCCATGTGAAAAATGCAACAAACTATTAATTCAAACTTCCAATACATGCTGCTGAAAAAGAACTAAAATAAGCTAGTGGACTGCACCAAAAATAATCCAAACTTATCACACCGTCCACAGAAATATATAGCTATGCTAACCAATGGGCAGCAGCATCCTGGGTCCACTAAGCAATGTCCATCGATGAAGAATCAAGAAGAACCAAGTAGAATCAGCAAGGACTCATTCATGAGAGCCACTTCTAAAACACGAGAAGGTGAGCAACAAAAATATGTATGTTCAAACACCCAAGTTTACATCATCAGTAAAAATGAACTGCTAAAAGTAGTACACATAAACCAAGATATCATGTTCAAATATAATGGCCAATGAAGCTCATTTCAATAATGTGAATTAGCAATACCAAATATGGGCACAACACAAAGGAAAATGTCAAAATAGAATATCAAGAATTCGCAAGTACAAGACCAATTCAATAAAACGAAACACTTAATCTACTGAAGAGCCAACAACTGTATAGTATGAGTAACCCGACTTGCCGTAGCAGCCGGTGAGTAGAAACAAGACCCATCACTGTAAAAGATCGACGTGAAGGACACAAGACTGAAATTATGGTGCACGACAATCGCATAAAGCGTATCGTCAGAAATCAACATCGGAGACGCACCCAGGCTCTGAGAACTGAAGAAGGCTGGCAAGAGTCATAACCTGCAGAGATAAGCAAGCAAACCAGAACTGGCCTGACCCTGCCGAAACTAGGATCAAACAATTGATCCCTTAAAAAGCTCTTTCCATCTGCACACTCCAGAAGAGATAATCTTATCGGCAGTTAGCAATGAGAGGAGCTTCAAGACATAATTTTTGGACAGAGTAGGGCATGGTGGTCATAAAATTTGATAGCTGCCCTAGGCAGTAGAGAACTCCAGGACGGAGGCCAGCGAACACCTGAATGTAAAACAGGACAGTCGCAAAGCGATCGCCGGTATTACGAAGAAAGGTGTGATGTCTGCTGGTGGTAAACCGTCAGTGGCGATTATGAGATCTAAAGAACGATTGGGCCCATGAGAGTACAAAGGCACCACAATTCCTTGTGGCGGCGGACCGCCTTAGGCCAGCGTGTCAAAACAAGAGCAGCGGTGAGTAGATACTGCCCTAGGCATCAAAGTAAGAAAGGGGGAATCCGATGTGGAGAAGCCCCAAATCACGAAAACATCACAGAATCAACATTTAGGGATCGTTGACGGAGACAGGGCTGACGAACAAGGCTTCTAACCATTTCAGAAATTCACATCAGCACCGTGGTGCATCTACCGATGGCCGAAAAATCACACAGTGATGTCAAACCGGTGGCCAGGAAGCCATGACGGCGGCGACAGATTTGTCATGAGTAGGCGATAATAAATCTTGGGTGTGAGTCAGCAAATTTGAGGAGGGACTAGAAGCAAGGTCGGACGGCCCGCATTGGATAAGCATCGTGCGCATCGGTGGTGGATTTTGGGTGGTGCCGGTGGACTGCCATAGGCAGCGAAGATGCGAGATAAGAGGCTGGATCTCCAAATCAAAAAATTCAGCATTGAAGGGAAAAGGGGTTAGGCTGTGAGGATTGAAGGCAGGCCATCGCAGATTGGCAGCAAATCTGGTGGAAAGCCCTAGTAAATCCATGCGAAGAGTACGCTGGGAGGCGTCCGGGGTGGAGACCAAGCGGCGGCTAGGGCTGAAAAATGAAAAATCTTAGAGGGAGGGGGGCTGCAAATTGTTAAATAAAAGGCACGGAGGCGATATAAGATGTACTCCCCCCTTCCCGCCCAAATAACATCATTTTACTATATTGGTTGTCCCGTCCAAATTGCATTATTTTCCTCTTTTAGTAAAAAGGGCCCACCAATGGCCCACCACTACCCATTACATCTCTTTAATACACCTACACAGTTTATATAAAATAATAATATTTCTTAATCTACGTGCAAAAATAAATGACACACTTTGACCGGGACGGAGGGAATATACTCGTAACAGGAAATATATTAACCATAACAGGAAAGGTTGATCAAATTAACCTACAATGAATATGTGGGAATGTAACATATAATTGATAAAACCACACAAATTAATATCTTAACTCACGCATATGACTACATTAATAAATCTACATAATATAAATTAAAATATTATATTGACATCTTTCAACCCACTTCATAGTTCATATTATAATACTCCCTCCATCCCACAAAACCCTTCACATTCATTTGTTTGTCCCACAATACCCTTCAGATTCCAAAAATAAAAAAATTATTTTATCCAACAACCTCAAAAGTTACTTTAATATAAAATTTGTCACTCCTTTTTCACACACATTCCATTACTTTATACTTTTTATTACCTAAAAATACTACAATACACTATGCTAAAATTGTGAAAAGACAATGGGGAATCCCCGTTGTCGTAGCCCCTCCAGCTCCGTTATTAACCCGACAGTTGTTAAAAGTCTGAAGTTTTAACAACGGTGTAAAACCCGTTGTCATAGGTTGCTTTTAACAACAGTGCATCGCCTTTGTTGTAGCCATTAAATATCCATTGTTAAATCATGTATTACTAACAAAAATATATTTTAACAATGGAGATACCCCGTTGTCGTAGCCATCTACAACAACGGGTAATCTCCGTTGTTAACCCTGCAGTTGTTAAAGGTACCAACCCTTTAACAACGATTTTTCCCCCTTGTCGTATCTATGCTTTTACAACGGGATATCCTCGTTGTTGTTCTCGACATCCCCGTTGTTGTATCTAATTAAGACAATAGGTAATCCCCATTGTCGTAGCTCTATATCTCTGTTGTTAATCCGGGAGTTATTAAAGGTTTCGACCTTTAACAATGGTTTTTGACCCGTTGTCGTATCTATGCTTTTACAATGGGGTATCCCCGTTGTTGTTTTGGACATCCCCATTGTTGTATCTAGTTAAGACAATGGGTAATCCCCATTGTTGTAGCTCTAAATCTCCGTTGTTAATCTTGGAGTTTTAAAGGTCCCATACCTTTAATAACGGAATTTTGCCTATTATCATACATTCTTTTTAAAAATGGTTTTCACCATTGTTAGTTACATCTCCGTTATCATAGCTATATTTAACAATAGTTTGGGCCCGTTGTCATAGGCTATATCCCCATTGTTAATAACAAAATTTTAACCTGTTTAAATTTTATATGAAAATAATAAAATTGCCATAATCCTTGATCTTCAATACAACACAACTAATTTTTATATCAATTCATTCAAATTTAATTGAACTCCAAATACAAAAACCAACATCAATACATTCAAATATAACATCCCAACATCTCTCTCACACCAATACAATTCACCAACAATAATTAAAATACATCATAATGTATCCATGATCAATAATATTGTCTTCCAATAAACATAAACAACAAACCGTTCATCATGTTCCCATTCCCTATAAACGCTTCAGTCTTTTAGTGAGGCTAGTAAAGAAGACAAAAGCTAAGGTTAGACATAAACAACAAACCTTTCCATCTGCTATGTATGATCTAAAGGATTAAAGGTACCAAAAAGCTCAACAAGATAAAAGCACCACAAAGAAAACTCAAACGTATACCGAGGTTTTAGAATACAAGTGTCAACCATTAAACAGAGAGCCAAAAGCACAAAGTTACAAAGATTCATGCAATTTCAGCCAACCTAACTAATAGTTATATGTTGTATACGGGTATATAAGTTACAAAACAGAGATATTTAAACGAATCATGCAATTTTGCCAAACTATGTAGAAGTTATTCCTTCTGCGCGTTTAAGATCAATACTCTAAATAACAGTTATTCATTAGAGCATCTTAAGATCAACTTTTACTCTATAAATAATATCATGCAAAGACACTGAATGTTGTAACCTCTTCAACATACCACAGTGATTATCTCATAAAGACACCAAATAGCCATTACCTACTCCAACATCGAGCAATTGTGCAAGCTGCAAATGAGTACTGAAATGTCATATATGCACATATTGTAAACTGATATATAACTGATAACTCACGTTGTTTCTACTAATTACTATTAGCACACTCTCATGTTCATCTGATAAATACTACTCGTGGACAACATAAAATGATAATTACATATATCCACAACTATTACTTAATGGGATCTAGTATGCACATTATCATAAAAATGCAAATCTCAACATAAGAAACTGAGTCATCTATAACTAATGCTTAATCAAATACCACTTTATTGCATTCATTGCTAGACAACTATCAGCATATTGATAATTAACATTAACATGAAAAAGCAGAGTTAATTTCTAAACAACTAAGGCAGGTTGTCATTTCTACCTATCAAATGAAACTACAATTTTGGCACTAAAACTGCAAGTTTCCTAACATTGTAGGATTTATTCCATTATACTAGCTTACATCATAAAGAAAGTGCACATCCTTGAGTAGCTAATATGATAAAAAATGATCAAAAGATGAATGTGAAAAGGCACAAGGAAATAACACATAATGAGAATTCTACATACAGTTTGCAGGCCGCTTTCTCGATGATTCTGGGGAATATATGGATAAATCTGTAGGCAAGAAATTCTTTTTCTAGATTAGGTTCACCTGTAGGTATGAAAATAAGACATCACTAACCAAACTAGAAAAAAACTAACCTTTCGATTATGATTCATCACTTTACCAAAATAATTTCATTTGTAATTCATAACAAAATAGTTGTGTTCCGAGTAAGAACCTGTACAAGTTTGAAAATAAAGTGGAAGTCGTACTTACAAATAATGTTGGTACAACTGCAATAACAAGCCCAGAAAATGCAATAGATTTCTGCATATCATGAATAGTATAATCAAATAGATAGCCAGCTAAGTCTAATTGGGGGGAAAAGAAGAACAATTTCTGGTTCAGTGCATGCTTGCAGCCTTTAGAAACTTATCCAAGCCTTCTCGAGGTCCATTAACAACTACATAGTAAATTTGCTAGGTTATAAGAGTCAATTGTTAATAGAACAAACCAAAAAAAAAAAAATTCCTCCAACACTCAAATCCATGACAATTGAAATTTAATGTTTATTATCACATTCCTATGATTTTTGCAATGTGCAACTAGCAACTTGTAAGGAAAGACTGAAGCACACTAGCACTATGATCAACTTGCATATGTATTATAGTTCCAAGTGCAAAAGAAATGTAGGAAAAATAAGAATAATCTATGTACTAGTAAAGAAGCTCATTGGAATTGAGAGTGAATAGGAATAAATTTTAGAAACAAAATTTGCTGTATCTTCTAACATAAAAAGAAAAAACTAGTCATGGATAAACTATGTAAACTTACTGAGCTAATGTAATTTAATTTCATAGAATGAAAATCGTAATGTGTAAGTTTATTAGGTATCATTAATTGCTAAGTTTCTTGTTAAAAAAGAAACACTAAAATAAACACGTAATTCAAAAAATAGGACAAAGGGGACCTAATCCTAGTGTAGATGTCCTATCAAACTCTGTCAGAAAAATATAATCTTACTACATGAAAGGAATAGATTATAGTCTGACTTGAAGCAGCAATATTTGTATTAATATATAGGGATAAAGGCAGCAAATATCAACTATCATTGAAATAAAACTAGAGTTAAATTGATGATGAAAGCCATATGAAGTAAAAATATAATTATCTCATAAGAGCTAGTTACTAATCATTGCTGACCTAATTGCCGTGTAAATTGACAAGAGTTTTCAACTCAGCACGTCGAAAAAGAATGACAAGATTACTTTGAATATATATGTCCTAAAAAGGACTGTATTTAGCAAAATAACACGAAATACACCATGGGCTTAAAATTCCTAATACCTTTCCTTTTATAATACTGATAGATCCCCATATCTCTGCATTGTATCTAGATGGTCAATCTCCAGCTCTCTCTCATGATATCTAATGCTTTCTGTTGATATATAGTTTCTAGTACGTACAGGAGAAATTCAGACACATGAACTAAATTAATAATAGACAACTTAATAAAAGTACATGCATGACTTCAATGTAACATGTAGCCAACTCTCACATAAATAAAAGCACCATGTAACAATTGAAATTGTGTTGGTATTTAAAAGATTAGAAGTGAGTGGTGACGTGAGTGTTTAGTAGAAAGTTGGATTGATGTGGATAGTGATTGGGAAATAGGTATATGAAAGTGGATTAGGCTTTTTAGTGAGTAGGAAAGAGAGTAGTATTATTGGTTTTCTTGATTGTTACATGTTTGACACCACCTACCCTCATATTTATAGCCAAGTGAGTGGCTGGTCCACCGCCACTAATTATCCCATAAACTTAATTCTAGCTACTTCTAATCTAACTTAATGCTTCTCTTTGGTATTCTACAATATTTTATACTTATCTACACTCAAGTCGGCAAGATGATAACTTAGGAGACAAATCTAGATTATCCTAAGTGTTTTAATGTGCATCAACTTTTATCAAATTGAAAAAACTCCGAATGATCATAGCCTATGGCATTTCAAGGGATATCGTAAAATTTGAACTTGCATAAGATACAGAAATATAAGGCAGTTATCAATTATGCGCATTTTAAAAGAGAGAGAGAGAGAGAGAGATAGAGAGAGAGAAGCTATCTACGTTCCTAAACTTGAGAAATGTATACGGGATGGTTCTCTTGCTTGTTGAATGATTGGTTATTAATAGTCCGGGCGACCAAGCAACAAAATATCAAACCCAAGGGAATTTAGAATTCATGGCCTTCAAGTTATAGTCTCGTATTAGTTAGGGACGACCGAAAAGGGAGAGATAAAAATCAAGAAAAGAAACTAATTACAATATTTTTGGAATTTTCAATGCAAAGAAACTTTTCATGATGCACTTCAAATGGATCAATCATGTAACACATTTAATTATCTCCCAATTTAAGTTATCATAGTAAGAGCGATCACAAATTCCACCTAAACTCTCTCTCGAGATGAAAAGGATGTAGGCCTTCATAAAGACCCCACAATAGCACATAGGATCGATACCATAGCGAACACCTCCCAATAGGTACTAATTACACGTGCGAGTTCCCTAAAAGGTACTAAATCATAGGTAATATTCCCTTTCTAGGTACTATGAATTCAATAAGGTTGGGTTCCCCTCACTAGATTAATTGACCTCTCGATCTAATCTCTGTAGTGTCCACTTATGTAGTTCTAAACATGAGAGGTCGTCTCCAACTCTTCCCACATTAATCCACATAACCCACATGATGGAAATTATTCAATTAATTCCTAAGACACATAATTGAGCTCTCGTTCTAACCACATGCACTAGATAATTAACCACACAAATTAAACATATAGATTAAGCAATTAATCATCCATAAATGAAACTAATCAAAGCCGGATCACAATTTAAATAATATCACAAATTAATCCATAATCTAAACATCACTTAAACATCCAACACATAGAAATTAAAAGATAATAAGTAGGATTAGATTTCACCGAATACAGTTTTTACATCCACCAAACGCATCCTTTCCTTGGTGTCCCCACCTTCTTGAAAAGCAATAAATTCTTAATCTAGAAAAATATTTAAAACTACGGATCCCTCGCCCCGAAAGGGGGAGGGATCTCAACTATGGAGGTCTTACTTAAAAGCCCTCTCAACTATTGAATATTGAAAATGATTCAATTTAATGGAATTTAAATGGGTAAAGAATGGTTCCATGGTGGCTTTCATGGAAGAGGGTATTTATAGTAGTAAGGATGAGAGAAATTTGAGTGAGTTTCCAATGTGGGACAAGTGGGTTCATGTAGTGGTAGAGTGAGAGGAATTTGTGGTAAGTAATCAATGTGGGATAATTTAGCTCATGGGACCAAAAATGAGATTTATAACAAATTTTTCTTTTGCCCGTTCTTGCTCGTTTCAACTCCAAATCAAGCTCCATTTTCTCCCACATCTTCCTCTTCACTTGTAGAACCCAATTTTATCAAAATCTCCTATTTTTCTGCAAAAATAAACAAAATGCCTTTATCCAAATAATCAAGCAATTAATAGTATTTTCATTAAAATCATACTTAATTATTGAATTAAAGTCACAAAAATTCACTTAAAATCTAGGTGAATTTCACACCGATTATTGAAGCTAACTAAAGTTGTTCTATGTTTCAAATGATTCTCATTAATAACACCAATATAACAATGCAAATTTGAATTTTGTATGATGTTTTTTAACACATTTAGACATAAAATAAGGGTTCCAATTGTTTTCTCAAGGAAACAATAATATCTGACGTAGTTATTGTTGGATTGTATACTAAAAGTCTAGCTTTTTGTATGAACAATGTTTAAACAATTTAATTTGAAATGAGAATCATATGATCAAATGATTGCGTCTTATAATTTATTTATATGTTCGATGCAATACTCCACTTATTTTATACTGTAGATAATATGTTGTGCGACAACACGCAAAAGATCATATTATCGATTTTCTTATAAAGTATAAACAGATGCTCACAACCGAGATAGACGGGGACTCAATATTGGGATGGTTGTAGCGTGATTTGGTATTAGCTTGTCCTAGCTATAGAATCACATTAGTGCACTTTGTGTGTATTGAGCAGGACCGCTTGAGATCGTTCGACTTATACTGACTTATAGAAGAACTTGATCTCTGTTATTATGGATGTTCATGCTCTTAATCCCTATACAATAACCTCGACATATAGGACAGTATGTATTCTTTGATTCATCAATTGGTGAGATTTACATGTAATTAAATCAACAAATTCGGTGAGTTGGGAAATAGTGCTGTCTCTATGGTGTGCTGTTGATTGTAGAAGGAATCCATGTACGTCATAGGTTGATGATGTCCCCTTGAGGAGCTCATAAGGATTATCATGTAAACCTTGCAGGTGGATTAATTCCGGCATGATAATGAGGTTGAGTGGTACTACTCTTGGATGAGATATTAATTAATGGTGTTGTCAGTAACTTAATTAATTAATGGACATGTATATCTTAAACATGGGGAGACTAACGGGCTCATAATAAGAAGGAGCCCAAAACGTAATTTTGGGATTGGAAAGGCAGTGCAGTAATAATATTTTAGTGGACTATATTATTATTATTGGACTTAAGTATAAGCTTTGGGCTAAGCTTGGATACTTAAGCCCAATGGAGGCCTAACCTAATTTCTTCTCCTGGTTCCTGATGTAGCCCATGTATATATAAGTTGCCTCAGCTTATCTGGATCCCTAACTAATTATTTTCCTACGCTTAAAAACGTGAGAGGAAAGGAAGGATAGCAGATTGAGGAGATCTTGAAGATTGTCGCCCACACGATGTCAAGATCTGACTTGGGAATACAACAGAAGATCGGAAGGTCGTTTACTGTTGCTGCTGATCATCCTCAACATCAATCCTGGTGAAAGGTAATATGATTCTACTCTTTTGCTTTCGCTGTAGTAGAATTGTATGGAACCCTAATGGTTCATGTTAACCACACAATCGAATGCCATCAATTGGTATCAGAGCCTCAATTTCGTGTTGAAGCGTGACACGTTAGACTAGGGTTTATGTGATTTATTTTTTGAAATTAGAATCACATAAGATTAAGGTTTTGGTGTTATTAAATTATACCTGTAAACCCTATACTATCGATCTACGATAGAACTGTTCATGGAGCGCCTATTGTCGTACAATGGGATCGGGTGAGAAGAACTCTCACACGATGGCTGCCGGACATGGTGAGAGTGATACACGACTTTGGGCGTCAGCCCAGTTTACTGGGCATTCATTGTTGAGCCTGATGGATGCATGGAGACACGCTCGCCACTGTGCGTTTATGCACGAGACTGGACAGAGTGGTGAGCAACATCACACGGTGTCTGTCATGTGATGGGCAAAGATCACACGGAGGCAGGATCCAGTGCATGGCGGCGTGCGTGACGCTATCCACAGACATGTGCAACCACCGGGAAAGAGCACTATGGCGTACTGTGCCAATCGGGCGATGTGATGGCAGGGCGTGTGGGGTTACTCAGCAATGTGCACTCGAATTGTGCCGTGCGTGGAAGCTCGTTGTCTAGCGAGTGACGTGTGGAAGGAAACCCACATCGTGCATGTGGCCGGGCTGGGACGCTTATCTTCAGATGCAAGGCGCACGACAGCGTGCAGTTGACACACGGCAGGCTGAGGTTCGAGCGCAGTAGATCATAACCGTGTAGGCAGTCATGCGAGGCGCTCGCATTTTGCACCGAGCATGGGTTCAAGATACTTTTGGCTGCTGGGTGTGTGACACTTGTTGCATGCTGTGCAAGGATCCAAGATGGCTTACGGATACGCGTGCTGTAGCAAACGCGCCAAGGATTGATTCTGGGCATTGGCGCACGATGAGTGCCGGGCGTGGTTGCACGGAGAGCTGCGTGGCTGTGCACACGGTGGCTGGCGTGCAGATTGCTTTTGGTGCACGGATCGTGCCTAGGGCGCACGGGTTGTGCCAGACATAGGCAATCAGTGCTGGGGTCGTGCAGGAGTTGGCGCTGATGCAAGAAGGCGTGCGAGAGAAATTTGGCGCACAATTTAGGGCGAGATTCAGCACGCTGACGAGCCTTGATGAGCGTGCTGGAAAGACTGCTGAGCGCTTGACGTGGCGCCCGGTGGCGTGAACGATTGCAAGGCATGGGAGCACGGGGCAGGGTGCTGGAAGGTGGAACAGGTTGCTGGGCAAGGAATCTAGAGAAAAATTTGTGAAGATCGGCTTCAGATTTTTAGATTAGGTTTCGGGGCGCTGCCCCGAACCCCTCGACTTGACCAGGCAGGTCGATCCCTGCGATCTCGGAGGGAAGGTCGAACCACGCAACCTCACCGAGGAGGTCGATCCCCATCGCAGTTGCACGCATTCGTGATTGAAGGCGAACAATCAAATTTGTTGTTATATAACTGTCATAATTGATTTATTTAATTGATTATTGTTATATATGTATGCATGATTCTCTGTGATTTACTGACTTATTTGTCGTAATAGGAACATGCTAAGTTGCGTATTTTATTTAGAATATTATATGCATGTAAAAACCCTCGGTTGTTAAATAACTAAGTGGGAGAGGGAATTGGTAATTAATTCCCGTGGCCTCCATTATTGGTTTATAAGTGATGCGAGTATACTTGCGTGTTGGCATAGACCTTCCTTTTCATCGGATGAGTATATTTGTGGATCACTGGTACAGACTTCATTAAATAATTATTATTTATAATGTGATGCACATGAACTTACGTGTTGGCATAGACCTTCCTCCCTATCGGATGAGTTCATGTGCGGATCACTGTACAGACTTATAATTGATGACTGTAGGAAGTTATCCGAGCGCGTGTGTACTTCTCCATCTGTAAGGCACATAAGCTTGGGCCGCGGACTTGGGGTCAAATAATGGTGTACACTTAGATGTGAATATTAAGTATCCTCCCCATCGGAGTCACTGCTTTTATTGGCATGGCTAAAGAGGAACCGACTATTATTTATTTTGTCATAAAGTTAGGTTGACAAATGAAATTAATGGGTAAAATCTTCTCTTGTAAATGTTCGGGTTTGTAAACATCCACACTATCGTGGCTTGCAGACTCACGGTGCTTGAGATGTCGATGAATTTATATTTTATATTGTTTTGAGGGAATCAATATAAATGGATAAATTCGAAGATTTGATCGGTGTATTTATTTGTGATTCTCTGTAATTTCAATGGTTTTATCTCGCTTATTGTATACTAATATAAACATATTTACTTGTCCAAATTAGATGATTAGAAAAGAATCTTGATTTCGAATTTTACTTCTTAAATAAATACATGTGTGTTCTCACAAAGGACGTCTCATGATGACTATTAAAGTCTCTACTGAAGAGATGAGAGGTTCATAGAAATATGATGGTCTCATGTAACTCTTCGTATACTTGAGTAAGTTAAGATAGACGGAAGATCATGATTGAATTTGATGAATGAATTGGAAATACTCGGAGTAGATACTGAAGGGAAACCTAGATCAATTTTATTCTCCATAATGGCCTAGATGTTTTGAGTAAGTTTCACCTGAATTACAAGAGGTTGTGTATGGTGGAAAACTTCTGACAAAACATGTGGTGAGGGAAATCCAATTTCATCAAAGGAGTGAACTAGGTTAGAATCTTACTTGCTAGTCGTTGAAGCATGATTAGTGATGGCACCTACTAACACATCGTGTGTAGATACCAGGATCTCTAAAAGCCTACGACTAAGTGATGATAAGATTTTAAAGACATGGGTAAAACTACATGAGTAGTGACTATTGCAATGGGAATTGTTTATTTATCTTATGATAGGAATAAACGCTTGACTATGAGAATTTATCTTTACGTACGTTTTCATAGAAAGATTTTGATTTCGGTTTCTATGCGTTAATAGATGGATACTCCATTTCATTTAAATGACATGGTCATTATAATGAAGGATAGAGTTGTAATCTGTTATGGTACGTTGGTGAACAATTTGTATACTCTTAAATCATGTATATTCCACAGATGCAACAAATAGTAATTAATAATACATCTTCTAATATTAGTAAGAGAAAGGTACCTTCGGATATGAACTAAACATATATTTGGCATCTAAGACAAGATCAATTTTACTTGAGTAGGATTCAAAGGTTGATAGCCGATGGACCATTGGGTTTATCTGAAGTGGAAACTATCTAACTTGCGAGTCTTGCTTGAAAGTAAAAATGATTAACTGCCTTTTCAAGGCTGTGGGGTGTAGAGCCAAAGATATATATGTTGGAGTTAGTTCATTCTGATTCAAGAGGACCTAATATTATCTAGGTGAGAGGTGTTTATGAATATTCAAAGATTATTCTAGATACCGATATATTTATTTGATACACTGCATGTCTAAGTTCTTTGATTAATTCAAGAATTGCAAGCCTGGAACGGTGAAGCGTCATGGAAAATATATTAAGTCATTATGATTTAATTGTGATGGCGAGTACCTCTTAGGATAGTTAGGAGCTATTAATCAGAAGTAGAGATTAAATCTCAAGTTGTCTACACCGGACATGCCCCAACTGAATGGTATGGTGGATAAAAGGAATAAGGCTCTTATGGTAATGATTAGATAGATGATGAATTATTTGGAATAAATTCATTTTATGGATATGCCCTAGAAACAGTTAATCATAAAATATTTGTCTGTTTGTGGGACATCCTAGAAAAATAGAGGGTAATTTATTTAGTCCAAGAGATCGAAGGGTGACTGTTAACACAACCACCGGATTTTTGGAAAAGGACTATGTAATAAATCACAAACCCATGTATAAGTTGTTCTAAAGGAAGTGAGAGGGAAAACACAAAGTATTAGTACCAATTGTACAAGAGGATATATCATAAGGTAAACTGCAATGCGTGTCACATCTGATACACAATTGCATGTAGTGCCTTGTCGTAGTGGGAGGGTTGTTCGACAACCCGTAACATATATGTTTTGGGAGAGTCGTAAGACTTGATCCCTGGTAAACATGGAATTGACCCACAGATACGATGAATCACTACAAGATCGAAATGTTAAATCTTAGTAAGTTGCAATAAATGTTGATATAGGATCTATGGATGCTAATCAGATCTGCTAGCTTGTAGAACTACTATATGGTATAAAAGCCATTGGAAGTGGTCATACGAAATAAAAGAGGATTATATGGTAAGGTGAAAACCTTGGAAGCAAAGCTTATTGTGAAAACGTATACTCAGAAAGAAATGGTTCGATTATGAGAAAACCTATTTGCCGGTAGCTATGCCTAAGTCAATCCAGATTCTTTTATATGTTGCTACTCATATGAAATATGAGGGATAGCAAATAGATGTCAAGACAGCTTTCCTGATTGGAAGTCTTGAGGAAAACATCTATGAGAAGCAACCAGAGTGATTCGTTGCAAAGAGCTAAGAGCATTTTGATAATAAGCTTAAAAGTGTCCATTAATGGAATAAAGCAAGCTTCAAGATCATGAAACATCTGTTTTGATGAGGTAATTCAGTGATATGGATTTATTCAATATGCAGATGTGTCTTGTGTATTGAAAAGAGTGACGGAAATGTGGTGGTATTACTTGTACTATACGTAGATAATATATTGCTCATTGGAGACAATGAAAGAGTATTGTCGGGCGTATGTGTATGGTTGATAAAGCGGTATAAAATGAAGGACTTAAGAGAAGCAAAAATATCCTTTTGATCACGGTAATATGGATCACAAGAAAGAATGTTATGCTTATCTCAAGTTTCATGAAATGATATAGTCCTTACTCATTTTAGCATGTGACTTTACCTAAGGAGTTGTGTCTTAAGACACAAAAGTAGATAAAGAAGATGAAAGCGGTTCCTTATGCTTCGGCAAATAAGGAAGCTTAATCTAAGGAATGCTATGCAAGAGATTGAATATCTGTTTTGTTGATGGCATGAACAGTGGGTATCAACATAACTCGAAACAAGAATGATGAACTAAGGTAAGAACATATTTGAAGTGCCTGAGAAGGACTAGAAATAATATGTAAGCTTACCGGGCAGATTCACTGCTTCTTGTGGATTATGTGAATTCGGATTTTTCAAATCAGGTTGGACGGTAGTAAATCCACCTCAAAGGTTATGTGTTTAATTTTAGGAAGTAGACTCATAATGTGGAGGAGTGTTATATAGAAATATATTTTAGACTCCGAACTCCATCATGGAAAGATGATAAATTGGAGCCTATGAGGCGGCCAAAGTATCTGTATGACTCTAGAAACTTCAAGATGGACTTTGAAGTATTTCTAAGTTTGCCCAAGGATATCATAGTTAATTATTCTAATAGTGGTGCAGTTGCAAACTTGAAGGAATCACAAGTCCATAAGCAATTAAACACATGGAGCGCGAGTATCACCTGTTACGAGAAATCGTATGATGAGGAGAAGGTTGTTGTCGCCTAGATTGCATCAGATGATGACCTAGTAAATCAATATACAAGGACCTTAAGGCGAGAGCTTTTGATGGTCATGTAGTGGGAGTGAGAATCAGATGTATGGCAGAAGACATGACAGCATAGTCTTTTAGTATAACTGGGAGATTGTTGGATTGTATACTAAAAGTCTAGCTTTTTGTATGAATAATGTTTAAACAATTTAATTTGAAATGAGAATCATATGATCAAATGATTGCGTCTTATAATTTATTTATATGTTCGATGCAATAGTCCACTTACTTTATACTGTAGATAATATGTTGTGCGACAACACGCGGAAGATCATATTATCGGTTTCCTTATAAAGTATAAATAGATGCTTACAACTGAGATAGACGGGGACTCTCTATCGGAATGGTTGTAGTGTGATTTGGTATTAGCTTGTCTTGGCTATAGAATCACATTAGTGCACTTTGTGTGTATTGAGCAGGACCGCTTGAGATCATTCGACTTATACTGACTTATAGAAGAATTTGATCTCTGTTATTATGGATGTTCGTGCTCTTAATCCCTATACAATAACCTCGACACGTAGGGCAATATGTATTTCTTTGATTCATCAATGGGTGAGATTTACAAGTAATTAAATCAACAAACTCGGTAAGTTGGGAAAAAAAATGCTGTCTCTATGGTGTGCTGTTGATTGTAGAAGGAATCCATGTCCGTCATAGGTTGATGATGTCCCCTTGAGGAGCTCATAAGGATTGTCATGTAAACCCTGCAGGTGGATTAATTCCGGCATGATAATGAGGTTGAGTGGTACTACTCTTGGATAAGAAATTAATTAATGATGTTGTCAGTAACTTAATTAATTAATGGACATTGTATATCTTAAACATGGGGAGACTAACGGGCTCATAATAAGAAGGAGCCCAAAACGTAATTTTGGGATTGGAAAGGCAGTGCAGTAATAATATTTTAGTGGACTATATTATTATTATTGGACTTAAGTATAAGCTTTGGGCTAAGCTTGGATACTTAAGCCCAATGGAGGCCTAACCCAATTTCTCCTCCTGATCCCTGCTGTAGCCCATGTATATATAAGTCGCCTCAACTTATCTGGATCCATAACTAATTATTTTCCTGTGCCTAAAAACATGAGAGGAAAGGGAGGATAGCAGATTGAGGAGATCATGAAGATCGTCGCCCACACGACGTCAAGATCTGACTTGGGAATACAACAGAAGATCAGAAGGTCGTTTATTGCTGCTGCTGATTATCCTCAACATCAACCCTGGTGAAAGGTAATATGATTCTACTCTTTTGCTTCTGCTGCAGTAGAGTTGTATGGAACCCTAACGGTTCATGTTAACCACACGATCGAACGCCATCAGTTATATATCAAACAGAAAAAGTAATCTTATGTCATACCTTATTAAAATCTCTTGTTTGATATAAAACAACAACAAGAAAACTATAAGCACTAGCAGTCGTACAATGAGAAGGACCACAAACAACTATCATCTTTGCCGGAGCCTTCAAATTCAAATTAAGATCAAAAACTTTAATATTAAGTTAAAAACAATACATTTTTCAAATTTTTGGACTGCAAGAATATTACAACCTTTGTTCCATGATAAACAACATCTTCTGGCTTCCTCTTGTCTTGTACAATCTTGGATGATTCCAGAAGAGTTCACCCATCGGCAGAGGAGCACCCTACATGCTGTTAGCAACAAGTAAGAGAGAAAAATTACTAAAAGGTCAAAAGAAGAAGAGAAAGAAAGGAAAACACTCATTATTTCCATAACTGCTAGATCTTACCTTGCATATTGGCACTAGGCTGATGATATCAGACTTCGTGAATGGCGTTGAGCTTTCCAGGTCGTAGTCCCTAGGGTCCAACTCCAACCCAACCTATAGAAGACAGACTAATTAAACACTAAGGTTACAAGTATTCATGAAAGTTATTTTAGACAATACCTTGTGACAAAGGCCTATAAGAATTGATAACTTTCTCTATTGTTGGTACTCATCTTTCAATCTCCACCCATATCCTTTTCTCAGTACAAGAAATTTGATGAATGGTGACGACAAAATTCGTCATGAAAATTAAGTTTTTCGTCATAAAAAATTTTTAATAACGAAATTTGAGCGTCGCGAAGATCGTCATAGAATGTGCGTCGTATTAGGTGTATGCGACGATATTTTGAAATCGTCACCAAATATTACATTTTTATGATGAAAATATGTGTCGTCACTATATATTATAGTCTATAGTGACAAATAAGTCATCACAATAATTATCAAATATTTGTCATGAAATATCGTATTTCGTCACTAAATGTTGAATTTTATGTGACAATAATATATATTGTCACTAAAACACTAATTTGTAGTGACAATTATCACCATATTATCAATCTTGTCAATGAATTGTGATGTTTTGTATTATCATATTTAAACTAATATGTTGTCATTATTAAAATATTTTGTCACAAAAAGGTTAAATAATAGCGACAAAATCAATACATCACATAACTACGACATAATTTGTTACTAAAGGATAAGATACAACAATAAAATACATAGTCATAAATATGTGTAGATACGGTGACAACATATATTTTTTATGACGAAAATAAAAATCATCACTAATTTTACAAATACAGTGACAATAAATTTCGTCAGTATTAATAAGATATCACAGACAAATTATATCTTTTATCATAAAATTATTATTCTTACAATGACAAAATGTTTGTCACATTATAAAGTAATTTATTGTGAAAAATACTTTTGTCACATTAGATGAATTTTTAATGACGATTAAGTTGTCACTAAATAATTTTATTCATTGATAAATTTACGCCGTTTTTATTATTAATTTAATATGTGAATTAAATATTCATACACAACTCAAATTAATGTTACTTACTATTTTCATTTTTGCTAAATGCTATACAATATATTGTAATTGCAATATAATAAATTGAATATCATAATACGAAATTTATTATAAAATAGCAACAATTCTCAACTATTATATGAAAAAAAAAGTGTCAAACATTTTTTGAATTGAAAAACAAATGTGATAAATAACCTAAGCAAAATACTAGTTCATCATTACTTGAAAAAAAAAACTTAGAATTCAAGCTAGTCTCCCAAGTATTATTCCCAAATCCAAGTAAGTGCAGATGAAACTTCATTCTGCATACCTACAACCAAAAAAATAAAAATATAATTAAAATATATATATGTAATTTTAATGATAGAATTTATTAAAAATATATAATACTTTAACAAGATCAAATATAATTTTAAATTCAATATCCTGTTAAGATAACAATAATACACTCAATTCTTTTTTTTGGCTCATCGGATTTCCAACCATTTTTTTGTGAAGAATGTGTCTGTTTATATAAATCAATTTTATCACCGGGCTCTCCATTCAAATCACTTTGAGACTATAAAAAATAAATAAATAAATAAATTAAATTGAATACTACTAACAATCTATATTTTCACAAATTTGATATATACTAACGTCTCATAATTGACTCTAAATCTCAAGAGATTATGTTCAGCCAACCAAATAATAACTTGAGGTATGATCAAAGAGAATATGTGATTATAGCCCAAACTCATCATTCAAAACAACAAATTATGCATCCTAAATAATGTAATAAAATAATATTTAAAATAATACCTACAATTTCATGTCTCCGAACCAAAAGCCTTTCTTCCTGAGATATGCTTACATCTTAACTTTTTCCTATTATTTTTATTCACCTCACTTACACGCTGAAAGAAACTGAAAAAAATTATAAAACTGATTACATAATGTTGCTTTAACAACCAAAATTCATTTTGAAATAATTACCTTGAATTTTTCTGATGCAAAATCATCACATAAATCATCCCATTGTTATTTATCAACACAAAATGAATGTTTGTTATTCTTGGTTTCTTCCAAAGTTGGATATTGATAGAAATGTATATGCAACTTATGGAGCTTTTGTCGGCTACTAATTTTCATCCTCTCAACCACACATTGTCTTACGCCCATATGATCAAGATTAACATCCATGTGCATCTACATTTTCAGATAAACATATTAGTAAAATAAAAGATTATATAATTGCATCATAAGATAACTGAAGTTTTTTTAAATACCTTTAGATGATCAAAACCAAGCTCTAAATCATTTTTTTCATCTACTTCTTTCCATTTTTTGGGGATTGGAAGCACATCTCGAGTCAACACCCCAATTTGACTTGCAAGCTTTGTAGATTCATCTCATTTAAAGGTCTTCCAATTTAAGAGTCCACATTTATCATCAATTTACTCCCGAAAGCTGTGAAAAACTTTAGAATTCCTATGCCCATTGTTTTGCCCCGACTTTTTTTCTTTGAGTAAATACCTAGGCATTTTTCATTAATATAATAATATATAATAGAATATTATTCCCTTGGTCATAAAGAATGAGATGATTTCAAGACAATAATAAACACATGTTAAGATACCTATAAAGAAAAAGTTATACCTATTGTAGTAGCAGCCACTTCCGTTGGTGGTTCTTGGATGCTCTCATTTGATGGTAGTTCAGGTTCTTGAGTTACTGGTGTAGGAGGAATGTTGTCTCTTACTGTAGTGTGAATTTCCATAATAGTTGCTTCAAGTGCCCTGCTCTTCCTATTATCAGATGAAACATTTTCTTTGTTAATAAGCTCTCTAATATTTGATCAATCAATGAACTTCCATTTTTGTCTTAAATTTTGTACGCCTCCAGCCTGCAGGAAAGATAAACACATAAAGAAATATAGATTTGCATGCCTTTTCTAACTGTGTATGAAAGACCATTCAATTCTTTCTTAGTAAAAGCATATTTTTATACAAAGTCACAGATTGATCATTTCTCAAGTATTTGAGAGCCTTTATTAAAATAAACATAACTCTTTGTGTAGATATTAGTTTTATAAAATTATTTCTTTTCTTAAATTAGACTTTGATATCTTTCTAACCATGCATGAATCAAAATCCTCTTCTTCCTTAATAAAATCATATTACCCCTTACAGTATATGATGTTGTGCTTTCTCAAGCAACTTGTCAGCCTATAGTAAAATGAGCACAACTCTTTGCAAATTTATTATTTTCATGGAAAATTTTTTACACTAAATTGTAGACTTTTTTAAGTTTCTATATATGTACGCAACATCATCAAGTTCTCTATCAGTAATAATAGATTCTACACAATGTCAGTCTTTATTCATTTCTCAAGTAGCTAGAGAGCATTTAGTAAAATGGACATCACTCTTTGTGTAGACATTGTTTATATATATATATATATATATATATATATATATATATATATATATATATATATATATATATTAAAACTAGACCTTCATAACTTTCTAACCATGTATGAAACAATTCATATTATTCCTATATAAAATCAGACCATGTATGAAACAATATCATATTATTCCTCAACAAAATCAGATTTTTATTTAAAGAAAGGGGCTGCACTTTCTAGAGTAAACTGTCAGCCTATAGTTATGTGAGCATAACTCTGATTTTAAAGGCATATGTTTATACAAAGTCACATATTGATCCTTTCTCAAGTACTTTGACAGACTTTATTAAAATGAACATAAATCTTTTGTAGTACAATGAAATTCTTTATTTTCTGAAAATTAGACTTTCATATCTTTCTAACCATGTATGAATCAATATCCACTTCATCCTTAATAAAATCAGATTACCATTTAAAGCAAAGTGTTGTGCTTTCTCGATAGTCATAATCTAATAGTATATTTTAAACTAACATATCCCGAAGTTAAATTAATGCTAGGAGTTTCAATGTCATGAATACATCCTATGATACCACGAACGTGTTTTGAAGTACTCCATACAAATTGAACAGATTTACGAGAAGGTTGGACAGATAGAAATATACATATATATTCACAAATTGTAAATCAAAGAATTAATTGCAACAGAGTGTTTTGAGCAAATGAAGGGAACAAATATAATCAAAATAAAAAATCAATAATTTTCAAACCCTAAGATACCATGGAAATAAGCATGTAGTTATAGAGAATCCCACCCATTCTAAGTGACAAAAGCTGAAAAATCAAAGGGTTTGATAGAGAATCTCACCTTTTCAGTAACGCTGGACAAAGAAAAATCAGAGGAGAAGTATTGAAGTAGATTTAGTTCTTCATAATGAGTTGACCAGTATGGAGAAGGATTTGGGATTTGATATTTATATGTTCAATATTGAGTATTGATAGTCATTTCCTTAAATAATTTTATTTATCCTAATAAAATTTTTCAAAACTCTTTTAAACTTAAATAAGAGCCGCGCTTGTGTGAATTAATAAAATAGCTCCAAATATAATTTTATTTCATAGAATAAAAATTTTTCAAAAGCAAGACTCCAAACTTTTAATTATATATTTTAACTAATATAAGGAATTGAGAATGAAAGTAGATTTGTGATTCAATAAATAAAATAATAATATATCAATTTTCTTTCATCTTAAATCATATTTCAAAATTATATTATTATGAAATAAATTTAAATAAAATATTTTTACAATCATAAAATACTAATTTACAATCATAATTTTTAATATACATTATATTTTATATTTATGAATTGGTTTTGTTAAATATAAATTTATTTAAACTACATTTTATCAAAATAATTATATTTAAAATTAAAACAAAATTGATTTCAGATCATACTGTCATAATAAATACTTATGTTAACCATCTAACGGAATGAGTTTCATGATACGAGTAATAACACTTAATGAAAATGATAATTAATTGATGTAAAATGATAATCATCCACTGAACTATTTCACGAACAATTCGTAATATAAATATAAAGTGATAACATATTTAGTAAAAAGTGATAATTAATTAAGAAAAAATAAAATAATTTTATGATCTCATGCAAGTGTCGCTCAAAGTGTATTGCTTGTGGATAATCAATGCGTTGTATAATTATAGGATCACTATATGTAATTATTTCATAAATTGGTTAAATTTATAATTAACTAAATATATATTTATAATTTTTCATAATTTTTAATAATATATAATAAGATAATATTGCTAAATTAGTAATAGTTATCAAGATCGATTAAAATTAACCTTTATTTACCATTATAAGAAATAGGCAATGACTTGAGGGAGACCATCTCACGAAATAATTTTCGTAAAACGAATAAGTAGGCAATGATGTGAGGGAGACCATCTCACGGAATGATTTTCGTGAAACAAATAAGAAGTGATAACTTGTATAATGAAAAGTAATACTCAATTGATGAAAAATGATAATTGTGTTGTGAACTATTTCATGAACAGTTTATAGTGTAAATAAAAAGTGATAACATTTTTAAATAAGATGATAACATATTTTATAAAAAGTGATGACTGATAACGAAAGTATAAAATGGTCTCACCATGGTATGGTCTCACATAAGACTACCCCTATTTAATTTAGTGGTGGATATTAATTTAAAATTTAATCTAACGGTTGAGCGTCAAGGTGCACCGGTGCCATTAGTGCACCCTAATTGAACTCATATATTTATATTTTGGTCATAAAAGCAAATAATTTAGCTGCACATACAATATTTGTGTAAAACTATAAAGAAGAAACCATTTAGTGTAAATAATTTATACTTTTTAATAAACGTGAGATCATTTTATATTTTTTAAAATAGTTTTCACTTTTGCTATAAAGCGTTATCACTTTCGCTATAAAATGTTATCACTTTTCATTTATATACTATAAATTGTTCATAAAATAACATTATAATTTTTCATTACTTTAATATCACTTTTCAATATTGGAGTTATCACTTTCTGACCGTGTCGCGTAAGCCATTACGTGAGACGGTCTCACACAAGACTTTGCCTTTAATAAATTAGAGAATATATATATATATATATATTATTCGTGATGTGGGTCATATCTTTATTCTTATTCTTATATAAAAAAAGGTTAATTAATATTATAAATTTTATCTGAAATAATTTTTTCCATTCTTAATCCAATTAAATTTTTTATATTTCATCTTTATATTTGATATGTTATAAAAATAAGTAAGATTTATTTTATAAAAGTGAGATAAATCAATCTTAACGAGGAAAATATTACAAATCTCCCGCCAAAATTATAAAGATAAATATATCTTCACTTCAGATTCGCACTGAAATATTTCTTAATGGAAAAGATTGGTGCTGAAATATTTCTTAATTGAAAAGTTTGGCGCTGAAATATTTTTTCACTTTAGATTTTGGGGACTCTTTCGACAAATTACTTTAGTTTTAAGTTTTAGGTTCTTCACTGCGGGATTTTGGGGATTCCATTAACAAAGAAATTTAGGTTGATTCTTAAGCGTCATTGTTTCTCCCTAATACTGTTTCTGCATTTGGTAATCTCCATCCTATTCTCCATAATTTTACTCTGATTTCAGGTTCATTGTCTAGACTTCATGATACGTGAATTCTGCCCCTACAATTGGTGATCACCTTCCTATTCTCCCCAATTCTACTTCGATTTCAGGTTCATCTTTTTTAGTTTATGATAGATAAATTCTTTAATTGGACTAAATGTATCCATCTCTTATGAAAACCACTAATTCAAATAAAGTATGTCATAGTTACTGATTTTTCTTTCATAATGTAGTTCTCTAGATTATTAACATGTAGAGGATAGTCCTAAGTAAACGAAAAGAAGTGTCAATAGTTTATGATTTTTCCATTCACAACGTAGTTCTCTAGATTATTAACGTGCAGATGATAGTCTTCAGAAAACATAATGATTTTAGTTCTTAACTTATTAACACTAGAAACTTTCACTTGAATGAAAAAAATAAAGTGTTGAATTTGAAAGATTTTTTACATTAATAGTAGAAACTGCAAAATAGAAAATCAGAAGAACTATAACTCTTCAAAATGCTCATGACAATTTATTTTCTTATGAAAGGAAATGAATGTCTTGAGGTTCTAATTTTGATGTTGTCTCTACTTTCATATTACTACTGTGTATGTTTTATTATATTCCTATGCAAACCTTTTGTGCATTTGATAAATCTCATCAAACTCCACTATTCAGATTTCAAGTGATTTCAAGTCCAAGGACAAATAAGATATTACTAAAAGCCTTTTGTTCTGTACAAAGGATACTTGCTGGATCAACTTCCACTATCATTCTCTCTAACATCTCTACCAGGTACCAGAAAGATCCTTTATTCTTTTTCCTTTTTTTATCAGTGATGGTGAAATTATTTTTCTACTTGTAATTTTCTGCTCCATATGTTGGTTTATTTGATTCTACGTATGTTACTGTAGCCATGAAATCCTATGTATATTCTTGTAGCCTACTATACTTATATGATGTTAAAGTACAGAATTAAGGCTTGCTAAGCTCCAGTTTTAAGCAACAAGCACCAAAGACAGTTGATAATTGGAGTAGCATTTGTGTTTAAGGTGTACTAGAAAGCAATCTTCATCCTAATGTTTCAGAGCAGGCGAGACATATGAATACTAGATTATAAAAACTTAATCAAAGATCCCAGTTATAGGTAATAATGTATCAAAAATCATAACCACATGATTGATGAGTGTGTTAATTCACGAATCTTGCACCTGGATTTGTGCTATTATGGAGTATTTGAAGGATGAAATCTGTTGTAAACCAATATATATTGTATGAAGTCACGAATCAGGTGTTGTTGGAGTTATTTGAGTGATTTTTTAAAGGAAATCAAAGTGGAAGTGTTGAAAACTAAAGAAAGGAAGTCGAAGCCATTCGTTGGGTGAAGCAGGAGTGAAATTCGACCTGAAGGAGATCAATTCAACCAGCCCTTCAGGTCAAACTGGAAGCACACATGAGCAGAAGGTAGATTCGACCACGACAGGGGCGATTCGACCTGGGCATCAGGTCAAATCGAGGTCGAATCGGTTGGCGGATATGCCAATTCGACCTCGTCACTTCGATTCGACTAGGGAAGTTGGTCGAATCGAGCACCTGGGACTTACAGTGTGACGATTTGACCTGCAATTCGACTTGGAGGGATCAATTCGACCTGTTGCTGAAGTCGAATTGAGGCTCGGAAACTTACCATATCCGTATTTTTACACCGTCAATACGTGTGATCACTTAAAAAAGCCCATTCCAAGCACAGGAGATATAATTACAAGTATAAAAGAAGGCTTATGCAGCAGTAGATCAATCATATCATCTATCATACAAGAAGACATGGAGACATAGAGTTGGGAGGAGATCGATCGTCTGTCATCCGGAGGGGCTGTGACAGAGGTTCCGCTGGAGATTCAAGTAAGATTGGTCCAACTAACCATGATTGTTCTTAGATCAATCATGGGCTACAGCCATTTCGGTAGTTCTAGGGTTATGAAGGTTTCATGAGTTAATTTGTCTTTCGTGTGTAAACTCCGTACAATACTACTTGTGGTTTATTTTATATAAGATTGTGCATTTTTAATCCATACTCACGGTCATTTTGTGCATCAATAATTATTTTGTAGAGTCTGAATACATAACGTGGTTATTGGTTGAGTGCGTTCACTACCGAGCAGAGTTTTATGTTATAATTCTAAGTGAAGGGATTCTGAAGTTTTATTAGAACTATCTTATATGAATACTTGTTAATTGAATCATATTCGGGTTAATAAGTAGGATAAAGAGTATAATTTCATAGTACCTATAAAGGGAGATCAAATCGGGTAAGAGTACTAATTGCACGGGACATAATTGATTATGATAGTACCTAGAAAGGGGGGTGAATTATATCTCTTGCTCTGAGGATATTCACACATGTCATACACATATTTACTTGTGTCCGTAGAGTGACTTTGCATGGTTTAGTGATGCGTCCATAAACCACAATGCAGAGTCGGACACCGTCACACGGAAGATGAATTAATAAGTGGAGCTAGATGACCTGACGAACTACCTACTATCTTACTTGATCACAACTCACTTATCTCTTCTTCTTGTTATATTTACTTGTTATTTAATTTATAGTTGTTACTTAATTTCAATACCACAACCATTATATTTCCAACATAGTCTTAGTTTACTAGAATATAATTAAATTGATATTTATCCATCCCTTGGATTCGATATATAACTTGATCACCTTCGAAACTACAATTGATATCCTTCATACTTGAGGATTAATTGTGTGTTGAGAAAACACCCATCAAGTTTCTGGCGCCATTGTCGTGGACGGCATAAAATATCTTTTTATTATTTTTAGTTTTATTAGGACTATTTTAATTTGTGTTTTGTGTTCTAACTCTTTATCCTTTCAGGTGTATGCTTACTAGATCAAAGGCTGGAAAGTTGGCAACTTTTAATCCAGAGATCGGGGCATCAAATTGAAGATTCTCTTATAGTCTTTGCCACGGATGAGTTAGTTCCAGCCTTGGATATCAAAATCTGAATAAGAAGTATTATTAAAATCCTCACATTTGTGATGCACCCAAGCAGGATGGAGCTGATGAGCAATACAAAAATTAATGGAACTATCGATCAACAAATACCAAAAACATAGCAGAATATATTGGTAAGATGATTACAGAATCTCCAACAGTTATTCGAAAGAGAGCAAAATATGTATCAATCAACTGTTTAGCTCCTTTAGGTCCATCTGCTTGGTGGCACAAACATATTTCGCTCAGAAACTTTACCTGTCCATTAGTAGGCATAAAAGATATAAGACATAGGTAGAATAAAGATCAATAAGTAAAACAATAAGTGTTTTAATAGTAAGACTAGTATAAACCAACTCTTTCTTTTCATTTTTCTCACATCTTCCTTGCCTTTATTTTAAGTTATCTGCAAGTTAATTGGGAATACTAATCTGAATAAGTAAGCATATAACAACTGTTGTGTGGTACATAACTTCAACTTAATTACACCCCATGGCTCAAACAGAGATGGGACACATCTGCAACTATATAAAATTAACAATAAATCATGGATGTAACCGACATGCGCATACTACTTATGTCTTAGTTTTAGATGAGGTTGGAAAAGGAAATTACTCACTTCATAAATCACCACTACATGTAAAGACAACAAAACAGACAAATTCTCCATAAAATAGATAGTAATATTATGTTTAAATGGCAAAAAATGGACAGCAGTATAGAATATAGATAACTCAAATTGTTGGAAAAAGGTGGCGAATAGGAAATTGCAGCATTCATAATGCATTTATGTATGTATTTTACACAGAAAAAACAAATCTACTTAATGATATCTTAGAGAAACACCTACTTCATGATCATACAACACACATTATGTAGAGATAATGCTTCTGGTATAGAATATGGTTGGTTCCTAAGATATATGTCGTCCATTAAAAGAATTGGAGTGATTATGGACAAATTTTAGTAGCATCTGTACAAGGTTTATGATTCATTACAGATGTGGAAGGGAATTTGGAAGGAAAGAGATTTATAAGTTAATTTGGGACCAATTTTTAACTCACCCATGGGTGAAGGAGTCCAACAGTTTGCCTTAAAGAAGAAAATTTATTCGTAGTGTTAGATCAGTGAAATGTAGTAGTACTTTCGAAGTATAAAAGAAGTACGTATTACTGAGGAGAAGAAGTTGAACAAAGCAATAAGTTATACGTAGTTCTTCTCCATCAGAATATGTGTTCGATATATTACACTCCTTCCAGTTTAAGTTAAACTTCACAGATAATAATCTGATGCCAAAATGAGCAAATTGTATAAGTTGTATTTCAAAAATCAGACAGAGGGAATAGCGTACTTGAAGTATTCAAAACATGTTGTCCAGATTAAGATGTGTTCTTCTATTATTTGTGATCACCAGTAGTTCATAATCACCAGAGTAGAGATAAAAAAAAAGAAAAAAAAAACAACACCAGTGGATAAGCTGTGAAAGAAGTGATGGCAGGTGAGCATGTTCAAATAACTTACACATGCGCACAACAAAAAATAAGAATGTTCTCAAGCTGGAGTAAAACGATGAAGGGGAGGATGGTGTGAGGCAACACCAAGAGGCAAATGGCCGTGAATGAAGATTGGGATAAAAAGAAGTCACATGAAGTCTAATATATTTTAATCTATAAATTTTAATCACAAAAGGTTTCTAGAAGCTCTGCACTAGAACTTCCAGCAATACCTTTGTTGCAGAAAACCTCAAATTCCTCTTTGAGGCCTATATGTTGGACAGAAAAATAATGAGATAATATTGATATTAGAGGGAAGAAAACAATAAGCTACGTAAATTATTTTCAAACTTTTAAGAAAAGCATGTGATTTTGAAAGCAGCGGTTCACATATGCCATGAAAGATCCACGAGAAAAGGTGCAAAATCGTAAACTAAATATTATGTCGTTTACAACATTTTTCACATTTTGTAACTTCATGAATTCTACAAAAAGACGCACAAAATTTTGAAAAAGATCCATTGGTATGAGATATAGAACCTAGGTTGAGCTCACGCCTTCAACGTTTACCACGATGAACAAAAAACAAGACCCATATGTAAACTAATAATTGATCACATGGAATATAATTTCAAACAACACATCAAATACAACCCTAGAAGGCATGGAAAACTCACAGCAACTAACACAAATATTTTTTTCTAGTGTAGTTTTAACAACATTGGGCAAACAAAAAATTTATGGCCAGTCTAACATTCCTTAGCATAAGCAACAAGTATTAAGGTCTCTAATTAATTGCTTTAGCCATGTTTCCTGCTCTGTCTAATTCTTTGCATAATAAGATACCCTAAAGCCCAAAATGCTCCCCTTTGGCACATGTATACAATTAGAAAAGAGTTTTGTTTTTTTCCCTTTTTTTAATAATTGAGTAGATTTACCTATTCAAAACTATCAGAAAACATGAATAATAAATAATTTATCCAAAAATTTATAAAGTGCAAACAAAAATATACATCTTAAAGAAGCAAATGAGGAACTAACTTAACTACATCTAACATCAATAATTTAAAGCTACCATAAAATCCCCAAAAATAATCATTCCTACACTTTTTTCATAACTTTAAATTGCATTTTATTTTTGGAGCAATTCATCGAACACTTGGTAGGCGTGCAAGTGAAAGGTGCAAGGCAGAGAAACCAACACTGGCAGAGAAACTCACCCAATGATGTCCCAGTTCTCAGAATTAGTACGCTAATACCCAGTTTGTCAATGAGCATGGAAACGAGCTGCAAAACAAAAATATATCCAAATTTTATACAAGATGCTAAAAATATGCAGGATAACTAGGGCAGAGAAAGAACTAATTATTTAGAAAGAGCAGATGTACCAAGTTACCCACCTGTGGAGGGGCACCTGAGAAACTGAAAAACTTTTAACGTGTGGATCATAGAAGGCAATCTCGAGCAGCTGATATTTTCGAATGAAATCTCAAGTTGAAGTAGAGTTCTTGGGCAGATATAAACAGAAGGAGAAGGAGGTACTCTATAAAAGCAAGGAATGGAGAAGAAGAGAAAAGAGCAATTAACATAGAAATCGTTGAAGGAATTCCCCATTAGAAGAGAGCGTTCTTGGCAAGATGTAAGAAAGATGATAAGCATGTATTCTTGAGGAACAAAAGCCATGTATGAAATGGACAAGAGATCGTTGAAAGAAATTAGATAAGTATGCTAATTCAATTTAATGTATTATTTTAATTATTGAATAAATAATTAAATAAAAATCAAACTCTCTTATTATGTCATTTTTTGTGTTAAAAGTTTGAATATATGATAATACAAAAAATTGTAAAAAGTGGTACATGTAATGTAGTTAAATTTTATTGTAATACATTCATCTTTTATTATGTAAGTGAACAATAATAATATTTATGTTGTTAATGTGATGGGAGTATTTTGAAAAAAAAAAACTAAGTGTATTTATCACCTCTTAAAATATTTGTTTGTTTATTAAATCTATTTAGCGCACTTTATTAATTATTAAGATTAATTTAATTGCTTTTTAGCACAAGTGATTCAAATTACTTTTTTTTTTCACGAATTGATAGTTAAAAAATATAGATACTTTGGTGTTTTTTTATTTATTTTAAATTATTTAAATTGTGACAAAATTATTAGTGTCGTCATGCAATTTAGTAATTTGTAGGAATAAAAATTAATAATGAAAATATCAAATTGTGTTTCCAACAAATAATAACAAAATTAAAATGGGTCACAATTTGCATAACAAAATATGACGAAATTCATGTGTTGTGTTAGAGTATAACTCATCTATTAATCAAAAGATGATGATTCCTCTTTATCGTCACTATAGTAACATATTGATGACAAAATATATTGTCACTAATTATTTAAAATTTCATGACAATGTTATTTTTCATCATGAAAATATATTTTATTCATGACATTACTATTCGTCGTTAAAAACTATAAATTTGTTATTAAAGAATTAACCTTCAAATTTTTATTGAAAATAACATACACATATATAAAATCGTAAAGCACTCATCAATGTCGTCATGAAATAGAGTATATCATGACGAATAAAATTATATATAATGACAACAACATATTGCATCGCTAAAAGATAAATTTTAGTGACAAAAGTAATATTCATCACTTTTGAATTACAAAATGTGACGAAAATCTTGCATCGCAAATTTTTCATCACAAAATATATAATTTCTTGTAGTGTCTCCAAATCTGCCCTCAACCATTGTAATTTAAGAATTTGGTCACTTAGGTTGGTGCTTTCAGAATGAAATGGTGATCTAATTTATTAATGATAAAATCTATCAAGAATTTGGAAACATTGTCAATAACAACTCAAAGTGCATGC
The DNA here is from genome assembly GCA_023678885.1 of Pogostemon cablin. Taxonomy (NCBI): domain Eukaryota; kingdom Viridiplantae; phylum Streptophyta; class Magnoliopsida; order Lamiales; family Lamiaceae; genus Pogostemon; species Pogostemon cablin. The sequence goes on along the minus strand of CM042975.1, from coordinate 18,406,491 downwards.
TTAAATGATCGAGTAACCATTTTATGAATACAAAGAGATGTAAACCCTGATGGTGTGTTGTTGATTGTAGAAGGAATCTGTGTCTTAATAGAATTGGTTGATGATGTCCCTTTGAGGAGCTCATAATGATTATCATGTAAACCTTATAGGTGGATTTATTCTGGCATGATAATAAGGTTGAGGGGTACTACTCTCGGTAAATATATTAATTAATGGAGTTGTCAGTAACTTAATTAATTAATGGGCATTGAATCTTAAACACGGGGAGATAAACGGGCTCATAATAAGAAGGAGCCCATAACGTAATTTGGGATTAGGGTGGCAGTGCAATAATAATTCTTTAGTGGACTATTTTATTATTATTGGACTTAAGTATAAGTTTTGGGCTAAACTTAGATGTTTAAGCCCAATGGGAGGACATACCCTAATTTCTCCTCATGGTCCCTATTGTAGCCTATAAATAGCCAATCTCAACAGTCTGGATATCATACTTTACATGTCTAAACACGTGAGAGAGAGAGAGAGAGAGATTGGCTGCAGATTGAGTTCGTCTTGGAGATTGTTGCCCACACAACGTCAAGACGTTGTTTAGGAATGCAACAGAAGATCGAAAGGTCATTTGCTGCTGCTGTTCATCAAATTCCATGATTTTTCTGAATTCGTTTAGAACTCAAAACTTGACTTGTGATACATCGTGGGAAAGCTACAGAAGAGAGGACCATTTTAGCACAAAAATAACTCAAATCGGTAATTGGATGAGGAAGTTATATCCAAAATAGTGAGGTGGCGCATGCTGCCTGCGAGAATTCCTTTTCTTCAACATACCTTGGTGAAAGGTAATTCGATTCTATTTTTCTTGCTTTCGCAGATATAGAATCGTATGGTACCCTAACGGTTCACATTAACCAAATGATCGAATGCCAATAAACACAACATATATTGTGCAATTGTATCGACGTTTAAAGACTCATTATCTCGTCTTTGATTGAAATATTGAATAAATAATTCGTTTCCTTATGAGATAAGTAACATTATACAACATATATTTTGCGATAGATTCGACGTATAAAGACTCATTATCTCATCTTGATTGAGACATTGAATAAAGAACTCATTTCTTTATGAGTTAAGTAAGACTAAACAACATATATTACGCGATAGATTCGATGTTTAAAGACTCATTATCTTGTCATTGATTGATACATTGAATAAATAATTCATTTTCTTATGAGTTAAGTAAGATTATAGAATATATGATGCGTAATATATTCGAAGTTTAAAGATTCATTATCTCATCTTCGATTAAAACATTGAATAAAGAACTTGTTTCCATATGAGTTAAGTAAGATTATACAACATATATTGCGCGATAGATTCGACATTCAAAGACTTGTTATCTCGTATTTTTTTGAATCCTTGAATAAATAACTAGTTTCCTTATGAGTTAACTAAGATTATACAACATATATTGTATGATATACTCGACGTTTAAAGACTTATTATCTTAAATTTGATTGAAACATTGAATAAAGAACTCATTTTCTTATGAGTTAAATAATATTATACAACATATATTACACGATAGATTCGATATTGAAAGACTCATTATCTCATCTTTGATTGAAACATTGAATAAATAACTCGTTTCCTTATAAGTTAAGTAATAATGTACAACATATATTGCGCGATAGATTCGACATTTAAAGACTCATTATCTCGTCTTAGATTGAAACATTGAATAAAGAACTCATTTTCTTATGAGTTAAGTAAGATAATACAATATATATTACGCGATTGAATCGACGTTTAAAGACTCATTATCTCGTCTTTGATTGAAATAATGAATAAATAATTTGTTTCTTTATGAGTTATGTAAGATTATAAAACATATAATGCGTAATATATTCGACGTTTAAAGATTCATTATCTCATTTTTGATTAAAATATTGAATAAATAACTCGTTTTCTTATGAGTTAAGTAAGATTATACAACATATATTGCGCGATAGATTCGACGTTTAAAGGTTATTATCTGGTCTTTGATTGAAACAGTGAATAGATAACTCGTTTCCTTATGAGTTATGTAAGATTATACAAAATATAATGCGTGATATATTCAACATTTAAAGACTTATTATCTTGTCTTTGATTGAAACATTGCATAAAGAACTCGTTTTCTTATGAGTTAAGTAATATTATGCAACATATATTGCGCGATAGATTCGACGTTTAAAGACTCATTATCTCGTCTTTGATTGATACATTGAATAAAAAACTCATTTCCTTATGAGTTAAGTACGATTATAAAACATATAATGCATAATATATTTGACGTTTAAAGACTCATTATCTCGTCTTTGATTGAAACATTGAATAAATAACTCGTTTCCTTATAAGTTAAGTAATATTATACAATATATATTGCATGATAGATTCGACGTTTAAAGACTCATTATTTCATCTTTGATTGAAACATTGAATAAAGAGCTCGTTTTCTTATGAGTTAAGTAAGATAATACAACATATATTGCGCGATTGAATAGACATTTAGAGACTCATTATCTCGTCTTTGATTGAAATATTGAATAAATAATTTGTTTCCTTAAGAGTTATGTAAGATTATACAACATATAATGCGTAATATATTGGACGTTTAAAGATTCATTATGTCGTCTTTGATCAAAACATTAAATAAAGAACTTGTTTCCTTATGAGTTAAGTAAGATTAAACAACATATATTACGCGATACATTCGACGTTTAAAGACTCATTATCTCGTATTCGATTGAATCCTTGAATAAATAACTAGTTTCCTTATGAGTTTAGTATGATTATAAAACATATAATGCGTGATATATTCTACATTAAAAGACTTATTATCTTGTCTTTGATTTAAACATTGAATAAAGAACTCGTTTTCTTATGAGTTAAGTAATATTATAAAACATATATTGCGCGATAGATTCAACATTTAAAGACTCATTATCTCGTCTTAAAATAAAACATTGAATAAAGAACTCGTTTTCTTATGAGTTAAGTACGATAATACAACATATATTGCGCGATTGATTCGACGTTTAAAGACTCATTATCTCGTCTTTGATTGAAATATTGAATAAATAATTCATTTCCTTATGAGTTAAGTTAGATTATACAACATAAAATCGTAACATATTTGACGTTTAAAGACTCATTATCTCGTCCTTGACTGAAACATTGAATAAATAACTCGTGTCCTTATTAATTAAGTATGATTATACAACATATAATGATTAATATGTTTGACATCTAAAGACTCATTATCTCGTCTTCGATTGAAACATTGAATAAAGAACTCGTTTCTTTATGAGTTAAGTAAGATTATACAACATATATTGTGCAATAGATTTGACGTTTAAGGACTCATTGTCTCGTCTTTGATTGAAAAATTGAATAAAAAACTCATTTTCATATGAGTTAAGTATGATGATACAACATATAATGCGTAATATACTTGATGTTTAAAGACTCATTATCTCGTCTTCGATTGAAACATTGAATAAAGAACTCGTTTCCTTGAAAGTTACTGATCGGTGTTATTTTCACCTAGATTTTAGTGTCATTATTATGTATTCTTGTGTGTTTTTATTTGTTTTGTATATCATTTGGTGGTGTTATATGAAGATATGGAGATGTGTGATTTGAAATGATAAATGTGTGATTTTCATGATTAAGTGCCTTAAATTGTGCTATATTTGTGAATATTTAGAGAATTGGTAAATTGGTGTAATTTGTGTGATTTTCAAGTAAAAATGGATTCTAGACACGATAAAGAAGATGTGGGAAAAAACACAGCTCAATTCAGAGTTGAAATGAGGAAGAACGAGCCAAAGCAAAATGTTGAAAAATACAAGTCCAACTTGTATAATTTTTCTGTATTCGTATGGAGCTCAAAACTAGACTTGTAATATATGGTTGGAAAGCCACGGAAGAGAGGATCGAGTTAGTGCAAGAATTACTCGAATCGGGATTCGAATGAGAAAGTTATACGCGAAACGGTGAGACTGCGCTGCACGCGATGCACCTACACGCCCCGTGTACACCTACACGACCCGTGTAGGTGCAAAAGGCAATTTTATGATATCCACTTGTTCTAGAAGCTTTCATGGGGGTATAAATACATGTTTTGAGCACAAATTATGGGAGGAATCATTTTGGATCAGTTTCCACACACACTAGACATCTAAATCACACACATTCATTTCCATCTCTTCCATCCTTCACTTCATCCATCCTACCCACTTGATCTCCTCAAATCCATCCATAAATCCATCCATCTACCAATCTAAGAAGGAAAATTTATCATTGGTTGAAGATTTTAGCATGATCAAGGAGGAGAAAGTTCACCATCAAAGGGGAGCCAACTTACCTTTATTTTGTTATTTTCTTCATTATTTGGCTCAATTGGAGCAAGCCTTGGATTATATTTGTTTTATCATGATTTGTAGTGGCTAGTCCTCATGTGAGGCTAGCAATATGATTGGTTAGGGATTATGTAGATTTTGCATACCACATGTTTGATGAAATGATTGTTATGAATATTTCTATTATGAATGCTTATTCTCATTTTATGTATGATTAGTGTGATTAAATTCTCTATTCATAGTGTTAGGATGGCCATTCCAATATTATGCTTAGTGGTCTAATTGAATCATTGATTGCATGAGATGACTATGTTAAGTATGTGGGGAGTTTGGACATAACCTTCATGTGCTTAGAACATCTTGATAGGACATTATTGATAATTACTTATGAAAGTGTTTGATATGATGAGGGGAACCAAGCCAATTTTCACTTGACCTTAGAAAGGGAACACTAGAAAAACGTCCCTGCCTACTAGATAAAATTCTTCGTGTTAATATCTCTATATTGGTATATTAATATCCATAAGTACCTATAAGAAGAGTGAGGATTGGAGACGCCCTTTGAGTGCCCTTAATATCATAACATGAAAACCATCAATGCATGTGTGTGTGTGACTCTACATGAGCCATTTCCATGAGTGTTGCTTGCCTTGCATACTTCTTATATTGCGCTTTATCCATCTTCCATCACACTTGTACATGTTCTATCTTTAATTGCTTTCCTAGTTGTTAGTTTGTAATATAATCAACCCTCCTTCTTTGATTAGTCCTACTAGAGTGAAACATCTTTCGAATACGGCTACCCACTTTCGCCCTTGGGTTCGATATTATATAAATTTTGCACTTGGTTGTTTACGTGCTACACACGATAGAGTACACTTGCTCTAAATCAATTTAACCAAAATTGAAACCAAGTTCAGTTACATAAGATATTAAAACATATATTGCGCGATAGATTCGACGTTTAAATACTCATTATCTCGTCTTTGATTAATAAATTTGATAAATAATTCATTTTCTTATGACTTAAGTAAGATTATACAACACATAATGCGTAATATATTCGACGCTGAAAGATTCATTATCTTATCTATGATAAAAATATTGAATAAAGAACTTGTTTCTTTATGAGTTAAGTAAGATTATACAACATATATTGCGCGATAGATTTGACGTTTAAAGACTCATTATCTCGTATTTGATTAAATCCTTAAATAAATAACTAGTTTCCTTATGAGTTAAGTAAGATTATACAACATATAATGCATGACATATTCGACGTTTAAAGGCTTATTATCTTGTCTTTGATTTAAACATTGAATAAAGAACTCATTTCCTTATGAATTAAATAATATTATACAACATATATTGCACGATAGATTCAACATTTAAAGACTCATTATCTCGTTTTTGATTGAAACATTGAATAAATAACTCGTTTCCTTATAAGTTAAGTAATATTATACAACATATATTGGGCGATAGATTCGACGTTTAAAGACTCATTATCTCATCTTTGATTGAAACATTGAATAAAGAGCTCGTTTCTTTATGAGTTAAGTAAGATAATACAATATATATTGCGCGATTGAATCGATATTTACATACTCATTATCTCATCTTTGATTGAAACATTGAATAAATAATTCATTTCCTTAGGAGTTATTTAAGATTATACAACATATAATGCATAATATAATCGACGTTCAAAGATTCATTATCTCATCTTTAATCATAACATTGAATAAAGAACTTGTTTCCTTATGAGTTAAGTAATATTAAACAACATATATTGTGCAATAGATTTGACGTTTAAAGACACAATTTCTCGTATTTGATAATGCGTAATACATTTGACGTCTAAAGACTCATTATATCGTCTTCAATTGAAACATTGAATAAAGAACTCATTTCCTTATGAGTTAATTAAGATTATACAACATATATTGCACAATAGATTCGATGTTTAAAGACTCATTACCTCGTCTTTGATTGAAACATTGAATTAATAATTCATTTTCTCATGAGTTATGTGAGATTATACAACGTATAATGCATAATATATTCAACGTTTAAAGACTCATTATATTATCTTTGATTGAAACATTGAATAAATAACTCATTTCCTTATGAGTTAAATATGATTATACAACAAATAATGCGTAATATATTTGACGTTTAAGGACTCGTTATCTCATCTTCGATTGAAACATTGAATAAAGAACTCATTTCCTTATGAGTTAAGTAAGATTATACAACATATATTGCGGGATAGATTCGATATTTAAAGACTTATTATCTCGTCTTTGATTGAAAAATTGAATAAAAAACTCGTTTCTTATGAGTTAAGTAAGATTATACAATATATATTGCATAATATATTAGACGTTTAAAGAATCATTATCTCGTCTTCGATTAAACATTGAATAAAGAACTCATTTTCTTATGAGTTAAGTAAGATTATACAACATATATTGCGGGATAGATTCGACATTTAGACTCATAGTCTCGTCTTTGATTAAAAATTGAATAAAAAACTCGTTTCTTATGAGTTAAGTAAGATTATACAATATATATTGCATAATATATTAGACGTTTAAAGAATCATTATCTCGTTTTCGATTAAACATTGAATAAAGAACTCATTTTCTTATGAGTTACGTAAGATTATACAACATATATTGCGCGATAGATTCGACGTTTAAAGACTCATTATCTCGTCTTTGATTGATACATTTGATAAATAATTCATTTCCTTATGACTTAAGTAAGATTATACAACATATAATGCGTAATATATTTGACGCTTAAAGATTCATTATCTCGTCTATGATAAAAACATTGAATAAAGAACTAGTTTCCTTATGAGTTAAGTAAGTTTATACAATATATATTGCGCGATAGATTTGACATTTAAAGACTCATTATCTTGTATTTGATTGAATTCTTTAATAAATAACTAGTTTCCTTATGAGTTAAGTCAGATTATACAACATATAATGTGTGATATATTCGACGTTTAAAAGCTTATTATCTTGTCTTTGATTTAAACATTGAATAAAGAACTCATTTCCTTATGAATTAAATAATATTATAGAACATATATTGCGCGATAGATTCAACTTTTGAAGACTCATTATCTCGTTTTTGATTGAAACATTGAATAAATAACATGTTTCCTTATAAGTTAAGTAATATTATACAACATATATTGGGCGATAGATTCGACGTTTAAAGACTCATTATATCTTTAATTGAAACATTGAATAAAGAACTCGTTTCCTTATGAGTTAAGTAAGATAATACAATATACATTGCGCGATTGAACCGACATTTACAGACTCATTATCTCATCTTTGATTGAAATATTGAATAAATAATTCATTTCCTTAGGAGTTATTAAAGATTATACAAATATAATGCGTAATATAATCGACGTTCAAAGATTTATTATCTCGTCTTTAATCAAACATTGAATAAAGAACTTGTTTCCTTATGAGTTAAGTATTATTAAACAACACATATTGCTAAATAGATTCGATATTTAAAGACACATTATCTCGTATTTGATAATGCGTAATACATTTGACGTTTAAAGACTCATTATATCGTCTTCAATTGAAACATTGAATAAAGAACTCATTTCCTAATGAGTTAATTAAGATTATACAACATATATTCCGTGATAGATTCGATGTTTAAAGACTCATTATCTCGTCTTTGATTGAAACATTGAATTAATAATTCATTTGCTTATGAGTTATGTGAGTTTTACAATATATAATGCATAATATATTCGACATTTAAAGACTCAATATCTTGTCTTTGATTGAAACATTGAATAAATAACTCATTTTCTTATGAGTTAAATATGATTATACGACAAATAATGCGTAATATATTTGACGTTTAAAGACTCATTATCTCGTCTTCGATTGAAACATTGAATAATGAACTCATTTCCTTATGAGTTAAGTAAAATTATACAACATATATTACGCGATAGATTAGACGTTTAAAGACTCATTATCCCGTCTTTGATTGAAAAATTGAATAAAAAACTCGTTTCTTATGAGTTAAGTAAGATTATACAACATATATTGCGTAATATATTTGACGTTTAAAGAATCATTATCTTGTCTTCGATTAAACATTGAATAAAGAACTCGTTTCCTTATGAGTTACGTATGATTATACAACATATATTGCGCGGTAGATTCGACGTTTAAAGACACATTATCTCGTCTTTGATTGATACATTAGATAAATAATTTGTTTCCTTATGACTTAAGTAAGATTATACAACATATAATGCGTAATATATTCGACGCTTAAAGATTCATTATCTCGTCTATGATAAAAACATTGAATACAGAACTTATTTCCTTATGAGATAAGTAAGATTATACAACATATATTGCGCGATAGATTTGACCTTTAAAGACTAATTATTTCGTATTTGATTGAATCCTTAAATAAATAACTAGTTTCCTAATGAGTTAAGTAAGATTATACAACATATAATGTGTGATATATTCGACGTTTAAAGGCTTATTATCTTGTCTTTGATTTAAACATTGAATAAAGAACTCATTTCCTGTTGAATTAAATAATATTATACAACATATATTGCGCGATAGATTCAACTTTTAAAGACTCATTATCTCGTTTTTGATCGAAACATTGAATAAATAACTCATTTCCTTATAAGTTAATTAATATTATACAACATATATTGGGTGATAGATTTGATGTTTAAAGACTCATTATCTCATCTTTGATTGAAATATTGAATAAAGAACTCGTTTCTTTATGAGTTAAGTAAGATAATATAATATATATTGCGCGATTGAATCGACATTTACAGACTCGTTATCTCATCTTTGATTGAAACATTGAATAAATAATTCATTTCCTTTGGAGTTATTTAAGATTATACAACATATAATGCATAATATGTTCGACGTTTAAAGATTCATCATCTCATCTTTGATCAAAACATTGAATAAAGAACTTATTTCCTTATGAGTTAAGTAAGATTAAACATCATATATTGCACGATAGATTCGACGTTTAAAGACTCATTATCTCATCTTTAATCGTAACATTGAATAAAGAACTTGTTTTCTTATGAGTTAAGTAATATTAAACAACATATATTGCACAATAGATTCGACGTTTAAAGTCACATTATCTCGTATTTGATAATGCGTAATACATTTAACGTTTAAAGACTCATTATATCATCTTCAATGAAACATTGAATAAAGAACTCATTTCCTTATGAGTTAATTAAAATTTTATACAACATATATTGTGCGATAGATTCGATGTTTAAAGACTCATTATCTCGTCTTTGATTGAAACATTGAATTAATAATTCGTTTGATTATGAGTTATGTGAGATTATACAACATATAATGCGTAATATATTCGACGTTTAAAGACTCATTATCTTATCTTTGATTGAAACATTGAATAAATAACTTATTTCCTTATGAGTTAAATACGATTATACAATAAATAAGGCGTAATATATTTGACGTTTAAAGACTCATTATCTCGTCTTCCATTGAAACATTGAATAAAGAACTCATTTCCTTATGAGTTAAGTAAGATTATACAACATATATTGCGCGATAGATTCGATGTTTAAAGACTCATTATCTCGTCTTTGATTTAAAAATTGAATAAAAAACTCGTTTCTTATGAGTTAAGTAAGATTATACAACATATATTGCGTAATATATTTGACGTTTAAAGAATCATTACCTCGTCTTCGATTAAACATTGAATAAAGAATTCATTTCTTTATGAGTTACGTAAGATTATACAACATATATTGTGCGATAGATTCGACGTTTAAAGGCTCATTATCTCGTCTTCGATTGATACATTGGATAAATAATTCGTTTCCTTATGACTTGAGTAAGATTAAACAACATATAATGCGTAATATATTCGACGCTTAAAGATTCATTATCTCGTCTATGATAAAAACATTGAATAAAAAACTTGTTTCCTTATGAGTTAAGTAAGATTATACAACATATATTGTGTGATAGATTTAACGTTTAAAGACTCATTTTCTCGTATTTGATTGAATCCTTAAATAAATAACTAGTTTCCTTATGAGTTAAGTAAGATTATACAACATATAATATGTGATATATTCGACGTTTAAAGGCTTATTATCTTGTCTTTGATTTAAACATTGAATAAAGAACTCATTTCCTTATGAATTAAATAATATTATACAACATATATTGCGCGATAGATTCAACTTTTAAAGACTCATTATCTCGTTTTTGATTGAAACATTGAATAAATAACTCGTTTCCTTATAAGTTAAGTAATATTATACAACATATATTGGGTGATAGATTCGACGTTTAAAGACTCATTATCTCGTCTTTGATTGAAACATTGAATAAAGAACTCATTTTCTTATGAGTTAAGTAAGATAATACAACATATATTGCGCTATTGAATCGATATTTAAAGACTCATTATCTCGTCTTTGATTGAAATATTGAATAAATGATTCATTGTCTTATGAGTTATTTAAGAATATACAACATATAATGCGTAATATGTTCGATGTTTAAAGATTCATCATCTCATCTTTGATCAAAACATTGATTAAAGAACTTATTTTCTTATGAGTTAAGTAAGATTAAACATCATATATTGCGCGATAGATTCGACGTTTAAAGACTCATTATCTCGTATTTGATAATGCGTAATATATTTGACGTTTACGTCGGCATTTTGATCATTTGGTTAACATGACCTGTTAGGGTTCCAAATGATTCTAACAAGCAGCGGAAGTAAGTAAACAAGAAACGTATTACCTTTCTCTAGGGTATGTTGAAGACGATGAATTCTCGCCACCAGTCTGCGCAGCCTCACTGTTTTAGAAATAACTCTCTCATCCGATCTGGGAATTGAGTGATCTATGCACCAAAAAGATCCTCTCTTCCGTGGCTTTCCTTCAGTATATCACATGTCCTATTCTGAAATATGTACTATTTTATAATAATCTTAGAAAGTGGCGGACAGCAGTAGCAAACAACCCTCCAGCCTTCTACTGTATTCCCAAGTCCAATCTCGACGTCATGTGGGTGACAACCCTCGAGATCTTCTCAATCTGTTGTTCCCTTACCCTCGTCATAGTATTAGGCTTGATTAATCTCATAGATTAGGGTTTCCGGACAGCTGAGATGACTTATATATGGGCTGCAGCAGGGACCAGGAGGAGAAATTAGAGTTGGGCTTCCATTGGGCTTAAGTATTCAAGTTTAGCCCAAAGCTTATACTTAAGTCCAATAATAATAATATATACCACTAAAATATTATTACTGCACTACCGTTCTAATCCCATAATTACGTTATGGGCTCCTTCTTATTATGAGCCCGTTAGTCTCCCCATGTTTAAGATATTCAATGTCCATTAATTAATTAAGTTACTGACAACTCTATTAATTAATATCTCATCCGAGAGTAGTACCACTCAACTTCATTATCATGCCGGAATAAATCCACCTACAGGGTTTACATGATAATCCTTATGAGCTCCTCAAGGGGACATCATCAACCTATGACGGACATGGATTCCTTCTACAATCAACAGCACACCATAGAGACAACACTACTTCCCAACTCACCGAGTTTGTTGATTTAATTACATGTAAATCTCATCCATTGATGAATCAAAGAAATACATACTGCCCAACGTGTCGAGATTATTGTATAGGGATTAAGAGCACGAACATCCATAATAACAGAGATCAAGTTCTCCTATAAGTCAGTATAAGTCGAACGATCTCAAGCGGTCCTGCTCAATACACACAAGTGCACTAATGTGATTCTATAGCCAAGACAAGCTAATACCAAACCACACTACAACTATCCCGATATAGAGTCCCCGTCTATCTCGGTTGTGAGCATCTGTTTATACTTTATAATGAAATCGATAATATGATCTTCCGCGTGTTGTCGCACAACATATTATCTATAGTATAAAGTAAGTGGACTATTGCATCGTGCATATAAATAAATTATAAGACGCAATCATTTGATCATATGATTCTCATTTCACATAAATTATTATAACATTGTTCATACTAAAGCTAGACTTTTAGTATACAATCCAACAATATCCCACTTATACTAAAAGACTATGTTGTCATGTCTTCTGCCATACATCTGATTCCCACTCCCACTACATGATCATCAAAATCTCTTGCCTTAAGGTCCTTGTAAATGGATTTACTAGGTTATCATTCAATATAATCTAGGCGACAACAACCTTCCCCTCATCATATGATTTCTCGTAACAGGTGGTACTCGCGCTCCATGTATTTAATTGCCTTATGGGCTCGTGATTCTTTCAATTTTGCAACTGCACCATTATCATCAAAATAAATTGTGATATCCTTGGGCAAACTTAGAAACACTTTAAACTCCATCATGAAGTTTCTAGAGTCATATAGATACTTTGACTGCCTCATAGGCTCCAATTTATCATCATTCCATGATGGAGTCCGGAGTCTGAAATATATTTCTATATAACACTCCTCCACATTATGACTCTACTTCCTAAAATTAAACACATAACCTTTGAGGTGAATTTACTGCCGTCCATATCTGATTTGAAAATTCAAATCTATGTAACCTATAAGAAGCAGTGAATCTGTTCGGTAAGCCCTCATATAGTTTCTAGTCCTTTTCAAGTACTTCAAAATTATGTGTTACCACAGTTCATCATTCTTATTTCGGGTTACCTTGATACCCACTGTTCATGCCATTGGCAATACAGTTATCCATTCTCGTGCATAGCATTCCTTAGATTAAGCTTCCTTATTCGCCGAAGCATAAGGAACCGCTTTCATCACCTTTATCTTCTTTTGTATCTTAAGACACATTTCCTTAGATAAATTCACATGCTAAACGAGTAAGGATCGTATCATTTTATGAAACTTGAGATAAGCATAATATCCTTTCTTGTGATCCGTATTATCATGATCAAAAGGATATATTTTGCTTCTCTTAAGTCCTTCATTTCATACGCTTTATCAACCATACCCATATGCCCGAAAATACTCTTTCATTGTCTACAATGAGTAATATATCATCTACGTAAAGTACAAGAAATACCACCACGTTTTCATTACTCTTTTCAATACACAAGACACATCCGCGCATTGAATAAATCCATATGACTGGATTTCCTTATCAAAATGGATGTTTCATGATCTTGAAGCTTGCTTTAGTCCATCGATGGACACTTTTAAGCTTACTATCAAAATGCTCTTAGCCCTTTGCAATGAATCACACTGGTTGCTTCACATAGATGTTTTCCTCAAGACTTCCAATCAGGAAAGCTGTCTTGACATCTATTTGCTATCCCTCATATTCCATATGAGTAGCAATAAATAAAAGAATCCGGATCGACTTAGGCATAGCTACCGGCGAACAGGTTTTCTTATAATCGAGCCCTTTCTTTCTGAGTATACCTTTTCGCAACAAGCTTTGCTTCTAAGGTTTTCACCTTACCGTATGATCCTCTTTTATTTTCTATGACCACTTCCAATGGCTTTTACACCATTTAGTGGTCTTACAAGCTCCTAGATATAATTTAGAATCCATAGATCCTATTTCAACATTCATTGCAACTTACTAAGATTCCGCATTTTCATCTAGTAGTGCTTTGTCATACCCGTAGGTCTATTCCATGTTTACTAGGAACCAAGTCTCATGACTCTCCCAAAACATGTATCTTACAGGTTGTCGAACAACCCTCCCACTACGACAAGGCACTACATGCAATTGTGCATCAGATGTGACATGTGTTGCAGTTTACTTTGTGGTATATCCTCTAGTACATTTGGTACTAATATTTTGTGTTTTCCCTCTCACTTCCTTTAGAACAATTTATACATGGCTTTATGATTTAAGATTAGAAGACGAGTTATTAATTACTATTTGTTGCACCCGTAGGATAAACATGATTTAAGATTTTACAAATTGTCACTAACGTACCACAACATATTATAACTCCATCCCTCATCACTATGATCATGTCATTTAAATGAAATGGAGTATCCATCCGTAAATGCATAGAAACTGAAATGTAATTCTTTCGATGAAAAAGTACGTAAAGATAATTTCTCATAACCAAACGTTTATTCCTATTGTAAGATAAATAAACAACTCCCACTACAACAGCCACTACTCTCGTAGTATTACCCATGTCCATAATAATCTCATCATCACTAAGTTACACGCTTTTAGTGATTCCGGTATCTACACACAACGTGTCAGTAGATGCCATCAGTATTCATGCTTCAACAACTAGTGAATGAGATACTAACTTTGTTCACATCTTAATGAAATTGTATTTCCTTTGCCACATATTTTGTCAGAAATTCCCCACCATATACAACCTTTTTGTAATTCAGGTGGAACTTGCTCAAAACATCTAGGTAAACAATGAAGAATAAATTGACCTAGGTTTCCCCTTCAATTTCTATTCCAAGTATTTCCAATTGATTCATCAAGTTAACCATGACCTCTTGCCTTTTAACCTCACTCAACTATTCGAAAAGTCGCATGAGACCATCATATTTCTATGAACCTCTCACCTTTCCACTAGAGACTTTAATAGGCATCATGTGGCATCCTTAGTGAGAACACATATTTATATTTTCCTAAGTAGTAAAATTCAAAACCAAGATTCTTTTCTAATCATCTAATTTTGGACCAGTGAATATATTTCTTTTAGTAAACAATAAGCGAGATAAAACCATTTGAAATTACAGAGAATCACAAATAAATATACGATCAAATCTTTGAATTTTATCCATTTATATTGATTCCCTCAAAACAATATAAAAATAAAATTCACCGACATCTCAAGCACCGTGAGTCTGCAAGCCACGATAGTGTGGACGTTTACAAACCCGAATATTTACAAGAGAAGGTTTTACCCATTAATTTCATTTGTCAACCTAACCTCATGACATAATAATTAATAGTCGGTTCCTCTTTAGCCATGCAAATAAAAGCAGTGACTCCAATGGGGAGGATACTTTTTATTTACATCTAAGTGTACACCATTATTTGACCCCAAGTCCGCGGCCCAAACTTATGTGCCTTATAGATGGAGAAGTACACACGCGCTCGGATAACTTCCTACAGTCATCAATTATAAGTTTGTACAGTGATCCGCAAATAAACTCATCCGATGGGGAGGAAGGTCTATGCCAACACGCAAGTTCATGTGCATCACATTACAAACAATAATTATTTAATGAAGCCTGTACCAGTGATCCGTGAATAAACTCATCCGATGGGGAGGAAGGTCTATGCCAACACACAAGTTCACTCACATCACTTACAAACCAATAATGGAGGCTGCGGGAATTTATAATCAATCCCCTCTCCCACTTAGTTATTTAACACTGAGGGTTTTTACATGCATACAATATTCAGAATAATATACGCAACCTAGCATGCTCCTATTACGGCACATAAGGCAGTAAATCACAGAGAATCATGCATAACATATATAACAATAATCAGATAATTAAATCAAATTATTAACAGCAATATATATTGGCGAATTCGACTGTTCGCCACCAAGCACGAAATTTAGCAGCTGCGACTATGCTGGCACCCTAATTATCAATGCTCGCATGACTCGTGCATGCCACCGAGCTTCCCTTCATGCCAGCTTCGTGCTCCCCTACACACCGCCATGTAGGTATCCACGCGTCAGCCCGTGTACACCCAGCAGCCAACGAGCAAACAATCTTGCTCATCACCGAGTGTCCATGCTCAGCCACCTGGCACATGGTCGAAGTCGTGTGCCAAGAGCCCACCTACGCTTGCCTTGTGCCCGCCAACAAGTTTCCATGCCCGAAAGCATCGCTCTCCAAGCAACGCAAGGTTGCCCGGTAGTCCATCTCCAATGCCCAACAGTAATGCAAGGCCGCTTGGTTTTGCTGCTCCATGTTCTAGCTTGCCTATCGTGCACTCCTTGCCGCTGCTTCGTGTTGTCTATTAACCACGATCACCGCCTTGAAATGTGCCTACACCGGAGCCCGGCGTTGTTCAACAACTCCGCTGGAATCCACTATCTGACAACATATGTAGAGAGGACGTACAACTTGCAGCCACGATGCCTGCCTCCAGCCATGCCCAAATAGTCCAGATTGGCCAGCAAGAAGACACGCGTTGAGCTTCACCTGACTAGCCAGAATCGCTGGTTCCTGGCATCACCGTGCCACCACCCATACCTACGTTATGTACAGACACCACAGAACAGCCGCCTTCGTCGTTGACTGGAGACTCTACCCAGATACTGGTCTGACTCGCCCGGAACAAGCAAGACTCGCTCAAAACATGCTGGAGACTCAATTGGAAGGTTTCATGGCCTGCCCAGAAACTGGGCCAGACTCGCCCCGGAACTCGTCTGCCTCCTCGGTAACTAGCTGCAGACATCCACGCCAGTCATCGTTGATTTCAGGGCCTTGCCATGCCTGCCAATCATCCAGCCATGCCTAGCCATCTGCTGAAAATACCTTGAACAGGCCCGCCGCCATCTGCTGAGCGCCTGCCATTCATGCCATCGGTACCCCGATCGTGAATTCTGGTATTGGCGCATGTCCACCATGTCACGCCCAGCGGCTTTAGCCGCATGTCCACTATCCAGCCCTCCGCCAGGTAGCACGCCAAGCCTTGACATTCTGTTAACATCATGCCGACCATCAATTGCTATCGCACCGCTGAGCAAAGTCTATTTCCTCCACTCCATTGCGTCTAGGTTTCGAAAAACCCTAGCCACGTCCAACTAGTATCGCCATTGCAGCCATCAATCATGCCGCCATGCGCCTAACTCATGTTTTCAGAGCGCCAACTATGCGCCAGCACAAGCTTGCACAGCATCGGGTTGCCAGCCATCCCGCCAGCAGCCTCGCATCGCTCAATGTCGTCACCGCAACGAGTCGTAACCTCCATCATTGACCCATCATGTGGTGCTCGTGTGCCACCATGTACAATTAGAGTATTCAATAAGAAACTTAATTCTTTCACCCTAATTCATGTACACACACAAAAATCATAGCCTAATGTTTCACACTTCACCATGAAACCAAAGCTCTGATACCTATTGTTGGCATTTCAATCATTTAGTTAACGTGACCTGTTAGGGTTCCATACGTTTTTAACAAGCAGCGGAAGCAAGTAAACAAGAAACGTATTACCTTTCACCAGGGTATGTTGAAGACGATGAATTCTCGCCACCAGCCTGCGCAGTCTCACTATTTTGGGTATAAATCTCTCATCCGATTTGAGAATTGAGTAATCTATGCGCCAAAATGATCCTCTCTTCGGTGATTTAAGTCAGTATATCACATGTCCTATTCTGAAGTTTGTATAATTTTATAAAAATCATAGAACATGGCAGATAGCAGCAACAAACAACCTTCCAGCCTTCTGCTGTATTCCCAAGTCCAATCTCGACG
Source organism: Pogostemon cablin (assembly GCA_023678885.1). NCBI lineage: Eukaryota > Viridiplantae > Streptophyta > Magnoliopsida > Lamiales > Lamiaceae > Pogostemon > Pogostemon cablin. Next base: position 18,388,559 of record CM042975.1, on the reverse strand, counting down.
TCGTGTGGGCGACGATCCTCGAGATCTTCTCAATCTGTTGTTCCCTCACCCTCCTCACAGTGTTAGGCGTGATTAATCTCATAGATTAGGGTTTTCAGACAGCTGACATGACTTATATATGGGCTGCAGCAGGGACCAGGAGGAGAAATTAGAGTTGGGCCTCCATTGGGCTTAAGTATTCAAGTTTAACCCAAAGCTTATACTTAAGTCCAATAATAATAATATATACCACTAAAATATTATTACTACACTACCGTTCTAATCCCATAATTACGTTATAGGCTCCTTCTTATTATGAGCCCGTTAGTCTCCCCATGTTTTAAGATATTCAATGTCCATTAATTAATTAAGTTATTGAAAACTCCATTAATTAATATCTCATCCGAGAGTAGTACCACTCAACCTCATTATCAAGCCGGAATAAATTCACCTACAGGGTTTACATGATAATCCTTATGAGCTCCTCAAGGGGACATCATCAACCTATGACGGACATGGATTCCTTCTACAATCAACAGCACACCATAGAGACAACACTAATTCCCAACTCACCGAGTTTGTTGATTTAATTACATGTAAATCTCACCCATTGATGAATCAAAGAAATACATACTGCCCTACGTGTCGAGGTTATTATATAGGGATTAAGAACATGAACATCCATAATAACAGAGATCAAGTTCTCCTATAAGTCAGTATAAGTCGAACGATCTCAAGCAGTCCTGCTCAATACACACAAGTGCACTAATGTGATTCTATAGCCAAGACAAGCTAATACCAAACCACACTACAACCATCCCGATAGAGAGTACCAGTCTATCTCAGTTGTGAGCATCTGTTTATACTTTATAATAAAATCGATAATATGATCTTCCGCGTGTTGTCGCACAACATATTATCTACATTATAAAGTAAGTGGACTATTGCATCGTACATATAAATAAATTATAAGACGCAATCATTTGATCATATGATTCTCATTTCAAATAAATTGTTATAACATTGTTCATACTAAAGCTAGACTTTTAGTATACAATCCAACAGTTTAAAGACTCACTATCTCATCTTCAATTGAAACATTGAATAAAGAACTCATTTTCTTATTAGTTAAGTAAAATTATACAACATACATTGCACGATAGATTCGACGTTTAAAGACTCATTATCTCATCTTTGATTGAAACATTGAATAAATAATTCGTTTGCTTATGAGTTATGTGAGATTATACAACGTATAATGCGTAATATATTCGACGTTTAAAGACTCATTATCTCATCTTTGATTGAAACATTGAATAAATAACTCATTTCCCTATGAAATAAGTAATACTATATAATATATATTGTGCGATAGATTCGATGTATAAAGACTCATTATCTCGTCTTCGATTGAGACATTGAATAAAGAACTCATTTTACTTATGAGTTAAGTAAGATTATACAACATATGTTGCGCGATAGATTCGATGTATAAAGACTCATTATCTCATTTTCGATTGAGATATTGAATAAAGAACTCATTTTACTTATGAGTTAAGTAAGATTATACAACACATAATGCGTAATATATTTGACATTTAAAGATTCATAAACTCTTCTTTGATTAAAACATTGAAAAAAGAACTTGTTTCCTTATGGGTTATGTAAGATTATACAATATATATTATGCTATAGATTCGACGCTAAAGACTCATTATCTCGTCTTTGATTGAAACATTGAATAAATAATTCATTTCCTTATGAGTTAAGTAATATTATACAACATATATTGCGCGATAGATTCAACGTATTAAGACTCATTATCTCATCTTCGATTGAAATATTGAATAAAGAACTCGTTTCCTTATGAGTTAGGTAAGATTATACAACATATATTGCGCGATAGATTCGATGTTTAAAGACTCATTATCTTGTCTTTGATTGAAACATTAAATAAATAATTTATTTCCTTAAGTAAGATTACACAACATATAATGCGTAATATATTCGACGTTAAAGATTCATTATCTCATCTTTGATTAAAATGTTGAATAAAGAACTTATTTCCTTATGAGTTAAGTAAGATTATGCAACATATATTGCGAGATAGATTCGACGTTTAAAGACTCATTATCTCGTATTTGATTGAAACCTTAAATAAATAACTATTTTTCTTATGAGTTAAGTATGATTATACAACATATAATGCGTGATATATTCGACGTTTAAAAACTTTTTATCTTGTTTTTGATTGAAATATTGAATAAAGAACTCATTTTCTTATGAGTTAAGTAATATTATACAGCATATATTGCGCAGTAAATTCAACATTTAAAAACTCATTATCTCGTCTTTGATAGAAACATTGAATAAAGAATTCGTTTTCTTATGAGTTAAGTAAGATAATACAACATATATTGCGCAATATAATTGACATTCAAAGACTCATTAGTTCGTCATTGATTAAAATAGTGAATAAATAACTCGTTTCCTTATGATTTAAGAAAGATTATACAACATATAATTCATAATATATTCGACGTTTAAACACCCATTATCTTGCCTTTGATTAAAACATTAAATAAAGAATTCATTTTCTTATGAGTTAAATAAGATTATACAACATATGTCGCACGATATATTCGATGTTTAAAGATAAATTATCTCGTCTTTGATTGAAACATTTAATAGATAACGCGTTTTCTTCTGAGTTATGTAAGATTATATAATATATAATGCGTGATAGATTCGATGTTTAAAAACTCATTATCTCATCTTTGATTGAAACATTGAACAAAGAACAAAATTTCTTATGATTTAAGTAAGATAATACAGCATATATTGCGCGATTGAATCGACGTTTAAAGACTCATTATTTCATCTTTGATTGAAATAGTGAATAAATAACTCGTTTCCTTATGAGTTAAGTAAGATTATACAACATATAATGCGTAATATATTTGACGTTTAAACAGTCATTATCCCGTATTTGATTAAAACATTGAATAAAGAACTCGTTTCCTTATGAGTTAATTAAGATTATACAACATATATTGCGCGATAGATTCGATGTTTAAAGACTTATTATCTCGTCTTTGATTGAAGCATTGAATAGATAACTCGTTTCCTTATGAGTTATGTATGATTACACAACATATAATGCATAATATATTTGACGTTTAAAGACTTATTATCTCGTCTTCAATTAAAACATTGAATAAAGAACTCATTTCCTTATAAGTTAAGTAAGATTATACATCATATATTGCATTATAGATTCGACGTTTAAATACTCATTATCTCGTCTGTGATTGAAACGTTTGATGAGTGTGTAAATTCACTAGTTTCGAGCCCAGATTTGTGTGTTTATGGTGTAATAAATGGTTTTAATGCGACATGAATCGATATACATAATGGAAAGTCACGAATCAGGTGTCTACAAGGCTATTTGAGCTGATTTTCGATGGAAATGAGTTGGAAGTGATCGGATCTGGAAAGAGAAAAAAATAGGTGTGCGATTCGACCACGAAGGGGTCAGATTCAACAAAGAAGGAGAGAGTTCGACCAGCACTTCTGGTCGAACTGAGAGTGGAAAGTGCCGTTAGACCACGACAAGGGAGTTCGACCAAAGCACTTGGTCGAACCGTGGTCAAACTAAAAGCTTAAACAGAAGCAGTGCCGGTTCGACCAGGAAGTATTCTGTTCGACCAACATTCTGGTCGAATCTGGAATCAGAGGCCAAGTTACATACGGATTCAACCTGGGATTCGGCCTGCAGGAAAGAGTTCAACCAACGTGTTTGGTCGAATTGATGTCCAAAAACATACCAAATTCGTATTTTTACACATTCAGTGCATGTGTTCACTCAAAAAGCCTATCCAAGGCCCGTAAGGATAGTTTACAAGTGTAAAAGAAGAGCTTTCACAGGAGAATAAAAAAGCATTCATCATCCATCCTTCACCAAGCCCTACCAACATCCGAAGAAGTCGTGAGGAGAGGTTCGTCTGGCGAGTCAAGTAAGATCATACCAACTAGCAATGATTGTTCCTAGATTAATCATGGGCTAGAACCGCTCCAGTTGTTCTAGGGTTATGAAAGTTTTATGAGTTAATTGAATTTCCATGTGTAAACTCCGTACAATACTACTTATAGTTTATTCTATATAAGATTGTGCCTATTTAATTCCTAGTCACGATCGTTTTGTGCATCTTTAACTGTTATGTAAAGTCTGAATACATATCTTAGTTGTTGATTGAGTGCGTTCACTGCTGAGCAGGATTGCATGTTATAATTCTAAGTGAAGGGATTTCGAAGTCTTATTAGAACTATTCTATATATATAATTGTTAATTGAATCGTATTTTATAAGTTGAGTTTTGAGAACCTTGTCAAGCTTATGGTTACGTGGAAGTATGGATTGAATATGAGCGTAAACACTAACCTATTAGAGTGTACATCTTTTACACTTAAGAGTGAGAGTAAATATTTATCTTGTGAGCTAGATGATTTTGTACTCTGAAAGGTATTGTAATCTAGTGATGTTTTGCATGAATGATGCATATGATGCTAGTAATACTTGTGTTCGATTGATGAATTGCATGTGTGAGTATGAATTGTATTAGTAGTTGGTGAATTTTACACTACTACTTGGTTTTGATTTTGTTGCCTCGGGACGAGCAACATGTAAGTTTGGGGGTTTGATGAGTGTATAAATTCACTAGTTTTAAGCCCAGATTTAATAAATGGTTGTAATTCGATGTGAATTGATATACACAGTGGAAAGTCACGAATCAGGTGTCTACAAGGCTATTTGAGCTGATTTTTTATGGAAACGAGTTGGAAGTGATCGGATCCGGAAAGAGAAAGAAACAGGTGTGCGATTCGACCTCGAAGGGGTCGGATTCGACCAAGAAGGAGAGAGTTCGACCAGCACTTCTGGTCAAACTGAGAGTGGAAAAGTGTCGTTCGACCACGATAAGGGAGTTTGACCAAACCACTAGGTCGAACCGTGGTCGAACTAAAAGCCTAAATAGAAGCAGTGCCGGTTCGACTAGGAAGTATTCAGTTCGACAAACATTCTGATTGAATCCGGAATCAGAGGCCAAGTTACACACGGATTTGACCTGGGATTCGACCTGCAGGGAAGAGTTCGACCAACGTGTTTGGTCGAATTGATGTCCGAAAACTTACCAAATTTATATTTTTACACCTTCAGTGCGTGTGTTCACTAAAAAGCCCATCCAAGGCCTGTAAGGAGAGTTTACAAGTATAAAAGAAGAGCTTTCACAGAAGAATAAAAAAGCATGCATCATCCATCCTTCACCAAGCCCTACCACCATCCGAAGGAGTGAGGAAAGGTTCATCTGTCGAGTCAAGTAAGATCATACCAACTAGCCATGATTGTTCCTAGATCAATCATGGGCTAGAACCGCTCTGGTAGTTCTAGGGTTATGAAAGTTTTATGAGTTAATTGAATTTCCATGTGAAAACTCCGTATAACACTACTTGTGGTTTATTCTATATAAGATTGTGCCTATTTAATTCCTAGTCACGATCGTTTTGTGCATCTTTAACTGTTATGTAAAGTCTGAATACATATCTTAGTTATTGATTGAGTGCATTCACTGCTGAGCAGGATTGCATGTTATAATTCTAAGTGAAGGGATTCCGAAGTCTTATTAGAACTATTCTATATAGATAATTGTTAATTGAATCGTATTTGGGTTAATAAGTAGGATTAAGAGTATAATTTTATAGTACCTAAAAATGAAGATCAAATCGGGTTAGAGTACTAAGTTCACGGGAAATAATTGATTATGATAGTACCTAGAAAGGGGGGGTGAAGTATATCTCTTGCTCCGAGGATATTTACACGTGCCATACGCTTGCTTACTTGTGTCTATAGAGTACGCTTGCATGATTTAGTGATGCGTTCATAAACCACAAGGCAGAGTCGGACATCAACACATGGAAAGGAAATTAATAAGTAAAATTGAATTACCTGATGAACTACTCTATTAATTACATGATCACAACCGAAATTTCTCTTTTGCTTGTTATTTATCTTGCTATTTCAATTATATTTTATTTAATTTCATAATCAAACCAAATCCAATTTACCAACATAATCTTAGTTAATTAGAATATAATTGAATTGATAATAATATGTTCCTTGGGTTCGATAATCACTTGGTCGTCTATCGAGACTACAATTGATATCCTTATACTTGAGGATTAATTTGTGTGTTGAGAAAATGCTCATCAAGTTCTTGGCCGTTGCCGGGGATGGCATTAATTATCCATTGATTATTTCTAATTTAATTGAGATTATTATTCTTGTTTTTGATTTCTAATACTTATTTTTCTTAGGTATATGCTCACAAGATCAATGAAAGGTGAATTAGATCCATATAATCCAGAGATCGGAGCATCGTCAAGGAAGAAAAAGAAGAAGAATAAGAACAAGAAAGTTGATCCAACTAAAGCTCTTGATTTAGGAGTTGAAGTTGACGTGCTAAATCCGCAAATGATTGAAGCTGCAACCGAAGTTAATTTGGACGTAGAAGCAATCAACATGGTGGCGGATCTTGATACACTTTCCATCCGAGAAGTCTTTAAGAACAATGGAACAAGCAATGCTGGGTTGTTAGGAGCAAGAGGAACTGGAGCTGATTTTGATTTACACCCTGCTCTTATCACCATGATTGAAAGGAGTCTCTTCTCTGGGGGAACATTCGGAGATCCTTAGCAACATCTGAATAAGTTTCTTGGGTATGCAAGCACACAAAATGATGCAGGAGCTCATGAGGATGCAAGGAAGATTATACTGTTTAAGTTCTCGCTAAATGAAAAGGCGAGAGATTGGTACGATAATATTGATGCTGCTGAATGTGATACATGGGAGAAGTTGAAAGTAAAATTCTTGGAGCGATACATGCCACCTTCAAAGGTGTTCAAGATGAAGCAAGAAATCTCATTTTTCTGTCCATGGCAATGATAAGTTTCATGATGCTTAGGACAGGTTCAAGTACATGCTTCGGAAGTGTCCTCAGCATGGGCTATCTAAAGCTCAATATATCAATATTTTCTACAAAAGGTTGGACTGCGATTCTCGTGTTTTACTTAATGCTTCTTCTAATAGAGCATTGCTAACGAAGTCACCCAATGAGGCTGAAAGGCTTTTTGAAGATATTTTGATGAATTCTAGAGATTGGCCGACTGATAGATTGAGAGGCACTTATGTCCTTGGTAAAGTAGCACAGGTTGAGCATACTAGGTGAAGTCGGGAAGAGATGATGAGATCGTCTCTAGCTTGACTAGCATTAGCAAGCTACTAGAGTCTCAGCAAAAGCAGATCACGGATTTATCTCAGAGAGTACCAATAATGCAGCAGAATGGTGGCTATGAAGGAGCTAGCCAAGAGGAGATCGAGGAGGCAAATTACGCCGTGGGTCAAAGTATTCAAGGAACTAGGTACCCAAATCAAGGAAACCAGAACTATCAAGTGAACTACAACAATCGTGGTCCCCCGAGTGGTTATCAACAACCAAGGAGGCTGGAGTTTTCAATGAGCAATCCGAATAATGCAATGCAGCCTCCTATCGTTGATGATCCTGGAGCTAATGTGGAAGAAAGGAAGCCTGGCTTTGAAGATACTGTGAACATATACATGGCGAGGAATGATGCAAGAGTAGACTGTCTTGAGGCCAAGCTAGAGAAGAAGATTGATGATCATTAAAAGGATTTGTCTACACAAGTAAAGGACCTTACGTTGTTAATGGGGGAGATGGCTGGAAATGTGAATAAATTGACTCAAACTATAGAGAAAGGGAAGCTTCCATCTCAAAGTATTGAGAATCCAAAGTCTTATCACGCCATTACACTGAGGTCTGGAACACAGTATGAGGGATCGACGAAATCAGAATTGAATTCTGAAGCGTCAGAAGCCCAATTCGACCCCGATTCGACTAGACATGTTGGTCGAACTGATCAGTGAAGGTCGAACAGGGCACCTGGGCGACGTCCGGAGGAGTCAGAAGGTCAGTTTGACCACAAACAGATCAATTCGACCAGACCTTCTGGTCAAACTAAGGTCGAACTCCACTGTCCAGAGCACTCTATTTTGTCTAAAGCCCGATTCGACCACGATCGCTTGGATTCGACCAACCCCATTGGTCGAACCGTGGTCGAATTTGGCTGTACGAGGGAGAACGAACTTTTAGGTGTTTAGTTTGACCATTACTCAATGAGTTCGACCACCTACCCAGATCGAACTCTCATGTTCAACGCGGAAAAGCGAGAGCCATGATAGATGTGCAGAAGGGTGAGTTGCGGCTAAGAATGGATAAAGAAGAGGTCCTATTTAACCTTGACAAAGCAATGAAGATGCCAATGGAGATGCAATGTCACAGCATTGATATGGTGGAGGAGATTGTTAATGAAGACATGTCTTTGATTCTCTCTAAGGATCCTCTTGAGACATACTTGATGGAGTCTCTTACTTTTCCCACTACTGAGCTTGATGAACTCTCCAACGAGGTATGTATTGAATTTCTTGAAAACTTACTTGCTTTGGGTGATGACAGGTATGAGTCGACAAGGACCAACATTGAAGAGGTCAAGTGGACTAGGAAGTACTTGCCATTGGATCGAGAGAGTACACCTCAAGAATAGAAGAAAGATGAGTTAAAACCGTTGCCAGAACACTTAAAGTAATGCCTGCCTAGGTGACAATGAAAAATATCCGGTAATTATATCTTCTTCCCTTGATGATGATCAACTTGAGGAATTGTTAGATGTGCTTAGAAAGTATAAATCTGCGATTGGTTGGTCTGTTATTGATTTAAAGGGGATTAGTCCTTCCTATTGCATGCATAGAATAAGTTTGTTAGATGAGGCCAAGAGTAGCATTCAGAATCAGCGGAGGGTGAATCCCGCTATTCAAGAAGTGATTAAGAAGCAAATCCTAACGTGGCTAGATGCAGGAATTATTTATCCTATTAGTGATAGTCCCCATGTGAGTCCATTGCATGTTGTTGCTAAAAAAGGGGGTATGACTATAGTGAAAGCCGAAGATGGTGAGACTTTAGCCACTAGGATTCCTACGGGATGGCGTGTGTGTACGGATTATAGGAAACTGAATGAAAATACATGCAAAGACCATTTTTCCTTTCCTTTCATGGATCAAATGCATGATCGTCTTGCAGGGTATGAGTATTATTGTTTCTTGGATGGGTACTCGGGTTATAATCAAATCATGATTGCACCTGAGGATCAAGAAAAGAATACTTTTACTTGCCCTTATGGAACATTTGCCTTTAGGAAGATGCCTTTTGGATTATGTAATGCACCTGCTACATTTCAGCGTTGCATGATGGCCATATTTGATGGGTTGATAGAAAAGATCATGGATGTGTTTATGGATGATTTTTCTGTATTTGGTTCCTCTTTTGATATTTGTTTATCTAACCTTGCTACTGTTTTGAAGAGAAGCCAAGAAACTAATCTTGTCTTGAATTGGGAGAAGTATCATTTTATGGTAAGAGATGGGGTTGTTCTTGGCCATCATATTTCTGCCAAGGGATTGCAGGTGGATAGAGCTAAGGTGTTGGCAATTGAGAAGCTTCCTCCACCTACTAATGAAAGGGGAGTGCGGTCCTTCCTTTGACACGCCGGTTTTTATAGAAGATTCATAAAAGACTTCTCGAAATACTCCAAGCCCTTATCTCATTTACTTGAAAAGGATGTTCCTTTTGTTTTTGATGAAGAATGTCTAACAGTTTTTCAGGTTTTGAAGGAGGCGCTTATTACTGCACCCATCTTGATCATACCGGATTAGACTCAGCCGTTTGTACTTATGTGTGATGCAAGTGATTTAGCACTTGGAGTGGTGCTTGGGCAGTTAAGAGAAAAGAAGTTCTGCGCAGTAAGACTTTTGATGCTGCAAAAAAGAACTACATGGTGACTGAAAAGGAGTTTCTAGTTGTGGTGTACGCATTCAACAAGTTTCGACAGTATTTGGTTGGCATGAAGATGATAGTGTACACTGATCATTCTGCGATCAGGTACTTGATGGAGAAGAAGGAAACAAAGCCAAGGATCATTAGATGGATTCTTCTTCTGCAGGAATTTGATATGGAGATCCGAGATAAGAAGGGTACCGAGAATGTTTTGGCGGATCACCTATCAAGGTTGGAGACAAGGGAGCACTGTGATGATTCTTTCGATTACATTGAAGAGATGTTCCCTGATGAAAAGATAATGGCAGTGCTTGTTGAAGGAGTTGAAAGAGCATGTGTTGTGGCTGCACAAGGGATGGATTCGGATTATGCGAATTACATTGCCGTAGGTAAAATTCCTAGAGATCTCAATCGATATCAACTTGCGAAATTCAAGAGGGATGTTGAGACATTTATATGGTATGATTTGTTTGTCTACAAGATATGTACGGATTCCATTATCCATAGGTGTGTGCCCGAGATGGAGATGGAGAGTGTACTTGATTTTTGTCATGCACAACCTAACGGGGGGCACTTCGGAGCTCAAAAGATTGCAGCGAAGGTACTTCAATCTGCTCTTTGTTGGCCGACCTTGTTTAAAGATTGTGAACCCTATGTGGTGACATGTGATAGATGTCAAAGGATGGGGAACATAAGTCAACGAGATGAGATGCCACTTCAGCCAAGCATTGTTGTTGAGATCTTTGATGTATGGGGGATCGATTTTATGGGGCCTTTTCCCCCATCTAATGGATTTCTTTACATCCTTTTAGCAATGGATTATGTATCAAAGTGGGTGGAAGTCATTCCCACTCGCGTGAATGATTCAAGGACTGTTTTATCTTTCTTGAAGAAATATATCTTTGCCCGCTATGGAGTTCCTAGAGCACTAGTGAGTGATGGAGGGTCTCACTTTGTCAACAAGCTTCTTGAAAAGGTGCTTAAGGATTATGGAGTCAAGCATAGGGTCACTACACCCTATCACCCTCAAGCGAATGGGCAAGATGAAGTCTCCAACCGGCAAGTGAAGCAAATTTTGGAGAAGGTAGTCGGAACCAATAGGAAGGATTGGGCTATGAAGCTTGATGATAATTTATGGGGGTTCCAGACTGCTTACAAGACGGTGTTGGATATGTCACCGTATCAAATCGTCTATGGAAAGCTGTGCCACTTACCCGTAGAGATTCAACACAAAGCTTTTTGGGCTTTGATGAGTTTGAACTTGTCTAAGAAGGATCAAAAGGAGTTGAGGTTGACTCATATTAATCAATTGGATGAGTTTAGAAATTGAACTTACAAGAACTCAGAGATCTATAAGGAGAGAATGAAGAAATGTCATGATTCAAAGATCTCATATAAGGAGTTCAAGCAAGGTGATGAGGTATTACTTTTTAACTCGCGTTTGAAGCTTTTCGCAGAAAAATTGAAATCAAAGTGGATGGGGCCATTCATTATCCATAGAGCCTGCGGAGGAGGGAGTTTTGAGCTTATGGACAAATATGGGGATATTATCATGGCGAATGGGCATCGATTGAAGTATTACAAGTCGCCGGATGATGCTTGCGTCATCTTTGAGGATACCTTGCACTAGATTGGTACCGTCGTTCCTCTCTGACGTTAAACATGAGCGCCTCTTGGGGGCTTTCCCTCCCGTTTTATTGCTTTATTATTTCTTTTGTGTGGGTAAGAAATTTTTTATATTCGATGTGCTTAATTATCGGCAATTACATCTCTTTGCAAACTTAGTTTCACTATAGTTTCTACTAAGTTTTGGGGGGGTGATGTACTTACCTCATTGAAGCGCTGAGAGTATAATCTTTTCTTTGTAACGTTTGTTAGGGGAGTTGAATTTTTGCAGCATATCAAAACTTTTATCGATTGCGGTGTGTCAATTTTTTGTAATTTACCTAATGTTTTGTAGTGTTTGGTGTTGTTTTTTAGTATTATATGTTGAGTTACTCATGGATGTCAAGTTTAAGATTGATTCTCGAACTAGTTTTGATCTATTTTGGTACCTAATGTTCGTTTTTGAGCTTAAAGTGTGCAGGGGAAGAAGAAAATTTGAGTTTGGAGCATCAGGAGGTGAGTTCGACCAGACATGCAGGTCGAACGCGCGAGCCTGGTCGAACTGGAGATCAGAGATTTTGTTACAGGTTGATTTGACCAAGTAGAGGAGAGTTCGACCAGGGGTTCGACCAAAGATGGAAGTCAAACTGGAAATCAAAGAGTTGTACAGATGGGTTTGACCAAAACGTGATCGGTTCGACCAAGCAGCTTGGTCGAATGGCGAATCTGAAAGTTTTGAACAGTCGAGTTTGACCACGACTAAAGAGTTTGACCAAAGCACTTGGTCGAAGGTGGTCGAATAGCGATGATGGATTGTTAAATAAGGGAGTTCAACCATGGATTCGACCACTTCAATCCAATTTGACTACTTGGATTGGTCAAATCGAGCCAGGTAAGTTGATTTTAACCCCAATTTTCATATTCATTCGATATATTGATATATTTGGATGTTAGATTGAGAGGTGATGATTGATACTTGAGGGTAGTTATACTTGGATGAATTGTATTGCTATAAGGGTTCTTGGTATGATGCATTCGTATATTACATGTGTTAATTTTTACTGATTAGAAGCATGTATGCTTGATAAGTATGTGAATTTACTGTGAAATTAATCTTGGTTATTTACTTTGAGGAGTACTTAGGAATCTATTTACCCATGTGAGAATTTGAGCCATTTAAATCATGCTGATTCATGATAGTTTATTCTTGAGAGAATCGTTCGTATGACCGTATTCTAGAACTTGGCTTGGCGTCTTGTGTGAAACTTATGATTGAGGAATTTCTATGACATGATCTTAGGCCGTTATTGTGTAATCAAGTCACTTAGCCAAAATTTTAACTTACCTGTGAATATATGTATCATTGTAAGCCCTTTTGAGCCTTAAAAAGCTTTTCTTTAGTAAGCCTTGATAAAAAGCCTTATTAAACCTTTACTTGAGCCTTGTTGAATATCCTATTCATTAGTAGAGAGTTGAGGTGCATAAGAGCTTGAAAGAATGAAAAGGTAGAAGCTTGGTATAGAATTATGAACAGAAAGAAGTATGGTTAAATCTTGTCTAGGGGTACTGCCTGAAACTGCTACCCAGCCTGCTTAGAAGGGTAGTGCCCGAAATTGGTGCCCTTGCTCATTGAAGAAAGATGATGTTGATGCTTGGAGAAAGAAGGAGAATCAAATTATGAAGTTTATGAGAAGAAGATGGAGAAACAAATGAAGATATATGACGAAAAACAAAACTCCAAGGTAATTATCTACTAGTGAATTAGTCACTTTACCTAAATTCTCCTACCTTTACCAAAGAGACAACATTACAACCCAAAAGCAAGTCCTTTGTGATCCTAGTAAGGAATTGATTATAAGTTGAGTTTTGAGAACCTTGTCAAGCTTATGGTTACGTGGAAGTATGGATTGAATATGAGCGTAAACACTAACCTGTTAGAGTGTACATCTTTTACACTTAAGAGTGAGAGTAAATATTTATCTTGTGAGCTAGATGATTTTGTACTCCGAAAGGTATTGTAATCGAGTGATGTTTTGCATGAATGATGCATATGATGCTAGTAATACTTGTGTTCGATTGATGAATTGCATGTGTGAGTATGAATTGTATTAGTAGTTGGTGAATTTTACACTACTCCTTGGTTTTGATTTTGTTGCCTCGGGACGAGCAACATGTAAGTTTGGGGGTTTGATGAGTATGTAAATTCACTAGTTTTAAGCCCGGATTCGTGTGTTTATGGTGTAATAAATGGTTGTAATTCGATGTGAATCGATATACACAATGGAAAGTCACGAATCAGGTGTCTACAAGGCTATTTGAGCTGATTTTTGATGGAAATGAGTTGGAAGTGATCGGATCCGGAAAGAGAAAGAAACAGGTGTGTGATTCGACCACGAAGGGGTCGGATTCGACCAAGAAGGAGAGAGTTCGACCAGCACTTCTGGTCGAACTGAGAACGGAAAAGTGTCGTTCGACCACAATTAGGGAGTTTGACCAAACCACTTGGTCGAACCGTGGTCGAACTAAAAGCCTAAATAGAAGCAGTGCCGGTTCGACTAGGAAGTATTCGTTTGACAAACATTCTGATTGAATCCGGAATCAGAGGCCAAGTTACAGATGGATTCGACCTGCAGGGAAGAGTTTGACCAATGTATTAGGTCGAATTGATGTCCGAAAACTTACCAAATTCATATTTTTACACCTTCAGTGCGTGTGTTCACTCAAAAACCCCATCCAAGGCCCGTAAGGAGAGTTTACAAGTATAAAAGAAGAGCTTTCACAGAAGAATAAAAAAGCATGCATCATCCATCCTTCACCAAGCCCTACCACCATCCGAAGGAGTCGTGAGGAGAGGTTCATCTGGCGAGTCAAGTAAGATCATACCAACTAGCCATGATTGTTCCTAGATCAATCATGGGCTAGAACCGCTCTGGTAGTTCTAGGGTTATGAAAGTTTTATGAGTTAATTGAATTTCCATGTGTAAACTCCGTACAACACTACTTGTGGTTTATTCTATATAAGATTGTGCCTATTTAATTCCTAGTCACAATCGTTTTGTGCATCTTTAACTGTTATGTAAAGTCTGAATACATATCTTAGTTGTTGATTGAGTGCGTTCACTGCTGAGCAGGATTGCATGTTATAATTCTAAGTGAAAGGATTCTGAAGTCTTATTAGAACTATTCTATATAGATAATTGTTAATTGAATCGTATTTGGGTTAATAAGTAGGATTAAGAGTATAACTTTATAGTACCTAAAAATGAAGATCAAATCGGGTTAGAGTACTAAGTGCACGGGAAATAATTGATTATGATAGTACCTAGAAAGGGGGGTGAAGTATATTTCTTGCTCTGAGGATATTTACACGTGTCATACGCTTGCTTAATTGTGTCTATATAGTACGCTTGCATGGTTTAGTGATGCGTCTATAAACCACAAGACAGAGTCAGACATCAACACAAGGAAAGGAAATTAATAAATAAAACTGGATTACTTAATGAACTACTCTATTAATTACTTGATCACAATCGAAATTTCTCTTTTGCTTGTTATTTATCTTTCTATTTCAATTATATGTTATTTAATTTCATAATCAAACCAAATCCAATCTACCAACATAATCTTAGTTAATTAGAATATAATTAAATTGATAATAATATGTCCCTTGGGTTCGATAATCACTTGGTCGCCAATCGAGACTACAATTAATATCCTTATACTTGAGGATTAATTTGTGTGTTGAGAAAACGCTCATCAACATTGAATAAATAATTCATTTTCTTATGAGTTAATTAAGAATATACAATATATAATGCATTATATATTCAATGTTTAAAGATTCTTTATCTCGTCTTTGATCAAAAGATTGAATAAAGAACTTGTTTCCTTATGAGTTAAGTAAGATTATACAACATATATTGCATGATAGATTCGACGTTTAAAGACTCATTATCTCGTATTTGATTGAATCCTTGAATAAATAACTAGTTTTCTTATGTGTTAACTAAGATTATACAACATATAATGCGTGATATATTTGACGTTTAAAGACTTATTATCTTGTCTTTGATTGAAATATTGAACAAAGAACTCGTTTTCTTACGAGTTAAATAATATTATACAACATATATTGTGCAATAGATTAGACATTTAAGGACTTATTATCTCATTTTTGATTGAAACATTGAATAAATAATTCGTTTGCTTATGAGTTATGTAAGATTATACAAAATATAATGCGTAATATATTCGATGTTTAAAGATTCATTTTCTTGTCTTTGATTAAAACATTGATAAAGAAATTGTTTCCTTATGAGTTAAGTAAGATTATACATCATATATTGCACGATAGATTTGACGTTTATGGACTCATTATCTCATATTCGATTGAATATTTGAATAAATCTCTAGTTTCCTTATGAGTTAAGTAAGATTTTACAACATATAATGTGTGATATATTCGACGTTTAAAGACTTATTATCTTGTCTTTGATTGTAACATTGAATAAAAAACTCATTTCCTTATGAGTTAAGTAATATTATACAACATATATTGCGCGATATTTTCGACGTTTAAAGACTCATTATCTCTTCTTTGATTGAAACATTGAATAAAGAACTCGTTTTCTTATGAGTTAAGTATGATTATACAACATATATTGTGCGATATATTCGACGTTTAAAGACTCATTATCTAGCATTTGATTGAATCCTTGAATAAATAACTAGTTTTCTTATGAGTTAACTAAGATTATACAACATATAAGGCGTGATATATTCGACATTTAAAGACTTATTATCTTATCTTTGATTGAAACATTGAATAAAGAACTCGTTTCCTTATGAGTGAAATAATATTATACAACATATATTGCGCAATAGATTCAACATTTAAAGACTCATTATCTCGTCTTTGATTGAAACATTGAATAAATAATTCGTTTGCTTATTAGTTATGTAAGATTATACAACATATAATGCATAATATATTCGACGTTTAAAGACACATTATCTCATCTTCGATTGAAACATTGAATAAATAACTCGTTTCCATATGAGTTAAGTAATATTATACAACATATATTGTGTGATAGATTTGACGTATAAAGACTCTTTATATCATCTTCGATTGAGACATTGAATAAAGAACTCGTTTTACTTATGAGTTAAGTGAGATTATACAATATATGTTGCAAGATAGATTCGATGTTTAAATACTCAATATCTTGTCTTTGATTGAAATATTGAATAAATATTCTTTTCCTTATAAGTTAAGTAAGATTATACAACACATAATGTGTAATATATTTGATGTTTAAAGATTCATTATCTCTTCTTTGATTAAAACATTGAATAAAGAACTTGTTTCCTTATGAGTTAAGTAAGATTATACAACATATATTACACGATAGATTCGACATTAAAGACTCATTATCTCGTCTTTGATTGAAACATTGAATAAAGAACTCATTTCCTTATGAGTTAAGTAAGATAATACAATAGATATTGCGCGATTAAATTGACGTTTAAAGACTCATTATCTCATCTTTGATTGAAATAGTGAATAAATAACTCGTTTCCTTATGAGTTAAGAAAGATTATATAATATATAAAGCGTAATATATTAGACATTTAAAGACTCATTATCTCGTCTTTGATTGAAATAGTGAATAAATAACTCATTTCCTTATGAGTTAAGTAAGATTATACAACATATAAAGCATAATATATTCGACATTTAAAGACTCGTCGTCTCGTCTTTGATAAAAACATTGAATAAAGAACTCATTTCCTTATGAGTTAAGTAAGATTAGACAACATATATTAGACGATAGATTTGACGTTTAAAGACTCATTATCTAGATTGGATGATTAATCCTAGAAGTGTGATCAAGTAAAGACGAATGTACCTTTTCTAGGTGTTTTTTTTATACTTGTAATATTTCTTGTAACACTTTCAGAGCTAGGTACTTCTCATACTTAGATTTTTTAATAAAATTGATATTTTTCCTGATAAAAAAAAATTCGTTTGCTTATGAGTTATGTAAGATTATACAACATATAATGCGTAATATATTCGACGTTTAAAGACTCATTATCTCATCTTTGATTTAAACATTGAAAAAATAACTCGGTTCCTTATGAGTTAAGTAATATTATACAACATATATTGCGCGATAGATTCGAAGTATTAAGACTCAATATCTCATCTTCGATTTAAACATTGAATAAAGAACTAGTTTCCTTATGAGTTAAGTAAGATTATACAACATATATTGCGCGATAGATTCGATGTTTAAAGACTCATTATCTTGTCATGTATTGAAACATTAAATAAATAATTCGTTTCCTTATAAGTTAAGTAAGATTACACAACGTATAATGCGTAATATATTCGACGTTAAAGATTCATTATCTCGTCTTTGATTAAAATATTGAATAAAGAACTTGTTTCCTTATGAGTTAAGTAAGATTATACAATATATATTGCGCGATAGATTCGACATTTAAAGACTCATTATATCGTCTTTGATTGAAACATTGAATAAACAATTCGTTTGCTCGTGAGTTATGTAAGATTATACAACATATAATGCGTAATATATTCGATGTTTAAAGATTCATTATCTCATCTTTGATTAAAATATTGAATAAAGAAATTGTTTCCTTATGAGTTAAGTAAGATTATACATCATATATTGCACGATAGATTCGACGTTTAAGAACTCATAATCTCATATTTGATTAAATACTTGAATAAATAACTAGTTTCCTTATGAGTTAAGTAAGATTTTACAACATATAATGCGTGATATATTCGACGTTTAAAGACTTATTATCTTGTCTTTGATTGTAACATTGAATAAAGAACTTGTTTCCTTATGAGTTAAGTGATATTATATGTAATATCCCGATATTTTTATGTATTCTTAATCATGATAAATATTTTTATTTAAAGTCTATTAAACTTTTAGTTATTCTAAAAGAGCTTTACTTTAAATCTTTTTCACTTCATATTAATAAATATATAGTGTAAGAAATGGATCTGTTCTTTTAAAAAAAAATCATTTTCTCCATCGCTGTTAGGGTTTAAGAAAGAAAGAGCAGAAATACAGTTTTCTTCATTTTCTCCCCTATGAAAAATGCACACGCAACACACACGAAACCCAGATATTTCAATCATCAAAAAAATCCATGGAAACGAGATTTTCAGATTTCATCCAAATTACACATTCAAGGTAACTCATTCTTAAAATTTCAAAACTGTATCTATTTATTTCCAATGGATACGAAATTTTTATATGTTGTGTAATACTGAGTTTTTGACTTGTATTTAAAATTTTATGATTTTTAGAGTTATATTTTAATTTATATAAAATTTATACATATGTCTGCAGAATCTGAAATTTTATGGATACGTGACTAGAAAATTCGAATTATATACTTATACCTTTTCAAACGATCTGAATTTTGGATATGTTATGAATCATGAAGGTTTTGGTGTTATGTAAAAGTTTCAAGCTGAAATAACGATTATATTATTTTATATTAAATTTTCAATATTTCTGATCATGCTGTCAAATATGTTATGTTTTCTATATATAAATTATAAAGCATATTTAAAGAGCTCTAAAAATCTTTATTTTCGTATATGTTATACTTTGTTGTGTTATTGGTAATCTGTGATAAATTTAAGTCATTTTAAGTACTGTATTATTTGATACAAATTTTACAATATTAGTACATTCAGTTTAGATCATGAAATTACTACTTATTTGAAATTACTAATAAAATATTTAGACATCTTCAAACATCATGATATTTTTATATATTTTATATTACAGTGTTTATGATTTACAATAAAAATATCCTATTGAATAAATGAGTAAATTATTTTAAATTAAATGTATACCGATTTTTATATATTAACTGTTATGTACTTTGATTTCAATTTTACTATCTCAAAACCCTTTTAAATGACCTCAAATTATTATGATTTTATTATATGTCATATCCTACGTGGTTTTAAACATAAAATAATATTTTTAATAATTTTGAGAATATGTATGATTTTATATTGATTTTATATCACAACAATATCTGATCCATCCAAACTTCTTCTTTCTGATTTGAAATTATGAAATAAATACTTTAACAAATCTAAATAATCTGATTTTCATATATATCATATATTTTAAGATTTCAAATCTACTGTGTAATTTTCACATTCATAGATGTTATATAATATTTATTATAAATATTTTATTGCTGCTTAAATTGTTTCAAGATTATTTTATCTTAATTTTTTAAAATATAAAAATCATATTTACTGATCCTTAAAAATCATTATTTTTGGATATGTTGTATATTACTGTATATTTTATATTTCATATGATTTTCTTATGATTTCATTGTTTAAATTTAAACATATTAAATTATTATCAGTGACTATGAGAAATTCCAGCTTTTACTACAACCACTTTGAAAATCCAAAACATAGAGGTTTACACCTTATTATTTTATTAAATTTGGATATGTTCTTTCTATCACAAAAGATTAAATGTATATTATATTTTGGACTAATCATATTTTTATTTTATCAGTTATAATAATTATCTATACATTGACTTTTAATCAAACCATTCATAGTAAATTCTTTTAATCTCTCTTATTTCAAATATTGAAGTTACACTTCCATTATTTTATAAAGATTTAAACTCATTATCTTATTTCTATTTTAAGTTTGCATATTAATCTGAGATAAGTATAGTTTGATGATAGATGAAAGTTATAACAAGACACGGATCATCATACGCATTCAAGTGCATCCATTCATCATCAACATTCATTCCAGGTGGGGAAATCTAAACTTTGTCTATCGTATGTACTTATGTGTTTACATTGGTAAGTTATTGCTTGCATCACAGTCATAGAGTATTACTCGTAGTACTGTCCACGGACATAGAGTATTCGTAATACTATTCATAGACATATAGCCAGGGACCGCGTTATGGGTCCGGGACTGATAAAAAGGTCCTCGAGAATACTTGGATTGTAAAAGGTCCTTGGAAGGCTCGCCGTGCTAATACATTTATTTAAGTCAGGACACTTTCAGGTGTCGGGGTTTTAAGTAATCCTCGGGTAACGCCCGCCGTACTTCATGATCGATCATTCACAGACATGTTCACAGAAAGGTTATATCTGTTAGTTGTGATTTATTGATGTTTATACGTGAGTTATATATTGTAGACAAGTGTTTTCCCACTGAGCTGTAGTTTGCTCATCCCATCATATAAACATTTTACAGATTAAAGGAGATGGAGTATGGAGAGAGACGATGGGTGATAAAGCAATTATTTGGTATTTGTTTGGCTTTATTGTTTCATTTTTTATATACATTAACATGTTTATCATGATAAACTCATTTAATAGTTACTTAATAGTAAGAGCTTCCTTATTGTTATTTCATTAGAGGTGATTCAATTTAATGAGAATCTTTTAATGTATTTACGTCTACTTTAAATAAAGTGCTTACTGTTCAATTTCATGATAATTTATTTTTGAAAGAAAGTTCTCATTTTAACTATGCTATGAAATGTGGTTCACTTTTAATTATTGTTCTTTTAATTTTAAATTTCGCTGCAAACAATTTTATATGTCCCTAAAATTTCTGAGTCTATTTTAATTAAATCTTATTGGTTCTAAAATTTTCTCTTAAAAGGTTATTTACGTTTTTATGATAAAGTGGGTCATTTCATTATACAACATATATTGCGCGATATTTTCGACGTTTAAAGACTCATTATCTCTTCTTTCATTGAAACATTGAAAAAAGAACTCGTTTCCTTATGAGTTAAGTATGATTATACAACATATATTGTGCGATATATTTGACGTTTAAAGACTCATTATCTCGTCTTTTATTGAAACATTGAATAGATAACTCATTTCCTTATAAGTTAAGTAAGATTATACAACATATTATGTGATAGATTCGACGTTTAAAGACTCATTATCTCGTCTTTTATTGAAACATTGAATAGATAACTCGTTTTCTTATGAGTTATGTAAGATTATAAAATATATAATGCGTGATATATTCAACATTTAAAGACTTATTATCTTGTCTTTGATTGAAACATTGAAAAAAGAACTCGTTTTCTTATGAGTTAATTAATATTATGCAACATATATTGCGCGATAGATTCGACGGTTAAAGACTCATTATCTCGTCTTTGATTGAAACATTGAATAAACAACTTGTTTCCTTTTGAGTTAAGTAAGATTTTACAACATATAATGAGTTATATATTCGACGTTTAAAGACTTATTATCTTGTCTTTGATTGTAACATTGAATAAAGAACTTATTTCCTTATGAGTTAAGTGATATTATACAACATATATTGCACGATATTTTCGACATTTAAAGACTCATTATCTCTTCTTTGATTGAAACATTGAATAAATAACTCGTTTCCTTATGAGTTAAGTATGATTATACAACATATATTGTGCGATATATTTGACGTTTAAAAACTCATTATCTCATCTTTTATTAAAATATTGAATAAATAACTCGTTTCCTTATAAGTTAAGTAAGATTATACAACATATTGTGCGATAGATTCTATGTTTAAAAACTCATTATCTCGTCTTTTATTGAAACATTGAATAGATAACTCGTTTTCTTATGAGTTATGTAAGATTATACAACATATAATGCGTGATATATTCAACATTTAAAGACTTATTATCTTGTCTTTGATTGAAACATTGAATAAAGAACTCGTTTTCTTATGAGTTAATTAATATTATGCAACATATATTGCGCGATAGATTCGACGGTTAAAGACTCATTATCTCGTCTTTGATTGAAACATTAAATAAATAATTCGTTTCCTTATGAGTTAAGTAAGATTACACAACATATAATGCGTAATATATTCGACGTTAAAGATTCATTATCTTGTCTTTGATTAAAACATTGAATAAAGAACTTGTTTCCTTATGAGTTAAGTAACATTATACAATATATTGCGCGATAGATTCGACATTTAAAGACTCATTATCTCGTATTTGATTGAAACTTTGAATAAATAACTAGTTTCATTATGAGTTAAATATGATTATACAACATATAATGCGTGATATATTCGTCGTTTAAAGACTTATTATCTTGTTTTTGATTGAAATATTGAATAAAGAACTCATTTTCTTATGAGTTAAGCAATATTATACAACATATATTGCGTAATAGATTCGACGTTTAAAAACTCATTATCTCATCTTTGATAGGAACACTGAATAAAGAACTCGTTTCCTTATGAGTTAAGTAAGATAATACAACATATATTGCGCGATAGAATAGACGTTCAAAAACTCATTATTTCTTCTTTGATTGAAATACTAAATAAATAACTCATTTTCTTATGTGTTAAGTAAGATTATACAACATATAATGCATAATATATTCGATGTTTAAACACTCATTATCTAGTCATTGATTAAAACATTGAATAAAGAACTCGTTTCCTTATGAGTTAAGTAAGATGATACAACATATACTGCACTATAGATTCGATGTTTAAACACTCAGTATCTCATCTTTAATGGAACATTGAATAGATAACTCATTTCTTATGAGTTATGTAAGATTATACAATATATAATGCGTGATATATTCGACATTTAAAGACTTATTGTCATGTCTTTGATTGAAACATTAAATAAAGAACTCGTTTTCTTATGAGTTAAGTAATATTATGCAACATATATTGCATGATAGATTCGATGTTTAAAGACTCATTATCTCGTCTTGGATTGAAACATGGAATATAATACATGTTTTCTTATGATTTAAGTATGATTACACAAAATATAATGCGTATTATATTTGATGCTTAAAGACTTTTTATCTCGTCTTCAATAGATACATCGAATAAAGAATTCATTTCCTCATGAGTTAAGTAAGATTATACAACATATATTACGTTATAGATTCAACGTTTAAATACTCATTATCTCGTCTGTGATTGAAACATTGAATAAATAATTCATTTTCTTATGAGTTAAGTAAGAATATACAACATATAATGCGTAATATATTCGATGTTTAAAGTTTCTTTATCTCGTCTTTGATCAAAACATTGAATAAAGAACTTTTTTCCTCATGAGTTAAGTAAGATTATACAACATATATTGCGTGTTAGATTCGACGTTTAAAGACTCATTATCTCGTATTTGATTAAATTCTTGAATAAATAACTAGTTTTCTTATGAGTTAATTAAGATTATACAACATATAATGCATGATATATTCGACGTTTAAGACATATTATATTATCTTTGATTGAAATATTGAATAAAGAACTCGTTTCCTTATGAGTTAAGTAATATAATACAACATATAATGCGTAATATATTCAACATTTAAACACTCATTATCTCGTCTTTGATTAAAATATTGAATAAAGAACTCATTTTCTTATGAGCTAAGTAAGATTATGCAACATATGTTGCGCAATAGATTCAACGTTTAAAGACTCATTATCTCGTCTTTGATTGAAAAATTAAAAAGATAACTCGTTTTCTTATGAGTTATGTAAGATTATACAATACATAATGCATGATATATTCGACATTTAATGACTTATTATCATGTCATTGACTGAAACATTAAATAAAGAACTCGTTTTCTTATGTGTTAAGTAATATTATGCAACATATATTGCGTGATACATTCGACGTTTAAAGACTTATTATCTCGTCTTTGATTGAAACATTGAATAAAAAACTCGTTTCATTATGAGTTAAGTATGATCTCACAACATATAATGCACATTATATTTTATGTTTAAAGACTTATTATCTCGTCTTCAATTGAAACATTGAATAAAGAACTCATTTCCTTATGAGTTAAGTAAGATTATGTAGCATATATTGCGTTACAGATAAAACGTTTAAATGCTCATTATCTCATCTGTGATTGAAATATTGAATAAATAATTAATTTTCCTTAGGAGTTAAGTAAGAATATACAACATATAATGCGTTATATATTCGATGTTTAAAGATTCTTTATCTCGTCTTTGATCAAAACATTGAATAAAGAACTTGTTTCCTTATGAGTTAAGTAAGATTATACAACATATATTGCGTGATAGATTCTACATTTAAAGACTCATTATCTCGTATTTGATTGAATACTTGAATAAATAACTAGTTTTCCTATGAGTTAACTAAGATTATACAACATATAATGCGTGATATATTCTACATTTAAAGATTTATTATCTTGTCTTTGATTGAAATATTGAATACAGAATTCGTTTCCTTATGAGTTAAATAATATTATACAACATATATTGCGCAATAGATTCGACATTTAAAGACTCATTATCTCGTCTTTGATTGAAACATTGAATAAACAATTTGTTTGCTTATGAGTTATGTAAGATTATACAACATATAATGCTTAATATATTCGATGTTTAAAGATTCATTATCTCATCTTTGATTAAAACATTGAATAAAGAAATTATTTTCTTATGAGTTAAGTAAGATTATACATCATATATTGCATGATAGATTCGACGTTTAAGAACTCATAATCTCATATTTGATTGAATACTTGAATAAATAACTAGTTTCCTTATGAGTTAAGTAAGATTTTACAACATATAATGCGTGATATATTCGACATTTAAAGACTTATTATCTTGTCTTTGATTGTAACATCGAATAACGAACTTGTTTCCTTATGAGTTAAGTGATATTATACAACATATATTGCGCGATATTTTCGACGTTTAAGGACTCATTATCTCTTCTTTGATTGAAACATTGAATAAAGAACTCATTTCCTAATGAGTTAAGTATGATTATACAACATATATTGTGCGATATATTTGACGTTTAAAAACTCATTATCTCGTCTTTTATTGAAATATTGAATAGATAACTCATTTTCTTATAAGTTAAGTAAGATTATACAACATATTGTGCGATAGATTCGACGATTAAAGACTCATTATCTCATCATTTATTGAAATATTGAATAGATAACTCGTTTCCTTATGAGTTATGTAAGATTATACAACATATAATGAGTGATATATTCAACATTTAAAGACTTATTATCTTGTCTTTGATTGAAACATTGAATAAAGAACTCGTTTTCTTATGAGTTAATTAATATTATGCAACATATATTGCGCGATAGATTCGATGGTTAAAGACTCATTATCTCGTCTTTGATTGAAACATTGAATAAAAAACTTGTTTTCTTATGAGTTAAGTAAGATTTTACAACATATAATGCGTGATATATTCGACGTTTAAAGACTTATTATCTTATCTTTGATTATAACATTGAATAAAGAACTTGTTTCCTTATGAGTTAAGTGATATTATACAACATATATTGCACGATATTTTCGATGTTTAAAGACTCATTATCTCTTCTTTGATTGAAACATTGAATAAAGAACTCGTTTCCTTATGAGTTAGGTATGATTATACAATATATATTGTGCGATATATTTGAAGTTTAATGACTCATTATCTCGTCTTTTATTGAAACACTGAATAGATAACTCGTTTTCTTATAAGTTAAGTAAGATTATACAACATATTGTGCGATAGATTCGACGTTTAAAGACTCATTATCTCGTCTTTTATTGAAACATTGAATAGATAACTCGTTTCCTTATGAGTTAAGTAAGATTATACAACATATAATGCGTGATATATTCAACATTTAGAGACTTATTATCTTGTCTTTGATTGAAACATTGAATAAAGCACTCATTTTCTTATGAGTTAATTAATATTATGCAACATATATTGCGTGATTGATTCGACAGTTAAAGACTCATTATCTCGTCTTTTATTGAAACATTGAACAAACAACTTGTTTCCTTATGAGTTAAGTAAGATTATACAACATATAATGTGTAATATATACGACGTTTAAAGACTAATTATCTCGTCTTCGATTAAAACATTGAACAAATAAATCGTTTCCTTATGAGTTATGTAAAATTATACAACATATATTGTATGATAGATTCAACGTTTAAAGACTAATTATCTCATCTTTGATTGAAACATTGAATAAAGAGCTCGGTTCCTTATGAGTTAAGTAAGATTATACAACATATAATGTGTAATATATTCGACGTTTAAAGATTCATTATTTCGTCTTTGATTAAAACATTGAATAAAGAACTCATTTCCTTATGAGTTAAGTAAGATTATACAACATATATTGCGTGATAGATTCGACGTATAAAGACTCATTATCTCGTATTTGATTGAATCCTTGAATAAATAACTAGTTTCCTTATTAGTTACTTAAGATTATAGAATATATAATGCATGATGTATTCGACATTTAAAGACTTATTATCTTGTCTTTTATTGAAACTTTGAATAAAGAACTCTTTTCCTAATGAGTTAAATAATATTATACAACATATAATGTGCGATAGATTCGACGTTCAAAGACTCATTATCTCGTCTTTGATTGAAACATTAAATAAATAACTCGTTTTCTTATAAGTTAAGTAATATTATACAACATATATTGCGCGATAGATTTGACATTTAAAGACTCATTATCTCGTCTTTGATTGAAACATTGAATAAAGAACTCATTTCCTTATGAGTTAAGTAAGATAATACAACATATATTACACGAAAGATTTGACATTTAAAGACTCATTATCTCATCTTTGACTGAAACATTGAATAAATAATTCATTTGCTTATGAGTTATGTAAGATTATACAATATATAATGCATAATATATTCGACATTTAAAGACTCATTATCTCATCTTTGATTGAAACATTGAATAAACAACCTGTTTCCTTATGAGTTTAGTAATATTATACATCATATATTGTGCGATAGATTTGACGTATAAAGACTCATTATCTCATCTTCGATTGAGACATTGAGTAAAGAACTCTTTTCCTTATGACTTAAGTAAGATTATACAACATATATTGCGCGATAGATTCGATGTTTAAAGATTCATCATCTTTTTTATTGAAACATTGAATAAATAATTCGTTTCCTTATGAGTTAAGTAAGATTATACAATATATAATGCGTAATATATTCGACGCTTAAAGATTCATTATCTCGTCTTTGATTAAAATATTGAATAAAGAACTTGTTTCCTTATGAGTTAAGTAAGATTATACAATATATATTGCGTGATAGATTCGATGTTTAACGACTCATTATCTCGTATTTGATTGAATCCTTGAATAAATAACTAGTTTACTTATGAGTTTTGAAAATCATTGGAAGCCCTGTTGAGCCTTTAAGCTTTTTCTTTTGCAAGCCTTTAATAAAAAGCCCCTTATTTTACCTTTTACTTGAGCCTTAATTACCCTATTTACTAGTAAAAAGTTGAGGTGAATAAGTTTCTAGTGAAGAATAAAAATCAAAAAGGAAGAGAAGTTTGGTGTAAGTGAAGAAAAGAATTCATGGTTAAATCTTGTTTGGGGGTCGTGTTCGAAACTTGTACCCCATCTGTTATGAAGGGTAATGACTGAAACTGGTACCTTTTTGTATAAAGAAGAAGAATGTTTCTTCCAAGTAAAGAAGGAGAAAAGAATAATCAAAAAGTTCATCAGAATGAAGATGGAGGAAAAAGAAAGAAGTTGTTTGATGAAAAGCAAAGCTTCAAAGTAATTCTCTATTAGTGAATTAGTCACTTTGCCTATATTTTCCTACCTTTAACAAAGAGCCAACATTACAACCCAAAAATTTGTCCTTTGTGATCAAAAGACATGAAAATTGAGGTCCCGTTCGACCAAAATTGAGCCGTTCGACCAAGACTATTTTGGTTGAATAATGGTCGAACGGGCGAGATATGGAGATTCAGTGCACAGGTGTGTTGTTCGACCACCATTCGACCAAATTGGAGTTGTTTGACCAGTGCTATCTTGGTCGAACGGAGTCGCACAAGTCCAGATCTGTACGGTTTTATACCCCAGTGCATGTATCTGCGTGTTTTCATCAAAAAAGCCCAGTAAAGGTCCATTGAAAGATTTTACTAATATAAAAGAAATGCAGTTTACATCTAAAAAGAAATCTGGATCCATACCACATAACAACAAAACCCTACCATCATCCGGACGAGCTATAGAGATTCGTTTGTCGAATCAAGTGGAGAACTAAGAGGAAGATTCAAGACGGAAAATGATGTGATGACTACCATATCTAGGGTTTCCTTCGTTTCTTAATTTATCTTTTAATTTTCCAAGTCTTATGGGTAAGATCTATCCAAACACCATGATTGTTCTTTGAAACATCATGGGCTAGAACCGCTTCGGTAGTTCTAGGGTTTATTAAGGTTTTACAAGTTAATTGAACTTTCGTGTGTATCCTTCGTACAACAATACTTGTGGTTTATTTTATATATGATTTTGCTTTCTTAATTCATATTCATGGTCATATTGTGCATCTTCAACTGTTATTTAGAGTCTGAATACATATCTTGGTTGTTGATTGAGTGCCTTCATCGCTGAGCATGATTCCATGTTATGATTCTAAGTGAGGGGACTTCGAATCTTCATTAGAACTATCATATATGAATATTTGTTAATTGAATTTAATTCGGGTTAATAAGTAGGATAAAGAGTATAATTTTGTAATACCTATAAAAGGAGATCATATCAGGTTAGAGTATAAAACGGCCGAGAAAATAATTGATATTGATAGTACTTAAAATGGGGGAGAAATTATATCTCTTATTCCAAGGTGATTCACACGTGTTACAGGCGTATTTACTTATGTTTATCGAGTAGATATGCATGGCTTAGTGATGCGTTCATAATCCACAAGGTAGAGTCGGACAATTTACATGAGAGGGAGATTAATGAGTGAATGTGGTTAATCCTAGAGCCAAGGTTTAAAATTTTTGAAAATATCCACGATATTTCCGCGATATATCCGTATTTGGAGAGTACCGATATCGATATTGGGGAAGAGATATATCTTTTTATGTCGAGTATATATCGAGAAATATCGGTAATAATATTGACAGTTCAATTTTTTTTCAGATGTCGAGATATATCGAAGAAATATCGCTAAAATATCGATAAAATATTGAGGATATATCGAAAATATAAAAAAATTATCCATATTTTAATTAAATTTTAATGATTTTTATTTACTTTTACCAACTAAATACAAATTTTTTCATTAATTCGATCAATTTAAAAAAAGAGCAACATTTGCATGAAATTATTAAGACTATTTTATTTTATTTAATTAATTATCACATATCATCACTCTTCAATAAAATTTTTACCACTAAGTAAATGAGGAGTTTCCTTTCATGTACACAATGTGATAGTATACTTTGATTGAAAATATAATTATTTTGGTACATTCAATCGAATCAGGACGGAGGGAGTATTTTATTGATACATAACAATACTACTGACGCATTCAAAACTATGTTCAAAATATCTCTAATTTGATAAGTTGATACCAATATTTTTTAGATCAAGATGGCATCACATGTTTTACAACATTTGAACATCATAGATTATCATTTTGGTATTAGTTATTATGTATTGTATGACTTTAGACTATTTAAATATGTTGTAATTGATTTGTTTATCATATGCTATGAGTTTTATTGAGATTTTAAATTGTATTTATTTATATATTAAAATTAGTTAAAATATATTGCAAAGTTAAACAATTAATTTTCTCTTTTTTTTCAAGTTTCCGTGATTTTTTAATTTTTATCGATATCGATATTGATATTCGATATATCAATCGATATATCCGTAAATTTGAAGTACCGGTATTTATACCGATATCGATATTTTAAACCTTGCCTAGAGCCACCTATTCTCTTACTTGATCTACTTCGTTACTCTCTCTACTGCTTACTTTATTGAATTGTTATTTAAATTATTTGTTTAGTAGTTGATAATTCATTACTCAAAACCTTATTTTCAACAATAGTGTTAAGTAGTTTAGATGATAATTAAATTAATAATATTCTATCCTTTGGGTTCGATAAATAACGTGGTCGCTTATCTAAGCTACAATAACATCGTTCATACTTGGGGATTAATTGTGTGTAATGAAAACACTCAACAGTAATGTATTTTTGTAGATGCTGCATGAATATTCACACTTTGAAGATTCGTCTGCTGAATCAAGAGGAGAACCAAGAGGATGATTCAAGACGGAGAAGGATGCGACGTGCCCACATCTAGGGTTTTTATTATTTTCTAATTTATCTTGTATTTTCCAGACATATGGGTAAGATCTATCCAACACTCATGATTGTTCTTCGCAACATCATGGGCTAGAACCGTTTTGGTAGATCTAGGGTTTATGAAAGTTTTACGAATTAATTGAAACTTCGTGTGTATATATACTCCGTACAACACTACTTTTGGAATTATTTTATACTATATGATTATGCGTTTTAATCCATATTCGCGGTCATTTTGTGCATCTTCAACTATTATATGGAGTCTGAATATATATCTTGGATGTTGATTGAGCGCGTTCACTGCTGAACATGATTCCATGTTATGATTCTAAGTGAGGGGACTCCGAAGCTTCATTAGAACTATCATATATGAATGTTTATTAATTGAATGGAATTCGAGTTAACAAGTAGGATAAAGAGAGTAATTTTATGGTACCTATAAAGGAAGATCACATTGGGTTAGAGTACCATTGACCAGGGAAATAATTGATATTGATAGTATCTAGAAAGGGAGGTGAAATTATATCTCTTTCTCCAAGGTTATAAACACATGTTACATGCTTATTTACTTGTGTCTATAGAGTAGATTTGCATGACTTAGTGATGCGTCCATATTTCACAAGGCAGAGTCGGACATTGATACACGAAAGGGAAATTAATGAGTGAAACCGGATTATCCTAGATATACATATTCTCCTAATTGATTCCTCTTGTATTCTTCAAGTGCTTAATTTATTTTAATTGTTGTTTAATATTTTTGTTAGTTGATTAATAATTTGAAACCTCAATTTTTATTGTCACTAGTCTTAATAATTTAGTTAATAATTTAATTGATAATACGCCATCCTTTGGGTTCAATATTTAACTTGGTCGCTTGCTTAATCTACAATTGATATCCTTAATACATGGGGGATTAATTTTGCGTGTAAAGAAAACGCCCATCAATCTACACATGATACCTTAAAACTATTGTTTATCTCTTGATTTAATCTCAAATTATCCTTCTTTGCTTTCAATTATTAGTTATTTATTATTTTTAGTTGATTAGATAATTAAATTCGAAAACTGGAAATTGGTTACTAATTTTAATTAATCTAGTAATTATAAGAAATAAATAGTTAGTTGTCCTTTTTGGTTCAATAGTAAAACTTGGTCGCTTGCTGCTATAATTGATATCCTTGACACTTGGATATTTAATTGAAGTGCGTAGGAAACGCTCAACAACCGCAGCAATTCGGGTGGCCAAGCTTCCAATGGTGGTCGCCAATTTTCCAACAATGGTGATCAGAGAAATGGTCAGCACCGATATTCTTCGAATAATTGAGGTTCTGGTAACTACTCAGGAAATTAGAATGGTCAGTCATCCAATGGTGGTAATCTTCAACCTTACACACCACATTGCCAAATTTGCAAATGAGAGCATTATGCAGATAAATGTTCTCAGTTTCTTCAGGCTCGTAATGCAATGTCTTTGGCTAACTTGGCTCAAGCTTTCACCTCTGCTTTCAACATTTAAGAGCTAACCCCTAACTGGTAACTTGATTCTAGCGCTTCTGCCCATATGACGAACCCAACTCAGTGCTTTAGATTCTTACAAACCCTACTCTAGTAACAGTACTCTAGTAATGGTGCTTTGGATTTTGTTATAGTTTGTAATGGTAATTCTTTGCATATTTCTCATATTGGTACTCGTAATCTGTTTGAGGAAGTCAAATTATTGGATGTGCTAGTTGTTCCATTTATCACGAAATATCTCTTATCTATCAGCAATTAATTGGGGATTACCCTGTTGACGTTATATATTCAGAATTGAGTGACAAAGAAAATTATGGCTCATGGTAGATGTGATTATGGTCTCTATCTGCTTAATCGGGAAGTTCCGTCTTTGGTGGTTGCAATCTTGAATAAGGACTTAAAAGCTATCTTTGATTTATGTCATTTAAAAGCTATATTTGATTTATGTCATTTACAAATGTGGCATGTTCCATTTTCTATTATTATATTATTGAATAAGTTGGGTCAGGTATCACTTACTTAAGTTTTAGCGAACCCAAGTCCTTGCTCTTCTTGTCAATTAGATAAGAGCAAACATTTATCATTTTCATTGAATGACAAATGAGCATCTGGTGTTCTTGACTTAATAAATAGGCAATATTATAAAAAAAAAAGGTGAAGGATACAAGGGATAAAAGATGTTGTGGGAAAGGCATAGCCTAAAATGGACCAAACAGCCGGTCCAAACATAGAAAGCCAAAAATCGGCCAAAAATATAAAACTAAGAGTATGCTCTGAAATTATTCTTTTTGTTCTTATCTTAGTTTTAATCCATCGAGTCCCGTGGGGGATTTAGCTTTGCTTGAGAGTGATTATTTGGTCTAGAGGCCGACTAAAATATTCTTATTGCATTTGCCTTTCTTTGGATTGATTGCATTGCTGTGAAGAGGCGGAAACTCCTCAGCAAGTTCTTGAAGTGATTTCTTGGGCTCATAAAAAATATAGGCAGCTTCAGTTACAGGAAGAGCCCCACTTGTAGAAGATTGCATTCCTAAATTGGGTGAGGCATTTTGATTTTGTGCTAAACAAATGGCGCGCAAAGCCTCGATTAAAACAGTAGGAGAGGCTGCTAAATCAGCATTCTCATTAAAAAAAACCCTTGGTGGCAGGATTGCCCACAACTGTAAGGGCTGCATCCTGGACATCATCGCCCAAGACATTAAACATGTTCGATATCGGCATGGGAGGACAAATGGCATGGAGACGAACCTTATCAATATCAACCATCCTATCCGGATGAACAGATATATGAGGCTTAGCACTCCAAATCTTTAATCCATCATCAGCAAAAGAGGACTTGTCATACCTTCTCTGCACATTAACAACTGAAGAAGCATGGCGCAAAGCATGGGAAGCAGAGAGATGCTCATCACCGGGCTGAGGAACTGTTGGAGAAGAAGAAGTATTCGCCATGAATTGCTCAGAAATAGATTTCCGATCAGATTTAACCATTGTGTTGGCAACCCAATTACTTATTTTAGTCTGAAAACCACCAGAATTAGTGATATCAGAGTGAGCAGCCCATTTTTTATGACATATGGAATCTGTGTGCCCAATATTGTGACAAGATGAATAGAAATCCAGCACGTTTTTTAATTTAAAGCTGATATGAAGAGTATACGAAGCAATCTGAAGAGAGATTGAGTCAGGAAGCTTATCTTGGATGTCCACCTCTACCAAGATACGAGCAAAATGTCCGAGCGAACCATCATAGCCCTGTCATCTAACCGCACAGGCACGCCAATGGAAGATGCAATAGAAAGAAGGATTTTTTCAGTCCATAATTCATATGGAAGCTCGTAAATCTTTACCCAAATAGACACGACGGAAGACTTAATTTTATATGGATTAAATGCAGGGCTCCATCGTTGGATTCTAACTTTCCCAAAATCAAAATCGAATAATCGCTCTTTAAGAATAGCATCTTTCCTTACCAGGTCAGGGACAAACAAGTTAAAAACCCCTTGCCAAGGGGTATAATCTAGATCTCTGATAATTTCCACAGCAACTGGAGTTTCTTCAGGAATTCCTTCGAGGAAATGGGATTTTGGCCACGGTTGAGCAGCAGGCGAATGATAAGGAAAGGGGAACAGAGGCTCACCCGATTTCTATAGTACGACTCATCAACAACAATTGAAATAGTGTCATGGGAACAATTTTCAGGGAAGATTTTCTTATCTGATTTATCACGAATCCTTTCCAGGAAATCTTTGATAGAGCAGTTGCTCGATTGATTGAAGAATCCGCTAAGCGGTGTTCAGCAAGAAGCAGCCATCGCGAATCGCTTGGGAGAAGGAAGCTGGCAGCACCGATTTGAGAGAGGGCATATCGCTATTTGAATTTCTTGCGGAATTTGGAGATGTAGGCAGGACCCCGTAAGAATTCTCCATAGGCGGCTAGGGCTATTCTAGAGAGAGGGTAGAGAGAATTTTTTTAGTGAGAGAAAATTTGAGAAACATCTTTTTTTAATTAAAATAATAATGTAATACATGTTATTACTTTGTGGTGTTCTTGACTTAATATAATGTGATTCGTGGGAATCTTCCCCTATTCCTACTTCTGATGGTTTTCGATATTATGTGGTATTTGTGGATGATTACTCTCGTTTCTCTTGGATTTATCCTTTACGTGCAAAATTTGAATTTTATGATGTTCTAGTACGCTATGCTACTTTTATCTACAATCAATTTTCTCGTATTATTAAGGTACTTCAAAGTGATGGAGGACTAAGTTTGTAAATGATAGAGTTCGAAGTTATATGAATCTACATAGAATTCTTCATCGTTTCTCTTGTTCATACACTACTCAGCAGAATGGTCGGGTAGAGAGAAAACATTTTTTATATTACTGAAACTGAGTTGTCTACATTATTTCATGCTTATTTACTTGTATCTTTTTGTTTTGGTGTATTCACCACGGCTACGTATATCATTAACAGGCTACTATCATCAGTTTTGCGTATTTTTCGCCAATTGAGTTGTTATTTGGGTATCCTTTAAATTATGCTAATTTTAAGCCTTTTGGTAGTTGTGTGTTTCCATATTTTTGATTATGCATCACATAAACAGAAGCCTCAAAGTTGTTCTTGTATTTTTCTCGGCTACAGCAGTGGTTTTCACTATCTTGATCTAGATTCCTATCAAGTTTTCATTATTCAACATGCTCAGTTTGATTCCCATTTTCTTGAGTTCCTTCAATAGCTCGCCTTACCAATCTTGAGTTGACGACTGTTATGGATGTTTCATTGATGAGTGTTTTCTTTGCATGCAAAATTAATCCCCACGTATTAAAGATATCAATCGCAGCTTAAACAAATGACCAAGTTAAATATCGAACCCAAAGGACGGCGTATTATCAATTTAATTATTTACTAAATTAATTAAGACAAGGCAATTAAGTTTGAGGTGTATAATCTAGTTAATTAAAATACTATAA
This sequence comes from Pogostemon cablin, assembly GCA_023678885.1. NCBI lineage: Eukaryota > Viridiplantae > Streptophyta > Magnoliopsida > Lamiales > Lamiaceae > Pogostemon > Pogostemon cablin. Next base: position 18,352,765 of record CM042975.1, on the reverse strand, counting down.
ATTAATTAATAATTTAAATATAATAGCACTAGAAGAATACGAAAGTGTCTCAATAATGAAAAATAGATAGCTCTACGATAATCCAGTTTTACTCATTAATTTCCCTCTTAAGTATACTGTCTGACTCTACCTTGTGAACTATAGACGCTTCACTTAACCATGTAGATCTACTCTATAGGCACAAGTAAATATGCGTATAACACGTGTGAATGACCTCGGAGAAGGAGATATAATTTCACCCCCCTCCTTTCTAGGTACTATCAGTATCAATTATTTCCCTCTAGGATTGGTACTCTAACCCTATATGATCTCCCTTTATAAGTACTATAAAATTACTCTCTTTATCCTACTTACTAACCCGAATTCAATTCAATTAATAAACATTCATATATGATAGTTCTAATGAAGCTTTGGAGTCCCCTAACTTAGAATCATATGATAAACCATGTTCGGCGGTGAACGTACTCAATCAACAACCAAGATATATATTCAGACTCTTTATAACAGTTGAAGATGCACAAAACGACCGTGAATATGATTAAGAAAGCATAATCATTTATAAATTAAACCACAAGTAGTATTTTATGGAGGATATACACAAAACTTCAATACCTTCATAAACCCTAGGCCAAAATGGTTCTAGCCCATGATGTTTCGAATAAGATTTGGGCGTTGTCACGTCCTTCTCCGTCTTGAATTCTCTTCTTGGTTCTCCTCTTGATTCAACAGACGAATCTTCACAGTGATGGATGGATGGAGGAAGGGATGGATGTGGCTCATGAAAGGTGTGGGTGGTGATCCCCCTTGTGGAGGTGGTAGCAGTCTGTGGTCTCTTTTCAGATGTAAAGTGCATCCCCTTTTATACTTGTAAAATCTCCTAATGGACCTTTTCTGGGCTTTATCGTCAAAAACATGCATATACATGCACTAGAGATGTAAAACCCAACGAAACAGGAAATCCGCGACACCGCTCAACTAAGCTATTCTGGTCGAGCAACTTGGCCCTGGTCGAATAGTGGTCGAGCAGCATGTCTGTAAACTTAAGCCTCATTCCTCGTCGTTCAACCATTGCTCGACCAACCTGGCTTTGGTCGAGCAACTCTCTATTGGTCGAGCAATGGCCGAGCAACTTTGCGCAGTCTCACCTTTTCGCGCATAACTTTTACATCTGAACTTTGATTTGAGTGATTCTTGCACCAAAATGACCATCTGTTCCATGACTTTCCAAAGGTGTACCACATGCCTAATTTGGACTTCCAAAAAAATACATAAAAATTACACAAGTTGGACGTGTGTTTTTCAGCATTTTTGCACAAGTTTTCCATTTTCTCCAACTTTGCACTTTTGATATTTTTTCCATCTAAAACACAGTAAAACACCTCAAAAAGCACCTTTTTCTCACATATATTAAATATAAGACACTTGTGCTAATGTATAACAACAATTTCCATAAAAAGGTGTTGAATTGGACACTAAAACATGTTGATTTTCACTCTCAACAAACCCCCAAACTTACCCGTTGCTAGTCCCGAGGCAACAAAAAAAATAAAGAGAGAGGGAGTAAGAAAATTAGCGGGGAAACAAGGACTATGACTCATACCCCATTCATAATACAACTGTCCTCAACTTAAGTCATGCAACTCTCATTACATGTAATAATCAATTCATAGCATACAAAATAAGACAATCACCACCAATTCAAATGCTCCATTGACATATTCTCACCGAAAGTATATATCACTCGCACTCAAGTGTAAAAGATGTACACTTATGGGTTAATGTGTTTACGCTCAGATTCAATTCAAGTGCATGCGTAACAGTAAGATTGCCCATTTTCATAACTCTCCTTTTACTTGTAGCTAGCAAATCATGGATCAAAAATGTCTTTTTATTTGGTTGTAATGTGGGGTCTTTGGAAAAGGTGGGAAATATATGGATAAGTAACTCAAAACTTAGATCGATCAAGCGGCTGTCTCTCTCAATCTCTATTTTTTCCTCATCACTTTCTATTCAAGCACAACATTTTTTTTCGAACGTTTTCTAGCTCTTCAACTCCATCATTCTCCTTTTCTTTATTTTTTTTCTTTTGAGGTACCTATTTCGGACACTACCTCTCACATTCTCCATAGGGTACTAGATTGAAGACTAACCCTTGGGTGTTTGTTTCCATGGAGTACTAGATTTAAGCACTACTCCAGGAATTTTTGTTTTCATCCTTAAGATTCTTCCTTCATCATCCTTATCAACCCTCAAATTACTACTCTCTTCAATTAAGCTTTATTGGCTATCAAAAGAATGGATTTAGAAAGGCAGAACGGGCTGATTATGGATTTAATGAATTCAGGTAAAGTATATGGGAAAAGATAGGCTATTCAAAGATGGCCTAATATCATTTCTATAATCCTCTAGACTAATACTGAATATTCAAGGAGACTCAAGACAAGTTCTAGAATACACGTACAAGAACAATACTCACCAGAAAAGAAAATATAATGTGATTATGTAACATGAATAACGAGGCTCAAAATCTCACATGGGTTTTTAACAAGTAATAGAGCATTTTCCATGGTAAGCAATATCCCACAAGTACACATAGAACTTCATACCATAATATAACTCAAGTACACTTCCTTCATCAATTTCAAGAGCATATGAATTTAAAGCACAATTTAAAAATATAAGCTCACATGTCCACCAAACCAGGAACTCAGCCCTTCACTCCCATGAATTAATAGCACACATAAAAATTAGAATAAGTAAACAAGGGCACCTTATTTTTCTCTTCTTCAAAATGTTTACGAGCTCCTCAAATTTTTCAACTCGGTCAGGTCAAGCATCAGTGTAGAACTCGTCTTGCCACTCTAGTACCTTTTAATCCAACCATGGTGTATAATAATGAAACAACAACCTCTGAAGAACTATGAGAAATACTCAATTGACTATATAATCGACTCCACACACTAGTAACACCAACACGACACACTAAACATAGGTAAGTTTTAAAAAAATTAACATATCAACACCGATTTAAATATTAACATGCCACAAAAATCAAACCCCTAACAAACAAATAGCCAACGAAAGGAAAAATTATACCTTCGATGCTCATAAGATAAGGTAAGTACATCACATCCCCCAAACTTAGTAAAAACGTAAGTTGAAACTTAGTTTGAAAAGCGATGTAATAGCCTAAGCGTGAGCACCTCAAATATAGTAACTTCTCACTCACACAAAAGAAATACGAAAGCAATAAAATGGAAGGGCAAGCCCCCAACTGGCGCTCATGTTTAACGTCAGAGAGTCCACGACGGTATGCAGCCCTAAAGACTACTTGATCAGAGGGCGGTCTTCTCGTATCCTCACCTTCAAGTACTTCATTTCCCTCTTCTTGTCTACACTCAGCACCTCACTTTTCTTGGTCACAAAAATATGATCCTCAAAATTTCTTTCCTCTCATGGCTGTTTAGACTCCTCCTTATCAATCTTCCACTCAAATTCAGAATTATCTTTTCTAAAAAAATCAAGATTAAACAAGTTAGAAACTACATCTATCCTCTCGCATGATTGAGTCTCCATGGCATCTTCATTGTTTTATCAAGAGAGAAAACCACATCTCCAATATCCATCACAATCTAAGCTCTGTATTCTGCTCCTTTGATGGCGCTAGACTATTCTGAGCATCAGGGAAGTTGTTCTGTGAAGAATCAAAAGCTAAAAAGGGTTGTTCGACACCATTTGAAAGAATAGTCTGGTCGAGAAAGTTGAGAGTGGTCGAGCAAGATCCCTGTAAATGGAATAGCATCACGTAGTCCAGAAAGTGGTTGCTCGACCTCTGTTTGACCAGAATGGTCTGGTCGAGCAACTTGATCTTGGTCGAGCAAAGAACCTGTTTTGCTGATATGTTTTTTAGCTCCGAAACATGTTGCTCGACCACTGTTCAACCAAGTGGTTTGGTCGAGTGGTGGTCGAGCGAGGACACTCCATCTCTATTTTCATCCACTGGCATCATCGAACCTTCGTACTGTGTTCTTGACCTTAATGTGATGGCATTGCACACTTTTGGGTTCGTTATGCTTTGAGACGTGAACTTTCCCTCTCTAGCATTTGTGTCAATTGATTCACATTCCCGGCCATCTACCATATCAACAAAGTAAGGTCTTTCAGCTGCTTAGACAAATCTGAATGGGTAGAATCATAGTAGCCTCAAGTCTATCCACTCTTGCATAATTCTTAGCCATGTATTTATTAAAGTATCTTCAATACTAGCCTTCACTTCTTGCTATTGCATACTAGGCCCCCTTTGTGCCAACTCTATAATCTGCTTCTGCTAGGACTCTAGTAGCCTGTTGATGTTAGCTAAACTAGAGACGATCTCATCATCCCTATTCAGCTTCACCACTTGATGTTCAACCTGAGACACCTTACTAATTACATAAGATCCTCTTACTCTTTCCAGAGGCCAGTCACATGAATTTATAGAGATGTCTTCAAACAAATTTTCTGCTTCATGTGTTGTTTTAGATAACAGCGCTCCACCTGATGATGCGTCAATAAGAATAAGCGACTCGTAATCTAATCCATCAAAGAAGATTCTTCTGTACAGAGCCTTATACATCTCACGATGTGGGCACCGCCTGAGCATATCTTTAAATATGTCACATGTCTTATAAAATTTCTCACCTGATTCATAACAAATTGGGTGATGTCTTGCTTCATTCTAAACACTTTAGAGGATGGCATGTATCTCTCCAAGAACTTCTACAACAGTTGGTCCCATGTAGTACAATCTGTTGCATCAAGAGTCTCATACCAAGCTTCAGCCCTATCAATCAAAGAGAACTTGAATAGGGCGATCTGCCTAGCATTGTCATTAGCTCCAGCACCCTTCTGAGTGTTTGCATAACCAAGAAATTTTTTGAGATGTTGATATGGATCTTCAAAAGAACTCCCAGAAAAGGGATTCTTCTCCACCATGTTGATAAGAGCGAGATGTATCCCAAAATCATCATCTGCCCCCTTGCTCCTATCAATCCCATGTTGCCAATCCCATTGTTCATGAAAATTTCACGTAAGGTAACATTATCCGGATTCTGCTATGCTCCAGCAATGTTCAGCTCAGTGTGTTATTTGTTCATTTCCTTCCTCTCCTTTTCCTAGTGCACAAGTATCTCAGAAAAATTCAAGGTTAGATAGAAATAAATAATCACAAATAAAATTCCAAATCAAACTAGAAATAATAAAATCAATAATAACTTCCATCCCCGGCAACGGCGACAAATCTTGATGAGCATTTTCTTTGCACGCAAAATTAATTCCCAAGTATTAAGGATATCAATTGCAGCTTAGGCAAGCGAACAATTTAAAAATCAAATCCAAAGGACGGTGTATTATCAATTTAATTATTTGCTAAATTAATTAAGACAAGGCAATTAAGTTTGAGGTTTATAATCTAATTAATTAAAATACTAAAAATTAAATAACAATTAAAATAAAATAGCACTAGAAGAATACGTAAGTGTCCCCACCTCTTTCATCATATATTTTAATTTAGAAGGGTTAGTATAATAAAAAATAAATAACATAACTGAATGTCGCACACTTGTTCTCTTCACAACAGTGCCTCATTTGCAACTAGCTATGTTGATCTAACTAGAATCTGATTTCTTTTATTTGCCAAGTGTTTGGCCATAAAAAGCTAATAGGTTGTTAGACATTGGTAAAACACTTAGGGGTGTTTGTTTCACATTGAGTTAATATATGGATTATTAAATGTTTGAGTATGTGATTAACAAGGTTGGGAAACTATTATCTTCAAGAGGATGGGAAAGTTTTGGGTGAGTCCGTTTTATGGTGAAACTATTTTACACTTTTGTAATTAGTTAGTACTTTTCTTAAAAATATTAGTATCATTTTTTTTTAAAATATTATCACTTTTCTTTTATACTAATATTATTCATGAAATAGTTCACTGCACTATTATCACTCTTCATTAATTGGGTATCATTTTTCATTAAAATTGTTATCACTTTTTATCTGTTTCACGGAATGACTTCTGCGAGACAGTCTCACACATGTGTTTGCCTCAATGGATATTAACTCACATCCCTCTAGATTGCATTCCATCGGGCCCTTTACTTTTTATTAATGGGTTGAGAAGATTAAAAAGCCCGCAATTAATGTGGAAACTCCCTTACTTTTAGCAATTTTAGGTGCATTAAATAATATTAATTTAATGTGAACCAAATACTCCTTTAATATTATACACTCATAATTCTGTACTCCTTTCGTCCCAACTTCAACATCACATTTTCTGTTTTAGTTCGTCCCAATTTCAACTCAACACTTCTATAAAAGAAAATGATACTTAACTAGTATATCCACAATATACTTTAATTTCAAAATTTACATCTCTTCTCTCTACTCATAATATACTTAACAATTTATTTATTACCCAAAAATAACAAAAAAAACAAATTACCCTAAAAATGTATTTTATTAATTTGAGTTTATACTTTAAATGTGTAGATGAAAATAAAAAAACGTAGTACAAGAATTTTGTTGGATTGTATACTAAAAGTCTAGCTTTAGTATGAACAATGTTTTAACAATTTATTTGAAATGAGATTCAATGATCAAATGATTGCGTCTTATAATTTATTTATATGTACGATGCAATAGTCCACTTACTTTATACTATAAATAATATATTATGCGACAACACGCAGAAGATCATATTATCGATTTCCTTATAAAGTATAAACAGATGCTCACAATCGAGATAGACAGGGACTCTCTATCGGGATGGTTATAGTGTGATTTGGTATTCGTTTGTCTTGACTATAGAATCACATTAGTGCACTTCGTGTGTATTTAGCAGGACCGCTTGAGATCGTTCGATTTATACTGACTATATAGGTGAACTTGATCTGAGTTATTTTGGATGTTCGTGCTCTTAATCCCTATACAATAACCTTGACACGTAAGCCAGTATATATCTCCTTGATTCATCAATGGGTGAGATTTAAATATTAAATCAATAAACTTGGTGAGTTGGGACATAGTGTTGTCTCTATGGTGTGCTATTGATTATAGAAAGAATCTGTATCCATTATAGGTTGATGATGTTCCCTTGAGGAGCTCATAGGATATCATGTAAACCCTGCAATTGGATTTATTCCGGCACGATAATGAGGTTAAGTAGTACTACTCTCGAATGAGATATTAAGTAATGAAGTTGTCAGTAACTTAATTAATTAATGGGCATTGTATATCTTAAACATGGGGAGACTAACGGGCTCATAATAAGAAGGATCCCATAACGTAATTATGGGATTAGAACGGTAGTGCAGTAATAATATTTTAGTGGTATATATTATTATTATTGGACTTATGTATAAGCTTTGGGCTAAGCTTGGATACTTAAGCCCAATGGAGATCCAACTCTAATTTTTCCTCCTGGTCCCTGCTGTAGCCCTTATATAAGTCATCTCAGTTATCTGGAAACCCTAATCGAATCATGCCTAACACTATGACGAGGGTGAGGGAACAACAGATTGAGAAGATCTCTAAGATCATCGCCCACACGACGTTGAGATTGGACTTGGGAATATAGCAGAAGATCGAGAGGTTATTTGCTGCTGCTGTTTGTCAACTTCTACGATTTTTCTAAAATTATGTGGAATTCCAAACAAGACATGTGATATACCATTGGTAAGCCACTGAAGAGGGGATCTTTATGATGCTTAGATCACTCAAATCGGAAATCGGGTGAGGACGTTATGCCCAATACGATGAGGCTGTGTAGGCTGCCTGCGAGAATCTTTCTTCTTCAACATACATTGGTGAAAGGTAAACTTTTCTATGTTTTCTTGATTCGACTGAATATAGAATCGTATGGAACCCTAACTGTTCATGTTAACCAAATGATCGAACGCCAACAATTGGTATCAGAGCTTCGATTACATGGTGAAGTGTGACACATTAGGCTAGGGTTTGAGCGCCATACATGAATTAGGGTTATAGAACTTGTTTCTTGTTATATACCCTACCTTGTACACGATGGCACACACTTCAATGCTTGGTGGTATGGCTGGATCATGGCGGCGTGAGGCCGGCAAGAGCTGTCGGATGGCATTTTGTGTCGGAAATCTTAGACTGAAACCCTAGGCGTGACGGACGAATGGAAGAGCATGGTGCACCGCGATGGAACCCGAAGGTGGATAATTTTGCTTGCCGGGCATGGCACCCGTTAGCACGCACCATGGCATGTAGATTGACGGGAAGGTGGAAGCCCATTGTCGTGTGGGCCTGGAGTTGACAAGCAAGTGTCGGGCGATGGGCACACGGATGTCCAGCAAGGTCGCCCGATTGCGTGCGGTTGATCGGGAGTACTGGCACTGATGGCGGATGGGCGTACTTGCTGGTGAGTTCATATCGTGCGATAGCGTAGATGATCATGCACAGTTGGCTCTGGGTGCCTGGCGGCTGGACGCGCTGATGTCTTAGCTGGCAAGGCACGAAGCGGATGTTGGCCGTTGCACGATCAGAGGCAGAAACTAGCACAATGGCGAGGACCAGCAGGAGTGGCTGGCACAAACAGCAAGCGCAGTTTGGATGTCCGGAGGCTAGGCCATGACGGTGCATGGCAGTGATAAGTAAGGGAGCAGCAAAGGCTGGAGCGAGTTAGGGGTGGCTTCTGGGCGAATCTGTCCATGTTTTGGATGAGTCTTCGATATTTCGGACGAGTCCCAATGGAGTTCCGGGAGAGCCTAGGTGGATTTCGATCGAGTTCTGCATAGTTTCAGATTGGATCATCGCCAGTTTCCGATCGAGTCGCAGAGCCTTTTTGAGCGAGTCAGTCGCTGGCCAAAAAATTAGAGGTGCATGGCTGGTTGTCGGAAGGTACGACTGGAACTAGCAGGCGGTGGTTGGCTTGTGGAAAGGCAACTTCGCTGTCGGAGAAGAAGCAGGTCAGTGCTGGTTGGCATGCGTGGCGCCACACGCCGAGCATGTGTCCAGGCGAGCTTGTGGGTGTTGGCGTGCTGGGCACTCGGTGAGCTGTACGACAAGGCGCCTGATGGCGTACGGATACACTGAATAGCAGCGCTCGTTGACCGGCATGTGTATTAGCGTTGTATGCGTGCGAGCATGTGGCTGAGCGGGCATGAGACGGGCATGCAAACATGTTTGGCATGGTGTAAGGAGGAGGGTAGACTACCGAGCATTTGGGAGTGTTGACGGGGGTTTTGTACATGGTGACGACCATATCTGAGGAAAATTCGTGAAAATCGGCTTCTGATTTTCAGATTAGGTTTCGGGGTCGATCCCCGTCTGTGTTGCCCACATTCGTGCTTGGTGGCGAACAATCAAATTTGCTGATATATAACTGTTCATAATTGATTTAATTATTTAATTATTATTATATATGCTATGCATGATTCTCTGTGATTTACTGCCTTATGTGCCGTAATAGGAGCATGCTAGGTTGCGTATTTTATTTTGATTATTATATGCATGTAAAAACCCTCGGTGTTAAATAACTAAGGGGGAGAAGAGATTGGTAAATAATTTATGTGGCCTCCATTATTGGTTTATCAGTGATGTGAATAAACTTGCGTGTTAGCTATAGTGCCTTCCTCCCAAATGGATGAGTTTATTCACGGATCATTGGTACAGACTTCTTTAAATAATTATTGTTTGTAATGTGATGCATATGAACTTGCACGTTGGCTATAGTTTCTTCTTCACTAACGGATGAGTTGGGGTTCACTGTTACAAACTTATAATTGATGATTGTAGAAAGTTATCTGAGCGCGCATGTGTACTTCTCCAACTGTAAGGCACACAAACTTAGGTCGCGGACTTGGGATCAAATAATGGTGTATGATTAGCCATTTTATAGTTGGGATGACCAATTCAACAATTTATCGAACCACAGGGAGGTAGGTACTAGAGCTTAAGCGATCTCACGTTTCTTGTAATTTTATAAAGACGAATCATCAAAGGGTTGGTTGTTGAACAAGTAAATGAATATGATCAAAATAAACAAGTAAACAATGATCAATCAAACAAAGATAGAATGAATATGATTGGATTTCCAAGTTAAACAAAAGTGAGATTAACAACAATTAAAAAGTGGTAATTTTAGGAGCTATGTATTAAATTCATATGTATCATGGATATAAGATTAAGGGCCAACACTAAATCCTTCTAAACTTCCTCTCGAAATGAATAGAATCTGAATCCAATTAAGAATCCCAAAATAGCTCAAAGGATTGGATCTCACTCAAACAATTCCAACTAGGTACTAAGCTTTAAATGAGAGCCCCTTCACACAATTAATCGACCTTTCAATCTAACCAATCAGATGTTCTATCAAATGGTTCTAAATCCTAAAGGACATTTCTATCTCTTTAAGATTTATAATACACATGAAGTGTATGATGAATTGATTCAATGAACTATCCTAAATATATAATTGATTTCTCAATCTAATCACATGCCAATGACAATTAACCACACAAATCAATAATAAAAATCAAGCAATTACCAATCAATGATAGAAAATCATAAATCCAATCAATATTTGATTTAAATTACGCAAATCCCCAAAATTAACCAACAACTCTCATGTTGCTAATCTCACAAGGGAGATTAGCCCACCATAATCATAAGATAATTAACATAGACATTAAAAACCTTACAAGTCATGACAAACAATTAGGTTTAATATAAAAATTGGATGAAAACTCCCTTGGATTGGCTCCAATGGTTATCTCCTTCATTTTCTTGTAATTCCCCTCTCTTCCTTGCATCTTTTCTTCACTTGAATGAAAGATTTATGGTGAGATGATGATGGATTGAATTGATGGATGAAATTGATGAAGGATATGGTGTAGAATGAAGGAATTAGTGTGTGAGGTATGTGGGCAGCTAAATTTCGGATCCAAGATGATCAAAATGTTGAATGAAATTGGTATTTATATACCCCTTGGAGACAGTCTAGAAGATTTATGGAAATTTTCTGATTCTGGACCTACACGACTCGTGTGCTGCAATACGTCTCGAGTCGTGTCAGGGTTTCTCGATCAACACTAACTTAAGATAGCACACGAGTTGTGTGCTGAAGCACGGCTAAAGGGTGGTCGTGTTGGATGTTCAGATGCTGGCGCACGGCTGCCTCTTACTGGCCCGTGTTCGGTACACTGGTCTTGTGCTGCAGCACGGCACGTGTACCCTACACGGCTGGCCGTGTTCATGCTGTCCTATTTCTTTTTCCTTGTTTCATCTTCTGTCTCTATTTTTGCTCCATTTTTACCTGTTTTACATACGATTAAGTTCATTCTCACACATTACCATAAAAACATATCACACCACCAAATAACACATAGAAAACAGAAAAAAAGTTATGAAAACGAATATAAAAAGATAATAAAAACTAGGTGAAAATATCACTAATCACACCCCCAAACTTAAAGTGTTTCTCGAACCCCGAACAACGAAAATGATAAACCAAGGGGGGAGATTTTCACCTAAGAAAGGACCTAACGAACTTAAGTAATAATACATCAATTGCAATAATAACTACAAATTATGCTAAGTTATCCTACAACATTAGATTCATGACAGGAGAAATTAACAAGTGAATAAAGTGTAATATAGTCCCTTTTTAGTCCAAGCCTCACATAGGTTATCAATTTCACTCAATACTCTTTTAAGTAGGGTAACTCGCCACTCATCAATCCATTGGCTCAATTCACTATAGACTTTCTCGTGGACTACATTCACAAACCACCAAAATTTCAATCAATGATAAAAAAGGTCTTTGATTAAGGATGTCATGATAGGCTTTTTGGTAGGGTATGAAGAATTTAGATAAAAGTGACTAAACAAGTGTAAGTAATCGAAGAGGTAGCTACTTTCTTCCATTCCTCCACTTTCTTTCTTCCCTTCTTATTCTTTGCAACATTCAAGCACTAATCATCAATTCTCTTTTGATTTTCAACTATTTTTTTATTGTATGCTCCCTTCTTTTGATTTTTAGTTTCTTGAGCGTCTTTGTTTCTTCGCTCCATTTCTTATTTTTAAGGTTGCATATGCACTCTTGTTTTTGCTCTTTTCATCCTTTTTTACCATTTCCTCTTCTTCTTTTGTTATCTCATCATACCTTTTTAGCTACCATCTCCTCGATCACTCACACAAAAGGTACATATATATAAGGCTCATGTGGGTAATCAAGGCTTGTAATGTGCTAAATTCACAACAAATAAGCTTATAGGCTCAAAGTGGTTAACTAAAGATGATGTTTAAGGTATGGAAATATTTGACAATGACTATTCTTGACAAGGATGGCAAGTGGTTCACTAAGGATGATGTTTAAGGTATGGAAATATTTGTCAATGACTATTCTTGACAAGGATGGTCTTAAATCATATCATCAATCTCTACTAATCGAGTTCGCTCCTATAGTTCTTGAGCAAGTATTTAGCTTTTCAAAACACAACTGATCTACTCATGAAAAGATATACCATGTATGCACGGTCTAGGCACAAATTCTCACAGGTTTATGCTCGGACCTAAAGGAACTTATTACACCTTATTCATCTCAAAATTGAACAAATTAAGTAACACGTGTCATAATTCGAAAGTGTAGAGATTCTTAATCATAATTTGTCATTACTTATCACCACAACATATCATCCCTCACATTCAAAATGACTCACGACATCCCAAAACAACCACCAAACAGCTCTAAATAAAAATAAAAATACAAACAACACATAACAAAGATACACCAAACAAGAAACAATACAAAAACACTCAACATGCAATAACAAAAATCACCACATAGAGAAATGAAACACAAAATCCACTAATCCATGATCAATATAAGTCACATCTCATCTCATCCTTAATTGAAAAGAATCCTAAATTACGAAATTAAAACATCCAAAAGCAAAACAAATAAAGTATCAAATCAATCACAATCCAAATTAACTAGAAATGATCTAAAGAAGAGTTGAGCACTAAAAGTACTCTTTTCAATTCTCCAGGGGAGGAGGTGGCTGATATGGTGCCCAAGGATTGTAGGCACGGGAAGATGCGGGGGAACTGAAAGTTGAACATCATAGTGAGCATCTCTTCCATGTTGTTTGAGTGTATGCGTGCTAGCTCATCATAGTAACGTCCCCGATGTTGTTCTTCATGAATCTCCCCCATGAGCACTCCTTGCCTTTGTTGCTCTTTACAAAACTCTCTCATTTGTTCTCCATGCAAGTGATGCGTATGCCTTATCCCGCGCACTTCTTCTTCTAGAGAGTTCAACCTTGCATTCCCCACTCCAGGTCCCATAAACTGTTGTTGTTGCTGAAACTCATCCTCTTGGAATTCATCTTTTTCTTGCTCGAACACTGGGGGCTCTGTTGCTTACTCCTCAAACTCTACATGATGAGGTTGTTCTTCTTCATCCCCTACCTCCATATCCACTGGCTCAGCTCTTAGATCTCTTAGCTCCAGATTTTATTCAACTCTCATCTGTTGGAGCACTGCTTCCACTTCTTCTCTATTTTATCTATAAAAAGCTCTCACAACTACAGAGTGGTTGGGGCTTGCCATTGCCAAATTTTGCAGCTTTCATTGCCCGAACACTGTGGTGAGCTCCCTTATATTGCCTTAAACAGTACATATTTCCTATAAGCGATAGGAACTTCATCCGTATGAGCTGTGTGTAGGTGAGTCCATCACTAACCATCATGTGTAGCATACCTCTGAGATCGATGCCTAATCCTTGAGCAATCATGGTTACCATTCCCCCAATCATTATTCCTTGAGTATTTTGCCTTTTTGCCACCCTCTCAACATGCTGAATGAAGTGAGCTCCAATGTTCACCTTAAACTCCCGAATAAACTGAACATGATGTGCAACGGTTTCTCACCAACAGATCCACTCTCAAACCGCCCCAGAATAGTATTTGATACAATCTTTTCAAGGTACCTCATTATTGGTTTCTAATAGCTGTCCCCTTGGAAGAGCTTGGTATGTACTCATGATGTTCAGTTCCATCATTTACTAATCTTCTCCACCAGGTTTGTTGGTTGAAACCCCCTCCTGGCAAAAATCTCTGATTACCTCTCATAATCGGGCACCCAAAGAATCTGTTTATCTCATTCAGAGGCACCTTCTCCCTCATTTCGTTGTTTAGCTGAAGTGTGATCGAGATAGGAAACTTGTTCTTATCCTTCTGAACCTCTAATGTGCTCATAAATTCGGCTGTGAGATGGATGTAGGTGGGAGGCTCTTGTCAAAGAACTCTTTCATTTCCACACGCTGGAACAAAGTCCTTAGATCATCCTCAATTCCGAGACCAACCATGGTGGCTTGATCTTGGAATCGAGTTGGTCTAATTTGGGCACTATGGATTCCCATCTTAATGCATACTTTTCCCATTCCGTGAATTCAACTCCAAGATTCATGGGGTGTATTTCTTTCATCATCAATTGTGCGTCGATGTTTGACAATTCCATAACTGACTCAATAATAATGTAGTCCTCATTGCGTTTCCTTACTCTTCTTTCAGCCATCTACAATATTCAACAAACTTCAAGTTATATTCAACTTCATCTCAAGGCAAAACATCTCATATTGCATAGAATCATCACTTGTTATTCAACTAAGTGTTAACTCTAGCATACATTTAAGCACAACAACAATATTCCCAAGGATTTTCACATTTTAATCCTAGCAATTTTTTAACAATTTATTCAAGTTCTTGCTGTTAATTCAATCAAGTTCAACATCTCAATCTTTCCATTCTTTCATGAATTCATCACATTTCTTTTTCATGTGCACAACTAATATCAACAATGCTTCATTATTCATGTAAAAGCTTTCAATTTGATTCAAAACTTCACTTAGGCATTTCATCAAACACATGGCATTCACATATTTCAGATTCATTTCAACAAGAGTTTTTTCAATTCCATCATGCTCAAATCCTCAATGCTTAAGCTAATTTGCAATCATACAATCATCATAAGAGCATTATCAATCAGTATCCAACAGCACACGCACTCAATTCAATTCCTTCAAAAATCCCCATATTCAAATGCTCATCAACCCTAATTCTTGTACAATTTCAATCAATCTAATAATTAGACTTGCAAATTCATGTTTCAAAATCCTATACATGCTTCAAACATGCAATTATCCAAAACCATACAAGAATTTCGACACTTAAACCTTAAATAAAAAATTAGGGTTCGAAGTGTCATACCTTGATTTTTCTTGGAATCAAATGGAATAATTGATGTTAAGACTTTGAGAATCACACCTTAATCACTCAATCTTACCACTCTTTGATTTTAGCTGACAGTATGTGGAGTTTGGAAGTGAAATCGCACGACGGGAAGTGTTTGAACACGAAGGGAATGAGCAATTCATATTCTGGCATTCGGCTTTTTATTTCTACTTTGAGACCAAATACGAGTCATGTGCCGAAACACAGCCAAGTGGTGGCTGTGTTGGACTTTCAGGTGACGACGCACAACCATCTCTTACAGGGCTGTGCATGAAACACGGATCATGTCTTTGACCAAGACAGGACTCGTGCTCTGAACACGAGCTCTTGCTGGTCATGTTGCTGCTTCAGGTGCCAGTACACGGCCACCTGCTACAGGGCCGTGTACTGGACACGGCTCGTGTACCAGCACCCCTGTTTTCTCCAATTTTCACCTTCAAATCTTGTCATCCCCTATTTTTTATACTTTCAATACTCTCTATTCATGCTCACAACTTATAAACATCATTAGATCAACATTAGTTATCAAAACACAGATTATCATCTACTTCAACACAACCAATCGGACCAAAATCACACCAAACTCATGAGAAAATTTTCAAATTTGCCTCAAAAATACGAGAAAGATATGCACTACAAGAAAATGTGCCTATAATGACAGGAATTCCTATCATTAAACCTCAAAATACTCTCATTAAAAGCAAATAATGACAGGTTTTTTCCTATCATGAACCTGTCATAGTTGCCTCTCTAGATAATGCTCAATTATGACAGGATGGTGATCCTGTCATTATTGTTGGCATACCTTTAATGAGAGGCCTACACTCTCATTAAAAATATTTTCAAATATTAATAAATCCTCTCATTAATTCTACTTTTCCTCTCATTAAATGATACATTAGTGACAAAAAATTTTCTCAGTAATTCTTTATTCACCTCTTTTATATATATAAATATATATATATATATATATGTAATATTAACTAAATTTAGATGATATTCATGAAAAATGGTAAATTATATTCAAAAGACATCTGTACAAAGTACAATACATCAAAAGCACAAAAGTGCATGGACAAAACTAGCTACTACTATGTTTACCTAGTTTTGAATTCTATCCAAAACTAGCAACTAACTACTAAACTAGTAGGTTGCATAGTTACATCATAAATAATAACAAAATTTTCTGCTTCAAAAAATGAGGTAGAAAACAAGTAATTCTAGCCCATCAACCATATGCGTCCCCAGAAAACCATCATGAGGAGTTTAGTAGATATGTAATACACCCGCAGCATTAACATAGCAGCAACAATAACTAAGATAACTAGCGACAAAATGAGGAGCAGATACCAGTAGAAAGCAAGTTACCTGCTGCAAACACTCATCATTAAAAAAAATACAATAGTAAGAAAGAAAAGAAATGTCAAATTCTAATAATTTCCAGTCAACACCATCAACTAATGAAACACAACAGAAAACCATCAACCAAAGAAATAGCACAAAAAAGAAAAAACAAATTCAGCAACATGAGTATTCACTTCAATATGGATACCAACAACATGATTGCAAAATCCACCCGCACCACAGCTCCACATAAATCAATAATTAGAAATGCAAAACAAAAAAGTTTAACCTTCAATAGGGAAGCCAGTAATGCACAGCAATGCAGCTCAATGGAAACTAGACATCCAAGCTGCAAAACCAATGGCATTCAAAATTAAAAACTCCAAGTAGAAGTTGGTCAATGAAAATATTAAAATGGAAATAGAATCAAATTCTTATCCTAACAAGAGATAAATAGCCTAGCTTACTGGCACAAAAAGTGAATTCTTTCCATGTGTAGCATGTAAATTGCTTGCCATACATTTCTTACAATACCAAAATACTCAAAAAGTAATAATGTGATCATATGATTGTCGTCCAAAATATTCTTTATCATATTCTCCTCCCCTTAAACCTGCAAAAGAAAAAAAATGATAACATAAAGATTTGTTTTACTAGTCATTTATATTTTGTCCTATTTAAAATGAAAAAAAAAGTAAATATTAAAGTTGTTCTCCATGTAAATTAACATATAATACATGTCAATTCATTCAACCTACTAAACACAACAAATGTTTGATATACCCATAATTGAAAATCTAAATTACTATACTAGAATTCGTTTTTCTCTTTTTATTTTTTCTAATTGTATAACACTTAAACTTGTAATTTTTTTAAAACTGATCTAAGATATGTACCAGGTTATCATCATTCACAAAGTCATTAGCACTTGAAGACACATCGGTTGCAGCTCTATTTTCATTCTCAATTTGACTCAATCTACTTTCAAATATATACATTCGCCTTTTAAGATTTTTGTTTTCTTCTTCCTTCTCTTTCAGTTGATCCTCAAGTTCCTTTACATGAGTTGATTGAGAATCTAGAAAACACTTTCTTTTCATCCCACCTCCAAAACCAATGACATTGCCTTGTTTTTGTACTCCAAAATATTTTTCTATTATCATAATTTGTGATAGTGATGGGTTCTCCTTAACAATCTCTGCAAGCTCATCCTACAAATATCCATTACTTATATAATATGAATTATAAAAAAAGTAAAGGAAATATTAATTAATTGAAAATACAAGTACGTTACATATTTATCCTTTTCTTCTTTCTTGACAAAGTTTCCATTTTTCTATCGAGTCTCATAAAAAACCTCCGCCACATTGAGTTTACCTCCCTAAAACAGCAAAAGCATGTACATGTATTTTTATTTTAAAAAATACTGAATATAATATTAATGATAAATTAACTATAATGTTACCTTTTCATATATCACTTGTCTATGAGGTTTGCTTCCTATTCGATGAGGCATTTCTCCATTTTTTTTATTTTTGGAGTTTTGACCACTAATTTTCTATAAAATTTATATTAAAAAATCATACAATTATGATTTTCCAAAGAACATTTAAAGTGTATACGAAAATTAAAATATATAAATTACAACAACATTAACTTTTAATGACTTTGTTTCTTATTCTAAATCTCTAATAATGTAAAAGTTAAAAAAACAAATTAACTTGTCATAAATTGACATATTAATTTAATTTAAGTAATAAATTTCCTGAAACTCTTCAGTTAAAAACTTGTTCTTGATGAGCCATTCCCAATCACCAGCATCCATCCCATTAGGCACGTTTGCTAAAACTTCAGTTTCGGTTTTATAATTCTTCACATTGTGTACATACAAAGAGGACCATGATGTCCATAGAACACACATATGCTCCAACGTTTTCTTTCGATATAGATTGATAAAGTGTTCCAATGAATAATATATAGATATATGTAAATAAAGATGATTCAGAATATTAAAACTTGTCAAAAAACATGAAAAGCATTTCCATTATCAAATAAAAAATAATACGATTCACCTACCTTAATTGAGCACCACATATGTTGTTTATCTGATTCGGTCATTTCTTTTCATGTCTTCACTCTTATTGGACAAATATTCTTGTCTCGTATGATTTTTCCCAGGTGTCTTGACCAAGCTGCATGATTGGAACCAACTGCACGATTGTTAAAGAATTTAATGTCAAGTTTTTCATTACTTTTCAAAGTTCCAACTCTTGTTCTTGTTTTTTCCTCGCCTTTTCTTCATCACTTGGGGTATTGAATCTATATCATCAATTGAAATTAAAAAAAGAAAAAAGATTAGCTTGAAAAAAATCACAATAAGTACATTAAAGATTTATTAAAAATGAAATATAACACTAACCTTCAATTAGTTTTTCCGTGATGGCATATTTTGGGTCACCACATTTACCATCAATTGTCATGGGAGTATACATAGCAACAAGAAAGTGATCAATTGCCTCGGATGGTATTTGAAACTCCTATAGATAAAATTAAGAGATAGATGTGGAGATCACATGTAGAACAACTGTAATTATAAAAGTTAAACAAATAGATGAAAAACACAATTACTTACTTTGAATGTTGTACACTCACTAATAGGTATCAAATTAGTCTCAATATCATAATACTTGGATGTAGTTTTGAATAATTGAACTACCTCTTTCAAGTCCATTTCCACATCACCATGCACTATGATTTTGTTATGGATCCGATTCTCTCCCAATATGGAAATATCTTTTACTATAGGATTTTTAACCGTAGAAGCTACGTACATAAAAAAGAAATAAATTAGTGGAAAAGATAAATGTAAACGAAGAAAAAAAAAAGTAAGCTAGTAAACAACCAACATACGTGAAGAAAATGATGGATGATGGTCGTCAGGCATTTTAAAGAGCATTGGCAAGGCAGTTTCATCAATTTCCAAATATATGTCAATATTATCCAACCCTTCGTGATCTCTTATCATAGCCAACAAATCTCTATCATTCTTCATAGGCTTACCATCTCCATCCATTACTTTAAAACCAACGGAATAAACATCAACAAACCTCCTACACAAGTCAGGATGTCCAAGAAAGAGCTATCTTCTGTGAAATTGCTCTCTTTCCATTCATCTTCTCCAAAATGCATAGTTAGTCAAATAGATGATATTATAAAAAGGAAAAAAATAAAAGAGTACAGAAACAAGAGAAATCGAAAGAATGATCCAAAAGTGATCATTGAAAGAGAGCCAAACAAATGGCTTTAAAAAAAGAACCTAAACAGGTGGCCTCGTAAAAGAGAATTATTAGCCTACTCGTCATATTTAATCTATATAATATGCAATGCAGCGGCTATAGCAAGGTGGCAGCAGGGGCTCGCTCACATCCAATGCAATCAAATCACAAGAGCCCAAGATATAAACCACAAACATATAACCAATCAGAACTCTCTATTCTAGGATTGGCATCAGAAAAGGTGCGCGGCAGAAACTAATCCTGCCAATCTTGGGGCAAGAAGTCGACCCCTCATAATGCATCTGCCATCAGAAAATATATCAATGAAACCCAGCAAAGCTTGCTTTGAACCATCAACTCCACAAATGTTATCTATGAAGAGAGATGAGCAATAGTACCAACATAGACTCCTTAACATACAAGTAATATTCAAACAGCACGAGAGTCTATCCATCAAGAGATGACAAAAATCATGTATACCGATAGGCGACCAAAGAAGCATCATCAACAGTAAGAATCTAATCGCAGCTCTCCAGAAGTCAAAGATATGAAGTGAATCGCATAAAGCGAGGACGACAGCCAAAAGCGCATCGAAAATAGCCGCGCACCAGCGGTGAGACAATCGGACCAGCCGCTGCTACTCTTAGACTTGACGATGGCGACGGGTTGGAAGGCTGCTCAAGACAGCAGCAAGAGAATATGGACCAGAGGTGAAGCTAATGTGAGCGACAGCAAATGCTCTTTTACCCCCAATCCAACAAAAATTCCATTAGAACCATAAGCAGCCCATTCGGAAAAGTACACCCTACAAAGTTTGGACAAATCGAGTCCAAAAAATACTTCCCTGTTGATCTTCGTCTCTTCTGTGTATGAACTGAAACTCCACCTTAAAGAAGAAAATAGTATTTGATATCATTATACAAACATATTTTTCTAAAAGATGTACAAAATAAATTACAAAAACAAAGAGTTTGAATTTTACCATTTCTGTTATGACAATTGTTTCCAGATCTTTGCCCTTCATCCCGAAGTCTTTGATTTTTAATTGTATTCTTATGGGCTTATGCATTTACAAGAAAATAACACATTTTATCATTTTAAGATTTTTTTTAAAAACTAATATTCACCATCCAAAATATCAAGTAAAATGAAAAAGAAAATAAATGTACTGTTTTGTTCTCCGTGAAGTTTGAATGTTTTTTGTCCGTATTTACGAGCTAAATTCCCAGGAGTTATAAACTTTGCAGTTTTTTGGACACTATTGTTGCTACCCTTTGCAAATATTGATTTCATCTGTAAGAATAAGGAATCATTAAGAAATTAGAATGTACAACAATAATTATATAAAGAGAAAAGAAGATAAGTGATCCAATTCTGTGGATTTTCGAAAATATAAGTCATGAAACCTAATTCCTTGTAAAAAAAATTAATAGCTTAAATCATTAAACTAAACCATGGGCATATGTTCTTTAGAATTATACTCCTATCATCCAACATATGAATCCTACAAGTTATTTTAATAACTAACAAGTAATGAGTGGAGCCTACGGGTAAATTCTAAATTATATCTAGTTGATTAATATGTCTTTATAAATCACATATACATACTCTATTTAAGTTGTATAATAACTTAGAGATTTCAAGTAATCTAATAGTCCTCTTGATTTCTTAAATAAGTCAATTTTGAAATTTAATATTAGTAGAATTCTTAAAAAAACTTGAAAGAAAATCAGCTAGGTAACTACAATATGTAGAAAGTAAAATAAATCACGAACTAATAGGTACATTGCAACTCATCATATTAATAGGAACCGAATCTTAAATGGGAAGAAGAGGTATAAAAACAAGAAGTAATAATAAGATGAATTTCAAGAATGTAGGAAATAGTGGGCATCTAAGCATGGAATAGTCATGAAATAATAAAATATCAAGCTATGTAAATAAGATCAAACTAGCTAGCAATTTATCATCAATGCATCATTTTTACATATTTGCGTTGACACTTGACAGAATAAATTATAACATTAAGTTTAGTAAAGAGAACTAAAATACCCTATTAGATAATCATAGTTAAACAAGTCTCTAGCTATTCCACACCCTTTTCGTATCCAACCGAGCCCCATTAATTTTTTACCTAACTATTAACTACTATTTCAGAATTGATGTATGTAAAAGCACCAGATTTATCGGGTTATTAAAAAAGGAATTCTCGTTAGAAAAAGGTGGCACCACACTCATTAGTTTTCAGAACCTGTAATATTAGATGAAATTGAAGAACAAAGTCAATTCATGTATACCGTATAGTAGAGTAACATATAAAAGAAGAGCAAGTCACTCACAAAATTTAAGACAATTAAATAATGTTAGTATTTTGGATTAGTGATGATAGGAGAATTGTAGTCTTGAAAAATATGAGTTATTATATATCATTATGTGATGTTATGTGATTTTTATCTTAGTTTAGTTAGGTATTATGATTGTAAGTAGGATATATTTGTGTATATATATTGTAAATTCAGTTTTGGGCAAAATGTAATGCTATTATGAGTTATTATGTATCATTATGTGATGTTATGTGATTTTTATCTTAGTTTAGTTAGGTATTATGATTGTAAGTAGGATATATTTGTGTATATACATTGTAAATTCTGTTTTGGGCAAAATGTAGCTCAGGCGCGCCTCAGGCGCGCCTAGGGGTCCGTGTGCCTAGGTGCGCCTCTCGCTTTTAATAACTATACAAAAAACTAGAATACTTCAAACTAGGATAAGATAGAATGGTTACAAATTTAGATATTAACAAAGAAGAATCAACCTTCAAATTTAACGACAGATACATTGGGTGAAATAGAAACAAAAGAGACACAATTACAGTGGACAATAACAGGCAAAGTAAGATCAATTTTAGCGAATTGGAATAACGACTGGATTTTTTGAAGTAAGAAAAGTGATATTTTTAAATAGGTATGTTAAAAATAGGAGGAAATCACCTTGGCTAGGAGGCGTCCAGTAACCCAACAGAAAGCAGCAACAAGGTGGTAAACGACGGCGATTGAAGGAGAATTCACGACGCGATGCCCAGGTGAATCAGAGATGTGAAAGTTGTACCAACACCGCTGCGCACTTGATAGACCCACGTTCTTCGAAATCTTTGCCTAACGCAAGACTCTCCGACCCTTCCTTGACCCGTGAGTCGCCGACCGTCCGTTCGACCACTTACCTGACCAGTGCCTCTCCGTCGACGTTGCTACATGATGCGTATATCTCTAGGCTTTCTCTTTAGGTTTAGTTTTGACTGATTTTGAAAGATAAAAGATTTTCCCCTTTGATTCAGTGTAATTCATTTTAATTTTTTTAATAAGTGAAAATAATAGAGGGAAAAATTGGCTCTTCTTTTTTTGATGAAAAAAATGGTGGGAAAAAATTGGCCTCAACTCCTTTATTAAATATTAAAATATCTATCAACAATGAGAGCAAATTTACATGGTTGGTTTTAACGAGGGGATTATTCATAATAATGAGAGGAATTATGGGCTCTCATAAAATACATACACTTTTCCTTTTCCTCTCATTAAAAATCACTTATAATGACGAAATTTTGCTCCCGTCATTAAAATTCTGTCATTATTGCCCTATTTTCTTGTAGTGATGCTTACTAACAAAACATGTATGTTACACCACACAACATCCCCCTAAACGTAGATCGAGGCAAGAATCGAGAATTAAGTTTGCAAAAAGTAGTGAGACATACCTAAATGCTTCAAATTAAGCACTTCTCGTATCTTCAATACGCATTCTCCTCACAAGCACAATCCAACTACAAGGCTCAAAATGCAAAACAAGAAAAAGAAACTATTTACAAACCTAAACTACCAAAAGGATATGAGTGCATAAGAAGTGAAGGTGTCAACACCAACTCCCTTTGAGATGGAGAATGGTAATGTTTCATCCGATGACCGTTGACAACAAAAGCATTCACATCCGATCCTTCAAGCTTAAAAATCCATCATCTCTAACCTCAATCACTAAGTATGGGCCCGTCCATTTCGATCAAAGTTTTTCAGGGAATAGTTTGAGTCTTGAGTTGAACAATAGAACATTATCCCCTGGAATAAACTCCTTCGTTTTAATCCTCGCATCATGCCACCTCTTAAGCTTTTCCTTCAAAATCCTTGAGCTTGAGTAAGCTTCCTCTCTAAACTTCTCTAGTTCAACCAATTGGAGACACCTTTTCTTTCCGGATTCTTTCTCATCAAAGTTCAACTTCCTAAGGGCTCATAATGCCTTATGCTCTAACTCCATGGGCAAATGACAAGCCTTTCCATACATAAGCTTATACGGTGAAAATCCAAGAGCGATCTTATAAGCCGTTCGATAGGCCCAAAGAGCATCGTCAAGCTTAGAAGACAAATCCTTTCGATTTTCATTGACTGTTTTCTCAAGAACAAGCTTCACTTGCCTATCTGACACCTCCGCCAAGCCGTTTATTTGAGGATGGTAAGGTGTAAAAACCTTATGCTTCACTCCATAGCCATTTAAGAGCTTCTCAATAAGCTTGTTGATGACGTGAGATCCCCCATCACTAATTACGGCCCTTGGCACTCCAAACCTAGTAAAGATGTTCTTCTTTAAGAAAGCCTTGACCACTAGAGCATCATTTGTCCTTGTCGGGGATTGCTTCCACCCATTTAGAAACATAATTCACCGCAAGTAATATGTAAAGGTAACCATTGCAGGGCGGAAATGGGCCCATGAAGTCCATTCCCCATACATCGAACACCTCAACTTCAAAAATATTTCGCATGGGTATTTCATCACGTTGCCCTATACTTCCAATTCTTTGGCACCGATCACATCCCTTGATGTACTCCTTGCAATCCTTGAACAAAGTTGGCCAAAACAACCCTGATTGTAAAATCTTTGCTCCCGTCTTTTGAAATCGAAAGTGTCCTCCACAAGGTGAACTATGGCACATCTCCATGACACTTAACTTTTCTTCGTTCGGGATACATCTCCGTATAATCCCATCCGGACAATTCTTGAACAAAAGAAGATCATCCCACAAATACTCCTTGACATCATGATAGAACTTTTTTATCCTGGACTCGGTTAGATGATCCGGTTTGAGACCACAAGCACAAAGTATACATCCTTTGGAAATCAATGTGAAGTATCTCTTCATCCGGAAACACATCCTTAATGAACTCCATGGTTCCTTCCTCATCAATATTTTCCAAACGTGACAAGTGGTCGGCTATGACATTTTCTACCCCCTTCTTATCACGTATTTCCACATCGAACTCATGCAACAAAAGAACCCAATGAATTAGTCTAGGTTTAGCATCTTTCTTACTCATCAAATACCTAATGGCGGCATGATCCGTATAAACAATGGTTTTCATGTCAACTAGGTATGGACGAAATTTTTCAAAAACATAAACCACGGATAAGAACTCTTTTTCCGTTGTGGTATAATTCTTTTGATTGAAATTAAACGTCTTTGATGCATAATAGATTGCTCGAAACTTCTTCTCCCTCACTTGACCAAGCACCACTCCTAATGTATTATTACTTGCATCACAATGAAGATCAAAAGGCTTACTCCAATCTAGAGAGACAAGGATTGGTGAAGAAATTAGAGCTTCCTTTAGTACCTTAAAAGCATCAAGACATTCATCATTAAATTCAAACGGAGCATCTTTTTCAAGCAATTTACACAAAGGTTTGGTTATATTAGAAAAATCCTTTATAAAACGTCGATAGAATCCGGCATGGCCAAGGAACGATCTAATCCCTTTTTCATTTTTTGGTGGGGGAAGATGTTCAATGGCTACAACATTCGCTTTATCAACTTTCAAACCTTTCTCCGAGATGTGATGTCCAAGTACGATACCCTCTTGAACCATAAAATGACATTTTTTCCAATTCAAGACTAGGTTCTTATCTTGACATCGCTACAAAATCATAGAAAGATTAGCCAAGCATATATCAAATGAAGATCCAAAAACTGAAAAGTTATCCATAAAGACCTCCATTATATTTTCAATCAATCCTCCAAAGATAGCCATCATGCAACGTTGAAAGGTGGCGGGGTCATTGCACAACCCAAAGGGCAATTTATAAAAAGAAAACGTGCCATATGGACAAGTAAAAATTATTTTCTCTTGATCCTCGGGGGCTATCATGATTTGGTTGTACCCCGAGTAACCATCTAGAAAACAATAATACTTGTATCCCGCCAACCTATCAAATATTTGATCAATAAAAGGCAAAGGAAAATGATCTTTATGAGTATTTTTATTAATCTTCCTATAATCACAACACATTTTCCAACCCGTTTTCACCCTTGTAGCAAGTTCTTCATCAAATTCCATTTTAACAATGGTTAATCCCCCCTTTCTTAGCCACAACATGCAAAGGACTCACATGAGGACTATCACCTATGGCATAAACAATATTAGCCTCTAACTATTTCAAAACTTCTTTCCTTACCACTTCTTGCATAATTGGGTTCAAACGCCTTTGAGGTTGTATACATGACTTATCTTCATCTATCAAACTTACGTGATGCATGCATATTGTGGGACTAATTCCTTTCAAATCATATAAACTCCATCCTATAGCACTCTTATGATTTCTAAGAACCCACAACAATTTCTCAAGTTCTAAGGATAAAGAAAAGATGATACAATTACCGGAAAGGTCTTTTTGTCCCCCAAGTATGCATACATAAGTTGATCGGGTAACGGCTTCAATTCCTCTTTTCCCTTTTCAACCTTGGACTCTTCACTCTCCACCTCCAATGGAAGATATTCCCTCTTTCCATAGTACATCAATTTAGCTTCATCTTCTTGCATTTCCCTACAAGCATTCAAATCATATAAGCAATCATTTATATTATCATCTTTTTCTAAACAATATAAAGAAGAAGTAGAATTTAAAGATAAAGTAAGAGAGTGGCTTATGGTTGTTTCAAGAGGATCCTTGGATAAGAAAAATGGCAATTTCTTTTGATCAATTTCATCAAACAATTCAATCCTTCTACATTCTTCTTTCTCATCCGGATGCCTCATGGCATTTCTTAGTGAAAACACCACTTCCTCTTCATTAACTCTCAAAGTTAACTCCCCCTTATGCACATCAATCAAAGCTCTTCCCGTTGCCAAGAATGGACGACCCAAAATCAATGGAACATTAGCATCCTTGTCCATATCAAGCACTATGAAATCCACCGGAAATATAAACTTTCCAACCTTAACAAGCATATCCTCAACTACTCCCTTAGGATAAGTCAAAGACCTATCCGCAAGTTGCAATGTAACGGACGTAAGCTTTACTTTCCCTATACCAAGTTTCTTAAAAATAGACATGGGCATCAAATTGATACTAGCCCCAAGATCACAAAGAGCTTTATGCACTTCACTCTTACCCATCTCACATGGTATGATAAAACTCCCCGGATCTTTAAGCTTTGGAGGCAACTTCTTTTGAATTATGGTACTACACTCCTCTGTCAAGTTGACGGTCTCATTCTCCACTAAGCTTCTCTTTCTTGACATGATGTCTTTCAAAAACTTGGCATAATGAGGCATTTGTCTTAAAGCATCCGCAAAGGGTATATTGATGTGAATTTTCTTAAAGATTTTCAAAAACTTTGTAAATTTTTCGTCAAGGCCCTTCTTCAAGAATCTATGTGGAAAAGGAATAGGCACTTGAGTCTTTGGTATACCCCAACTATCCCTTTCCACTTCAATTTCCTCTTCTTTTCTTTTCATAGCCTTAGTCCTTTCCCACTTCTTTTCAACAATTTTCGGCTCAACTAATTCCGATTCCTCATGTGCTTTCACATCAACTTCAATTTCTTCCACAAGCTCTTTTTCAACTAACTCTTCTTCATTCCCTTTTTCTTCCACCTCCCCATTTTCCATAGGTATTGAAGGCCCTTCATAGTTTGTTCCACTTCTCAAAGTAATTGCCTTTTTAGATTCACAATATGGTGGTAGAAGGAAATTTTCCTTTCTTATTCGTGCTCAGTGCATTGGCAATTTTCCCCACTTGATACTCCAAGGCCTTGAACCTCTTATCATTAGCTTCATCAACCTGTCTTCTAGTCTTATCTTGAGCTTTGTTCGATGCAATCAATTTCTCAATCAATTCTTCGGTTGTCTCTTTACCCTCTTGATTTGGTGCTTTAGCTCCCGGATGATACCCCGTAGGATAAGCAACTGCATTGCTTGGGTTAGAATAAGAGAAATTATCTTGCCTCCTTTGTTGTTGTGGGTATGAACTTCCACTACCTTGACTATTGAAGCCTCCTTGCCTTGGTGGATAGTTTCCTTAGTTGTGGTTGAAATTTCCTTGGTAATTATTTTGATAACTACCTTGGTAATTCCTACCTTGCATGTATTGTACATCTTCCACACGTGGCATTGACATAGCCCATTGCTCCCCACTAACAATATTTGGGGGAAGAACGCCTTGATCCATTTGGCCTTCAACCATATTAACACCTTGATTGCTCACACCTTGGTTCAAACTCATTTGTATCATGACCTCCGCCACTATCATCTCAATACTTGGCATACTTGGCTCAACAATAGCACTTTTCATACTAAATTGTTGCCCTTGATCAAAACTCTCAAACCATAGCATCCATTAACTCTCTCTAATGGCCATTGATAAACATTTGTAGCAATTTCATCAAATATCCTTATTGCCCTTTCCGGAGTCACCCCAAGTATGGATCCACCCGCCGAAGCATCAACAAGCACTCTTTGACCATTCACCAAACCTTGGTAGAAAAACCCCACTTGTTGATTTTTCGGAAAACCATGTTGTGGACACTTACGAAGCATGTCCTTAAACCTTTCCAACGCTTCATATAAACTCTCTTGAGGCATTTGCTTGAATTGAGTGATCAAGCTCTTCATTTGAAGCATCTTGGAAGGTGAAAAATACTTATTCAAGAACATTTGTGCAAGCTCATCCCATGTGTTGCACGTACCCAGAGTAATAGTGGAGAGCCATGTTCTAGCACGATCTCTCAATGAGAATGAGAACAACCTCATCTTAAGACAATCCTCTCTCACCCCGTTCATCTTTACAGTATTAGCAATCTCAATAAATTAAGCTGAATGTGCATTAGGGTTCTCATTCGGAGCTCCTCCACATTGCTATCTCTCACCATGTTGATAAGCCCCGCCTTAATTTCAAAATTTTTAGCATTGATTGGGGGGCCTATCATCTGAGGCATAGCTCTCGGCATGAAGAAGTCCTTTATCACTCTCGGATCTAACCCTTGATGCACTGGAGGTGGTGGTGGTGGCGCATAAGGTTGTTGAAAACCTTGATGAAGAAGCGCTTGTTGTATCATTTGTTGGAGTAGAGCTTGATTGTTAGGAATTTCAAAATTCGAGTAGCCTTGTTGTTGATTAGCATTAAATGGGGGCACTTGTGCGTTGTCTTGCACACCTTCCCCATTATACTCAACCTCAACACATTCATCATCTTGATTGTTCTCCATTTGATTACTCTTTTTGGTTTTGTTCTCCTTTCTCCTTCTTCGAAAAGTGTGTTCAATCTCTAAATCAATAGGTTCAACTTGTTTCCCTTTTGACCTTG
Organism: Pogostemon cablin; assembly: GCA_023678885.1. Classification (NCBI taxonomy): domain Eukaryota; kingdom Viridiplantae; phylum Streptophyta; class Magnoliopsida; order Lamiales; family Lamiaceae; genus Pogostemon; species Pogostemon cablin. The sequence goes on along the minus strand of CM042975.1, from coordinate 18,323,232 downwards.
TTTGCATACACCTTCAAAAAGAAAAGAAATTAGAACAAAGTTTTCAAAAGCAAATACATATAACAAAAATAAAAAATGTCTCTAGTAAGATTACTCAAAACGATCTTTCTTCAAGCTACTAGCAACCCTTGCCTCCCCGGCAATGGCACCATTTGATTACCCGTTTTGTAGTTGGGATGACTAATTCAACAATTTATTGAACCACTGGGAGGTAGGTACTAGAGCTTAATCAATCTCACGTTTCTTGTAATTTTATAGAGACGAATCATCAAAATGTTGATTGTTGAACAAGTAAATGAATATGATCAAAATAAACAAGTAAACAATGATCAATCAAACAAAGATAGAATGAAGGTGATTGGATTTCCAAGTTAAACAGAAGTGAGATTAACAATAATTAAGAAGTGGTAATTTTAGGAGCTATGTATTAAATTCATATGTATCATGGATATAAGATTAAGAGCCAATACAAAATCCTTCTAAACTTCCTCTAGAAATGAATAGAATCTGAATCCAATTAAGAATCCCAAAATAGCTCAAAGGATTGGATCTCACTCCAACAATTCCAACTAGGTACTAAGCTTGAAATGAGAGTCACTTCACACAATTAATCGACCTCTCGATCTAACAAATCAGATGTTCTATCAAAGGATTCTAAATCCTAAAGGACATCTCTATCTCTTTAAGATTTATAATGCACATGAAGTGTATGATGAATTGATTCAATGAACTATCCTAAACATATAATTGATTTCTCAATCTAATCACATGACTATGACAATTAACCACACAAATCAACAATACAAATCAAGCAATTAACAATCAATGATAAAAAATCATAAATCCAATCAACATATGATTTAAATTGCACAAATCTACAAAATTAACCAACAACTCTCATGTTAGACATTATAAACCTTACAAGTCATGACAAACAATTAGGTTTAATATAAAAATTGGATGAAAACTCCCTTGGATTAGCTCCAGTGGTTATCTCCTTCCTTTCCTTGTAATTCCCCTCTCTTCCTTGCTTCTTTTCTTCACTTGAATGAAGGATTTATGGTGAGATGATGATGGATTGAATAGATGGATGAAATTGATGAAGAATGTGGTGTAGAATGAAAGAATTAGTGTGTGAGGTGTGTGGCAGCTGAATTTCGGATCCAAGATGATCAAAATGTTGAATGAATTGGTATTTATACCCCTTGGAGACCATCTAGAAGATTTATGGAAATTTTCTGATTCTGCACCTACACGGCTCGTGTGCTGCAACAAGGCTCGAGTCGTGTCAGGGTTTCTCGTTCAACACTAACTTAAGACAGCACACGAGTCGTGTGCTAAAGAACGGCTAAAGGGTGGCCGTGTTGGATGTTCAGATGCTGGCCCACGGCTGCCTCTTATAGGCCCGTGTTCAGTACACTGTTCGTGTACTACAATACGGCACGTGTGCCCTACACGATCGACCGTGTTCATGCTGCCTTGTTTCTTCTTACTTGTTTCATCTCACGTCTCTGTTTTTGCTCCGTTTTCACCTGTTTTACATACGATTAAGTTCATTCTCACACATTACCATAAAAACATATCACACCACCAAATAACACATAGAAAATGGATAAAAAGTTATGAAAATGGATATAAAAAGATAATAAAAATTAGGTGAAAATATCACTAATCAATGTACACTTAGATGTAAATAATAAGTATCCTCCCCAACGGAGTCACTGCTATCATTTGCATGGCTAAAGAGGAACCGACTATTAATTATTTTGTTATGAGGTTAGGTTGACGAATGAAATTAATGGGTAAAATCTTCTCTTGTAAATGTTCGAGTTTGTATACGTCCACACTAACGTGGCATGCAGACTCACGGTGCTTGAGATGTTGGTGAATTTTATTTTTATATTGTTTTGAGGGAATCAATATAAATGGATAAATTTGAAGATTTGATCAGTATATTTATTTATGATTCTCTGAATTTTCAAAATGGTTTTATCTCGCTTATTGTTTACTAAAAGAAACATATTTACTTGACCAAAATTAGATGATTAGAAAAGAATCTTGATTTTAAATTTTACTGTTTAGGAAAATAAAAATGTGTTCTCACTAAGGATGTTATGTGATGCCTATTAAAGTCTCTAGTAGAGAGGTGAGAGGTTCATAAAAATATGATGGTCTCATGCAACACTTCATATGCTTGAGTAAGTTAGAAAGGCAAGAGATCATGGATAGCTTGATGAATGAATTGGAAATGCTTGGAGTAGAAATTGAAGGGGAAACCTATATCAATTTATTCTTCAAAGTTCGCCTAGATGTCTTGAGTAAGTTCTACCTGAAATACAAGAGGTTGTACATGATGGGGAACTTCTGACAAAACATGTGGCGAAGGAAAGCCAATTTCATCAAGATGTGAACAAGGTTAGTATCTCATTCACTAGTTGTTGAAGCATGATTAGGGATGGCATCTACTGACACGTTGTGTGTAGATACCGAAATCACTAAATGTCTGTAATTAAGTGATGATGAGATTATTAGAGTACATGGGTAAGCTACGAAAGTAGTGGTTGTTGCAGTGGAAGTTGTTTATTTATCTTCCGATATGAATAAACGTTTAATTTTGAGAAATTGCCTCTACGTACGTTTTCATATAAAGAATTTCATTTTATTTATTATGCATTTACGGATGGATACTCCATTTCATTTAAATGACATGGTCATAGTAATGAAGGATGGAGCTATAATCAGTTATGGTACGTTGGTGATAATTTGTACACTCTTAAATTTTTTTATCCCACGGATGTAACAAATAGTAATTAATAACGCGTCTTCTAATACTAATAAGAGAAAGACTCTTATGGAAATGATTAGATAGATGATGAATTATTTAGAATTACTAAATTCATTTTATGGGTATGCCCTAGAAACAGCATGTCGTATAACGTTTGTCTATTTGAGGGATATCCTAGAAAAATAGAAGGTGTTGATTTATTTATTCCAAAAGATCGAAGGGTGATTGTTAACACAAACACTAGATTTTTGGAAAAGGATTATGTAATAAATCACAAACCCATGTATAATTTGTTCTAAAGGAAGTGAGAGGGAAAATACAAAATATTAGTACCAATTGTACAAGAAGATATATTAAAAGGTAAACTGCTTCGCGTGTCACATCTGATACACAATTGCATGTAGTGTCTTGTCATAGTGGGAGAGTTGTTCTATAACCAAAAGATTTATATTTTGGGAGAGTCGTGAGACTTGGTCCCTAGACCCACGGATACGACGAAGCACTACAAGATAAAAATGCTATATCTTAGCAAGTTGCAATGATTTCTGAAATAGAATCGATGGATTCTAAATTAAATTTGGGAGCTTGTAGGATCACTAAATGGTGTAAAAGCCATTGGAAGTGGTCATACAAAATAAAAGAGGATCATACGGTAAGGTGAAAACCTTGGAAGCAAAGTTCGTTGCGAAAATATATACTCAGAAAGAAAGAATTCGATTATGAGGGAACCTGTTCGCCGGTAGCTATGCCTAAGTCGATCCGAACTCTATTATTTGTTGTTGTTCATATTTAATATGAGGTACATCAAATAGATATCAAGACAGCTTTTCTGATTGGAAGTCTTGAAGAAAATATTTATGTAAAGCAATCAGAGTGATTCATTGCAAAGGGCTACGAGTATTTTGATTGTAAGCTTAAAGGTGTCCATCGATGGACTAAAGCAGGCTTCAAGATCATGAAACATCCATTTTGATGAGAAAATCCAGGCATATAGATTTATTCAATGCACGAATGTGTCTTGTGTATTGAAAAGAGTGACGGAAACGTGGTGGTATTTCTTGTACTGTACGTAGATGATATATTACTCATTGGAGACAATGAAAGAGTATTGTCGGGCGTATGGGTATGGTTGATAAAGTAGTATGAAATGAAGGACTTAAGAGAAGTAAAATATATCCTTGCGATCATGGTGATCACAAGATAAGATGTTGTGCTTATCTCAAATTTCATAAAATGATACAATCCTTACTCGTTTTAGCATGTGACTTTATCTAAGGAAATGTGTCTTGACATAAAAGAAGATAAAGGAGATGAAAGTTGTTCCTTATGCTTCGGCGAATAAGGAAGCTTAATTTAAAGAATGCTATGCACGGGATCAGATATCTATTTTGTCAAAGGCATGGCCAGTGAGTATCAAGATAACCCAAAACAAGAGTGATGAACTGTGGTAAGACATATACTTATGTACCTGAAAAGGACTAAAAATTATATGTGGACTTACCGAACAGATTCACTATTTCTTATGGGTTACATAGATTTAGATTTTTCAAATCAGATAGGGACGGCAGTAAATCCACCTCAGAGGTTATGTGTTTAATTTTAGGAAGTAGAGTCATAAGATGGAGGAGTGTTATATAGAAATATATTTCGGACTCCACCATGAAAAGATGATAAATTGAAGCCTCTGAGGCAGCCAAAGTATTTATATGACTCTAGAAACTTCATGATAGACTTCGAAGTGTTTCCAAGTTTGCCCAAGGTTATCACAATTTATTGTGATATTAATAGTGCAGTTGCAAACTTGAAGGAATCACGAGTCCATAAGCAATTAAACACATGGAATGCGAGTACCACCTGTTACGAGAAATCGTATGATGAGGGGAAGGTTGTTGTCGCCAAGATTGCATCGGATGATAATGAACCAGTCGTTCTTCGGTAGGGTGCAAAGGACTGAATTGGAGTTCAAAAATGCCAATGACCCCATCCCCTCTCTGCATGGCTTCGATATCTTGTGGTTGCTTGCACTGTCGGAGGGTGCAAATCAAGGCCACGTATACTATGATTCGTTTGTTGGTGGTAGGCCTCCAAAGGAGAAGATCCGACAGCTCCCGCCCATAATGTTGAGAGGATACACGAGGGATCCCCTGATTGATAAGAATAGGGAGTTTGTGAAGATGGTGGAAGCATGTGAAGGGCACGTAAGAGCTAAGTTCATAGATTGAGGGTATTTTTTTAAAATTAAATTATCAATAAAATATAACTCCCTCCTTCCACTATCAATCTATCCATTTTACCATTTTGGGTCGTTCATCCTTAATCTATCCATTTTCCTTTTTGGACTATAGGACCTACACCCTCCACTAATACAAATAAAATATGAGACTCACACCCTCCAGTAATACAACTACCTACTATACAAAAAATAATAATACCCCTTAATCCACATGCAAAAAGTAAATGGATACATTGAGGATGGACGGAGGAACTATTATTGTTGACGGGAATGTCACCGTGTTGCCAAGTCGGAAAATTAACCAGAAAATGCCAAATCTGAAGATCAAGTGACATGTAAGTGATTGATTCAGGTGAAAATGTCAAATTCCGACGAAAATGGGGCAACATTGACGCAATTATAAAGATAATGGAATAAATGTTCAAATCTTATCTTTTCGGGGCAAAAATTATATATGGTCAAACTTACAGGGCAAAAAATATTTTATCCCGTACATTAACCTCCAACAGTTAATAGTTAGTAAAAAAAAAAAGAAAAGGGCAAAGAACATGTAGACCCTCCTACTTATTTGGTTAGCTCAAATAAACCTCCATCTATCTTTTTATTCATTGACACACTTTTTTTAAAATAAAAGATCAATTAAGCCCCTCAGTATCATTGAGCAACTATATAGCCTTCATCTATTTTTTTTTTTTAGCCCTTTAAACCTTTTTTTTCCTTTTTATATTAACTAAATCAAATATAACCCCATCTACTATAAATTAAACCTAAAATCTTTCATACTTTATAAATTAAATCTATTTTTATTTTATTTTTTGTTTTTTTTTCCTCTAATCATTCTCTTTTCTTTTTTTATTATTATAATGTACATTTTAATAAAAAAAATGTAATACTGTTTCTTTCTTTAATTTAATTTCTTCTCATTTTTTTTGAGACCCTCAACAATATTAATTAATCTTTTCCTAAATTTCTATATAATTAAAGTGCTTATCTTAATTGCTCCCTAACAGCTTGTGCCTCATTTTTTCAAAATATTCTTTAATTCATTCTTTTGTTTATTATTATTATTATTTAATTCTCTTATTTTATTTAATTTATTATATATATATATATATTTTTTTAATGTGCAAAATATTATGTTGATTCTGTACTTTATTCAATTAAATTATATTTAATAATTACCTTTTGTACTCCTTTATTTAAAGAATAATTTAAATTATCTATTATTTTTTTAATTAGGTATCACTTTTTATTTATCATTTATCATGTGTATTGTTTATGAGGAGTAGTTCAATTTGATGAAAAAAAAAATTATCAAGTATCATTTTTATTAAAGATATTGTTACATTTTATCTGTCATACTAATTGTTTATAAAATGAAATAATTACTGATAGGTACACACTTTGTACCCCTAATTACTACTAGATACATTGATTTAAAATAATTATTATTTAATACAAAATATTAAAGTAAAATACCAAATATACCCCTAAACTCATATACCTTTAAAACACTAACCCCAACCTCCACCCACCACCGGACCACCGCTGCCGGACCGCCGCCGCCGCCGCCGCCGCCGCCGCCGGCGGAGCTCCGGCGGCCGGTCGCCGGAAAATCTGTTCGTCAAAAAAAAAAAAAAAAAAAAAAAAAAAAAAAAAAACCTGGTCGCCGGAAAGCTGCCGCGCCGCCGCCGCCGGAGCTCTAGCAGCCGGTCGCCGGAAAAACTGTTCGTCCAAAAAAAAAAAAAAAAAAAAAACTAGTCGCCGGAAAAACTGCCGCCGCCGGACCACCACATTTTTTTGCTGCACACACTTTTTTTTTCCTGCACACACTTTTTTTTGCTGCACACACTTTGCTGCACATGAACTTTTGCTGCACACAATATTTATGTGCAGCACATTAATAGGGGTAATATTGGAATATCACTATATATTTTTGTACCTAGTAGTAATACTTTTGTATGTTTGTATCTCATAGTAATTTAGGGTTTTTTTGTGTACCTAGTAGTAATCCTCCCTTATAAAATACTATTTAGTATAATCTTTTCTAATCAATAAATTTATATATATATATATATATATATATATATAATTTAAAAATCAAAAGAGAAAAAAGATTAAAATTAAAAAAGAAACAACATTACATTTTTATTTATTAAAAATATTCCATAATAATAATAAAAAAAAGGATATGAGAAAAAAAAAACAGAAACAAAAAATAAAACAAAAGAAAGGAAAGACGTTGCCAGCATCGATTTAATGAGTATGAAAGTACTTAGGTTTAATTTATAGTAGATTGGGGTATATTTGATTTAGTTATTTTATTTAAATATATATAAATGACTAAAATAAATAAATAGATGAAGGGTTGAGTTGCTTAATATTATACAAAAAAATAAAAGGGCTTATTTGATCCTTTAATCATAGAAAAAGTGTGTGAATGAGCAAAAAAGAAAGATAAATGGGTTATATCCTTCTATCAAATCAAATAAAAAGAGGGGCTTAAATGATCTTTTGCCAGAAAAATAAATAATTTTTCTTAAGGTCACTTACTATTGGATACATAAAATAATACATAATTACTATAAACTACATGACTCAAAGCACTAGTACTCATAACTACACAATTATGATTGTGATATCATAAATACTCCTATGTATTTGCACAATTTGTTTACACAAATTTGTTTTGCACAATCTTGTTTTTGGTCCGGCAATGGTACGGCGGTCCGGCGGTGTTTTGCACAATTTTATTTTGCACAAATTTGTTTTGCACAATTTGTTTTGCATAATTTTTTACACATTTATTTTTAGCATTTTTTACTCAATCAATTAATTTAAATTGTGTATAATTGATTTTTGTACAATGTGTTTGCAAATTTCTTAACCTAATTCGTCTTTCACACAAATTCCGACTACATATTAAATTGTGCAAAATAGATTAAATTGTGCAAAATTGATTTTTGCACAATGTGTTTGCACATTTCGAACTAAATCGTCTTTTACACAAATTTCTACACCACATACTAAGAAAGCTATGTGGATACATCAAAAGTATGTCAATGGTCCTAGTTGCTTGACCAGTGATGATCAAAATGAAAGCTATTATAACAATCTCATGTCAATGAAAGTATAGTATAGTATACATCAAAAGTATGTGGATACCTTTCTGGCCCATTGAAACAACTCCATTACATCCAATAAAGCTGCATTTTATTAAGCACTCAATCCCATTCACTCACAGATTCTACTCCAAAATTATCTGTCAATTCAACTTCCAACAATCCCACCGCCATAAACATCAACCACAAAGAGTATATATTAATGCACATTTTGTAAATCAATTTTCCTGCTCATAGTAAACATATGGTTACGTTAGAAGATGGAACCAGCAAAAACTATAGCTACAATAATTGAATAAATAATGATTACCAGTAGAAATAAAATAATTAAATAAATTTTATGTCTCCAAGGGATCCTGCCATTCTGAACAAGCTAGAGAAGAAGTTGGAGCTTTTGCCACTGAAACTGAGTGTAAGTAGAAGCATTAGCTGATTATGGGAATTCTAGTAGTAATACAATTGTTTATGTGAAGGAAGATGGAATCTTGGATGACAGTGAGTGGGGGTTGATTTTTGCATTTGTACCAGGGATCACCTTTGAAGGGATTCTCACCAGGAAGATTTACTCAACTTCTGGTAATAACCAATAAATTCCCATTACATATATATTAAAAAAAGATCATTACAATATACAAAAGTATAAACTGCAGATGACATCCCATGTACTTGCAACCATTTTTACAACACATATACACCCTTATTTCCTCCATATACAGAGATGTTACAACTCAAATTTTAATACAAAAGAAAGATGATCATGACACAACACTTCAAATCTTGATTGATCAAGGGAGCTTAGGCTTGTTGCCATAAGTAGTCAATTTAGCATAGCAGGGGCAAGCTTCATAGTTGCCATAAGTGCCCGGTGGAACACAGCTACACCGGGCACAACACGTCCCGCAGGCCCTTTTGCATAGATTTGTCCGGCTTGATAATCTACATCTTGTTTTACATGCTACTCCACAATCTAAAGAGACAGAAAAATTGATTAGTTACATGAAACAATACTACATAAGTGGATAATTAGAGCATGCAACAAGAATTACTAATAGGTTTGGTTTTTGCAGATGCTGTTACACCCTGGCTTGTTTGCAAGAACATGTTTAACAACACTAGTTAGTATCATAGCAATAACATGATCATATTCTTGATTAGTTTTCAAGAAATGAGGTGGGATTACCTCTTGGATTGCTAGGACTCCATGGATGAGTAGCAGAGCAAGAAAGATTGATGGTAGGAGCATTTTAGGCACTGTCATGGAAGTGGTGGTGGGAAGAGAATTAGGATTTTGTTTGGTAGTGAATGTTGTGTTGGAAATTGGAATGAAATGATAAGATGGAGAGTAGAGTATTTATAGCAGAGAAGTGGATTGTGATATAAGGACAGATAAACTCAAGAAATGAAAGCTAGTACAAGGAAAGTGTCTTGCATGTAAATTAACAATTGGCCTAACGTAGTCTGGCATTTTACCTCACCCCACCTAAAAATATACTCTAACGGGGGTGGGGGGCTTAGAAAAGAAAGCACAAAGAATCTAGCAATCAATAACAAACCCAGCCACACCATGGAGTATGAAACAGAAGCATGAGCATGCTCCTCTACTTGAAGTCGGCAGAATGAGAACCAGGAGCTACAACAAGATTCAAAACAGGGGCTCTTTCTCATCCAATTCGAACAAAACGGGCAAAGCCTATCAAACCAAAAGAGCCTCTATAATCTTGTTGTAATTACACCGTATACTTCATCCAACAAATTGTCATCAAGTGTCATCTAGAAAATTAAAAGAGTCTATTATTTATTATATAGCAAATTCCATCCATGCTACATTAGAATTAAACACAAATCTTTGGTGAGCCTCGTTTATCCAAAAGCATATAACAAAAGTTTCAGAATTAAGATTGCAAAATATGGGGATTCCAAGCATACAAGTTAAAAGAAAGTATAAATATGTTTGAAGCACAAACCTTGAATGAATCTGTTTTTCCTAGTAATTTGATTCTTGGCAATGCAATTATTCAACATATCCCGTGTGAATTCATCAGGATTCTCCCCATCATCAATCAAACTACATCCAATTCATAGATACAGAAGTTTTATTAACAACAAACGCCTTGTGACAAAATTATATGCAAATTATGTTTATAAAATAGTTATGCATGAAGAAAACCTACTTAAGAACCTCCATTGGAACCTGGATGTTATACTTCTCTACTAATCTTGTTATATTATCCAGCTTCAATACCAAATTATTCCTATATTCCCAAAAAAAATAAAAGAGCACAATATATGGAATCAAGATCTAGGTAAACAACATTCAAATGTAAATTCGTAGCATTAATTCCTCAAACAACAAACAGTTGTTGAACTGAAACATAGAGACAAACTCTGCGGAAGAGAGAGAATAACAAAGTGAAGATTAAAGAGTTACATGCGCTGGAGGAGAGGGAGTTGGGCAGAGACGTTGTAAGAGGAAACAGTGAGTTGAGCTGATGAAGAATACCGAGAGTTTTATGAATTGAATTTATAACTTGAGTCAGATGTTGTTTAGGATCGTCAATTGGGGCTGCGATGGTGGTTGCCGAAGAATCCATAGGTGAGGCTGCAGCTAATTGCGAACCCATAATGCCAAGGAAGGGGATCCGCTATTAAGAGTCCAATCTCTTGGCTAGGGACTCTCCGGCAACGGTCAGTAAGGGCATACGTGTTGGGCCGTTTGGGTTATGGCCCAAATGTTAGTCTTCAATCCTACGTATTGGGTCCATTCTAATTAATTGGAAGAGGGCCCATACTCTTACATTTTTGATCCCATTTAATCACCCATTTGTGACCCTAACGGGTAGAACGTGGATTTGAATTCTTGTATGAGTTCAACGGAAATCTGAGCACTGTGGAGTTCATCCCTCGACCACCTTCTCCGGCGACGACGAACACAGACGAGATGACGAGGATCGATACCTAACAGTGGTATCAGAGCGGGTTTCGAGGTCCGTCCATCTCCCGAAGCTGCTGACTGTCAGCCGCCGGTGGGAGATTGCCGCCGCCGGATTTCCTCACCGGAATCGCGATCTGGTCGCGATTTGACAGATCGGAGCCACCGCGTCGCCGATCTGAAGGTGGGCGTCACCGATCTGCCAGGAAGGGATCACGATCTGACGCAGCGCCGCCGTCCCCGATCGAATCGTGATCTGCAGCACCAGCGCTAGGGTTTCGCCAATGCGCCGCCGCCGCCGAGCAGACCTGTTCGCGATCTGAAGGATCGGTGCCTTCAGCCCACCGTTCCGCGCTGCCATCGCTGAGTCACGATCGGACGCGACGCCAGCAGCTAGGGTTCCGCCTGGAGCGGCCACCGTCCATCGCGAAGCAGTCCATCGGGATCGCGATGATCGCTGCTCGCCGCCAGGGTTCCGCGATGCCTCCGCTGCTGGATCCACCCGTCGGAATCGCATCGCCGATCCGCCAGGAGGGGGCTCGCGATCTGCCGCCGCTTCCAGCCGCCGGGAACACGCGACCTGCAGCGCGCCGCCGCCACTTCCAGCCGTCGATCTGCCCGGATCTAACACCACCTCCGCCCAGCCGTCGGTGGTTCAGACAGCAGCGCCACCTCCGCCCAGCCGCCCATCCGCCGGTGGATCTGACGCCACCTCGGATCTGACCACACCTTGTCCGTCAACGCGCTGCCGCCTCTGACCGACCGCCGGAGCTGACCGCTGCCCAGTTGCTGACCACCGACCGTCAACTTCTTTCCAACGCTGGTCAGGCCCGACGTCCACTGTCCGTCGGTTGTTCAGGGAGTTCCTTCGTTCATTAAACTTTGTGTTTTCATTTCTTCTGTATTGTTCAGTTTTATTGATATATCTTTGTGATACCCTGAGGCGGTTGGTCCTCCTTTGTGATGCTCTGAGGCGGCTGGTCCTCTCTTTGTGAGATTTTTATGTGATATTTGTTATCCTGCTTCCGTTGTGTGTACTCTTGATTGTCAGTTCATTTCTTCGTGTGGTGTGGTTTGTGCTTTGTGCTTAAAAAATGGCTTATAATCCCTTTGGCATGACTCCTTTTGATGGTAAAACTGATTTCAAAATTTGGAAATAAAAAATAAAATGTGTTTTGGTTCAACAACGTGTCTATAAGGCCATTGATGGAACGCATGCTGCCACTGTAACTGAAGAACAGAAATCTGATATGAATGAGCTTGCTTTGTCATCCATTACTTTAAATCTCTCTGACTCTGTGATAAGAAAGATTGGTCAATTTGAGTCTGCTGAAAAAATGTGGAAAAAGTTGGATGAATTGTTCAATGTGTCTTCTTTGCCTAGTATGATATTCTTGCTTGAAAAATTTTTCAGTTTCAAATTGGATTTGAATAAGGACATTGATGAAAACTTGGACATGTTTACAAAGCTCATTATTGATATTAAGCAATCTGGTGATAAGCACATTGATGAGTATTCCCCCATTGTCTTGTTAAATATTATTCCTAAATCTTATTGTGATGTCAAATCTGCTATTAAGTATGGTCATGATGATGTTACTCTAGATGTGGTGGTTAAAGCCTTAAAAAGCAAAGAGCATGATTTAAATCACAATGGGGGTGATAAGAATTCTGGGGGTGTTATGTTTGTTAAGGGAAGGCATAATAATAAGTTTAAGGCTAAGAATCATAGATGCTATAATTGTAATGATCATGGCCATTATGCTAACAAATGTCCCCAACCCCAAGAAGGATAAATCTAGTGAACAAGCCAATATTGTGACTGAAACTGAGTGTTATGGTGAGGTTTACTTGTTGTGCTTGTGTGAATTGCTTGAGCCTTTAACTTGTGTGTTTAAATGGCTTTGAAAATTTTGTTTTTCTTATCTTGTTTGTATTTTCTTTGTGTGAAAACTTGTTAGAAATGTATTTTCTTATTGTATGCTTGTTTATGTGTTAAACTTGTCTTGTTTACATGCTTATTTGTTTCTCTTAGTGAGGTGGAGCATGTTGTGTGCATTCGAATGTGGTGTAACATTTGATTGTTGTTTGTCTGTGTGACTTTTATGTCTGTGTGACTGTGTGCTTCTATGTGAAATGTCTGTTTGACTTTTATATCTGTGTGACTGCGTGTGCTTCTGTGTGAAGTGTCTGTGTGACTTTTAAATACTATAGGTTGTGTGTCTGTGTGACTTTTAAATGCTATAGCTTGTGTGTCTATGTGACTAGACTTTGTGATCTTTGTGATCTTTTATTAGCTTTGTGCTTATTTGTTCTATGTGAACTGTTCGTGTGCCATGAAAACTGTGAGTTCTAATCTATGTGATTACATGACTATGTGAACTTTGTGTTTTCTTGAGCTTGAGTGCTCCGTTTATTTTGTCATTTGGATATTTTAAACATTTTGTGACTGTGTGTCCATGATCTTTGCTCCGGCTTAGATTTTTGTATCTTTTGTGATACTTGGTTTTGTGTCAAAGTTCTGGATCTTGCATTTGACTTTGTGTCTTTCGTTTTGCAGGTGTCCGAAAAAAATACGATGATGAATTCTCATTTAGTTATACACAAAGGTGGATGATTTGGGTCAAGGTGGAGATTGTTGGGCCCTTTGGGTTATGGCCCAAATGTTGGTCTTCAATCCTAAGTATTGGGTCTATTCCAATTAATTGGAAGATGGCCCATAGCCTTACACTTTTGATCCCATTTAATCGCCCATTTGTGACCCTAACGGGTAGAACGTGGATTTGAATTCTTGTGTGAGTTCAACGGGAATCTGAGCACTGTGGAGTTCATCTCTCGACCACCATCTCCGACGACGACGAACACGGACGAGATGACGAGGATCGATACCTAACAATACGGGACGACGGCGGCTGAAGAACATGGAGAGCAATGCTCCAATTCCGAGATGGGCATGACAAGGCGACGGCCTAGGCAACGTCCGGGCGAGGGGCCCATATTTGGCGCAAGCCCTAAAGGGTTCCGATTGGGGGCTTTGCGTGAGTGCACCACTGATGGCCATCTGCTTTATGCCCTAAGATGAACCACGGCGGCGCTTGAAATTGGACCGGAGTTGGAGATTCCGCCCTGGTAATTGGATCTAGCGAGGCTAATTTAGTCTTACTACAAATAATTTGTGTAGCTGATAGTCATTTCTTTTTTCCTTTGTATTGTAGAGTAAATATGCTTTAAATTGTGTATCTAGTAATAAACCCTTTTTTCTTAACTTCTTGCACTCATTCCAAAGAGAGTAATTGATTACCAAATACCAACCACTATATTCTACGCTCACCCATTGGGTTTGCTCTGGTTGTTGTTCCATGCAATTCAGGGCAAGAGTTTCAGTGAGCATGGGTATCAATGAAGATTGTATGAATTCAAGCATTAGGTTGATACACCTAGTTAGCAAATTTAAAATGTTTATATCCATTCCGACGTCAAAGTTTTCAATTGAAGATAAATGTATGTAATAGACACAAATTTATAAAATAAATTCTATGATTTCATGTTTTATTTTCTCACAAGAATCCAAACAAAATTTAAATACAATTGGTGATGCATAATGTGGTGCACGTTGACAAGAGTAAACCCACGACCTAAAAATTTGCTAAGGTATAAAGAAAGCAAACTTAACGTAGCATGGTAGAAAGGAATCTGATTCAGCAGTGTAGTGTATAATAATAATGGTACTAATAATAATATTATAGAGGGTGTATCTATTGATCAGTGGAAGTGATGTTGGTTGAAACTACCCAATATTGTTTGACTGCAATGAGTATCTTCTCTGGGACTAGAGGGCCATCCTCATGATCCACCATTTTAGTATCCCATCTCAGCCCTCCTGCAATTTTCATCACCTTATTCAACACGTCCACTTCGTCGCGAATAATCACACTCCCTTCTGGTCGTAAAATCCGATCCATTTCCAGGAGAATGTCTTCGAATTCACACCTGCAAACCAAGCGAGAGAGGAGTGCGCAAGTTTATCGGTTATCCAACGATGTTTAAGGCTAAATTCAACTCTTATAAATAGTTCTCTTCATTGTGTCCATATAAAAAGATAAAATTATAATGAAAAATCATGACCTAACATCACCACAAATGAAGATTCTCTTGTGATTCTTTATTGCTGAATGAATTGTGTATGTTTTTCTCAACATTGTAACATTTGAAATAAGAGGTTTCGAAATCCAGCAATATCACTCAAGTAACTAGGAGAGGTCCGTTTCAAATGAATTTAAACCAAACTAAAGTTCAAAGATCATCTAGAATAAAGAAAACTTGTTTAGTATTGTTTTGGATTTGACATAAAACTGTAAGCCACAAAAAGTGTCATTTGGCTCGGGAAGTATGCATGGTTTATTCAGAAGGGCAGACTATATTATGACAAGTAATACAGTAATGATTGAATGATTAAAAAGATGAGAAAGAATAAAAAGTGAAAAGCGAGAGAGAGAGAGAGAGAGAGAGAGTGAGAGAGTAAAAATATAATTAGTGAATTTAGATGCGAAGTATAAACTCTCCAAGCCGGAAAAAAAAATTTAAAAATCTTTCCTTCAACTACCAGTGAATCCATCTTCAAATACTTTGATCCAAACGTAACCTAACTTGATACATCTATAGCTATAAGAGTGTTTTTATGGCCCACATGGTATAGTTTCCTGGGTTGGTTGGTGAAGTGGTGTATGCAAGTTAACATCCAAAAAGTTACTTGAATGAAGAAATCAAAGTTCCATATAGTAATCTCTATAAGTACTAGCTTGACATATATAACAAAGTGAAGCCTTTTTTAAAGATAAAAAAGAAAGCAAATTTGGACATTGTCCATTTGGTTAGATATAAGTTCGTCATTGCTTACTTGTCTTGATATAATTTGAATAATCCATTAGCATGAATAAGGTCATACGACCTCGGATATGTAGAGAAGGCTTCACACCTACAAGATCAGAAAAGGTGACAGAGCTTGAGCTTTCAAAAAATGATTCTCCTAAAGAAAGTGATATTTTTGTCATAATATTAATTTGTGAAGGAGATACCAATCGTGATATATGCCAATCAACCCTCGTTCGTAGATGACACCTAAAGTGTTCTGAGCAATAGTGGGTACTACATTCATCACCCACAGTTTAGAGGACTCCAAGGCAGCTGCAAAACCTCCGAGCCCTGCATTCATATCC
Source organism: Pogostemon cablin (assembly GCA_023678885.1). Lineage (NCBI taxonomy): Eukaryota > Viridiplantae > Streptophyta > Magnoliopsida > Lamiales > Lamiaceae > Pogostemon > Pogostemon cablin. The sequence goes on along the minus strand of CM042975.1, from coordinate 18,306,947 downwards.
ATTATATTTCTGTATCTTGTGGTGCCCAATAATCTAATACTCCTTTTGTAACCAGCAACATGCTTTTTCCATAGTTTGTTATCCTCTTCATACAACTTGGATGTGACCCCAGGAACTTCAGCGTTGCGGATTTTAGGTGGAATGTCAAAAAGCCGAGCTGGAAACTTCTTCAATTCCCCTCCAGCAACCTCACTGGTACTCTTTACCTCAGGCAAGGGAGTTATGCACGCTTCCATTGTCTTATACCTTCAAAATCATAATTCAAAGGGAGATTTAGGAAAAAGGTTGATGTCCCTGAAATTACTGTGAATATCATTATAACATGTATTCGCCTTGTTTAACAATTATAATGTCACAAGGATACTGTTTTTTGTTTAAACTTTTCCTGTATGTCAATAAATCAATTCCAACTTCAGACAAATTATCTAATAAAATAAACCCGTCAGAATAAATACTAACCGTCTGTAATTATTTTAGTTTTTACTCAAAGTAAATTTCAGATATTGTGACCTAAAGACCATTATTTGGAGTTGCAACTTTTTTGATTACTACCTATCCATTAAAAAACCTGCTGTCATCGAAGCAGAATTTTGTTGCATTACTAAATTATGCTCTTTATCAACGTAAGGATGCAGAAACAAGTTGCAATGTGTAACTCATAGATGACAAGTTGACAACTTAATACGTAAAGCCTGAATATCCAAATTAAGACAACTAAGGCTGATTAAATGTGTTCCCCTCAACCAAATTGAGTGAAAAAATATCCATAAAGTTCGTGCTGCAGTTTTCTTACCACACATTATCAGCATCTGAAGATTTACAGTAATTAGCCAAATTCCTCTTGCAAGACTTGGTATTAACCTTTTTTCTGAAGATGGCAACATCTCCTTTCTCATACTTCTTTTCCCAGCAAAGGAGTTCAGCTAATTCTTCAATTCTTGATTGCTCAGCTTTCAGGTCTTCCTTTGTTCTTTTCCACGTACGATAGTATGTCTTCCAATTGATGGGAGGACCAGACAAGACCCAGTAGCCACCAGATCTTAGAACTCTATCAACTTCCATTAAGTACATACCATCTGCATAAAGTTTTTTTTTTAAGAAAAAATAACAAAATTTCAGTAGGTTTACTTTTTCACTGAATTTGATTAGTGTCCTCCATGATCTGACATAATAAAGTGGAATCTAACAGGTATTTTTCATTAAGGATGATAGTTTGTTCTATATTTTACATTTTCTCTTGGAATTTACCACAGCTGATACATAAAAATATTTGTGCACCACTTCCAAATATTCACAAAAAAATGTTTATAGGTCATAATGAAAAATATATGCCAAAATGAATCTAAGACATAATTTAGTAATATAATATTAAAAGATATGAGAAAGATACATATATCTTAACCACCTCTCTTGTTTTCTCCCAAAAAATATGTGACTTGTATTTAAGTTGAACTGGAACAACCATAATGCTGGAAGGTTAAAAAGAAAGTATCCTATAAAACAAGTCTTAATAAGGGCAGGGGATAATTACTATGGATGAAGAGTCTAGAGTTTTAGTCGGACGTTGTTTAGACTAATTGAGAGCTACAAATAATTTAGAAGAAAAAAGAATCAAATTAGAGTAAAATATGACTTGTACATATTAGTAACTAAGCCAACTTCACTGAGTATTTTTTCAAAATTTAGTTGAGTCTTCTTTCACTTTTTTTTTTTTTTTTTTTTTGCCTTATTTCAAATATAGATTGGAGTAGAACATGACAGTCTGTGGTTTTGAAGTCAGAATTGTTAACCTCTGATTTAAAATAGTTAATTGGATTAGAGAATATCTCAGATTTTACCACCCCTCTATCTCAAAGATTTGTTGCTCTACTCCCTATATCCCAAAAATAGCATTCCTAAAATAGGGTTTAATTTGAAAGGGTAACAGCAATAATAAACAGTTGATATATAGGTTTTCAGTTCTGTAGGTCTGACAGCAAGTATGGTACCCATTAATCGTCATGTAACAGTGGATCCTAAGTGTGCAGCTACTCATATCATGTTCCCAAAAGTTGTGTGTGGATTGAAGAGATAGAGTTGTACAATGAAATCTGCAGTAGTCCATTAAAGATGTTTGGATGAATGAGTATGCAAGATCCAAGACCCTCACTTAAAACTTATTATCTGAATGATTTGGGTAGCAATGAAGTCCGCTCTAATTGTTTCATAGAATATCAACATTTACAGGAAATCGTCAATTACATGACAGTTAGTATTCTAAAAGAAGAAATAGTTGTCAACTTATTTCTTGTTGATTTGAAGATAATGTCAAAAAATAAATACTTCATGAAAGGTTGCATAACTATTGCATACCATTTGATGTCCATGGTATCAAGCATCTAGAACATTGTGCCATATCAAAAGCTCTAGATGGGTATGGGAGATGTATTGATCCAAGAACTCCTATAATTGCCGGGACACCTCGTTCCAAAGCAAATTGCACTTGCGCCTCGTGGTTATCTCTTGGAGCAAATGACATTGTCAGCACATTTCTCTTCAGCATATAAGCACCCCAGCTAGCAACCTTATTGAAATTTAGAAGAAGCAATATCAGCTATCCCAAATTTAACTTGCCAAACTTAACAGGTTATATGTTTTGTACTACTGTTTGAACTCTGTTGGTACTTTATGAAGTTTCAGTAATGAGAACACTAATGAAGTTTCAGTAATGGGAACAATTTCAAGAACATAAAAGCCATCTATTACGGCTATAGAACATCAACTGCCCCGATGGATCTTACACAAAGTGATTGTAATCTGTCAATCAAACATGCAGGTATGGTTACTGCAAGAATGCATTTTAGGAAGTGAGCACAACTTTAAAGGCATCATATAATAAGCAAGATATTGAGAATATGAAAGGCAGAGGGACCAACAGACATATACAGAGACAAAAATAGAAAAAGCAAAGTACAAAGAGCATACCCCACAGCCGGTATCTAAAGCAGTTCGAACCGACCCATCTGCAATTGGAATCACTTGTGCAAGTTCATCAATATATGCGTCTGCCCCTTGAGGAAACATCGTCCCACCTCCTGGAAATTTGAATACATTACCTTGATATTCCACCCAGTGCTGCATAGCCTTTTCGACTGTCAAGCTTTTGAAAGGGGCGTTAGAATAGTAAACATAGTCTCGACTCTTTGGCCAAGGGAAAGGGATAGTATAGCCTTTCGGTGCTGGTATCATGCACCGCAATTTTTTCCCTTCAGGTGGGCAATGCCTCTCTCTATATATCATATTTTCTCTTGGGAAGGTCATAGCTCGATCTTGATCTTGGCAAGGGGTATAGTCCGTATATTTTTCATCACAAGGTTCAAAGACTTTAGCTTTGGGCTCAGAAGATTCAATAGGCGCCACATAATTATGATGACTTTCGAAGTCCAAAGAGGGAGAAACATTGCAGTTTACTTGGTGTTTATTAATCTCTATTGCATATCCATCACCTTTACCAAAACCACTCCTTTGCCACACACCCAACAGGTAAAAGAAACAGCAGAGACCTAATACGAAGAAATAGGAAACACGACATCGTCCTTTATTGCCCGAAGAGTGAAGCTTCGAAGCCATCTGATGCTCAGGCCTGAATCTATAAACTTGCAACAATTTAGTTAGCAGATGGGATCATCAATCTTAGAAGAGAAAATGACGAAAATAACCATCACATTAAAATTTTTCAAAGAAATTTCAACATATATTTGATATCTTCAACAAACCAAATTAAGAAAATAACCAATTTGACTCAATCAAAATAGGTTCATACAAAAAGACTCCCACAACATCTTAATAAGCTTGAACTCCAGCCGACGCAATGCAAAACAGCACCACAGAAATCATATATTTAAGAAATTAATTATCCCAGAAATCCAACCCCAGGTTAACATCAATATGGATGCATCGTAACCTTTAACCATAAGAGCTAAATGAGTTAAAGTCTAGTTAAAAACAAGAATTAGTACACCCATCAGCACGAAGGAGTTTTCGTGGACATCGGAAGGCAAAACCAAAATCCAATCAACTAACAGCTTAGCAATATATATCAGGCAGAAAAGCAAATGGTAATAATTCAAGTAAAATAAAAGTAATTACGGTCGAAAATCTGTCTGAGCGAACCATACCATTACCTGAAATATAGGAGAAAAAGGAAAAGGGTTAAGCAGAAGAACAAGTTCGAAAACAAGATCAACCTTCTTCCAATCAGTACGTGCGCACTACACACTGGTCACCAGCTCACTCCGTTTCTTGAAAATGGTGTACTCACCATTAGGGTCCCACAGCCTGGATTGGTGGAGGAACTAAATAACAAGATGTGCTTCAAGTGACTTATAGAAAGGGTTCACTATTAAACTTGTGCTTGCAAGGACTCACCCGTTTCTTTCACAGAGAGTTGAGTAGTTGGGGGGGTGGGGGTTGTCTGGATGTTTGATGTTGCGATTACAGAGAAGCGTGTGGGGTAGGGATGTGGTAGTGTCAGTGTCGGATTTATCACGGAGCGAGTAGGAGTGTTAAACGTCAGATATTAATGTTTTGTTTTTTCCTCATCACCGACGATCTAATATTTTTTTTTTTCTCACAAGACCATAACTTATGCACTTCCAATTTAATAGAGTTTATGATTAAGAGGAAAAGAAAATTTCTATCTAAAAGAAAATCTATCTATTTTTTTTGGAGAATGTATAAACAAGTTTCATATGATTTTTAAAAATCATGAAAAATAATCTGTGTTTGTTTTGGTTTTCAAAACGATGGATTTTTTCTGAGGATTAATATAGTAATCCAATTTATAAGTCACACACTTGCGTAAAATCATCTTATTGGAAGACTTTCATAAAACGAATATGAGCGATTGACATTTTAATAAAAATTGTACTCTCAAATTAATTATATGTGATTGTGATTTGTAGAGTATGTTATGAATAACACAATTTAAAAGTGATAATTTTTTTAAATGAGAAGTGATATTATTTGATAAAAAGTTATAACTATTTTAGAAAACGAATACTAACGATATCATGTGAAATGGTGTCATGTAAGTGTTACTCAATTTATATATATATATATATATATATATATATATATATATATATATATATATATATATATATATAGGCAATTTATAGTGTGCACCCGGGTGCACATAAAGATAGGGTGCACCCACATACAAATATAAACAAAAACATATACAATTAAGAGTAAAAATGTATACAATTTAATTGTTAATTTTTTTAATGAAAAATTTTATATAATATTCAATAAAATGTTATGCACATATGGATGTTAATTTTTTTAATGAAAAATTAATGCGAAAAAAGTATACAATTATTACAAAACACGTATACAAAATAGAATAATATGTATACAAAATAGAATAAAAAAGTATACACATATAGGTGCACCCTTGCACCCGGGTGCACCCAATATACACTCATATATATATATATATATATATATATATATATATATATATATATATATATATATATATATATATATATCTTTTAAAGTACCATTTAAAATAGGTAAGTGTTCTGAAACCCTAAACTGATTTACAAAACTTAAAAATGATTTTAGATACGCAAACTTATACATACATTCGCATTTTTCATTATGGTCCGTCTCAAAAATACTTTCACACCTTAAAAAATGAAAATAATACACAATATCAATAACCTTACAATACTACAATATTACAAAATGACACCTTCATTTTACACACAATCTAGTCAAAGTCAACTATATCATACAATTTATTCTACCCAATTACCCAAAATACCCACTATCTTTCTTACATCATACTAACAAAAAGTTACTTTTCTTAAACTCGTGCCAGAGAATACGCGAATATATTCTTGGGACGGAGGGAGTATTATCTTCGTCCTCGTAAGATTATACTCCCTCCATCCATTTTCAATGTATCCATTTATTTTTTGTACGTGGATTAAGGAGTATTATTATTTTATTTGTATTAGGTAGTTGTATTAGTGGAGGGTGTGAGTGTCATATTTTATTTGTATTAATGAATGGTGTGGGTCATATAATCCAAAAAGGGTAATTAATAGATTAAGGATGAACGATCCAAAATGATAAAATGAATAGATTAACCGTGGATAGAGAGTGAGTATTTTTTTTAACTCAATTAATATACTTTAATGGACAATGTATATGTTTTAATTGTACTACCTTTTTGCCTTGTAAAATTCTTACCCATTTAGAATGTAAAATGGGTTTATATATATATATATATATATATATATACTAATTACGAATACGTTGCTATAAATAATTTTTTAAAAGTATGAAGTGTCGCGATGTGGTTAATTTTCATATATTATTATTATTATTATTATTATTATTATTATTATTATTCATGTATATCTTTAAATCATGTATATTTATAAATTAAATACCACCTTTAATTATATTTATATAATTCGTGTATTACGCGGGAATCTGTACTCGTATATATATATCAATTAAAATACTACCTTTTTAAAAATTTGGACATAAATAACCTTAGTCTGCGACCTCTTCTGGAATTATGTCTGTAACCTTATACGCGACAATAAACGCCACTATATGTGAGACTCTACACGTAATTATATGTGCGACTATTCATATGTTTTATTTACTAATATATGTGCGATCTATATATGTGCGACCCCTACACGTGTCTACATGATGTGCAACTATACGTGCGACTATATATTAATTATATGGATAGATTTTGGGTGAGACCGTATCACGAATTCCGAATACTATCCTATTCATTAATATAAAATAAAAATAAAAATAAATAAAGAAAAAACAATGGGCTTGTTTGATTTAGTTAATTAAGATTACCTAGACTTCAATGAAATTAGCGGGTTCGTCATCTACTCAAATTGCAAACATGTATTTCAAATCTAAGTATTTTTCAATTTTAATAAATATTATTATATATTATTACTCCCTCAGTCCCGAGTATTTTTACCCGTTTGTACGGGCACGAAGATTAAGACGTTTTATTTTTTTAATATATAATGTAAGAGAAAGTAGGGATAAATTAGTAATTTAAAAAGAAAAAAGTGAATAAAGTTATTGGGAATGATGAATAAATTGTAAAAAAATAATTAAAGTTGTTGGGATTGTAAAAAGTAGGTAATAAAATATTATGTATTTTTGCCAAAAATGGAATGAGTAAAAATACGTGGGACACCCCAAAATAAAAAGTGGGTAAAAATACGTGGGACGGATGGAGTATTATTATTATTAATTATTCAATTATAATAATATTATTAATAATTAGTAACTGAACCGTGCGTTGCACGGGATGTGTTATTTTTAGGCAACAACTTCACTTATAATTTTATGATTGAACTAAATAATATTTATTTGTATTATTAACCAAATGTTTTAATATTAAAGTCTAACGTAGTTGTGGACAAAGCACTTATAAAACCTTGCGAGTCAGTTAAGTTGATCAATTTGTATTTACTAATATATTTTGCAATGAGGTTAAAATGCAGAATTTTAAATGTGGTTGCGTTATAATTGCCACTATATTGTGGTATTTTTAAAGCTAAATGCAATCTAATCTAATTTAAAGTAATATAATAGCAAAATGAAAAAATCAAAATTGAACCAATTTTAAAATGATTCCTTATATGTGTTGAACGTGTGCTGAATATTATTTTTTCATTAGTTTCCATCTTATTAAAATTCCCTTTACGAATTTTTTGAAACTATAAAGTAGTTTTAAGTTTTAACAATTAATTCATTATTAAACTATTTTCTTCATTTTTTATAGCATATATTTTCTTCATTATTAATAATTTTGAATTAATATTATTGGTCCTAACATCTTAATCATAATAATTTTAAATGGGTATGTGTAATCAACGGGTATTGATAAACGAATTTGAGACGGGTATGAGTATCATAATATTTTTTTAATGAAACGGGTACGAATATTAATATTATTGGTCCTAACATCTTAATAATTTTAAATGGATAGATGATACCTTATTTAAAATGATTCCTTATATGTGTGTTGAATGTGTGCTGAATATTATTTTTTTCATTTTAAAATTCCATCTTATTAAAAATTACGAATTCTTTAAAACTATAAAGTAGTTTTAAGTTTTAACAATTAATTCATTATTAAATTATTTTCTTCATTTTTTATAGCATATTTTCTTTATTATTAATAATTTTGAATTAATGTTATTGGTCCTAACATCTTAATCATATTAATTTTAAATGGGTATGTGTAATCAACGGGTATTGATAAACGGGTTTGGGACAGATATGAGTATCATAATATTTCTTTTAATGAAACGGGTACGAATATTAATATTAGTGATCCTAACATCTTAATAATTTTAAATGGATATGTGTAATTAACGAGTATTGATAAACGAGTTTGGGACGGGTATGAGTATCATAATATATTTTATATATTAACAAATATTTATATATTTAATAAAAAATTGTAAATTTTTCTATCATATGTGATAGAATTATATTACATTTATTTAATATTTAATTAGTAACAGTATAAATTGATTTAAAATATTAATTTAAGAAATATTTTTATATATTTAATCAAAAATGGTAAATTTTTTTATCATATTTATGTGATAGAATTATATTATATTTATTTAATATTTAATTAGTAACAGTATAAGGTTATTTAAAATATTAATTTTAATAAATAAAAAAGTACTTTAAAAATAGTATTAATGAATAATTATTATTATAGCAAATAGAAAAGCAAAATAAAATGTTACGATGATGTTATGAAAGAGAAAATACACCAAAGCTACATAAATCGGAAGTATTCATGGTTCATGTCTTCAAACATGAGTTTGTCTAGGAAGGCAGGTGTCGGATGATGCCAAACGAGATCCCGGCCGATGGCCGCCAATCTATCTGCTACTGTATTCTCCTCCCTGTAGATATGCGAAATTCGGAATGTTATTTGCTGCGTGATGTGCTTCGCCTTTTTCCACCATGGGATGATCCTCCACGGCAACTCTGGTGTAGAATGTGTGAAAGCATATACCACGAACATGGAATCCGATTCTAACCAAAGGTTATGCCATCCCCTATCATGTGCATATTCAATGGATAAGCAAGCTGCGGCCGGCTCCGCCTCCAAGGAAAACCCCACACCAAAAGCAGAGGTAAAACATCCCATCGAGAATCCTCTATTGTTTCTAAAAACTCCTCTACCTGATATGTTTCCCGGCACCCCAGATACTATTTAAAAATAATATTAAATGGGTATGTGTAATCAACGGATATTGATAAACTGATTTGAGATGGGTATGAGTATTATAATATTTTTTAATGAAACAGGTACGAATATATATTAATATTATTGATCCTAACATCTTAATAATTTTAAATGGATATGTGTAATCAACGGGTATTGATAAACGAGTTTGGAACGGGTAAGAGTATCATAATATATTTTATATATTAAGAAATATTTTATATATTTAATCAAAAATTGCAAATTTTTCTATCATATTTATGTGATAGAATTATATTATATTTATTTAATATTTAATTAGTAACAGTATAAATTGATTTAAAATATTAATTTTAATCAATAAAAAAGAACTTTAAAAAGTAGAATAAAATAGATATGAGTAATTTACGGGTATTGATAAAAGACTTTGGGACTAATACAAATATTACAATGAATTTTTAAAATATTAATTTTAAATGATATTTATTTATACACGGGTACGAGTATTACAAAATAAACAAGTATCTTACATAATTAATAAACATAATTATTAATTATGTTAAAAAAATAATTTTAAATGAGTATGTATAATCAACAGGTATTGAGAAACTGGTTTGGAATGGGTATAAGTATCATATTATATTTTTTTAATGAAACGGGTACGAATATGAGTAGTTTAAATTTAAATGGATACAAGTACTTAACAATTAATTCATTATTATATTATTTTCTTCATTATTAATAATTTTGAATTAATATTATTGGTCTTAACATCTTAATAATTTTAAATGGATATGTGTAATCAACGAGTATTGATAAACGAGTTTGGAATGAGTATTAGTATCATAATATATTTTATATATTAAGAAATATTTTATATATTTAATAAAATATTATAAAATTTTCTATCATATTTTTGTGACAGAATTATATTATATTTATTTTATATTTAATTAGTAATAGTATAAGTTGATTTAAATATTAATTTTAATCAATAAAAAAATACTTTAAAAATAGTATTAAATGGGTATGAGTAATCTACGGGTATTGATAAAAGATTTTGGGACTGATATAAATATCGTAAAGAATTTTTGAAAATATTAATTTTTAAATGATATTTATTTATACACGGGTACGAGTATTATGAAATAAGCAAGTATCTTACATAATTAATAAATATAATTATTAATTATGTTAAAAAAATAATTCTAAATGGGTATGTGTAATCAGCGGGTATCGATAAATAGGTTTGGGATGGATATGAGTATCATAATATATTTTTTTAATAAAACGAGTACGAATATGAGTAGTTTATATTTTAATGGATACGAGTACGTAATAATTAATTCATGATTAAATTATTTTCTTCATTATTAATAATTTTGAATTAATATTATTGGTCCTAACATTTTAATAATTTTAAATGGATATTTATAATCAATGAGTATTGATAAACGTGTTTGGGACGGGTATGAGTATCTTAATATATTTTTTATATTAAGAAATATTTTATATATTTAATCAAAATTGTAAATTTTCTATCATATTTTTTTGATAGAATTATATTATATTTATTTTATATTTAATTAGTAATAGTATAAATTGATTTAAAATATTAATTTTAATCAATAAAAAATACTTTAAAAAATAGTATTAAATAGTTATGAGTAATTTACGAGTATTGATAAAAGACTTTGGGACTGATACAAATATTGTAAAGAATTTTTAAAATATTAATTTTTAAATGATTTTTATTTATACACGGGTACGAGTATAAATATTATACAAATATTATATTTATTTATATACGGGTATGAGGATTATGAAATAAGCAAATATCTTACATAATTAATAAAATAATTATTAATTATGTTAAAAAAATAATTCTAAATAGGTATGTGTAATCAACGGGTATCGATAAACGGGTTTGGGATGGGTATGAGTATCATAATATATTTTTTTAATGAAATGACTACGAGTATGAGTAGTTTATATTTTAATGGATATGATTACGTAACAATTAATTCATGATTAAATTATTTTCTTCATTATTAATAATTTTGAATTAATATTATTGATCCTAATATCTTAATAATTTTAAATGGGTATTTATAATCAACAGGTATTGATAAACGTGTTTGGAACGGGTATGAGTATCTTAATATATTTTTTATATTAAAAAATATTTTATATATTTAATCAAAAATTATAAATTTTCTATCATATTTTTGTGATAGAATTATATTATATTTATTTTATATTTAATTAGTAATAGTATAAATTGATTTAAAATATTAATTTTAATCAATAAAAAATACTTTAAAAAATAGTATTAAATGGTTATGAGTAATTTACGGGTATTGATAAAAGACTTTGGGACTGATACAAATATTGTAAAGAATTTTTAAATAATTTTTATTTATACACGGGTACGAGTAATATGAAATAAGCAAGTATCTTAAATAATTAATTTACATAATTATTAATTATGTTAAAAAAAAGAAAAAAATTAAATGGGTATGTGTAATCAATGGGTATTGATAAACGGGTTTGGGAGGGGTATTAGTATCTTAATATTTTTTTTAATGAAACGGGTACGAATATGAGTAGTTTATATTTAAATGGATACGAGTGGGTAAAAATTAATTCATGATTAAATTATTTTCTGCATTATTAATAATTTTGAATTAATATTATTGGTTCTAACATCTTAATAATTTTAAATGGGTATTTGTAATTAATGGTTATTGATAAATGTGTTTGGGACGGGTATGAGTATCTTAATATATTTTTTATATTTAGAAATATTTTATATATCTATCTATCTATACATATATAAAAACAAAACCTAAACCTCTATTTTTGTTTTCAATTTTACTCTATTTAGAAATAATTCAATTTTAATCTTGACCGTCCAATTAATGTTTTTGATTTAAATAATAAAATCTAATATAATTATACTAGTAATAATGGATTTTGTTATTTAAATTTTACTTTTTTATTTAATAATATAAATTTGGTAAATATAAGAGATATTTTTGGCATATTTAATTGATTTTTAATCAATATATGCTTAATTTAAATTAATATATAAATCAATATTTATATATTATAATTTAATTTAATATATATAGGATATATGATTTTTCTTTGATTTCAATCAATCATAAAATTTAATTATACTAATAATGGATTTTTTTATTATTTAAATTTTACTTTTTTATTGATATAATTTAACAATATAAATTTGATTAATTTTTAATCAATATATGTTTAATTTCAATTAATATAGTATCAGTTTTATTTTAAATCATCTATATAATTATTTGCTTTCAACCACGGTCGTTCATTCATTAAAATCATTCTATATAAATCTTTTCAACCTAATCAAATTCTTTCTTTCTCCCTTTTTTTCTCTCTCTAATGCTTTTTCTTTTTATTATCTTTTACAGATTCTACTTTCATATTATTTATAATCAACTCTAATTTGTTTTGTTTTTTATATTTTTATTTGATCTTCTATGCAGGTTCAATCATTCTCCTAAAGGTATCATTATACTTTTTAATTTTTTGTTATATTTTTTTCTCTTCGATTTTTGTGTTTTTTAATAATTTTATAAATTCTATTTTTATAATTTAATTTATTTGATCTTCTTTTATACGTACTTTTATTTGATATTATTTTTAGGTTCAATCATTCTCATATTTGATATTATTCTTTTTGTTTTTTTCTCCAATGCTTCTTCTTTTTCTTCTCTTTTACAGATTCTACTTTCATATTATTTATAATCTACTCTAATTTATTTTGTTTTTTATACTTTTATTTGATCTTGTATACAGGTTCAATCATTCTCCTAAATGTATCATTATATTTTTTAATTTTTTATTATCTTATTTTTTTCCCTTTGATTTTTGTGTTTTTTTTAATAATTTTATAAACCGTATTTTCATAATTTAATTTATTTTATCTTCTTTTATACTTTGATATTATTTTTAGGTTCAATCATTCTTATATTTGATCTTATTTTTAAGTCCAATCATTCTCTTTTTGTTTTTTTTCTCTAATGCATCTTCTTTTTTTTTTTTTTACAGATTCTATTTCATATTATATATAATCTATTCTAATTTGTTTTGTCTTTTATACTTTTATTTGATCTTATATGCAGGTGTAACAACGAATTTTTGTATTTATAATAAAATAAATACAAGTTAATTACAATAATAATCCAGAAGGATTAAACTTGATAATTAAGGAAGCGATCTCTATCAATCCTCTGATTCTTCTCTCGAACCAACGTGGACTTTGACTTTGGCTGGTTGTGTACGCTGACTGTGTTGACAGCGTGTGTGGAGTTGGATCTTCAATTGAAGCTTGTCCGAGCTCGAATTTAGGACTTTGTAACGTTTATCCAGAGGCGTCGAGCCTTTGTTTGGATTAAACGTAATTGATGTGAAAACACTCGATCTGGGGGGCTCAGCACCTTAATCCCGGGTCGTTTGCCGTTCTTGTCTCGAAGAACACTGAAGAACTTAGTTTATGATGAACGCTCGATTTGGGGGGCTCCGCACCTTAGTCCCGAATCGTTTGTCGTTCTTGACTTAAAAATGCTTGAAGTATTCAAGGGAGCACTGCTCGTATTCTTGATCTCTTCAGAGCTTTTGTCTTCAGATGCTTCAGTGTGTCCCTGGAATGAGGACTGAAGGTCCTTATTTATAGGTAGAGAAAATAACCACTTGAGAGATATTTTCTCTTTCAAAAGATATGTTGGGCTTTTTCCTTTAATTAAGCCTGCTGGACTGAATACGGGCCTACTTAATTTAAATAAGCCTGCTGGACTTGATGTGAACTCATTTGACTTGGGTCAAGCCCATTTGACTTGGATTTAGCCCCACTTAACTCGAATTTGAGCCCATTTAACTTGAATGAGGCTCTTTTGACTTGGATCTAGCCCATTTGACTTGGATTTGGGCTCAACTAATCGTATTAATTATCAATTATTTATTTACTTATTTTAGGAATTAATTTATTTAAATTCCTTAATAAATAAATATTTAATCAATATTTAATATATTTTCTTTGCATTTATATTTATTAGGCAATAAATTTTAATTGCCTACAAATGCCCCCTTGCATTTTGTTCACTGAAATATTTCTTTGCAGTGAATAAATTGCAATTTTTTATTTCTTGCCTCTTGTATCCTTCTTCTTTTTACCCATTAATTCATTTTATTTGGCCCATTAATTCTTAATATTAAGAACAACAGGATGGGCTAAAAAAATAAAACTAATCCATCTCCATGATTTGGGCTTATCATTTTCCAAAGTTTATTCATTTTTGACTTGGGCTCTCATTTCCTTTCCTTACTCCCTCTTTTGGCCCAATAAATGATAAGCATGTACGTTCTTCCTCATACTTGGAGAACAAGAAATATACTGGATCCTCAACAAAGATATGATAATCTCAGATTACATCAAAACGAATCCAAAGAAATATTTGAGTAATCTTCACGTACTTATCCCCAATTTTCCAACCCCTATATAAGGAGAAGTCCTGCCCCTTTGATTCTCACATTACAATTGACTACGTCATAATTCACCAAAGCGAGTTCATCATCTCAGCTTCTTCCCCTAATCCCTTTTCTTTTTTTTTGATAGCGCCTGATTTATTCGTTGGAAGCTGCAGAGTTTGTGATACTGTAAGTACTCTTTTTTTCTAGCTCTTGTTTACTCCTCCAGTAATTTCTTTATTCCTTCCTGCATGCATTTGTTTCTTTTCTTGGTTCCCTTTACCTTTTATTATTGAGCTGCCCCTTATTAATATCCACAAAGAAAGAGAGAAAAGACTTGAAACATGGGCAATTGTGACCGGCGTTGCGCATTCCTAGCGACTAGGAATTTATTCCAGTCGGAGGTCGTGACGAGTCCAATGTTTGCACCATTTGTCAAGCATTATTTGTGGCAATTTACCTCTTCGACTGCAGTGGGACTGTCGGGTGTTAGGAAAGAGAGGCGACGCCATGCGTCAAACCTTCAATTTTCCACAGCGACATCCCGCAATGGCGACGTCATTTTGGGATCTCAGAGATAGCTGCTGTTAGCGTCGTCAGTGGTGGCTTTAGTGCAGATTGCCGACAAGCAGCGACGGAACCCGGTGGCCATTCGTGATAAGCGCAGCAAGCTCGTGATCCCGACAGCAGGGGGCTATTACGGGAGAGAGAAGAAGCTGTTGGTGACGGCATGCTTTGAAGCGGCGATCTGCGGTGGACCCAGTGGCGGGCGGCTGAGGAGAAGGAGTTTGTCGGCGACGGCATGTTTTGAAGCTGCAGTGGACCCAGTGGCGATCGCCGATGCTGGTAATCAGCCGAGTGATGAGTGGCAAACCAGAGTGGTCAAGCAGCTGCCGGGATCTGGTTCCAATCGGCGGTGACGACCGGTGGGCGCTGCGGCAGATGTACAGCGGCAGATGGTGACCGAGCTTCTAGTGGAGCGTGGAATGGATCACAGCAGCATGGATTCCGGTGTCGGATTGACGACGAGGCGCGGCGAGTAACGATGACAGCACGCGGTGGTCCATGGCGACGGATCCGGTGTTGGTGATTTGTAGCAGCGGATGGCGAGTGGGAGATCCGGTGGCAGCCACCTGCAGCGATTGGTGGCGAGAGGGCTTGAATAGCGGTGGTCGGAACCAAAGATCGCACCGGCGGGTTTAAGTTCTCCGATTAACAGTGGGGAGATCTCGGTGAATCGGCAGTGGCAAGCGGCTAAGGAGGTAGCCGGCGGTGGTATGGCGAGCTAACTTCCAAAGTTTGTCGATTGAGGGAGAAGGCATCGTGGCTGCACAGCGATTTGCAGCGGCAACTGGAGCCCATGTGCAGCGGCGGTGAGCGGCTGTTGGCGCGACTCGAGGGGAAGACGACTCCAGCTGTGCAGGTGGTGACACGACAACAGAAAAGAGCCGAGAGAAGGAGCGGCGGCGATTGGGTTGCAGCGGTGTCGGCGACAGAACGATGAGCAGTCGGCAGACCCGATCCGGTGGTTGTGGGCGGTTTTCTCTGAGGAGAGGCTTCCTCTTTATGAATTTCGGATGCAAGAAGGGAAACATTTTCATCCTTCCCCTTTGAGATTCACGTGAATGTGTAAGATCAAGGAAGGAAATTTTCCTTGATTGATTGGAGAGAGAAAGGAGCTCCCCTTTTTTTTAAATGACAGCTGAATCCAATTTGAGAATCCAACTTGACTTTTCTTTCGGGTTCCGCCAATCTGACTTTCCATTGGGCCTTCATGCCCATTTTCGACTTTTCTAACATTCCTTCTCTTGTTTTGCAGCTTATCCACTTCTCGGCATGGTTTTCTTCAGAAAGATCACAGGACAATCTGGCTCAGACTACTTACTAATCCTCGATGACGAGCGTCAACCTTTGAATAAAGGGACTCATGCTGTAGTTCCTACTAATCTTAAGAACGACTTCTACCTTGAATGTTGGTCTCATGAGCTTACTTTGGGGAAGAATAATATAACCTGGACTTTGAAAGGAGCTGATATTGAGCCACACCCTAGTTTAGAACCCTTACCTTCCTTGGGACGATCCCTCTTGGAAGGGAAAGGTAAGGTAACTTGGGGAGAGCCGATTAAATTTCTTGGAGACTTCCGCTACATCGAAGGGTACTGGGAATGGACTGAGGACGTGCTAAGTCGATGCCGATCTCATCTTCGAAACCTCAAGCTTTACGATGCTGTCTTTGCGTCTCTCTTTACTTATGATTATAACAGCGAAATCATCAATGCTTTCTGCGAGGCTTGGTGTTCTTCCACCAACACTTTACTCACCAAACATGGAGAGATGTCTATCTCTTTGTGGGATTTATACAACTTGATGGGATTGCCCTTAGCTGGCTACTTGTATGATGAAGTTGTGCCGAGCTTAGAAGAACTGTTTTCCACAAGTAATGAACTATGTATCCCCAGCAGCTGTAGACATCTACTTAGCGCTTATCACTTGCTCTCCAAGAATACTAATAGGAAAGGCGTGACGATTGATCAATGGGTGGATTTTTGGTCCAAGAAAACCGTAACATACCCTGCGCCTCCTATGCGTGTTGAGAAAAAGTCAACTAATCGGCCCAAAAAAACTTATAATCCAACCGGAATTATCCCAAACCACCATTCCTGGACATCTGCTGAGATAGATCAATTCAGAAAAATGGGAATTGCGCAAGTAAACCAAGAAGAGACCTATCTAGCTGCTCACTTAGCATGCTGGCTTTGTACGTTTGCACTTCCAGGTAATGAAGTGGGCTTAATTCGACCGAGTACCTTTAAAGTGGCGAGTTTAATGGCTGCAGGAAAAAAGGTGAGCCTTGCAATTCCGGTATTGACTAGCATCTATCGTGGTTTGAACACAATCTCAAATTCATCAAACCCATCTGAAGTTAAATCAACATTTCCTGTTCATTTTGTCCATGCTTGGTTGGCTTATTACTTCAAGACTCATTTTCCGATTGGTAGTAAATTATCTTATCCTCGCATGGTAGCTTACTCTGGTGAGCAAGGTGCAAAATACTTCAATCCTGAGGAGGCTCGCAAACGAATTCAAACAGCTGATAATGCTTCGTGGACTTGCAACATTTTTTCCAAAGATGTAGCTGTCTATTATGTGGATGATGGGAATAATGACTGGACCAGTTGGACCCATCTTGTAGCTCTTCGTACCAGCTATCTTACACTGAGGCAAGGTGGTCATTTTGTAATGGAGCCATATTCTCCTCATAGATTTGCCCGTCACTTTGGTTTTCTGCAAGACGTTCCTAACATGCTTAAAACAAACCTCCGCAAGGCCTCTTTAGAAGAAGGATTTGATCACTGGTGGCATTCCACTACATGTAACTCCAAATCTGAAGCTTACTTTCCAGGTGCGGCCTCAGCTCCTAAAAACTACTCCACGTCTGAATATAAGGAGTGGTGGAAGCATGTTCATGGCACTTACTTATCTAATCATGTTAAAGACCTGATTACCCCAGCATCAGCCCCTATAGAGGAAGAAGTGGACATCATGAATGACCTCGATGATGATAATCAAGAGGTTCAAGATATTTCTCCAGTGTATGATGAAGTTTTACAACCTACGGTGCATAAAAGGAAGAAAAGTTCCCCTCATTCTACAGAAAGTCGTGCCTCTACTGAACACCATTGGAAGAGAAAGAAATCTGTTGCTCATACTGAAAAACAAGATAATGAGGTTTCTTCCACTCTCTCTCCTCTTTTCCTTTTTCCTTTATTTCCTTACAAAGCTTTCTTTTATTATCGAAGGTTGCGCTGAAAATTTCTGGCTCTAAGGCTACTGAAGGAAATGAATTAATTACTGCTGTTACTTCAAAAGCTTTGGCAGATGAGGTTTCCCCCTTTCCCTTATCTTATTTTCGTTGTATATTCTCATTTTTATACTATCATATTTCTCCTCTTATCAGATCTTGGGCATCTCTTCAAATTCTAGTAGTGGTGATGATTCTGAGGAGAGTGATGATTCTACTGAAAGTGATGCATCGACCACAGGGGTGAATTCTTCAAAGGCATGTCCCATGATCTCAGAATTTATATCTAAGAAAATTACTCGTGATCTCAAAGGGAAATTTGCTCGGAGTGCATGGAGTAAAATAAGGAGAAAACTCAAACGGACCCCTCTTGAGTTTTATCAACTCTGAGACAAGAAATATTTTCCTTGATAAAGGAAGTGAAGGCTCTTAGAATCGACTGTTCTCCTTTAGAGGTAGCCCTAGAACCTCTATTTGATAAGGCCGATACTTATACTGCGGCAAAATTGAAGTCCGATGAAGCGGCATCCACGGGAAATCATGCAAAATGCTTGACCAACGTCAAGAGTCGCCTTCAGAATTGCAGAGATATTCACATGACAGAGACAAAAAAACTAAAGACTACTTGGGAAGAGTTGGAGTCGATAGGCAAAGAGATGACCAATCTGCAGAAGGGAGAGAAAACTTTGTCTGAAGCAGCTGATCGTCTCCAACAAACTCTCTGTCGTGCTAAGAAGGAATTTGAACTCATAGAAGAAGAGATCCTTATGCTTGACAATGCAACCGTCTTGAAAGAATCATCATCTGAAGATGAGAAGGCAGCTCTGAAGTATGTTCTACAAAGCGTACTCTCTGACAACTTCCTTGCTTAGTATAAGACTACTTTTCTTTTAGTTTGATCCTTTATTTACTTGCTTTCCCCATCTTATGTTTTTGAACATTTAATGGCATTATCAATAAAGTCCATTCTCTTCCTTACAATACTTTACATCTTCAATTTACTTTCTTGTCCTTCATATTTACCTGCTGGCATCATGCTCCAATTTATTGCTTGCTTTACAAACTTAATATGAATAAACCAAAACATGACTGAACTCAGCAGAATGCCAAGCTGCCTACGTACCTCTTTGCAGAGGATCAAGTCATAACGTAGTTCAAAGGGACATGTTTTAGTTTGAATGGGGGGGTGCCGTGCACAGTTTATACTCATGTGGGCCAGGAGTGACTATTCTTTAACCACTTTAGACAAAGTAGGATATTTAATACTTTAACCACTTAAAATATATGAGTGGGGTGAATTAATAGTTTAACCACATATAATTACCTTTGGTGGGTGTCGTGCACAGTTTATACTCATGCGGACCAGGAGTTCGTCGTACACAGTTTATACTCATGCGGACCAGGAGTTCATCGTACACAGTTTATACTCATGTGGACCAGGAGTAACATGCAGTTTAGGCTCGTGCGTCATGGAGCGTGGTGTTCGAATTTGCTGACAACTTATACTCATTTCAATGAGTCTTAAATTTGAACTTGTAGACAGTTTATACTCGTGTCAAGAAGCCTTGTATTATTTGTGTCAGATAGTTTAAACTCATATCAAGGAGTATCATGTGGACAGTTTTAGCTCATATCAAGGAGCGTTGTATCTTGTAGTTGTTTTACGCGTAATAGCGTTTCAAGAATTTCCCATTTATGGGGCCAATGTTTATGCCATCTTCTGATATCAACTTGTAGGCACCATTTGTGTATACTTCCTTTACAACATGAGGGCTATCCCATTTTTGGAGAAACTTATTTCCAACCTGATGTGTGACCACAATAGGTCTTCTCACGGCAAGCACCAAGTCGCCAACTTGAAAAGAACGTATCTTCACCCTTTTGTTGAATGTTCTGGATAAGCGAGATTGATAACACTCAAGTCTCTGTTGTGCCTCTAACCTCTTCTCATCTAGAGCTTCTAACTCTTGAAGGCGCAACTTTGCATTTTCTTCTTCGGTTAAGCCTTCTTGTATGGCCATCCTTAAAGAAGGAATTTGTTTCTCGAGAGGTACCACAGCTTCAACACCATAAACCAAAGAATACGGAGTAGCCTGAGTAGGAGTTCTATAGGTGGTGCGGTACGCCCATAAAGCTTCATTTATTCTTTCATGCCAATCTCTTTTAGACTTGGAGACCACCTTCTTCAACAGACTGCATAGGGTTTTGTTGAATGCTTCAGCTAGACCATTGGCAGCTGCATTATACATTGACGACTTCCTTTGTTTGAAGTTGAACTTTTCACACAACTTATCGATCCAGCTGTTGCTGAATGGCTTTCCATTATCGGTGATGATATAGCGGGGAACACCATATCTGTAAATGATGTTGATCCGAATGAAATCAGCAACATTTTCCTTCTTTACTTCCCTCAAAGGCACAGCTTCAGCCCATTTGGAAAAGTAATCGGTGGCAGCAAGGATGTAGAGATGACCACCAGAAGATTTTGTGAGAGGCCCCACCACATCTAATCCCCAAGCATCAAAAGGCCATGAAGCAACTGTCAGGTGCAAAGGCTCCGGAGGTTGATGGATCAAGTTCCCATGAAATTGGCAAGCCTGACATTTTTGTGCATACTCCATGCAATCTTTCACCATTGTTGGCCAATAATAGCCCATTCTTTTGACTCTGAAGTGTAGCTTCGGCCCAGACTGATGAGCACCGCAAATTCCTGAATGAGCTTCCTCCATTGCTTGAACAGACTCTTCTTTACTTAGGCATCTCAAGAAAATTCCATCAAATGATCTTCTATACATTGTGCCTTTGAAGTAAATAAATCGAGGTGCCCGACGCCGAATATCAACCCTTTGACGTGGCTCATTTGGCAATTTATCATACTTGAGATAATCGACGAGTGGTTGACGCCAATCCTCTTCTTCAATTTCGAAGACCTCCACCAAATGATTTTCAACTTCTTCATAATCGTCATCCTCGAAGATTGGTGGTACAACCCAACTTTTGCACACTGAAATTTGAACTTGCGCCTCCGGCATAGCTATATTTGATGCTAGCTTGGCGAGGGCGTCAGCTTGCTTATTCTCTCTTCTGGGTAAATGCTCGATATCAACATGACCAAGCCAGCTCATCAGCTTTTGAGCATACTTGTGGTATGGGAACAACTCAAGCTTCCTTACTTCATACACCCCAAGTAGTTGGTTTATCACAAGTAACGAATCACCATACACTTTAAGGTGTAATTGCTTTATATCGACGGCCATCTCTAAACCAAGTATGAGTGCTTGATACTCGGCTACATTGTTAGAGCAGTTTTCTGTTAAGGAAAATGAGAATTGCAAAACTTCTCCACTAGATGTTACGAATACGACTCCAGCACCGGCCCCTTCCCTATGAGATGCTCCATCAAAATACATTTTCCAAGGAGAAGGTATCTCCACAGCGAAAGCATCTTCATCAGGGAGTTCCCATTCCGCAGGCATGGGATGATCAGCTAGAAAATCTGCCAACACTTGTCCTTTTACGGCCTTCTGAGGGACATATACAATCTCAAACTGTTGAAGTTGGAGATACCACCTGGCAAGCCGATCTGAGAGTACTGGCTTTGACATGACGAACCTTAGTGGGTTAGCTTTTGAAACTAGTCGAACTGTATGAGCTTGGAAGTAATGTTTCAACTTCTGAATCACGAAGATAAGAGCCAAGCAGATCTTCTCAATTGGTGAATATTTCAACTCATTTGGAGTCATGGTTCTACTCAAATAGTAAAGGGCAGTTTCTTTGCCATCATCATTCTCTTGTGCGAGTAAAGCTCCAACAGAACGTTCTTGAGCAGCTAGGTAGAGAATTAACGGACGTCCAGGTATTAGTGCACACAATACTGGTGCCTTCATCAAGTACTCTTTAATGCTATTGAAAGCATTATAGCAAGCTTTATCCCATTCAAATATACTGCCTTTCTTTATGAGATGACTAAACGGTTGACATCGACCGGCCAAGTTTGATATGAATCTTCTCAAGTATGCCAATTTTCCTTGCAGACTTTTGAGTTCATGGATGTTCCGAGGCACATGCATCTTCATGATTGCATCAATCTTCGCCTTCTCAATCTCGATTCCTCGACGGCGAATAATAAATCCAAGAAATTTTCTGGATGTAACCCCAAATGCACACTTGAGTGGATTCATCTTGAGTTGATCTCCCTTAAACGCTCAAACACTCGCCTTAAATCATGGAGATGATTTTTCTTTTTCTTTGATTTCACCACAATATCATCAACGTAGAATTCGACGATCTTATGAAGCATGTCATCAAATATCTTCTGCATGGCTCGTTGATAAGTGGCACCAGCATTCTTTAAGCCAAATGGCATCACATTATAGCAATATATTCCTTTTGGAGTACGAAAGGCTGTTTTCTCTTGGTCTTCGGGAGCCAGACCAATCTGATTATAGCCAGATGACCCATCCATAAACGAAAGGACCTCATGCCCCGTTGTTGCATCTATCATGAGCTCAGCAATTGGCAGTGGGAAGTCATCTTTCGGACACGCCATGTTCAAATCCTTAAAATCAACACATACTCTGATTTGCCCATTTTTCTTTCTCACTGGCACGATGATAGAAATCCATGTAGGATACTTGACTTCTCTGATCTTGCCTGCTTCAAGAAGCTTATTAATTTCATCTTCAATTAATGGAATTAACTCTGGTCGAAATCGACGCTGCATTTGCTTAATTGGCGAGTTCCCTTTTTGATGGACAAATGATGCACTGCGATCTTTGGATCCAAGCCTGGCATTTCTTTATGCGACCATGCAAAGACATCCCGAAATTCTCGTAAAAGGCTGATATATTGTTCTTCTTCCTCATTACTTAGCAGGGCACTTATGTAAGTAGGACGTGAGTCGCTTTCGTCACCTAAGTTGATTTCTTTCAACTCATCAACAATGGCTTTCACACCCTCCTCAAATTGCGGAGGGGCATCCTCGGCATCCACTCCCTCCACTTGAGAATCCTCAAGAGCAGTGATATGGTTGGTGGAAGCTACACTTTCTTTATCATCATCATTGTCTTCTTTAGTAAAGACAATTGTCTGCATCTTAGCCTTCAACTCTCTTCCACATGAGACTGTCAAGATATTTCGCCTCTTCATACGAGAAGGGATTCGACTTCGGAGTTTTGGGAAGCTAGAAGACTTGAAATTATTTTTCTTCCCAATCTTGTTCCTTTCACATGGTCCGAGCCTTTCGAAAATACTTCCAAGCCTTTCGAAGACAGAACTCCTCTTGATTTTCCTTCCACTTTCATCAAAAATTTCTTATGTGGACGAAACTTCTCCTTCTGTGATATAATTTGTGTTTGCTCTTCTGATTGCTATGCGGACTGGCTTTTGAGGGACATATCCCAAACCTGGCTTAGCATTCTTGACAGTGTGGCCACTATTTTTCAATGTTTTCTGAGTGGCATTGAGCCCATGTTCAGATGAGATGACAGTCTCTTGAGGCAACTTGCTCATCACCGGTTTCTCCTTTGGTTCATACCCAGCTTTCTTGAGGAGCTTGAAAGCTTGCGGGCCATATGACTTAGATATTTCTGCTTCAAATACTTCACCATGCTCAGTTTTTGCTCCTTCAATAGGACGTACGAATCCTTTGAGCGGTGGAGAAGAAGTCTTACCTTCATCAATTTTTGTTAAAGGCAATGTTAATTCTTCCAGGGCCTCAAGCTCTTTGCCTTTGTTCTTCTTGAGAGTGGTGGATGATGTGCTACCTTCCTCCTTTATTTGTTTACTGCCCCCATTATCTTGTGCTGGGGCTTCTTCTCGGTTCACTTCCTTTGTATTCTTGAAGAAGTATTTAGCATCAGCAAAGTAAGATTCAGCTTCAGTAAACGGCTTATCATCGCCGAATACCCTTTTCACACTGTTGCCTTCACTATACTTGAAACACTGGTGTAATGTAGAAGGGACCACACCATTCTCGTGCAGCCATGGGCGTCCCAAAAGCATGTTGTATGAAGTTTTTGCGTCTATGACATGGAAGAGCACCGTTGATCTCATCTCATCAATCATCAAATCAAGAACAATCGTGCCGAGAGTCCTTTGCCCTTCATGATTGAACCCTTGGATCATCAATCGGCTATGATTGAGTTCATCCACCGGTATCTCTAACTTTTTCAACATTCTTAAAGGCAAGATGTTTACTGCTGAGCCTCCGTCAACAAGTATACGCTTTACTTGCAACCCTTGCGTATAACCAGTTACAAATAGAGGTCGGTTGTGAGGCTGTGAACCCAACAACATGTCTTCATCTGTGAAGGTCACCTTCATAGAATATGCTTTTTCCTTGTTCTCAACTCGTTCATCTTCATTGCCCTCCTCACTCACCGCATGACAAGAGCCTTCATTATGAACTTCTTTTATGGAAGCGAAGTTTGCGGCCGCTTCATCCTCCAACACAATCTTTCCCTCCTTGGCCAACTGCATAATCTTTTCCTTGAAGATGAAGCAATCATGAATGGGATGGCCCTCCAATCTATGGTACTTGCAATATTTTGGGTCATTGGTTCGATTCGCTTCCTCTGGACGTTTCATTTCGGGGAGTTCGATGAGTTTGTCTTTCATCAGATCATCAAATATGCCAGAAACATCAGAGTTCAGAAATGGATACTCCTTTTCTTGCATCTCCTTCAGGGTCAACCTGCTTTGCCCCCACTCTTGGGTAACTTGTTTTCCTTTATCTTTCTTGTCATCTCTATTCTTTCGAATCTTGACTGTAGCAGTGTTTATGGCCATTGATTCTTTATTAGAGTTTCTTGCATAAGGCTTGCCCCCTTTCTTGGCTTCTTGTCTGTCTCTGGACTTGTAAGAATTCGACACTGGTGAGTGTTTGATTCCACTGGCTGCCATGTTCAGTTCCATATCATGAGCTCTCATAGCCAACTCCTCGAAAGTCTTTGGCTGAATCCCTTTGAGTATGTAGAGTAAATTCCACTCCATCCCTTGGATGCACATTTCGATAGCAGACTCTCTGGATAATCGGTCTTTGCAATTTAAACTCAAGTTTCTCCATCGATTGATATAATCAATCACAGGCTCTTCCTTTAATTGGCGAGTATTAGTTAGCTCAGTCATGCTAACGGTTCTCCTCGTGCTGTAAAAACAATTGAGAAATTCATGCTCCATTTGTGCCCAACTGTCAATGGATTCAGGCTGCAAGTCGATGTACCAGTCAAAGGCATTTCCTTTGAGAGAGCGAACGAATTGCCTCACCATATGGTCTTCATAAGTTCCAACATCATTGCACGTCTCAATGAAGTGTGCTACGTGCTGTCTTGGGTTTCCCTTGCCATCAAATTGTTGGAATTTGGGAGGCTGGTATCCAGCTGGCATCTTTAAGTTGTTCACACTTTTTGTATATGGCTTGACATAACCGACGGTAGGCTTGGAAGTCTCCTCAAACCTTTCCTTTATTGTTTCAAGTATAATATCCTTCAGTTGATCTACTTGGAGCATTCCATCAGCCGAAAGTTGCACTCCTCTCTCAGTTTGCTCTTTTTCAGTAGTTTGGCGTTTTGTGAACTCTTCCACCTCACTCTCGTCCACAACTCCTTTTCCGTTTGCACGGCTAGTCTCTGCAATGTCTCTTTTTTCCATCAATTAGGAGATCTTGGTGTCTTGAGCTTCTATATATTTCGTGAGCCCTTCGATAGCTTTCATCATATTTGCTAATTGCTCCTCAATAGTTGTAGTGCCGGCCATCATTACCGGGGCTACAATTGAGTCCGATGAAGAGCTTGAGGATGAACGAGGGTGTGAGCCTGCAGAATCTTCATCACTATCCTCTTTCATGGGTAGCTGTTTTCTTGAAGCCATTTCAACCGAAAAGTTAGAGCCGGAGGAGGCCTCTGACTGAGCTTTCATCGACATACTCCTTGTAACAACAGTAACTTGTTCACTCAACGAGGCGGAGAGCTTGGAGGCAGAAGTCCTTCCTACTGTAATCTTGACAGGAGTCATGTTGTATCTTTGTAGGGAGAAGAGATGAGAGGTAGAGATGGTCCCACTGGGCGTGCCAAAATTTGTAACAATGAATTTTTGTATTTATAATAAAATAAATACAAGTTAATTACAATAATAATCCAGAAGGATTAAACTTGATAATTAAGGAAGCGATCTCTATCAATCCTCTGATTCTTCTCTCGAACCAACGTGGACTTTGACTTTGGTTGGTTGTGTACGCTGACTGTGTTGACAGCGTGTGTGGAGTCGGATCTTCAATTGAAGCTTGTCCGAGCTCAAATTTAGGACTTTGTAATGTTTATCCAGAGGCGTCGAGCCTTTGATTGGATTAAACGTATTTGATGTGAAAACACTCGATCTGGGGGGCTCAGCACCTTAATCCTGGGTCGTTTGCCGTTCTTGTCTCGAAGAACACTGAAGAACTTAGTTTATGATGAACGCTCGATTTGGGGGGCTCCGCACCTTAATCCCGAATCGTTTGTCGTTCTTGACTTGAAGATGCTTGAAGTATTCAAGGGAGCACTGCTCGTATTCTTGATCTCTTCAGAACTTTTGTCTTCAGATGCTTCAGTGTGTCCCTGGAATGAGGACTGAAGGTCCTTATTTATAGGTAGAGAAAATAACCACTTGAGAGATATTTTCTCTTTCAAAAGATATGTTGGGCTTTTTCCTTTAATTAAGCCTGCTGGACTGAATACGGGCCTACTTAATTTAAATAAGCCTGCTGGACTTGATGTGGACTCATTTCACTTGGGTCAAGTCCATTTGACTTGGATTTAGCCCACTTAACTCGAATTTGAGCCCATTTAACTTGAATGAGGCTCTTTTGACTTGGATCTAGCCCATTTGACTTGGATTTGGGCTCAACTAATTGTATTAATTATCAATTATTTATTTACTTATTTTAGGAATTAATTTATTTAAATTCCTTAATAAATAAATATTTAATCAATATTTAATATATTTTCTTTGCATTTATATTTATTAGGCAATAAATTTTAATTGCCTACAGCAGGTTCAATCATTCTCCTTAAAGGTATCATTATACTTTTTTATTTTTTGTTATCTTATATTTTTTCTCTTCTATTTTTGTATTTTTTTTAATAATTCTATAAACCTTTTTTTTATAATTTAATTTATTTTATCTTCTTTTATACTTTTATTTGATATTATTTTTAGGTTCAATCATTCTCATATTTGATCTTATTGGTAAGTCCAATCAGGTATCATTATTTTTTTTGTCTATCTTTTTTTTCTTTAATTTTTTTGTTTCCTTTATAATAATTATATGAACCATATTTTTATATTTTAATATTCTATCTTTTGTTCTTCTTTTTAATCTTCTTTTTTTTTCCTCTTATACTTCTTCTTTTTCTTCTCTTTTATAGATTCTACTTTCATATTATTTATAATCTAGGTTCAATCATTCTCCTTAAATTTAAAGGTTCAATCATCTATACATACATATATATATAAGCAAACATAAACTTCTACTTTTGTTTTCAATTTTACTCTATTTAGAAATAATAATTCAATTTTAATCTTGACCGTCCAAATAATGCTTTGATTTTAATCATAAAATTTAACTATACTAATAATGGATTTTATTATTTAAATTTTATTATTTTTATTTTATAATATAAATTTGGTAAATATGAGATATATTTTTGGCATATTTGACTAATTTTTAATATATATATATATATATATATATATATATATATATATATATATATATATATATATATATATATATATATAAACAAACTTATTTATATTTTTATCTTCAATTTTAATCTTGATAGTTTATTACTTTTGATCTCAATCACAGATTCTATTTATGCTAATAATAATTTATTTATTTATTTTTTAATCAACAATATAAATTTGATAAATATAAAAAATATTATTGGCATATATTCTACTAATTTTCAATCAATATACTAATTTTCATAATATTAAATCTTTCAACGCTATCTTTGGTAATTTTCTACCTTTTTTCCTACGTCGTTGATTGCTTTCGATTACGATAGTTTATTCTTTCAAATCATTCTATATAAACCTTTTCATTACCTAGTCAAATCCTTACTCTTTTTTTTTTCTTCTTCTTTTTCTTCTCTATTTCACTTCCATACTATTTCTAATCTACTTTAATTTGTTTAATCTT
Source organism: Pogostemon cablin (assembly GCA_023678885.1). Lineage (NCBI taxonomy): Eukaryota > Viridiplantae > Streptophyta > Magnoliopsida > Lamiales > Lamiaceae > Pogostemon > Pogostemon cablin. The sequence continues at coordinate 18,278,180 of CM042975.1, read as the reverse complement.
TTATATTTTACTTTGATTTGATCTAATGTGCAGGTTCAATCATTTTGAGGTATCATTCTTTTTTTTTATTTTTTATTATCTTTATTTTATCTTTTATACTTTTATTTGATCTTATTTTTATATTCAATTATTTTCATATTTGATCTTATGTGCAGGTTCAATCATTCTCATTTGAAGTATCATTCTTCTTTTTTAGTTTTTGTTATCTTATTTTCGTTTCTCTACTATTTTTATATTTTTTTAATTCTATAAACCTTATTTATATACTTTAATTTATTTGATCTTTTATACTTTTATTTGATCTTATTTTCAGGTTCAATCATTTCATTTGAGGTATCATTCTTCTTTTAGTATGAGTGTGGGTGGAATAGGGTGGAGAGGGGTTTGGGGGTGGGTAAGGGGTAGGGCTGGGTTGTAATAATTTTATTATTTAAATATTAAAATTTAAAATTTTATTAAATTTTTTTTGGGAGTGGGGGGTGTGTAGTGGTAGGTTGGGTGGTAGAGTTTCCTCCAAACAATTATTTTAAATAAAATTTTAGATTTAAATATTTAATATAATAAAATTTTATTATTTTTATTTATTATATATATAATTCTATTTTAAAAATAATTTTTGAATTATGAATTTGAAATCCTTTAAAAAATCCATAATTTATTCAAATAGTGGAATTCAAATGAATTGATTTAAAATTCAAGAAATTTAAATTCAACTCATTTTCATATCCATTGGATTTGAAATGACTAAATTCAAACATAACCTAAAAGTATATAATTGTAATATACTTTAATTCTTTTCGTGCAATGCACAGATATGTAATATCTAGTTTAATCAAAAATTATAAATTTTCTATCATATTTTTGTGATAGAATTATATTATATTTATTTTATATTTAATTAGTAATAGTATAAGTTGATTTAAAATATTAATTTTAATCAATAAAAAATACTTTAAAAAATAGTATTAAATAGTTATGAGTAATTTACGGGTATTGATAAAAGACTTTTGGACTGCTACAAATATTGTAAGAAATTATTAAAATATTAATTTTTAAATAATTTTTATTTATACACGGGTACGAGTATTATGAAATAAGCAAGTATCTTAAATAATTAATAAACATAATTATTAATTATGTTAAAAAAGAAAAATTTAAATGGATATGTGTAATCAATGTGTATTGATAAATGGGTTTGGGAGGGTATGAGTATCATAATTTTTTTTAATGAAACGGGTACAAATATGAGTAGTTTATATTTAAATGGATACGAGTGCGTAAAAATTAATTCATGATTAAGTTATTTTCTTCATTATTAATAATTTTGAATTAATATTATTGGTCCTAACATCTTAATAATTTTAAATGTGTATTTATAATCAACGGGTATTAATAAATGTGTTTAGAATGGGTATGAGTATCATAATATATTTTATATATTAAGAAATATTTTATATATTTAATCAAAAATTGTAAATTTTTCTATCATATATTTGTGATAAAATTATATAATATTTATTTTATATTTAATTAGTAATAGTATAAGTTGATTTAAAATATGGGAAAATCACTAACAGATACACACTTTTAACCTAAATTACTATGAGATACAAGGAATTCAAATAATTACTCTCACATACAAAATATTAAAGTAAAATATAAAATATAACCTTATGATCACATACACTTTTAAACCACCAACCCTACCCCTCACCCACCCACCGGATCGACGTTGATCGCCGGCCGGACAACCGTTAACCGTCGTTGACCGCTGGCCAAACAGCCTTTGACCGGCGTTGATCGTCGCCTGTTGCTGCCGGAATTTAAAATGTGCAAAAACAAAATTGTGCAAAGCAAATTGTGCAAAACCAAATTGTGTAAAATCAAATTGTGCAAACAAATTGTGCAAATAATAGAGGTATTTATGGTATCAAAATCATAATTGTGTAGTTATGAGTAATAGTACTTTGAGTCATGTAGTTTACATCAATTATGCATTATTTTATGTATCCAATATCAATTGACCCTTAAAATATTAATTTTAATAAACAAAAAATACTTTAAAAAATAGTATTAAATGGGTATAAGTAATTTATGGGTATTGATAAAAAAAACTTTTGGGCTGATACAAATATTGTAATAAATTTTTAAAATATTAATTTTTATAGAGTTTATTACTAATAGATACGTGTTTTAATAGCCTAATTATTAGGAGATACAAAATCAAATTGAATTACTAAGAGATACATTATGATATTTTATTTTTCCAAGTTTACCTTTAGAACTATTACAGTTTGGCATCGCAATCAATTCAGGTGGGTTTGGCATCGCATTAACCCAAATCTTAGTATGTGTCTCCTCCACCTTCATCGTTCACGACTCCACTCCCACCGTCGTCGACGACTGTTTCTTCATCTTCCACAGCTTCACTCCTGTCGGCAATTGTTTCTCCATCGTCCGTGCAATTGACAGGATGTTTCCTAGATACAAACGCCCCATCCCCTGACTTCTCTGATCCAACGGCTTCTTATAGCCGACCTGATGGTGTTGTTGGATTCTATCATCCTGTACATATATTTAAACATATGGCTGAAATCTCAGATGTCTTCCTGCTTTAATGTACATCAATGTTCAAAAAAAAAATCAATACATACTTATTGACTAAGACTCAAAATTTTTAACAGAAACAACCAAACATTTGCTTCATCAAAAAATTAATCCCCACAAACCATTTCATACACAGAAAAATATTATGTGACTAGATTACTAAGTAAGAGTATAAATGTACACTACTGTTCAAAATATACAAATGCTCACCAATTTTCACAAATTAAACACTTACGACGCATTTCAAATACATGAATTCACAAATGCTTGATTTAATGTACACTAGTGTTAACCAATGTTCAAAAATTATGACATGAACACCAATGTTCAAAACAAATCAATGTCCACCATTGCACACATATGTCGCATCTGCTTCAATGTACACCAATTTTCAAACAAAACAAGATGAACACCAATGTTCAGAACACATCAATGTTCATCACTTTCCACAGATTACTCGCCGCCGACAAATACATGAATGCACAATTGATTTCTTCCTACTTTGATGTACACCTATGTACACTAATGTTCATAAAAAACTGAGAAGAAAATTTCTTCACTAAGAACCAAATTCTTTAACTTTAACACCCAAATAATTATATTTAACAAAAAAATTAAAACCCACTACTGTACAATGTACTATTATAGCAAAAAAAGTGTTCAATCATTTACTCTTCGACGTAGTATACACTACTGATTAGTGATATTTTCACCTATAATTTAGTATCTTTTTATATCCATTTTTGTAGCTTTTCGTTCATTTCTATGTGTTATTTGGTGGTGTGATGTGTTTTTATGAAAATATGTGAGAATGAACTTAATAGTATGTAAATCAGGTGAAAACGAAGCAAAAAATAGAGAAAGGAGATGAAAAGAGGAAGAAGAAATAGGGCAGCATGAACACGGCCGACCGTGTAGGGTACATGAGTCATATTGCGACACACGACGCGTGTACAGAACACGGACCTGTAAGAGGCAGCCGTACGGCGACATCAGAACATTTAACACGGCCACCCCTTGGCCGTGTTTCAGCACATGACTCGTGGCCATTTTAAGTAAATGTTGAACGAGAAATCATGACACAACTCGACTCATGGTGCAGCACACGAGTCATGTCGGTGCCAGAACAGAAAATTTTCTTAAATCTTCTAGAAGGTCTCCAAGGGGTATACATACCAATTCATTCAATATTTTGATCATCTTGGATCCGAATTTCAGCTGCTCACACACCCCACACACCAATTCCTTCATTTTACACCATATCTTTCATCACTTTCATCCATCTATTTACTCCATCATCATCTCACCATAAATCCTTCATCCAAGTGAAGAGAAGAAGCAAGGAAGAGAAGAGAATTACAAGGAAATGAATGAGATAACCATTGGAGCCAATCCAAGGGAGTTTTCATCCCATTTTTGTAGTAATCCTATTTGATTATCATGACTTGTAAGGTTTTTAATGTGTATGTTAATTATCTTATGAATATGGTAGGCTAATCTCCCTTGTGAGATTAGCAACATGAGAGTTGTTGGTTAATTTTGGGGATCTATATATTTTAATTCATGTGTTGAAGGGAATTATGATTTTCTATCATTGATTGTTAATTGCTTGATTTGTATTGTTGATTTGTGTGATTAATTGTCATAGGCATGTGATTAGATTGAGAAATCAATTATATGTTTAGGATAGTTCATTGAATCAATTCATCATACACTTCATGTGCATTATAAGTCTTAAAGAGATAGAGATATCCTTTAGGATTTAGAACCCTTTGATAGGACATCCGATTGGTTAGATCGAGAAGTTGATTGATTGTGTGAGGGGATTCTCATTTAAGCTTAGTACCTAGTTGGAATTATTTGAGTGAGAACCAATTCGTTGAGCTATTTTGGGATTCTTATTTGAATTCACATTCTATTCGTTTCGAGAGAAAGTTTAGAAGAAATTAGTGTTGGCCCTTAATCATTTATCCATGATGCATATGAATTTGATACATAATTCCTAGAGTTACCACTTCTTAATTGTTGTTAATCTCACTTTTGTTTAACTTGGAAAACCAATCACACTCATTCTATTTTTGTTTACTTGATCATTGTTTATTTACTTGCATTGATTGATTTTAATTACTTGTTTGATAACCAAAACTTTGATGATTCGTCTCTATAAAATTACAAGAAACATGAGATGCTTAAGCACTAGTGCCTACCTCCCTGTGGTTCTATAAATTCTTGAGTTGGTCAACCCGACTACAAATTATGGTCAATCAACTACTATACAGTGTTCGATTTTTAAATAGAAGAACTTAGAGAATCGTTTACCCCTCAAATTTTGATGTTTTACAACACATGCACAATTGATCAGAAACCTAATTTAATCCCAAATTTTGAAAGAAGGAGAAGAGAAAATGATTGAACAAAAAAGTTAAAGATTTTGATTCTCACCTTAAACCCCCACTGCGAGCAGTCACGAAAGTGGTCGTCGATCAATCCCCACATTTATCCAATGAACATAGTAGTCAATAATGTGAATTTAACACTGATGTATACCTATTTGAGGGATTGTCATAAATTTAGAAAGAAGAAAGTAGGATATAAATTATAAATTGACTCAGCTTGGGATCGCTGCTCGTTCGAGGATGACATCAAATGGGATATAAGGGTTTCAAACGCTATCGAGTCTGGCCCCATAATCGCCGCCAATTGCACTTGCTAAACCTGACTCAGCCCGGCGTCCATCCTCCGAATTCGCCACGATAACTACTCACTAGGGTTTTTGATTGTGGGGATGACGCCCTGCAATATCTTCTCTCTCTCTAAGATACACCCCTCACTCACACACACCACCTCACACAGTGAAGGTGTTTGTATCTCTACTTATATAGAGAACGTGAACAGGGAGGTGAAGCAAAATAATTTTTAACATTAGTAATAAGTATAGGTAATATGGGAAATACGAAATTAAAGTTTGTATGCGTGAGTAATTATATAACTTCAATGTACTACAAAGTAAATAAGAAGATAATTTTGTACCTAATAGTTATTGACCCATTTTTAAATGATATTTATTAATTCAAGGGTACGAGTATTATGAAATAAGCAAGTATCTTACATAATTAATAAACATAATTATTTATTATGTTAAAAAAACTTTAAATGGGTATGCGTAATCAACAAGTATTGATAAACGGGTTTGGGATGGGTATGAGTATCATAATATATTTTTTTAATGAAACAGGTACGAATATGAGCATTTTATATTTAAATTGATACGAATATGTAACAATTAATTTATTATTAAATTATTTTCTTCATCATTATTAATTTTGAATTAATATTATTAGTCCTAACATCTTAATAATTTTAAATGGGTATGTGTAATTAACGGGTATTGATAAACAGGTTTGAAATTATTTATTTATACATGGGTACGAGTATTACGAAATAAACAAGTATCTTACATAATTAATAAACAAAATTCATTATTATGTTAAAAATATAATTATTTTATAAAAAGGCTCAATATTTATCATTACTTTCTTTCGTTATATATTTAAAATACACTTTTTCTTAATCTTCTTACTGCTAAAAAGGAACATACTAGCATGGATTGAGGGATTGTTTTATATAAAAATTCCAATTTAGATAAATTCTATGTGAAGATATACTTATTTTATAAAAATGTAGAGATATAATGTTTTATTTAAAAAGTGTGATTTATGCTTCTCCTCCTGTGATTTAAATAACATCAGAACACCTTAGTCCCATGCAACGCACATGTTCAAATAGTAGTTTAAAATGAAACACTAAAAAAAATTCAAGATTATAGGATCAGATTCTATGTTTCTAATTCATAAATATCAATCAATTAATGAAATATTTTACTGTTAATTAACTCAACCCAACTTCCATTGCAAATAATTAAAAGTCTCATCAAAAGTTTCGTTTATATAATTTATTAATATCATCTTTTTGTGTATTTATAAGCTGATCTGGAGGTTAAAGTTTGTAAAAGAGTCAAATTTTCTCCATCCACAACCTAAATAGAAAGAACCACCTATGATTAAAACCACTGACCAATTATTTCTGAAATATTCAATGAGTTTGAATACAGTTGGGAGTGATAAGTCACTGGTGCAGATGTATGTCCAAGGAATTTACTACACATAAAATATTCAATGAATTATATTTTTTCCAAAATTTACCATATTAGTAATATATTTATATGAGTTATACGACAAAATATTTATTCAAAGTATTTGTTTGAAGTTTAATGAATTATACATTTCTAAAGACTTCTTTGAAAAAAAATTCTTGCACATTGTGCTCGAGTCATCCTCACGCTTTTTCAATAAAATTTTTAAACCTTTTTTGGTTGTCAATCTCAACACCACCACGTACAAATGACCATGATAAAAAAACGGGGCTCCTCAAAAATCAACCAACATTCTCAAATGATTTGACCCTAACTCTTATTAATTGTCATAGCGTAGGAGACAATCAACGAAAACTGCCTTCTTTGGAAATTGAAAGGCAATCTAATATCTGTAGGTGTCAACAAAAGCCTCTATCAAAACAATATTACCAGTGTTATTACCGGTCAATAGCTTAGCTTGAAGCATACGCTTTCCCACTTTGTTATGAGGAGCCTCGTTCCATTACATAAACCTCTTGAATGATCAATGTTGCGTAGCAACATCGCTGGTATGCCGACTTTGATGTTTAGCTTATGATTGGGAACTCCAGAATATTTGAGAGAATTAAGGAACTCCGACGTGTGAACATCCGCTAATATGTCAACATTTGTGTCTGACTTGCTAGCTGAATCCGAGCTCAAATTTATACTAAGTGCATTCCCATTCATTCCTGTCATGTACTCATTGATTGAATCTAAGACATCAAGCATCGGTACAAGAATAGCCATGTTCTACAAATACATTGGATCATCCATATATAATACCCAGAAATTTATGATAGGTTCTTTCCACAATTGCTCCTATAGGGTCATCTCCATACTCGAGCATAATATCATCCAATATCCCTACATCGGCTCCATAGTCTGTGCAACATCCTATATTCCCATCACCAATATTCGCAACCCACTCTGCAAATATCTTGATTTCTTCCCTCTCACAGTTCTCTGGAATGTTTATCAATATCATGTTTTTGGTCAGTCAGAGAACTTTTATTTCTTCCCACAAATAAAATGAGTTGATTGTTGCTCCGATAATGTTCTGCCTAGAATCCTTTGGAATTATCAGAATTATCTGGCGAAAGACACTGATGAGTGTGTAAATTCACAAGTTTGGCGCTATGTTTTGTGCTAGTTTTGGAGAGTTTTGATGTGGAAATAGGTGGAAAACCTATATATATTGTGAATTAGCATGAATCATGTGTTAGTGGAGCTATTTGAGTGTTTTCTTAGCAAAAACGGAGTGAAAGAGCCAAGAATCGAAGAGACGGAGTCGAAGCCACGCGAACCGCCCAAGAAGTAGGTGGGTTCGACCTGGCTGGAGGAGGGTTCGACCTCTCCAGCAGGTCGAACCAACGTTGCTGGACGTACAGAGATTGATTCGACCACGACTCGGCTGGTTCGACCTGGCCATCAGGTCGAACCATGGTCGAACCAATTTGTAAGAAGGAGGATTCGACCACGATGTTTGGGTTCGACTTGCCAGTTGGTCGAATCGAGAGCGGGAGTTGTCCAGTGCTGAGGTTCGACCTGGGGTTCGACCAAGGCCTAAGTGGTTCGACCTGTCTAGAAGGTCGAACCTGTGCAGAATTCTTCCAGTAGCGGGGTTCGACCTGGGGTTCGACCTGTGGCTAGGGGTTCGACCTGATTGACGTGGTAGAACCTGTGTGCGAGAACTTACCTTATCCGGATTTTCGAGGCCGAAACGCGTAAGATCACTTAAAAAGCCCATTCCAAGCCCTAGAGACGTGATTACAAGTATAAAATGAGGCTCATACAGAGAATAAAGAGAGCTTTTGATCGTCAATCATAAGAGAGACAAGAGTAGAGGTGGTGATCCATCCGGAGGGCTGTGACAGAGGCTCGCTGAAGGTTCAAGTAAGAATGATTAATCTAACCATGATTGTTCCTAGATCAATCATGGGCTAGAACCACCTTGGTAGTTCTAGGGTTATGAAAGTTTCATGATGTAATTCGTGTTTCGTGTGTAAAACTCCGTACAACACTACCTGTGGTTTGTTTTATATAAGATTGCATATTTAATCCATACTCATAGTCGTTTTGTGCATCAATGATCGTTGTGTAGAGTCTGAATACATAACATGGTTATTGATTGAGTGCGTTCACTACTGAGCAGGGTTTATTGTTATAATTCTAAGTGAAGGGATTCCGAAGTATTATTAGAACTGTCTTATATGAATATTCATGAATTGAATTAAATTCGGGTTGATGAATAGGATGAAGAGTATAACTTTATAGTACCTAAAAAGGGAGATCAAATCGGGTTAGATTCTAGACGTAGAAGATAATTGATTATGATAGTACCTAGAAAGGGGGTGAAGCATATCTCTTGCTCCGATGTTATTCACACGTGTCAAGCTCATATTTACTTGTGTCTATAGAGTAAACTGCATGGTCTAGTGATGCGTCCACAAACCACAGGGCAGAGTCTGACACCATCACACGAAAATACGAATTGCTAGTGAAACTGGATGACCCGTCGAACTACCTATCATTCTTATTGATCACAACTCACTTCTCTCGACTCTTGTTATTTCTTTTTGTTATTACGATTAGAAGTTATTATCCATTAAACCTTTACAATTACCAAACATAGTCTAAAATATACTAGAAGATAACAAAATTGATATTTATCCGTCCCGTGGGTTCGATATTGTAATTGGTCATCTTCGCGACTACAATTGGTATCCTTATACTTGAGGATTAATTTGTGTGTTGAGAAAACCCCTATCAAGTTCTTGGCGCCGTTGCCTGGGACGGCGTAAAATATTTTTTTTGTATTATTTCTAGTTTATTAGGACTATTTACCTTGTTTTGTTGTTTTCTTTCTTATTCATTTTAGGTGTATGCTCACAAGATCAAAGAAAGGTAATCTTGAACCGTATAATCCTGAGATTGGAGTATCATCAAGAAAGAAGAAGAAGAAGAAGAGCAAGGCAAAGACAATAGACCCAACTGAAGCTCTGAATTTTGGAGTTGAGGTTGACGAGCAGATTTCGCAAGCGATTGAGGCTACAACTGAAGTTAATTTGGAAGTAGAAATAGTCAACATGGCAGCGAATCCGGATAATCTAGCCATCCGTGAGGTTTTCAGAAATAATGGGGCTGGAAATTATGAGCTTTTAGGAGCAAGGGGAACTAACACAGCGTTCGATCTTCATCCCGCTCTTATTAGCATGATAGAAAGAAACTCCTTTTCAGGAGGGTCTTTCGAGGATCCGCAGCAGCATCTGAACAAGTTCTTGGGCTATGCAAGTACTAAAAAAACGTAGGAGAACATGAAAATGCTAGGAAGATCCTTTTGTTCAAATTCTCGCTTACTGAAAAGGCGAGGGATTGGTACGATACTATTAATGCAGCTGAGTGCACCACGTGGGAGCAATTGAAGTTAAGGTTCTTGGAGAGGTATATGCCACATTCGAAGGTGTTTAAGATGAAGCAGGATATTAACCAATTTGCTATCAGTGGAGGTGAGAAATTTCATGAAGCGTGGGATAGATTCAAGGACATGCTCAGGAAGTGTCCTCAACATGGGTTATCTAAAGCCCAATATATCAGTATATTCTATAATGGATTGGACTGTGAATCAAGAGTGCTACTTGATGCTTCTTCTAATGGAGCATTGCTTACAAAGTCATCCGTTGAGGCCGAGAGATTGTTTGAAGACATATCGATGAATTCGAGGGATTGGCCTATTGATAGAGTTAGAGGTACGTATGTTCTTGGAAAGGTAGCTCAGGTTGAACAAGCAATGGTGAAAACCAAGAGAGAGGATGAGATCGTTTCGAGCTTGTCCAATATCAACAAGCTACTTGAGTCTCAACAGAAGCAGATCAGCGAAATATCCCAACGAGTGCCAATCATGTAGCAAGAGATGATGAATAATGGAACCATCCAAGACGAATTGGAGGAAGCAAATTATGCCATGGGACAAAGTATTCAAGGAACGAGGTACCCAAATCAAGGAAACCGGAACTACCAAGGGAACTTTAATAATCGTGGTCCATCTGGTAGTTATCAACAGGAACCAAGGAGGCCTGAATTTTCATGGAGCAATACGAACAATGCCGTGCAACTTCCGATGGGTGTTGATCCGGGAGAAAAGGTGGAAGAAGGGAAGCCTGGTTTCGAGGATACTGTGAACCGGTACATGGTAAAGAATGATGAAAGAGTGAACCGCCTTGAGGCAAAGCTTGAGAAAAAGATTGATGATCACCACAGAGATTTGTCCACTCAAGTGAAAGATCTCACATTGTTGATGGGTACAATTGCAGAGAATGTGAACACATTGACTCAAACTGTAGGAAAAGGGAAGTTTCCGTCTCAGAGTATAGAGAATCCGAAGTCGTGTAATGCCATCACACTGAGGTCGGGAACGCAGTACGAGGGACCGATGAGGCCGGAATCAAAGTTGGAATTTTCTAAGCCTCGGTTCGACCAACACGCAGAGGGTTCGACCAACTTGCCAGGTCGAACCCAGGTCGAACCTCATCGGCTAGAGCACTCTGTTTTGACACAGAAGCGGTTCGACCAACACGCAGAGGGTTTGACCAACTTTTCAGGTCAAACCCAGGTCGAACCTCATCGGCCAGAGCACTCTGTTTTGACGCAGGAACGGTTCGACCACGATCAAAAGGGTTCGACCAACTCTTCAGGTCGAACCCAGGTCGAACCGAAGGATAGAGATTATACAGTGAAGCGGTTCGACCAAGGGGACAGTGGTTCAACCTCCAATGCTGGTCGAACCCAAGTCGAACCTCCGGAGCAGAATGAGATCAGTCTTCTAGTAGAGAGGTTCGACCAATACAGTCCTGGTTCGACCTCTCAGCCTGGTCGAACCCTAGTCAAACCTCGCCGAGATATTTTGTTTGATGCACCTGTTGTTCCTTTTGATGTTGATGCAACTCCAGTGGTATGGAATGAGCAAAGTACAGACATAATAGCTGAGAAAAATGGGAAAGAGCTAAGCGATTAAGAGCCGAAAAGGAGAAAGCGGAGAAGGTTGATCGTGATGAATGGGGGATTCCCAAAACAAAGATACCTCCACCGTTTCCCTACAAGCTAGTGAAGAAAGGGTTAGAAGAAAAGTTCAAGAAGTTTTCAGAGATAATGAATAAGATAAGCTTGAACATTCATTTTTCAGAGGCAATCATGGAGATGCCATATTATTCTCGATTCCTTAAAGACATATTGATGAAGAAGCGAAGCTTAACCGGAGTTGAAACGGTAAACTTATCTGAGAATTGTAGCTCAATTATTCAAAAGAAGTTGCCACCAAAGATGAAAGATCTGGGGAGCTTTACTATTCTATGTGAGATCGGGAAGGGGCCAGCACGGTGAGCTTTGTGCGATCTAGGGGCAAGCATCAATTTGATGCCGTTGTCCATCTTTCAGAAGCTTGGTTTGGGGGAGCTGACCCCGAAAGCTGTTGCTCTCCAATTGGCAGATAGATCAATGACGTTTCCGAAAGGTATAATTGAAGATGTTCTAGTAAAGGTGGAGAAGCTAGTTTTTCCTGTGGATTTCTTTGTACTAGAAATGGATGATGACAAGGATAATGTTCCTTTAATCTTGGGGAGGCCATTCCTTGCTACAGCTGGAGCTATGATAGATGTTCGGAAGGGAGAACTGAAGTTGAGAATGGACAAAGAAGAAGTTCTTTTCAACTTGGACAAAGCAATGAAAATGCCAATGGAGTCTCAATGTTATAGTATTGACGTGGTGGAGGAGATTGTGAAGGAGGATATGTCGCTGATCTTGTCAAAGGATCCTCTTGAGACATGTTTGATGGAGTCTCTTACTTATCCCACTACGGAGCTTGACGGACTTTCTAACGAGGTATGTATTGAATTTTTTGAAAACTTACTTGCTTTGGGTGATGACAGGTATGCTTTGGAAAGAAATAAAGTGGAAGAAGTCAAATGGACCAGGAAGTACTTGCCTTTGGATAACGAAAACACTCCAGTGGAGAGAAGAAAAGAGGAGTTGAAACCATTGCTGGACCACTTGAAGTATGCTTTTCTTGGAGATGATGCACAATATCCGGTAATTGTATCTTCTTCCCTTAATGATGATCAACTTGAGGAGTTATTAGATGTCTTAAGAAAGTACAAGTCTGCAATAGGGTGGTCACTTGATGATTTGAAAGGTATTAGTCCTTCGTATTGTATGCATTGGATTAGGTTGTTGGATAAAGACAAAGCTAGTGTTCAGAATCAGCGTAGGGTGAATCCCGCAATTCAAGAGGTGATAAGGAAGCAAATTCTTACGTGGTTGGATGCTGGAATTATATATCCTATTAGTCATAGCCCCCATGTGAGTCCATTGCATGTAGTTGCTAAGAAGGGGGGCATGACTGTAGTGAAAGCTGAGGATGGAGAAGCTATAGCCACGAGAATTCCTACGGGATGGCGTACATGTGTGGATTACAGGAAATTAAATGAGAACACGTGCAAGGACCATTTCCCTCTTCCGTTTATGGATCAAATGTTGGATCGTCTTGCAGGGTACGAGTTTTATTGTTTCTTGGATGGATACTCGGGGTACAATCAAATCATGATTGCTCCCGAGGATCAAGAAAATACCACTTTTACTTGCCCCTACGGGACCTTTGCTTTTAGGAAGATGCCGTTTGGATTGTGTAATGCGCCTGCTACTTTTCAGAGATGCATGATGGCGATTTTTGATGGTTTGATAGAGAAGATCATGGAAGTATTCATGGACGATTTTTCAGTCTTTGGTTCTTCTTTTGATATGTGTTTGTCTAACCTTGCTGTTGTTTTGAAGAGGTGTCAAGAAACTAATCTTGTCTTGAATTGGGAGAAGTGCCACTTCATGGTGAAGGATGGGATTGTTCTTGGGCATCATGTTTCCGCCAAGGGATTACAGGTAGACCGTGCTAAAGTGGTGGTAATTGAGAAGCTTCCACCACCGACCAATGAAAGAGGAGTGCGGTCCTTCCTTGGACACGCCGGTTTTTACAGGAGATTCATTAAAGACTTCTCAAAATACTCTAAGCCCTTATCTCATTTACTTGAAAAGGATATTCCTTTTGTGTTTAATGATGAGTGTCTAACAGCTTTTCAAGTTTTGAAGGAGGCGCTTATTACTGCCCCTATCTTGATCACGCCGGACTGGACTCAACCGTTTGTACTTATGTGTGATGCAAGTGATGTAGCATTGGGTGTGGTGCTTGGGCAGCTAAGGGAGAAGAAGTTCTGCGCCATTTACTACGCGAGTAAGACTTTCGATGTGGCACAGAAGAATTACACAGTAACTGAAAAGGAGTTTTTGGCTGTTGTGTATGCATTCGATAAGTTTCGTCAGTATTTGGTTGGCATGAAGACGATTGTGTATACGGATCACTCAGCGATTCATTATTTGATGGAGAAGAAGGAGACGAAGCCTAGGATCATAAGATGGATTCTACTACTACAGGAGTTTGACTTGGAGATTCGCGATAAGAAAGGAACAGAAAATGTGTTGGCAGATCACTTGTCACGGTTGGAGATTAGGGAGCATTGTGATAATTCTTTCGAGTATATTAAAGAGATGTTCCCTGATGAGAAGATCATGGCTGTGGCTGTTGAAGGTGCCGAGCGAGCATGTGTGGTTGCAGCGCAAGGTATGGATCCATGGTACGCGGATTATGTTAATTACATTGTCATTGGTGAAATTCCAAGGGATCTCAACCGATATCAACTTGCGAAATTTCGTAGGGAAGTTGAGACATTTATATGGTGTGATCCGTTTGTTTACAAGATTTGTACAGATTCTATTGTCCGAAGATGTGTACCCAATATGGAAATGGAAAGTGTGCTTGAGTTCTGCCATGCACAACCGAATGGGGGGCATTTCGGAGCGCAAAAGACTACAGCTAAGGTACTTCAATCCGCTCTTTATTGGCCTACATTGTTTAGAGATAGTGAGAGCTATGTGGCGTCTTGCGATAGATGTCAGCGTATGGGTAATATAGGTAGGAGAGATGAGATGCCATTGCAGCCTAGCATAGTCGTGGAGATATTTGATGTATGGGGGATCAATTTTATGGGGCCTTTTCCCCCGTCGAATGGGTTTCTCTACATTCTTCTTGCGGTGGATTATGTTTCGAAGGGGTGGAAGCAATTCCTACTCGTGTTTATGATTCGAAAGTTGTTTTATTTTTCCTGAAGAAACATATTTTTGCCCGTTATGGAGTTCCGAGAGCATTAGTTAGTGATGGAGGTTCCCACTTCGTCAATAAATTTCTGGAGAAGGTGCTTAAGGATTATGGTGTTAAGCATAGGGTTACTACACCCTATCATCCGCAAGCGAATGGGCAGGCAGAGGTCTCCAACCGTCAAGTAAAGCAGATTCTAGAGAAAGTGGTAGGAACTAATAGAAAGGATTGGGCTATGAAGCTTGATGATGTGTTATGGAGGTTCCGGACCGCTTACAAGATGGTGTTAGATATGTCACCGTATCAAATTGTCTATGGGAAGCCGTGCCACTTACCTGTAGAAATTCAACACAAAGCATTTTGGGCTTTGCGTCGCTTGAACTTGACCCTTAAGGATGTAAAGGAGTTGGGGATAACTCACATGAATCAATTGGATGAGTTTAGGAGTCGTGCTTACAAGAATTCAGAGATTTATAAGGAAAGAATGAAGAGGTGGCATGATTCTAAGATTTCATACAAGGAGTTCAAGCAAGGAGATGAGGTACTACTTTTTAACTCTCGTTTGAAGCTTTTTGCAGGCAAGTTGAAGTCTAAATGGACGGGACCGTTCATGATTCATCGAGCCTTAGGAGGGGGGAGTTATGAGCTTATTGACAAAGATGGAGACGTTATCATGGCGAATGGGCATCGATTGAAGCATTATAGGTCGCCGGATGATGCGTGTGTCATTTTTGATGATACCTTGTTCTGATTTGGTACCGTCGTGACTCTACGACGTTAAACATGAGCGCCTGTTGGGGGCTTGCCCTTCCGTTTTATTGCTTTATTTATTTCGTGTGAGTAAGAAATTTTGTATTTAAGATGCTTACCAATCGGCAATTACATCTCTTTTCAAAATTAGTTTCGAGTTACGTTTTTACTAAGTTTGGGGGGTGTGATGTTATTACCTCATTGAAGCATTAAGAGTATAATCTTTTCTTTGTATTGTTTGTTAGGGGAGTTGGTTTTTGCGGCCATATTGAAATTTTAATCGATTTTGATGTGACGATTTTTTACAACTTGCCTAATGTTCAGTGGTTTTTGGTTGTGTTTTCTTTTACGGAGATACTCATGAATGATATTATGTGGAACAATTTCTGAAGTTGTGCTCTAGATTGTACCTAATGAAGTTGTGTTGAAGCTTGAAGTATGTAGTGCATTAAGAACACTCAGTTTTGGAAATCATGAGGAAGGTTCGACCAAGTCTAGGAGTGGTTCGACCAGAGTCGGAGGTCGAACAGAAGCAGAGGAAGTTGAACCGTTGTCGAAAGTTGTCCAGAGAGGGGGTTCGACCAATTCAAGAAAGGTTCGACCTGATCAGGTGGTCGAACCTATGGTCGAACCTGTCAGTCTGAAGCACTCTATTTTTCAGAAGAGGGGTTCGACCAATTCAAGAAAGGTTCGACCTGTTTAGCAAGTCGAACCCCTGGTCGAACCGAGAAGGTCGTTTGTCCAGAAGAGAGGTTCGAACTCGCCATCCATGGTTCGACCTGTTCAGGTGGTCGAACCTGAGGTCGAACCAAGCCAGGTACGCGTTTTAAGTTCGATTTTTCAGAGGGGTTCGATCATTTTTTCGAAACACCAAACCTCGAACCCTCTTCGAACCTCTACACCCTTGCACAAATTCTTCAATTACACTTGATTTCACACCGATTACACAACACTACACCTTGAATTATCGATTCGGTCGCGGATTTGGGCGGATTTCGTCGCGAGTTAGGGCTGAAATCGCGATTTTTGGTTGTTCTGTGTTCTCGATCGGTTGTTCACCATGGGCAAGTCACAAGGAAAGGGACAAGGATCAAGTAAAGGAAAAGGAAAGGCAGAGGAGGAGATATCAAAGAAGAGGCATGACAGGCCTTCAAATTTGGACAAAGTAACAAGAAAACTGAGGCTACAAGACCGTTTACCTGATAACTTCAAGATTAGGATGCAAGATTGGGATGAGATTAAAGAAAAGTGGGAGGAAGTTTCAGACAAGATAGCTCGCACTCGATACCAAGATGATGAAGCAATGAGGATAATGAGAATAGGAGATGATATATTTTGGATGTTTGATCAAGTAGGGATCCGAAGATTCATGGAGTTGAAGAGGCCGACGTACTTCCATGTTACAGCGGAAGTAGTTTGCTCGTTTGAGATGGAGAAGGACCCGCTTGGATACCCCTATCGGTGTACGTTTCAGCTTGGTGGAGTGAGTAGGAGATGGACGTCTGAGGATTTCAACGAGCTGTTTGAGACGCCTTTGGAGATCCCTCGTTTAGAAAATGCCGCATTCAATGTAAAGCGATTTTGGAGGGAGATCACTGGGGAGATTCGTGATTATAAGACCAGACAGGCTCGTGCTTCCGCAATAAAGAACCCTGTCTTGAGGTACATGGACCGCATCCTGAGCAACACGTTGTTCGCCTGCTCGGAGGGAAGTGTTGTGTCTAGAGGAGAGTTATATGCCCTGTGGTGTATGCTGAATGGAGTGAAGTTCAACGTTGGAGCTTATTTTATTGCGCAGCTGAATCGATTCAAGACCATTGGTTTTCAAAAGGTGAATATTGGAGGGTTATTGACGATCTTGACTGAGCATTACAACTTGGATCTCACCGGCATTACACCAGTAGAAGGAGAACCCGATTTGATTATGAGCACGTGCGCGAAGGGAGGATTTGCCCATTTTAGAAATGGAGATTGGTTTTTCACGAGAGGTCTCAAGCCTTTCGAATTTATGTTCCCCTTCGACGTGAGCAACTTGACAACTATTCGGGAAGCAAGGAATAAGCTAATGAATTCTCTTAGACACACCGCTTTATCCGTGGCAGCGAAGTCGGGTGGTGATTGGAGAGCGGTAGCACAGATGTGTGCTGAGGGGAGAATGGCTGAGTTACAGCAGATCGTTGATCAAGGAGAGTTCCGTCCACCTCAGCCACAGCAGCCTGAAGAGGAGGATCAGGTAGATGAGCAGCCGGAGATGTAGATTCCAGAAGGAGAGCAGCATGATGCGCCTCAGCATGCTCCGGGACCGGAGCAGCGGCGAGCAGTTCCAGGTACTCGGGAGCAGCTTCGCTTGATTCATGAGCAGCTGATCGCGGTGGTAGCTGCACAGTAAGAGACGAATAGGCAACTCGCGCTCGCTAACGCCAACTACGCCACGCTGAACGAAAGGTACTCGGCCTTGGATGAGTGTGTTGGTAGAGTGAGTAGTCGAGTGGATATGATGGATAAGCACATTACCAGTCTGTGCCGAGCTGTGGAAAATAGAATGGATGAGGATGACGATGATGATGAGGATGATGATGCTCCTAGGGAGTAGTTTCAGGTTTCTCTTGGCTTCTCCGATTCATCTTATCTCCCGTTCTTCTTTTATTTTTACAGATTGGGGTGTGATTCATGTGTGAGTGGCATGTACCTGATATAGTTGATCTCGTATCGTTGTTTTGTATGGGTTATTGATTATGTGCATTCATATGTTTACGTGTTTATTTTCATTTGGAAAGAGCATGAATAATTTGTTAAGTATATGGAATTCATGAGGAATTGATTTTGATTATGTGCTATGAGGAGTATTAGGAATTGATTACCTATGTGAGGATTTGAGCCTTTATCATGATTAATCATGATAGTTTATTCTTGAGAGAATCATTCGTATGAACGTATTCTATAACTTGGCTTGGAGTCTTGTGTGAAACTTACAATTGATGAAATATTAGGATATGATCTTAGGCCATTTTTGATTAATTGAGTCACTTAGCCAAATTTTACTTTTCCTAATGATCTTATAAATCTTTGGTAGCCCTGTTTGAGCCTTTTAAAAGCTTTTTCTTTGGCGAGCCAAATATAAGAGCCTTAATTACCTTATTTGAGCTTTGAAAATACCCTATCCATTGGTAGAGAGAATAAGGTGAATAAGTGTGGAAGAAACAAATGGAAGATGGAATGAGGTTCAGTAAGAAAAGTGCATGGTTAAATCTTGTTAGGGAATAGTGCCTGAAATTGGTACCCCGAATTGCTTATACATGGGGCTTGAAGTTTTTAAGAAGCAGCCGAACGATGTTCGAGAAGGGTAGTGCCTATAACTGGTACCCGAGCAGTTAATAGAAGAATGATGTTGATGCAAGGAAGAGAAGGAAAATTGAAAATTGCAAGTGCAAGAGAAGAATTGGAGGAGAATATGAAGCCGAATGAGAAATCAAGAACCTCCAAGGTAACTCTCTACTAGTGTATTAAGTTACTATGACCAAATTTTCCTACACTTTCCAAAGAGCTAACATTACAACCTAGAAACAAGTCCTTTGTGATCCTAGTATTAATCTAATGAAAGTTGATTTTTGAGACCTTTGCCAAGCTTATGGTTACGCGTGAATATAAATTGATATGAGTGTTTATACTAGCCTATAGTGCCTCAAGCACGAGTGAAAGAGAGTAAAGACTTATCTTGTCAGTGAGATTACTTAGTACTCCGAATGGTGTGTGATTGGATTGATTTTACATGAGTGAAATATTTGATGCAAGTAATTCTTGTTTGATTCAATGAAGTGGCATGTGTAATATGTGTTGTACTTGATCTTGTTGAATTATACACGACTCCTGTGGTTTAAATTGGTTGCCTCGGGACGAGCAACATGTAAGTTTGGGGGTTTGATGAGTGTGTAAATTCACAAGTTTGGCGCTATGTTTTGTGCTAGTTTTGGAGAGTTTTGATGTGAAAATAGGTGGAAAACCTATATATATTGTGAATTAGCATGAATCAGGTGTTAGTGGAGCTATTTGAGTGTTTTCTTAGCAAAAACAGAGTGAAAGAGTCAAGAATCGAAGAGACGGAGTCGAAGCCACGCGAACCGCCCAAGAAGTAGGTGGGTTCGACCTGGCTGGAAGAGGGATCGACCTCTCCAGCAGGTCGAACCAACGTTGCTGGACGTACAGAGATTGATTCGACCATGACTCGCCTGGTTCAACCTGGCCATCAGGTCGAACCATGGTCGAACCAATTTGTAAGAAGGAGGATTCGACCACGACGTTTGGGTTTGACTTGCCAGTTGGTCGAATCGGGAGCGGGAGTTGTCCAGTGCTGAGGTTCGACCTGGGGTTCGACCAAGGCCTAAGTGGTTCAACCTGTCTAGAAGGTCGAACCTGTGCAGAATTCTTCCAGTAGCGGGGTTCGACCTGGGGTTCGATCTGTGGCTAGGGGTTCGACCTGATTGACGTGGTCGAACCTGTGTGCGAGAACTTACCTTATCCGGATTTTCGAGGCCGAAACGCGTGAGATCACTTAAAAAGCCCATTCCAAGCCCTAGAGACGTGATTACAAGTATAAAAGGAGGCTCATACAGAGAATAAAGAGAGCTGTTGATCGTCAATCATAAGAGAGACAAGAGTAGAGGTGGTGATCCATCCGGAGGGCTGTGACAGAGGCTCGCTGAAGGTTCAAGTAAGAATGATTAATCTAACCATGATTGTTCCTAGATCAATCATGGGCTAGAACCACCTTGGTAGTTCTAGGGTTATGAAAGTTTCATGATGTAATTCGTGTTTCGTGTGTAAAACTCCGTACAACACTACCTGTGGTTTGTTTTATATAAGATTGCATATTTAATCCATACTCATAGTCGTTTTGTGCATCAATGATCATTGTGTAGAGTCTGAATACATAACATGGTTATTGATTGAGTGCGTTCACTACTAAGCAGGGTTTATTGTTATAATTCTAAGTGAAGGGATTCCGAAGTATTATTAGAACTGTCTTATATGAATATTCATGAATTGAATTAAATTCGGGTTGATGAATAGGATGAAGAGTATAACTTTATAGTACCTAAAAAGGGAGATCAAATCGGGTTAGATTCTAGACGTAGAAGATAATTGATTATGATAGTACCTAGAAAGGGGGGTGAAGCATATCTCTTGCTTCGATGTTATTCACACGTGTCAAGCGCATATTTACTTGTGTCTATAGAGTAAACTGCATGGTCTAGTGATGCGTCCACAAACCACAGGGCAGAGTCGGACACCATCACACGAAAATACGAATTGCTAGTGAAACTGGATGACCTGACGAACTACCTATCATTCTTATTGATCACAACTCACTTCTCTCGACTCTTGTTATTTCTTTTTGTTATTACGATTAGAAGTTATTATCCATTAAACCTTTACAATTACCAAACATAGTTTAAAATATACTAGAAGATAACAAAATTGATATTTATCCGTCCCGTGGGTTCGATATTGTAACTTGGTCATCTTCGCGACTACAATTGATATCCTTATACTTGAGGATTAATTTGTGTGTTGAGAAAACCCCTATCAGACACCACCAAATATCACCATTTTTCCTCCAAATGGCTTCAAAGCACACAATGGATCCTTAAGCTGCATTAAATCTCTAATAATTCTGTCAAGAGCCTCAATGCAGAACTTGTTCACCACAGGCGCTTCGTCCCATATTATGAGTTTGCACATTGATATTAGTTTTGCCAGATGACTACCTTGTTGAACATTGCCTGTCGAATATTCGTGGATATTAATTAATATCTCAAACCTTAAATGAGCTGTTCTGCCTCCCGACAAAAGAAGGGACGTAATACCATATGAAGCAACATTAAGCACTATCTCCCCTTTCGATCTCACTGCTGCCAATAGAGTTTTTCATATGAATTTTTTTCTAGTCTCGGCACAGCCATAAACAAAATAAACTGAAACATACGTGGCGATAAGAGATCCCGATATCTTATCATACACGCTGTGTTGCTCCTCATTCAGCCTAGCCATTTGAGTGTTCCAGTCTCAACTTATGCTTGTGGTAACACAACTCATTCATTAGCATTCTATTGAGGCAATGTATCTCTCTATCAAAAATCGAAACAAGCATTCCGTCGTAATCACTTAGATTTTTCCCATGCCTTTCAGAATCTTATCGAGTTCCAACAACAATACATCCTTAATTTCATCTTCCGTCATCTATAATTATAATTATTTAATTATTTTAATGGGTGGCTGAGATTTGTTTGAGAAATAAATGGTTAGGATTTGCACTAAATTATTTCTTTTTATTTTTAAGTTGATATTTTTATGTAATCATTTTTAAAAAATTATCTATATATTTTTATTTATATTTATATCTTTTACACATGGAAAGAACACTATACCATACCGATAATTGATAAACCCTCTGAAAACATTACGCCATAAACCCTAAACCCTAAGCCTAAACCCTAAACCCTCTAGAAACATTATGCCATAAACCCTAAATCCTTATAATTATTTAATTATTTAATGGGTGGTGAAGATTTGTTTGGGAAATAAATGGTCAGGTTTTGGACTAAATTATGTCCTGATTTGAAAAAGTTATAATTACTATTATTTAATTATTTTAATGGTTGAAATTTTTGAATATATTCACATGATATATTTAATATTATTTAATTTTTAATAAATAATATTCTTTTCTTGATAATTTGAAAAAGTCATAATTATAATTATTTAATTATTTTAATCGGTGGCCAGGATTGGATTTATTCTGTAAACCCTAAATTCTCTGGAAACATTATGTAATAATCCTAAACCCTTAACACTAAACCATCTGGAAACATTACGTCGTAAACTCTAAACCCTTATAATTATTTAATTATTTTGATGGGTGGTTCAAATTTGTTTGAGAAATAGATGGTCATGATTTGGACTAAATTATTTCTTGATTTGAAAAAGGTATAATTACAATTATTTAATTATTTTAATGGTTGAAATTTTTGAATATATTCAAATAATATATTTAATATTAATTTTTAATAAATAATATCTTGTTTCCTGATTTGAAAAAGTCATAATTATAATTATTTAATTATTTTAATGAGTGGTTGAGATTTGTTTTGAAAAATAAATTGTTAGGATTTGAACTAATAATTTTCTGATTTGAAAAAGTCATAATTACAATTATTTAATTATTTTAATGGGTGGCTGAGATTTGTTTGAGAAATAGATGACAGGATTTGATAAATTATTTTCTGATTTGAAAATATCAAAATTATAATTATTTAATTATTTTAATGGGTGTCTGAGATTTGTTTAAGAAATAGAGGACCAGGATTGGATTTATATATATATATATATATATATATATATATATATATATATATATATATATATATATATATATATATATATATATAAAGTTTCTCTAGAGAATTGATTTATGAATGTATAAAAATTTATTTTGATAGAACGAATCAAGTGGAGATTTGATCTACCTCTAAAAAATCGATTCAGTATTCTTTAATAGGAAGAGAACTTATTCAAGTATTCTTGAATCGATTTACTTTTTAAGAATCGATTATTCAAAAGGAAGAGAATCGATTCAAGTATTCTTGAATAGATTTACATCTTAAAAATCGATTTTCAAGAGTAAGAGGATATATTCAAGTATTTTTTAATCGATTTACATCTTAAGAATCGATTCTTCAAGATGAAAAAATTCAATTCAATTATTACCTCTTAAGAATCGATTCAAGTATTCTTTAAAATCTACCTCTAGAGTATTGATTCAAGAATTCTTCAAGCGAAAGAGGATAGGCGATTCAAGTACTCCTGAATCGATTTACCTCTAGAGAATAAGAGGTTGAAAAACTATTTCATGTATAGAATCAAAAGTTTAAGTTCTTTAAGTTTAATCATTATTTCATATCAAATAACATTAAAATTGAGTTTGTAAATATTTATTAATATTTTAAATATAGTATATTAATATTTATATATTTACATATAGTTTAATTATTCAATTATGACATATGAATATGTACATATATATATTAACTTTGTACATGAATAAGTTATACGTTACATTATCAAAAGTCAAATGTTATAATTTTTGTTACAAATTCTTTACATTGATGAAAGAAATTGTATATCTATAAGAAAAAAACTCCTTAATTAATGTTGTTACGTTATATAATATGAATTATTTTATTATAAAAAATAAGAATAATAATTAAATGATCTAGCATTGTACGCCTGTTTCATACTAGTATATAAATATATATTAAGATCAATTATTAAATAGTTGAACTATTCAGTTATCACTTTATTTTGGTTGGATATCACTTTATATTAAAAACGTTATCACTTTTTATTCATTTTACAAATTGTTCTTAAAATAATTTAGTTAAGCGGTTATCACTTTTTCTTTATCATGTATCACTTTTTATTAAAAATGTTATCACTTTTATTATTCCTGTGAATTATATGTGAAATAATAATAATTCAATTACACGGATATAACTTTTCTATGATTAGAAATTACTTTTTATTTAAAATATTATCACGTTTTATACATTCTTTAAATTTTTCGTGAAATACACTTTTGTAATTAGTCATCACTTTTATTTAAAGATATTATCACTTTTTCTTTTAAAATGTTATCATTTTTTTTATACTATAAATTTTAATGAAATAGTTCACAACACCATTATCACTTTTTATCAATTGGGTATCACTTTATAAGATTATCATATACTATTGATTAGTGTGAAAATCTGCACATTTTAATGTCCGATTTAGCACTGTTTTGTGTGATTTATATTCGTATTTTAGCACTAAATGGTTAATTTTTATATATTTAAGATATTGGTGCATTTGAGGTGTTATTTCGTATTTTTAGGTGGAAAACGGAGTAAAAGTGCAAAGTTGGAATGAAGAGTGAAATTGTGACAGAATGCTGAAAAACGCATGTCCAATTTATATAATTTTTTGTATTTTTTTAGAAGTCCAAATTGATCATGTAATATATGGTTGAAAAATTACAGAAGAGATGGTCATTTTGGCTCAAGAAATACCTCAATTGGAGGTCAGATGAGGGAGTTATGATCAAAACGGTGAAGTCACGCAAGCTGTGCCAACCAGCACGACTCGTGCCACTTTTGCATGACTCGTGCCCTTCAAATATTAGAGTTTTCATGATTCTTTATATGGTTAAAAAGTCAAGGAAGAGAGGATCGCGTGAACATAAAAATCACCTCAATCGGAGATTGGATGAAGAAGTTATGAGCAAAACCGTGAGGACGCACAATGTGCTGACGAGTGGCACGACCCGACGGCCTAATTTTCGGCCCGTCCGTGTTTTTGACGTCAAAAAGCCCTATTTTGAGGTGGAATTCGAATTTTATCAGCCTTCAACTATAAAAGGAGTCCTTGGGGTGTTCCAAACCCTAACTCTCCATAACTCTCCACAACCCTTCATACTTTTCCATACCCTTTTCCTGCCATCATCTCGAAATCAAGATTCATCATTCCATCCACCCATCCCGGAGAGTTCATCAGTGTTGCCTACTTGAGAAGGAGAACGAGAAGGTTCAGAACCATGGAAGAAAGAATAGAGAATCACGCCACAACTAGAGTTTTTCTTATTCTTTCATTCTTACTTTTGAATTATAGACTCATGGGATTGTTTCCATACTTAACCATGGGCTAGTACTTCTTGAAAAGTGCAAGATTTTGAAGGTTGAATTGGTTTGAATTGATGATCTAGACTAGGTTATGGATTTCTGCAGTATACTTATTCCTTTATTAATGATTTGAATTTGAGACTTATATTTTTGTCTTATATAATCTGTCCTTATTCAAGAAGATGCCAATTACCTTTGCATATTTATGATTATTGCTTGTGTCATAAAGTGATTATATTTGTCTGTCTGTTTATGGGTAAAGGGGACTTAACCATACAACCTATATTCATTAGAATAATTAATATTAAACACTTAATATATCTATTAATTACCATTCTAAAGGATTTGGTTTCTTAGATTGTTAGGTGGGAATTAAGGATTAATTCTTAAGTACCTAGAAGGGACTACGAATTATTCTTCTGCATCTGAGGGTTTGAACCAGATTTATGTGTTAAGTTTACTTCACCAAAAGTGCTTTAACATAATTAAGTGATTGCTTTCATAAAATCTATAGGAATTCTAACCGATTGTCTAGTGATTTGATTTGACCAATTTAACTGGATTTCCTAGTGTTATCTATCTTCTCTCTTGAATACTTCATCCTTATTTTTACTTGCTATTTTATTTTTTTTAGTAATTATTTTTTGCATCTTTAGTTTAATTAATTCTCTTGAAAATCCAGATTTGTCTTAGGTTAGAGTTGTCATAAATAGATTAAATAGTAAGTCTAGAATTATCCTTTGGGTTCAATAATAGACTTGGTCACACGCTTATCTGCAATTGATTCCCTACACTTGGGGACACGCAAAAAAGGTGAACAAGCAAATGGCGCCGTTGTCAGAAATAATTCCCTAGGCTTTACTATTTAATTCTTTTGTGATTTATTTTAATTTAGGACGTTAAATTTTTAATTGCTTTTATTTTGTACTTTTATTTTATTTAGATCCAAACTATTCTAATGAGCTGCGTGAGTACATGTAAAAGCAGCTGAGATGGATGACAATCAGCAGGCCCCAACTCCTATGCGGGACTAGTATAAGCTGAAGCATACCATGAACGCTGGATTGAATGGACCTGCAATCACTGCTGAGAGTTTTGAGTTGTCGTTTAGACTAATCCAAAATGTACAGGCACAACAATTTAGTGGTAATCCTTTGGAGAATCCTAGTGAGCATCTGTAGTTATTTGATGAGTATGCAAGGACGCCGAAGCATAGGAATATTCCAGAGGATGCTATTAGAATGCGGCTTTTCCCATTCTCACTAACGGGGAAAGCCAAAGAGTGGTACAACAACCTTCTTGTAGGATGTTGTACTACATGGGAGCAGTTGGCAGATAAGTTCTTGAATAAGTACTTCCCTCTCTCCAAAAGTTTTAAGGTGAAGCAAAAGATTACACAATTTAAACAAGGAGGCTTGGAGAGTTTCTATGAGGTGTGGGAAAGGTTCAAGGAGCTGCTGCGTTATGGTCCACAGCATGGATTTACAAAAGACACCTACTTAGGCTTCTTCTATCAAGGCCTAAGTGGTGATTCAATAGTGTTAATGGATGCGACACTGGTGGACCGATCTTCAAAAAGTCAGCAGATGAAACAGAAGAGATCTTTAAGAAGATGGCAGCTAACACATATGATTGACCTATGGAGAGATCAGAAGGAGTTGCTTTTGATAAAGTGGTAAAAGTAGAAGTTTAGGTGAACAGCAGTGAGCTGTCAGAACTAAAGAGTCAACTCAGTGAGCTACATAAGAAGATGGATCGTCTCGAACTAGGAAACAGAGGAGAGGAAGCTAGAATGGATGGAGATGAAGATCAGATGGAGGAAACGAATTATGCTATGGGTTAGAATTTTCAAGGGTATTACAGAAATAGACAGAATTTTAGACTTAGTAATCAGCAATAGGGAAGGAATGACCAAGGAAATTCCAGCTTCAACAATTAGAGAAGGAATGAGAATTTGTCCTATGGAAACCCAAGTAATGCAATAGCACCTCCTTCAGAAATTAATCCATCCCATAAGCCAATTGAAGGAAAAGCACCCATGGATGATGAGATGATAATTTTAATGAAACAGCAAGGGGACCAGATGAAGCAGCAAGGGGAACAGTTGAACTTGATGGTCAAGCTTGTTGGCAATCGATCGTTTGGCTCAGCGTGATCCATTAGGAATCCATGTAAACAATAACAACAAAAGCAATGATTAAAGTTTACCTTTCTTCAGGGTTGATGTAAAGGATCAATGGTTGCAGAGAACTACCTCTTGATCTTCTGCTGTATGACCCAAGTCCAATCCTGATGCTATGTGGGCAACAATCTTCAGGATTTCTCAATCTGCTTTCTTCCCTCTTCTCATGTCAAAAGTGGCGCAGACTTAGGGTTCCAGGAAGTTGAGATGACTTATATATTGGGCTACAGCAGGGACTAGGAGGAGAAATTGGGTTGGGCCTCCATTGGGCTTAAGTATCAAAGCATAGCTCAAAGCTTATACTTAAGTCCAATAATAATAATATAGTCCACTAAAATATTATTATTGCACTGCCTTTCCAATCCCACAATTACGTTATGGGCTCCTTCTTATTATGAGCCCAAAAATCTCCCCATGTTTAAGATTTCAATGTCCATTAATTAATTAAGTTACTGACAACTCAAATTAATTAATATCTCTTCCGAGAGTAGTACCACTCAACCTTATTATCATGCCGGAATTAATCCACTTGCAAGATTTACATGATAATCCTTATGAGCTCCTTAAGGGGACATCATCAACTTATGTCGGACATGGATTCCTTCTACAATCAATAGCATACCATATAGACAATACTATTTCCCAACTCACCAAATTTGTTGATTTAATACATGTAAATCTCATCCATTGATGAATCAAAGAAATACATACTGCCCTACGTGTCGAGGTTATTGTATAGGGATTAAGAGCACGAACATCCATAATAATTGAGATCAAGTTCTCCTATATAGACAGTACAAGTCGAACGATCTCAAGCTGTCATGCTCAATACATACAAGGTGCACTAATGTGATGCTATAGTCAAGACAAACTAATACCAAATTACACTACAACCATCCCGATAGATAGTTCCCGTCTATCTCGGTTGTGAGCATCTGTTTATACTTTATATGGAAACCGATAATATGATCTTCTGCGTGTTGTCGCACAACATATTATTTACAGTATAAAGTAAATGGACTTTTGCACAAACATATAAATAAATAATTTATAATATGCAAAACGTTTGATCATATGATTCTCATTTTAAATAAAATTTTTAAAACATTGTTCAATATAAAAGCTAGGCTTTTAGTATACAATCTAACAATCTTCCACTTATACTAAAAGACTATGCTGTCATATCTGCTGACACACATCTAATCCCCATTCCTTCTACATGCCCATCGAACACTTTCGCTGGAAGGCTCTTAGTAAAAGGATCAGCTAGGTTATCCTCCGATGCAGTCTTAGCGACAACAACCTCCCCTTTTTTAACGATGTCTCGTATCAGGTGGTACTTACGCTCAATGTGTTTACTCGCCTTATGGGCTCATGGTTCCTTCGAGTTTGCTACTGCACCACTGTTATCACAATAAATTGTGATTGCTTTGGGCAAACCAGGAATCACATCCAAGTCTATTAAGAAGTTCCTAAGCCATACTACTTCTTTAGCTGCCTCAGAGACTGCTACATATTCAGCTTCCATTATGGAGTCAGCAACGCATTTCTGCTTTACACTCCTCCATATTATGGCTCCTCCTCCAAGAGTATACACATAACCCGAGGTGGATTTACTAGCAACTCTATCAGACTAGAAGTCTGAATCAGTATAACCCAAAGGTAACAAAGTATCTGCCTGATAAACCAGCACATAATCCTTAGTCCTTCGCAGGTACTTTAAAACATACTTTACCGCAGTCCAATGCTCTTGTCCTGGATTACTTTGATACCTACTGACCATGCCCACGGCATAATAGATATCCGGTCTCGTACATAGCATAGCATACATGAGGCTTCCTACTGCCGAAACATAAGGGACCAGCTTCATTGCCTCTATTTCCTATTGTGTCTTTAGACACATTTCCTTAGATAGAGGTATTCCATGTCTGAAAAGTAGAAAACCTTTCTTGAAATCTTGCATGCTAAAACGAGTTAGGATTGTATCAATATATGAAGCTTGGGATAAGCACAACATTCTTTTCTAACGATACCTTATTAATTTGATCCTAAGAATGTGTCCGGCCTCTCCTAAGTCCTTCATTTCAAACTGCTTGGACAGCCATACCCTTACGCCTGATAATACCTTTACATTATTTCCAATGAGCAGAATATCATCCATGTAGAGTACAAGAAATACCACTATATTTCCATCACACTTCTTGTACACACATGATTCATCCGGACATTGAATAAATCCATATGACTGGATTACTTCATCAAAATGGATGTTCCATGATCTTGAAGCTTGTTTCAATCCATAAATGGACCTTTTAAGCTTACATACAAGATGCTCTTCGCCCTTTGCAATGAATCCCTCTGGTTGCTTCATATAGATGTTTTCCTCAAGACTTCCATTCAGGAAAGTTGTCTTGACATCCATTTGCCATACCTCATAATACATATGAGTAGCAATAGACAAAAGCATCCGAATTGACTTAAGTATGGCCACAGGCGAAAAGGTTTCCTCATAATCAATTCCTTCTTTCTGAGTATATCCTTTAGCCACAAGACTTGCTTTAAAGGTTTCCACCTTACCGTCAGATCCTCTTTTTCTTTTATAGATCCACTTGCATCCAATAGCTTTTACACCATCTGGTGGTTCTACAAGCTCCCAGACTTGATTAGAATACATGGATTCTATTTCAGATTTCATTGCGTTTTGCCATAATTGAGCATCTTTATCTTGCAGTGCCTCGTTGTAATTCCATGGGTCAATTTCATGTTCACCAGGGACCAAGTCAGAAGACTTTTCCAATCCCATGAATCTATCCGGTTATCTCACAACCCTCCCACTACGACGAGGCTCCGCATGCAATTGTGTATCAGGTGTGACACGCGGTGCAGTTTCCTGTGGTATATCCTCTTGTACATTTGGTATGATGTTTGGTGTTTCCTCTCTTACTTTATCTAGAAGAATTTTACTCATGGATTTGTGGTTCATTACATAATCATCTTTTAAAAATCTGGCGTCCGTGCTAATGATCACCTTTTGGTCCTTAGGTCTATAAAATAAACCACCCTTCGTCCCTCTAGGATACCCTACATATAGACAAACATCAGTACGAGATTCTAACTTATCAGCATCTGCCTTCAACACATGTGCCGGAGAACCCCAAATCCGAACATGTTTCAGACTAGGCTTTCGCCCGGTCCACAATTCTGTGGGTGTGAAGGCTACCTATTTAGAAGGTACTAAGTTTAAAATGTAAGTCGCTGATTCTAAAGCATGTTCCCAGAACGAATTTTGTAATTCCGAATAACTCATCATTGATCTTACCATTTCCATAAGAGTCATATTCCTTCTTTCCGCTACACCATTCTGCTGGGGTGTGCCCGGTGCAGACAATTGGGATTCAATCCCTTGCTCCGATAAATAATTCCTAAACTCTCCCAAGAGGTATTCGCCACCACGATCAGATCATAGTGTCTTGATATATTTTCCAAGTTGCTTTTCCACATCAGCTTTGTACTCTTTGAATTTATCAAAGCACTCAGACTTGCGGCGCATTAAATAAATATATCCATATCTAGAATAATCGTCAATGAAAGTGACGAAATATTCATAACCCCCTCTTGCCTGGACAGACATATGACCACATAAATCAGAATGAACCAATTCCAACAGATCCTTGGCTCTATACCCCTTTGCCTTAAATGGCCTTTTTGTCATTTTTCCTTCCAAGCAGGATTCGCAAGTTGGATAATTTTCCACTAATAATGAACTCAGAGGTCCATCAGCTACCAACCTTTGAATCCTACTCAAGTTAATATGACCAAGTCTTAGATGCCAAAGATATGTTTGGTTCATTTTCGAAGGTTCTTTTCTCTTATTAGTAGATGTATCATTCGTTTCAATTTGTTGAACCATGGGAGAAATTTGATTAAGAGTATACAAATTATCTATCAGTGCACTATTACAGATAATAATTCTATCTTTCCTTATAACAACCTTGTCATTAAAAGAAACAGAATATCCATCCATAAATAATTTAGAAACCAAAATTAAATTCTCTCTAAAATGAGGTACATAAAGACAATCCCTCAAAACAAGAGTTTTATTCTTATTGAAAGATAAATAAACGTCTCTCACTGTGACAGCTGCTACTCTTGTAGCATTCCCCATGAGTATGGTAATCTCCCTATCACTAAGCTGTCGGGTTTGGTGGAACCCCTGTAAAGAATTACAGACATGATCAGTGGCTCCCGTATCTACACACCAAGTGTCAGCAGATACAGCCGCTAAACACGATTCAACAACTAGTATATAAGACTTACCATTCTTGTTCCCCTTCAGAAGAGGGCAGTCAGCCTTGTAATGTCCCGGCTGCTTGCATTTGAAGCACTTGCCTTTAGGCTTTTTGACCGCACCATTCTTTGCTTTCGCTTGGTTCACCGGTGCTGAATTTCCTTGCTTCTTCTTATTTCTACCGCCTTTTGGCCTAGGATGAGCAACATTTTCAGCAACATGAACCTGAGGAGGTCTACGAAATAGTTCTTCCACCACCACAAGTTCTGTCAAAAGTTCCGCCAACGTGTATAAATGTTTGTTCATATCGTAGTTCAGGCGAAACTGCTTAAAACTCCTAGATAAGCTTTGGAGTATGATATCGACCTGGGTTTCCCCATCGATTTCAACTCCAAGAACTTCCAACTCATTGAGTTGACCCATCATCCTAAGGACATGCTCCCTTACGGAAGTGCCCTTAGCCATTTTGGTGTTCATTAGAACAGACATGCCCTTCAACCTAGCAGAATGACTCTGATGCCCGAAGAGTTCCCTAAGATTATGCATCATATCATAGGCGGTGTCCATAGCTTAATGCTGAGTCTGAAGAACATTTGACATAGAAGCCAAAATATAGCACTTAGCCATCCTATCAGCTATTATAAGCAACTCTTTGCTCTTCGGTAGAGGCATCAGTAGGTGCAGGAAGACATTCCTCAGTGAGAACAAAGATATAATCTTCAGCAGTTAAAACAATGTCCATGTTCCGTTTCCAGTCAAGATAATTAATGCCAGTAAGTTTGTGCTCTTTAAGTATAACAAAAAGTGAGTTGAGTGCCATTTGAAAATCCTGAGAATCATAAATAAATAAACAGATCAAACACTTTGAATTTATCAATTTATATTGAATCCCTCAAAATAATATAAAATAAAATTCACCAACATCTCAAGCACCGTGGGTCTGCATGCCACGATAGTGTGGATGTATACAAATCCGAACATTTACAAGAGAAGATTTTACCCAATAATTTCATTTGTCAACCTAACTTTATAACAAAATAATTAATAGTCGGTTTCTCTTTAGCCATGCAAATAACAGCAGTGACTCTGATGGGGAGGATACTTATTATTTGCATCTAAGTGTATACTATTATTTGACCCCAAGTTCATTGCGCAAGCTTCTGTGCCTTACAGATAGAGAAGTACACACGCGCTCGGATAACTTCCTACAGTCATCTTAAAGAAGTTTGTACCAGTGATCCGTGAATAAACTCATCCGATGGGGAGGAAGGCTTTATTGCCAACGCGCAAGTTTACTCATATCACTTACAAACCAATAATGGAGGCCGCGGGAATTAATTACCAATCCCCTCTCCCACTTAGTTATTTAAACACCGAGAGTTTTTAATATGCATATAATATTTTAATAATAAAATTTACATCCTAAGCATGCTTCTATTATTAAATAATTTTAAAAAAATAAATCACATAGAACATGCTTTTCACATATATAACAATAATCGACAGTTAAAACAATTAATCAAGTTATATATATAAATCAAGTGCATAAAAGGATTGGATGAATTAAATGGGCCCAGCTGGTCCAAGAACAACAATTCCACAATTAAAATTAATTGGGCCCAACAGCCCATTAGCATGAAACATGCCCTACAGCCCAAGAATACACTAGTGAAACTGACCCCGCACTCCAAGTTGCACCCACCCGTGTCAAACTATCCCAGCGTCTGGATACACCGACGGTGCCCTCTGCTCCCAGCGGCCATGCCGACACCCCACCGAAATCAAGCCGTCAGCTTACCTTCCGCGCCGAGTCCAATACGCAGGGCCAACTGATCGTCGACTTGCCCGGAGCCTCAAAAGAATTCACCGGCAACATCTTCAGTCATACAGCAGCGCTGCCATGCATAAGCAGCACATCGCTGTCGTGTAAGCAGCAGCCCAAAGCATCGCCTCGCTCAGAAGTAATTCCAGGCTTGCTCGGAACGCCTCCGGACGCCGTTCAGACCCACCCCCGAAATCGATGAGACCCGGTCGGCCGTGATCATGGACTCGACTGGGACGTCCAGTTGATTTCCCAGAACACCCGCCTGCCTGCACGTTGTTCAGTCCGCCTGGAAACATCACGCCGCTCCAACTTTCACATCGTGCAGCTAATTTTTATCGACAGACTCATCGCCACGCGAGAGTTGTGCCAACGGCCAATGTCAGCCCATGCCATCGCTGTATGCCTCGCCAGATGCATCGGTCAGTGACAGTCACAGCCGCCAGGTCATGACAAGCATCGCCAAGACTTGCCATGCTTTCTTCAGCGTCCGTCGTTCATGGCCACATCACGATCAGCCATCAGGCCATGAGTGTGTGCGATCCAGCGTGTACATTTAGCAAGATTACACGCCAATAACTTTCGATACAAGTATAGGGTTTACCGGATAATACAAAATCATACAAACCCTAATATACATGCTAAACCCGCCGAAAAAGCACTTAGGATAATTCTCACATATACAAACCCTAGTAATCATGCTTTCTATCCGACAATTAACACATGTATAGCACATTAACCCTAGCCTAACGTGTCACGTTTCACCATGAAATCGAGGCTCTGATACCAATTGTTAGCAATCGATCATTTGGCTCAGCGTGATCCGTTAGGAATCCATGTAAACAATAACAGCGGAAGCAATAATTAAAGTTTACATTTCTTCAGGGTTGATGTAGAGGATCAATGGTTGCTGAGAACTACCTCTTGATCTTCTGTTGTATGACCCAAGTCCAATCCTGATGTTGTGTGTGGCAACAATCTTCAGGATTTCTCAATCTGCTTTCTTCCCTCTTCTCACGTCAAAAGTGGCGCAGACGTAGGGTTCCAGGAAGCAGAGATGACTTATATATTGGGCTACAGCAGGGACCAGAAGGAGAAATTGGGTTGGGCCTCCATTGGGCATAAGTATCCAAGCTTAACCCAAAGCTTATACTTAAGTCCAATAATAATAATATAGTCCACTAAAATATTATTACTGCACTGTCTTTCCAATCCCACAATTACGTTATGGGCTCCTTCTTATTATGAGCCCGAAAATCTCCCCATGTTTAAGATATACAATGCCCATTAATTAATTAAGTTACTAACAACTCAAATTAATTAATATCTCTTCCGAGAGTAGTACCACTCAACCTTATTATCATGCCAGAATTAATCCACTTGCAAGATTTACATGATAATCCTTATGAGCTCCTCAAGGGGACATCATCAACCTATGTCGGACATGGATTCCTTCTACAATCAACAGCACACCATAGAGATAATATTATTTCCCAACTCACCGAGTTTGTTGATTTAATACATATAAATCTCACCCATTGATGAATCAAAGAAATACATACTGCCATACGTGTCGAGGTTATTGTATAGGGATTAAGAGCACGAACATCCATAATAACTGAGATCAAGTTCTCCTATATAGACAGTACAAGTCAAACGATCTCAAGCGGTCCTGCTCAATACACACAAGGTGCACTAATGTGATTCTATAGTCAAGACAAACTAATACCAAATCACACTACAACCATCCCGATAGATAGTCCCCGTCTATCTCGGTTGTGAGCATCTGTTTATACTTTATAAGGAAACTGATAATATGATCTTCCGCGTGTTGTCGCACAACATATTATCTATAGTATAAAGTAAATGGACTTTTGCACAAACATATAAATAAACAATTTATAATATGCAAAATGTTTGATCATATGATTCTCATTTCAAATAAAATTGTTAAAACATTGTTCAATACAAAAGTTAGGCTTTTAGTATACAATCTAACAAAGCTGATGATGACTACCAATGAGCAATCAAAAATCAGACAGAAAGAGAATGAGAAAAAACATAAAGAGACTGATATTACTCTTGGACAATTACATGCTGCAGTTGAAAGATTAGAGCAACAAGGTAAGTTTTCATCTCAAAAGGTAACGAACCCAAAAGAAAAAGTTATGGCTGTCACCCTGAGGAGTGGAAAGCAGTACAAGGATCCAACAATGCCATTTGATCAAGCTGAAGTCAAAACAGACGTAAAATAATCAGACGAGAATGAACACGATGGAGCTGACACGCGGCACGGCTCGTGCCAGCCTTGGCATGACTCATGCCTCCCTAAAGCCAGCACACCAGACATGTCGCGCCCACTGAGAGTCGACAAAGCTGGCGGCACGACCTCTCGGAACAACTCAGTTCCAAGCCAGCACGACTTAGATGCTGCCCGACACGACTCGTGCTTGTCCCCTGTAGAAAATTCAAAAATCCATCTCAATCCTCATGCATCTGATCTTGTCCAAAATGATTACCAAGTCCCTGAAACTGATGAAAAGTCGAAAGAACCTGAAGTTAGATTGAAAAAATGGCAAATAGCTAAGGCAGCAAGAAAAGAGAAAGAAAAAGAAGTGGAATTTGAGAGGGATATTTGGGGGATTCCAAAGACAAAACATCCTATTTTGTTTCCATAGAAATTTTTAAAGAAAGGATTAGATGAGAAGTTCAAGAAGTTTGTGGAGATGTTCAAGAAGATCCACATTAATATTTCTTTCACATAAGCCTTAGAAGAGATGTCAAACTCTGCAAGGTTCTTGGAGGACATCATGTCTAAGAAAAGGAGTTTCACCGGAGATGAGTCAGTGAATAAGATAGAGAGCTGCAGTTTTGTGATACAAAAGAAATTTCCTATGAAGTTGAAAGATTCGGGAAGCTTCACCATACCTTGTGAAATTGGAAAAGGACAAGCTAAGAGAGTCTTATGTGATTTTGGGGCTAGCATTAATCTGATGCCCTATTATGTATTTAATAAGCTTGATTTGGGGGAGGTGAAGCTGACATCTGTAGCATTGCAGCTTGCTGATAGATCCTTGACCTACCCAATGGGGATAGTTGAAGATGTCTTAGTGAAAATGGGAAAGTTTATATTTACAGTAGACTTCATTGTGCTAGACATAGAAGAAGAAGAAGATGACATAGTTCCTCTAATTTTGGGAAGACTGTTCCTTGCGACTGCAGGAGCGAATATAGATGTGAAGAATGGGGAACTGAAGTTGCAAGTTAATGATGAAGAAGTTGTTTTTTCTCTTGAGAGAGTGATGAAGTGGCCTACTGATATGCAAGAGTGTAGAAGCATCAAAGAAGTAGAGGGAGCCGTGGAGGAGAGGTTGCCTTTGATCCTGTCTAAGGATCTAGTTGAAAAACGCCAAAGCGAACTTCTAGCTCTTATTTCTACTGATTTTGATAATAGGTATGATGAGCTTTCTAATAGATACATTGAATACTTACATAAATCTGATTGCAGGGATTTAGCAAGAAAGCGTAAGCCGACTACTACGAGCCTTAAGGTTGCAAGTGTAGGAGACACAACATCTTTAAAGGTAGAGAAGGATGTAATAGTTAAGGTTGAGAAGAAGGATGTAGACAAAGGAAGAGGAGATGATGCCTACTTGAAGCCTCCTAATTTACCACCGGATACCCACAAATCTAAAAGTCCTTTCTCTCTTTCTTTATTTTGTGATCATTTTTATCCTGACCTATTTGATCTTGATTGTGATAGGAATAATTCTGAAATTGAGTTGAAGATTGACAGGAATTAGACGAGAAAGCTTGAGAAAGGAGATTCTACTGATCAAATGGTGTCAAAGAAAGGTAAGGAGGTAAGTATGGCTTACCCTCCTGTTTTATTACTTTTATGTGTTTGTTTGGTATAGAAAATTTATTAGGTGCTTCTTCGTCTATGGTATTCACTTTTTTACAAACTTAGTTTCTCACTTAGTTTGAACTAAGTTTGGGGGATGGACGTGCATCCCAATATCTTGAAGCACCGAGGTAAGTTTTCTTTCACTTGCGTGTGATGCTTGGAGGTTGATTTTTTTAGAATTTTTAAATTTTAATTCGATCTTTCAAATTTTTTTTGCGACTTTCCAAGTATCTTGTGTGTCTTATTTGTTTCTTAAATTTGGTGTGATTTTATTTTTGGTTGAATTTTTTAGTTTCTCCTATGATATTACTGATGAGTTCTGATTGGTGATGAGATGTGTTTGAGCTTTAATGATTATGAAGGATATCGGAGTAGAAAAGAGAAGTGAGTTCTATCTGAGGCCTATGCCTGACTGAGTTGGATAACTCGAGGAGCTTGCAAGACGTAGAGGAGATTAAAATCAGGTGCCTTCATTTCCTTATTATAATTTTTTATGTGATAAATAATGTTGATTCTTGAGTAGTTGTGGTACTTATGTTTGAGTTTCTGATTGTGTGCTTAGTAAGGATTTATTTGTTAGATTATTGCCATAAATTCATATGCTCTTGAAATTTATGAAGGGATTGTACTTAAGTTATATTGTGATATGAAGTTTTATGTGTACTTGTGAGATATTGCTTACTATGAAGAATGCTCTATTACTTGTTAAAACCCATGTGAGATTTTGAGCCTTATTCATGTACATAAACACATGATATTTCTTTTTGGTGAGTATCATTCTAGTGCGTGTATTCTAAAATTTGCCTCTTGTCTTGCTTGAGACCGCATGTTATGTTAGATGATGGAGATAATTTAAGGCCATCCTTGATTATTATAAGTCACTTAGCCAAAAAAAATTCAATACCATATGATTGTTTATCCATAGTTAGTCCCGTTGAGTCTAAGAACCTCATTCTTTGGCAACCTACGAGAAATAACCACTTTGAGTACCCTGAATTCTTTTGAGCCTTGATTGTCCGTCATGAAAAAGAATTAATGGCTTTTCAAAGTGAGTTGATTGAGCTTAATAACAGATTGGGAAGGAGTGAAATTGGTGTTGAAAGAGTGACTGAGATTGAAAATGCATCTAAAGAAAATCATGGAGTGGTGCTTAAATCTAGTACTCCATGAAACAAGCACCCTAGGAAAGTGCCCGAAACTGGTACCCTAT
Source organism: Pogostemon cablin (assembly GCA_023678885.1). Classification (NCBI taxonomy): domain Eukaryota; kingdom Viridiplantae; phylum Streptophyta; class Magnoliopsida; order Lamiales; family Lamiaceae; genus Pogostemon; species Pogostemon cablin. The sequence goes on along the minus strand of CM042975.1, from coordinate 18,239,333 downwards.
GCAGAATGTGAGAGGTAGTGCCCAAAACTGGTACCTCAAGAGAAGAAAGAAAAAAGAAAAAAAATGTATATGTTGTGCGTGGAAGAGAAAATTGAAGAGTTGAGGAGGATGATGTGCTTGAATTGAAGTGAGTAAGAAGAATGAAGATCATGATGGATCGCGACTTGATTGATCTTAGTTTTGAGTTACTTATCCATATATTTCTTACCTTAACCAAAGAGCCAACATTACATCCAAATAAAAGTCCTTTTTGATCCCATTGTTGAATCATACTTTTAGTGGTAGAGAGTTTGAGACATTTGGCAAGCTTATGGTTACACATGCGCTTGAATTGAATTTGAGCGTAAACACCATACCCCATAAGTGTACATTTTTTACACTTGAGTGGGAGTGATATACTTCCCGTGAGAATAAGTTGATGGAGTATTTTAATTGATGGTGATTGTCTTAGCTTGTATGCTATGAATGAATTATTGCATGTAATAAGAGTTGCATGACAGGAGTTGATGACAATTGTATGTTGAATGGCCTAGTTGTTATATCATTTGTTTTCCCTTAGATTTACACACTATCTTTCTTTTTCTTTGTTCGATTTCGTTGTTCGAGGATGAACAATATCTTAAGTTTGGGGGTTTGATTAATATGAAAATCTACACATTTTAGGGTCTGATTTAGCACCGTTTTGTGGGATTTATGTTCGTATAACACTAAATGGTTAATTTTTATATATTTAAGATATCGGTGCATTTGAGGTGTTATTTCGTATTTTTAAGTGGAAAACGGATTAAAAGTGCAAAGTTGGAATGAAGAGTGAAATTGTGACAGAATGCTGAAAAATGCATGTCTGATTTGCATAATTTTTCTATATTTGTGTAAAAGTTCAAATTGATCATATGATATATGATTGGAAAGTTACAGAAGAGAAGGTCATTTTGGCTCAAGAAAAACCTCTATAAGAGGTCAGATGAGGGAGTTATGATAAATAAGGTGAAGTCACGCAAGCTGTGCCGAGCAGCACGACTTGAGCCACTTTTTCACAACTCGTGCCCTACAAATATTGTAGTTTTCATTAGTTCTTTATATGGTTAGAAAGCCAAGGAAGAGAGAATCACGTGAATATAAAAATCACCTCAACCGGAGATCGGATGAAGAAGTTATGAGCAAAACCGTGAGGACGCGCAATGTGCTGACGAGTGGCGCGACCCGGCGGCCCAATTTTCGGGCCGTTCGTGTTTTTGACGTGAAAAAGCCATATTTTGAAGTGGAATTCGAATTTTATCAGCCTTCAACTATAAAAGGAGCCCTTGGGGTGTTTCAAACCCTAACTCTCCATAACTCTCCACAACCCTTCATACTTTTCCATACCCTTTCTCCTGCTACCATATCGAAATCAAGATTCACCATCCCATCCACCCATCCTGGAGAGTTCATTAGTGTTTCTTACTTGAGAAGGAGAACGAGAAGGTTCAGAACCACGGAAGAAAGAATGGAGAATCACGCCACAACTAGGATTTTTCTTATTCTTTCCTTCTTACTTTTGAATTATAGACTCATAGGATTGTTTTCATACCTAACCATGGGTGTTGCTTGTTGATGAGCGTTTTCTCAACACACAATTAATCCCCAAGTATGAAGGATATCAATTGTAGTTTCAAAAGTGACCAAGTTAAATATCGAATCCACGGGACGGATGAATATCAATTTAATTACGTTCTAGTAGATTATGACTATTTTGGAAATAAATAGTTGGTTTATAAACTAAGTAACAATTAAAATAGCTAATAAATAACAAGAACAAATAAGTAATAGTTGTGATCAAATAAGATAATAGGTAGTTCGTCAGGCCATCCAGTTTCCTTCGTTAAATCGTACTTTCATGTGTCGATGTCCGACTCTGCCTTGTGGTTTATGGACGCATCGCTAGACCATACAAATCCATTCTATAGACACAAATAGATAAGCTTTTGACACGTGTAAATATCCTCAGAGCAAGACGTATACTTTACCTCCCTTTCTAGGTACTATCATAATCAATTATTTCCCATGCACTTAGTACTCTAACCCGATTTGATCTCCCTTTTTAGGTACTATAAAGTTATACTCTTTATCCTACTTGTTAACCCGAATTCAATTCAATTAACAAACATTCATATAAGACAGTTCTAATAAGACTTCGGAATCCCTTCACTTAGAATTATAACAATAAACCCTGCTCATTAGTGAACGCACTCAACCAATAACCATGTTATGCATTCAGACTCTACACAACGATTATTGATGCACAAAACAACTATGAGTATGGATTAAAAACGTGCAATCTTATATAAACTAAACTACAAGTACTGTTGTACGGAGTATACACACGAAATACAAATTTAACTCATGAAACCTTCATAACCCTAGAACTACTGAAGTGGCTCTAGCCCATAATTGATCTAGGAACAATCATGGTTAGATGGACTGATCTTACTTGAGTCTCCAGCTACACCTCTGTCTCAGCCCTCCGGATGGATCACCAATCTCTTCTCTACACTCCTCTTATGATTCACGATCTTAAGCTCTTCGTGCTCGGACGTCTTCCTTGACTGCATGAGCCTTCTTTTATACTTGTAATCACGTCTCTAGGGCTTGGAATGGGCTTTTCAAGTGATCCCACGCGTTTTGGCCTCGAAAATCCGGATAAGGTAAGTTTCTGCATTTTGGTTCGACCTCGTCAAACAGGTCGAACCACTGGCCAACAGGTCGAACCCCAGGTCGAACCCTGCTACTGGACACATTCTGCACTTGGTTCGACCTCTTGTACAGGTCGAATCACTCCCTCACAGGTTGAACCTCAGGTCGAACCACGCTACTGGACAATTTCCGCTCCTGGTTCGACCAACTGTCAGGTCGAACCCCAACGTCGTGGTTGAACCCCTCTCCTCGCGAACTGATTCGACCATGGTTCGACCTGATCAAACAGGTCGAACCCCTTGAGTCATGGTCGAACCCCTCTTCTGCTGTTTCGCAATGCTGGTTCGACCTGTAGAAGAGGTCGAACCCTCCTCCAACCAGGTCAAACCCTACTCTTTCCTTGGCGGTTCGCGTAGTCTCGACTTTGTCTCTTCGATTCTTGGCACTTCCACTCCGTTTTTGCTATGAAAACCACTTAAATAGCTCCACTAACACCTGATTCATGCTAATTCACAATATATGTAGGTTTTTCACCTATTTCCACCTCAAAACTCTCCAAAACTAGCACAAAACATGATGCCAAACTTGTGAATTTACACACTCATCAAACCCCCAAACTTACATGTTGCTCGTCCCGAGGCAACCAAATCAAACCACAGGAGTCGTGTATAATTCATCAAGATCAAGTACAACACATATCACACATGCAACTTCATTCAATCAAACAAGTATTAATTGCTTCATATATATCACTCATGCAAAACCAATCCAATCACATACCATTCGGAGTACTAAGCAATTTCGCTCACAAGATAAGTATTTATTCTCTTTCACTCAAGTGCGTGAGGCACTATATAGGTTAATATAAACACTCATATCAATCCATATTCACGCGTAACCATAAGCTTGGCAAAGGACTCAAAAATTAACTTATAATCAACTCTTCACTAGGATCATAAAGGACTTGTTTTTGGGTTGTAATGTTGGCTCTTTGGAAAAAGGTAGGAAAATTTGGACTAAGTGACTTAAGACACTAGTAGAGAGTTACCTTGGAGGTTCTCGATTTCTTCTTCTTACAGCAAGTTCTCCTCCAATGTCGTCTCTTGAACTTGTAAAATTCCTGAATTTTCCTTCTTTTCATGGCATCAACATCATCTTTTCGTTAGACAGCTCGGGTACCGGTTTCAGGCACTACCCTTCTTTTATATATAGGCCATCAGCTGCTAAGCTTCACGCATCAAGTATAAACAATCGGGGTACCAGTTTCGGGCACTACCCCTAAACAAGATTTAACCATATTCTTTCCATCCAATCATATTCTATCTTCCTTTTCTTCTTGCAACACTTACTCACCTCCACTCTCTCTACCAATGATTAGGTTAATCAAGCTCAAGTAAAGGCTTATAAGGTTATTCACTTCGGCTACCAAAGAAAAAGCTTTAACGGCTCAACAGGGCATCCAAAGGTTAATAAAATCATTAGGAAGGATAAATTTTGCTAAGTAACTTAATCACGAAATAATGGCCTAAGATCATGTCCTAGCAATTTATCAATCATAAGTCTCACACAAGACTCAAAGCCAAGTTCTAGAATACGTTCATATGAATGATCCTCTCAGAAATAATCATGATCAAGCATGATTAAAAAGCTCAAATCCTCACATAGGTAATCCTAGTACTCCTCATAGCACATAATTAAGATCAATTCCACAAGAACTCAATATACTTATCAACTAAACATGCTTTTCATCAATAGAAATTAACACATGAACATATGAATGCACAATATCAATAAGCTTATACCCAATCAATCATACAAGATATCACTTATACATTCCACTCACGCATGAATCACACCCCAACCTAAAGATAAAAGGAAAAATAATGGAATCAAGATGAATCGGAGAAAACCAAAGAAAACCTGAAAAACTACTCCTCCGGAGCATCATCATCCTCATCATCAAGCCTCCGCTCCACAATCCGGTGCAAATCACCGATATGTCTATCCAAGTAATCAACTCGATCACCCAACCTACCAACTTTCTCATTCAAAGCTGTATACCTCTCATTCAGCGTAGCATAGTTGGCGTTGGCGAGTGCGAGCTGTCGGTTTGTCTCCTGCTGGCTAGCAACGATCGCGACCAGCTACTCATGAATAAGGCGGAGCTGCTCCCGTGTATCATTCGGGACAGCCCGCTGTTGACGCGGTGCTGGCTCATACTGAGGTGCGTCGTGCTGCTCCTCTTCCGGAATCTCCATCTCTGGCTGCTCATCTACCCGATGCTCGACCTCGGGCTGCTGTGGCCACTGTAATGGCTGGTGTGGTGGCGGATGGTACTCTCCCTGTTCCACAATTTGCTGTAGCTCCTCCAACCTACCTTCGACACACAACCTAGCCACGGCTCTCCAATCCCCATTGGTCTTCACAGTCACGGATAGAGCAGTGTGTCCTAGGGAGTTCATCAACAAGTTCCTCGCCTCCCGAACAGTGTTCATGTTGTTCATGTCAAAGGAAAACATAAAGTCGAATGGCTTTGGTCCTCTTGTGAAGAACCAATCACCATCTCTAAATTCGCTGCCATGTTGACTGTCCTTACTCCCGAATTAACTTTAGTTGTAGCTTCAATCGTCTGCGAAATCTGCTCATTCAACTCCAAAATTCAGAGCTTCAGTTGGATCAATAGTCTTTGCCTTGCTCTTCTTCTTCTTCTTTTTTCTTGACGATGCTCCGATTTCAGGATTATAGGGTTCAAGTTCACCTTTCTTTGATCTCGTGAGCATGCACCTAAAAAGAACTAGAATTAAAACAAAAAAACAAGAAAAATAGCCTTAACAAACTAGAAATAACAAAAAGATATTCTAAGCCTTCCCCGGCAACGGCGCCAAAAACTTGATGAGCGTTTTCTCAACACACAATTAATCCCCAAGTATGAAAGATATCAATTGTAGTTTCGAAGGTGACCAAGTTAAATATCGAATCCACGGGACGGATGAATATCAATTTAATTACGTTCTAGTAGATTATGACTATTTTGGAAATAAATAGTTGGTTTATAAACTAAGTAACAATTAAAATAACTAATAAATAACAAGAACAAGTAAGTAATAGTTGCGATCAAATAAGATAATAGGTAGTTCGTCAGGCCATCCAGTTTCCTTCGTTAAATCGTACTTTCGTGTATCGATGTCCGACTCTGCCTTGTGGTTTATGGACGCATCGCTAGACCATACAAATTCATTCTATAGACACAAATAGATAAGCTTTTGACACGTGTAAATATCCTCAGAGCAAGACATATACTTTACCTCCCTTTCTAGGTACTATCATAATCAATTATTTCCCGTGCACTTAGTACTCTAACCCGATTTGATCTCCCTTTTTAGGTACTATAAAGTTATACTCTTTATCCTACTTGTTAACCCGAATTCAATTCAATTAACAAACATTCATATAAGACAGTTCTAATAAGACTTCGGAATCCCTTCACTTAGAATTATAACAATAAACCCTGCTCATTAGTGAACGCACTCAACCAATAACCATGTTATGCATTCAGACTCTACACAACGATTATTGATGCACAAAACAACTATGAGTATGGATTAAAAACGTGCAATCTTATATAAACTAAACCACAAGTAGTGTTGTACGGAGTATACACACGAAATACAAATTTAACTCATGAAACCTTCATAACCCTAGAACTACCGAAGTGGCTCTAGCCCATGATTGATCTAGGAACAATCATGGTTAGATGGACTGATCTTACTTGAGTCTCCAGCTACACCTCTGTCTCAGCCCTCCGGATGGATCACCAATCTCTTCACTCCACTCCTCTTATGATTCACGATCTTAAGCTCTTTGTGCTCGGACGTCTTCCTTGACTGCATGAGCCTCCTTTTATACTTGGAATCACGTCTCTAGGGCTTGGAATGGGCTTTTCAAGTGATCCCACGCATTTTGGCCTCGAAAATCTGGATAAGGTAAGTTTCTGCGTTTTGGTTCGACCTCGTCAAACAGGTCGAACCACTGGCCAATAGGTCGAACCCTGCTAATGGACACATTCTGCACTTGGTTCGATCTCTTGTACAGGTCGAACCACTCCCTCACAGGTCGAACCTCAGGTCGAACCACGCTACTGGACAATTTCCGCTCCTGGTTCGACCAACTGTCAGGTCGAACCCCAACGTCGTGGTCGAACCCCTCTCCTCGCGAACTAGTTCGACCATGGTTTGACCTGATCAAACAGGTCGAACCCCTTGAGTCATGGTCGAACCCCTCTTCTGCTGTTTCGCAATGCTGGTTCGACCTGTAGGAGAGGTTGAACCCTCCTCCAACCAGGTCGAACCCTACTCTTTCCTTGGCGGTTCGCGTGGTCTCGACTTTGTCTCTTCGATTCTTGGCACTTTCACTCCGTTTTTGCTATGAAAACCACTTAAATAGCTCCACTAACACCTGATTCATGCTAATTCACAATATATGTAGGTTTTCCACCTATTTCCACCTCGAAACTCTCCAAAACTAGCACAAAACATAATGTCAAACTTGTGAATTTACACACTCATCACTTGTAACATCATGGGCTAGTACTTTTTGGATAGTGCTAGGTTTTGAAGGTTGAATTGGTTTGAATTGATGATCTAGACTAGGTTATGGATTTCTGTAGTATACTTATTCCTCTATTAATACTTTGAATTTAAAACTTATATATTTGTCTTATATGATATGTTCTTATTCATGAATATGCCATTTACCTTTGCATATTTATGATTATTGCTTATGTCATAAAGTGATTATATTTATCTGTCTGTTTATGGGTAAAGGGGACTTAACCATACAACCTATATTCATTAAAATAATTAATATTAAATACTTAATATATCTATTAATTACCATTCTAGAGGATTTGGTTTCTTAGTGGTGGGTGTTGAAACCAACAAATAATAAACCAACTAGATAATACTGAGATAATGATGAGTAGGGTCATTTCCACAGAGATTGGTAAAACAAGTTTATTCAACGAAATTAAATAAAACAAGGATGAGGTTTTTTTTAGTTTTGAACTTAAAAATAAAAATTGCATAAGATTAAAAATCAAGTAGAATGAGGTGATTAAATAAGATGAAGTATCTAGCCAAGATAATTTTTGGAATGGTTCTAAAACACGATCTCGGATGCAAATATGATTCTTACATGTTAACACCAAACTGGTTATAGAGTTGGTATCACCTAACAACCTAATCTTTTCATACTTAGTCGATAATTAGGGTACCAGCTCTAATTACTTCTCTAGCCAATTAAACAACTCTAGATACCATCTTAGGATTTAATTTACCAACTGCATTCAACCTAGAAAGACCCAATTCTAGCCAACAAACACACATGTAGGTTCATTTAGACTAGGTTGCATATCCATTATAGCAATAATCGAAAGTGAGATGCAGACGATTATGCTACTTGCCACTAGTATTAGAAACGATTAAACAATTACGGATTTAACGTCCTAATTGGCCTATATCATTTTCATGAATCGAATAAGTGATCAAGTTAGACAATCCGACAAATTCAGATTTGTCTTAGGTTAGAGTTATCATAAATAGATTAAATAGTAAGTCTAGAATTATCCTTTAGGTTCGATAATAGACTTGGTCACACGCTATCTACAATTGATTCCCTACACTTGGGGACACGCAAAAAAGATGAACAAACAATTATCACATTTTATAAATTTATAATATTTAAATGAAATGAAAAATAAATTTTGAATCATTACAATTTTAAATAATAAAAAATATAAATTAAATAAGAAAAGAGTAGAAAAATAAATCCTGAATAATTTCTTTTTCATAATTAATTTTTAAATTTTCTATTTTGATATTAACTAAACAATGTCCTTCAAATTTATTTAGGCCCAATTAATTTTACTTTACAAACTAATTTTTCAATTTTTTAATTTAATAACAACCAAACAAGACCCTTTAAAATTAGTTAATTGAGTTAATGGATGATCTATCTCAAATGAATTCGTGAAACGGTCTCACCCAATTTTTTTGCTAATTATATAATGAGAAAGGGCAAAAAAGTCAAAAAGTTACATTTTTTAAAAAAAATTATGTTAAGTGACATTTTTTCCAAATCAACCATTAAAATTTGCATTTTTCACAATTTATAAAAAAAATAAAGAATGTATTAATAGGCGCATCCAATGATATTGTGGAAAATTTTAAAGATACTCCCTCCGTCCCTCTACAAAGTGTCCGTTTACTTTTCTCATGTGATTTAAGGAGTATTATATTTTATGTGTAGTAGGTAGATTTTAATTTTTATTTTACCTTTCTACCCTTATCATTAATTTCCTCTAAATTAAAATTAGAAACCTGATAACCTATTAAAATAAAAATAAAAAGCAGAAAAAAAAATCTAGAAGTACAGAACTAATTTTACAGAATGAAATTACAGAATGAAAATATAGAGGTGAGAAAGGTTGAAGATTGTGTTTGGTTGATGGCGCGATCGGCGGCGCTGCGAGGTGTTGCGGCAGATTCGACAGATGACGAGCATATCTGGCAGACGATGGATAGATCCAGTAGACGACGGGCAGATCCAGCAGACGACGGGCAGATCCGGCAGACGGTGGTTAACGATCAGCAACAATTAGAGGTTGAGCGACGGGATCTGGCAGTGCGACTTCTTCGGTGGCTAGATCGTGTCGGGGCTCGATCAACGGCGTTCACGAAGGGCTTGCGTTACTAACAGCAACATGCGAAGAATCCGATTGGTACTGCGTGGCAGCACTCGGCTATCAATCCTTTGGCGGCGGTAGATGAGGCTAAAGGTGGGCGACTGGCGACTGGCGACTGTCGGTGGACTCCGGCAATGGGCGGTCTTGCGCACGATGGTGGTGGTTGACGACATTTGGTTGCGAACAGCCAACGGAGATCGCGATTCCGACAGTCAGGGACGGACCTAAGGGGCACTGGGCCCTGAGAATTCCAAAATATTTACTATATATATAGTATAAATTTCTAATTTTGTTAATAGCCAAGTGGCTTGCGCCTCCACAATGAGTTTGGATGTCCCGTGTTCAATCCCTTGCAATAACAAGACTATTTTCTTTTATTCTTTAGTTTATTATTTCTTTACTTATATTTATTTTTTCTTTAGAGTTTATTTTATGTTTCTTATATTTATATTTATAAATTTTTTTATTTTCTTCTTACTCTTTTATATTTCTTTATATTTTTTCTCTCTATCTTGTTCTCTAATTCTATGAAATGGATAACAAATTGATAACATTTTAATAAAAAAGATAAGTAATAATAGTTCAATGTATGATTTCATGAACAATTTGTACTATAAATAAAATGTAATAATAATTTTAATAAAAATTATTAATGTCTTATATAAAAAGTGATAACTATCTAAGAAAATGTAAGAACGATCTCACGCAATTGTTCTCTATAGTAAATTTTGGCCCGCAATTGTTCTCTGTAGTAAATTTGGGCCCCCCTGATCGTAAATCCTGGGTCCGTCACTGCAGACAGTGGAGGCAGTTTTAATTTTCAATTTTGGAGGATGAGCTTTTGTCGAAGAGAGAGAAGATGAGAGTTTCAATTTTCTGGAAAAATCGTGAGGCATGAGGGATGAAGTCTGATTTAATGGCAGATGATTTATTTGGTTATAACTAATAAGTTTAATAAATTTAAAGGAATGATAGAAGGTGTAATTTTAAGAAATTTAGTGGGTATTGTAAATTAAGGTAGGACCCATTTTTACCAAAATAGAAAATAGATAATTTGTAGTGGGACGGACCAAAATGATAAAATAGACACTTATCAGAGGGACAGAGGGAGTATTAGTTTTTTTTTTTTGTGGGGCTTAAAAAAACACATACTATCTCATAGTGAGACGAACCCAAAAGAAAATATAAGGTAGTATAATTTATATTGTAACGTCTTAAAATTTGTGATTTTTTTAGTTCAACTGATAGTAAAACATAGAAATTGATACAGGAAATACAAAATTGCATTTATTGTACCAATGCTATAGTGTGATTGTCTTGAGTTTGTGAGATTGAAATATGAAATTAACATTATAGTTCGTTTACCAGGATATTACTAGTGTTTTTCAAAATCGATTGCACTGGCTGGTTCAACTAGGAACTGGGCTCAAACCGGTCCGAATTCCTTAAAAATTGCATTTTATAGGTGTAAACCTGGTAGAATCGGTCCAACCGATTTTTGAATATTTTTTATGTTTTTTTTAAATTTATATAGTATTTCTCTTTTATTTTTATTTATTTTATCTTATAATATTTAAATTTAGATTAAATAATGTAATATGGTATTGAGAAAGTATATTATAAAATTATGTATGAATTGTATGAATTATAATTATAAGCATTAAATATTTTATTTAATTATATTTTTATTTAGATTGAATTTTTATTTTTTTTTAATGGTAATTTTATAAAATATAATTGAAAATATGTTGAATCTAATTTTCAGTTGAGTCGGTAGGGCTTGTTTAATCTCGAACTACTGCCTCCACCTGTTCGATATCTTGTACCATTATAAACATGGGATATTTCCGTTGATTTCAAAATTTACTTTCATTTTACTTATTTTATACTTTGGTTTACTTTATTTAAAGAAGCTTTTAAAAGTTACTGTGTAACTGAATTAATTTGATTCAATACGTCTATCGGTCTATACTACATTGATGAAAATAACAGGTCTATCCTATGTACTATGTAGTGTGTGGAAGATCAAGATAAGTTGAAAGTTTTCAACTTATGAGAATCTAATGCATTAAGGGTCTTCATGTCATAGTCTCTTATTATTTAGGAATGATCAATATGAGAGGAAATTAAATATTGATATTTGTTTTGGGGTTTTGTGGAGTTTGAAAATCATATATATATATATGTTTGTTTTGGATTTTTGGTAGGGTATGTTTTAACTTTATATCAGATCAATTTGTAAAAATATAATAATTTATGTAAAAAAAAAAGAGAGAGATGAAAGATAAAGAGAGAACATATATTAATAGAAGAGAGAGTATATATGTATATATAGAGTTGATTTTTAAACTTAAATGTGGATTTTGAAAATCAAAACTTGAGTTTTAAAATCAGAAAAGAACATAAAAAAATCTAAATAAAAGAAGTAAGGAACGAAACTACAATATTTGATTTTTAAAAATATAAGAAAAGCATACTCCCTTTGTCCTAGAGAAGTTATCACATTTGTTTTGGTACAAAGATTAAGGAGTATAATAATTTAATATGAAATGTGTTGATAATATAATATTTTAATGTATAGTAATAATTGTATTAGTGGTGCTTGTGGGCCTTATAAATAGAGTCGGAGTCACTACAAGACGTGGGGAATGCCCCCCTCCCCCCGGGATTTCGAAAAATATTACTATATATATATACTTCCTCTGTCCCGCATCAAGGGTGCATTTTTTTTTTACGTAAATTAAGGAATATTTTTATTTAATGTGTAATGGGCAGTTGTATTAGTGAGCGTGTGAACCCATATTTTAATTGTATTAGTGGGTGATTATGATTCATGTGTATAAAAAAGGAAATGTGACATATTTGATAGAATGGCCAAAATGAAAAAAAAAGACCATTGGTGCAGGATGAAGAGAGTATTCATTCTATGATAAAGTAATAAAGATGGTATAGCGGCTTGGATACCCCACTCCATATACATGTTTGATTCTTGAAAAGGCCGTGCTACCCATATATGTATTTTATTTTACATTCAAAATTATATTACTAATTAACTTACATTAATTTATTTAACATTTGTTTTAAACTTCTTAATATTTTTTAGGGTTATCTCTTTTATTTATTCTTCATCACAGGTTCACATATACGGTATACCCATCAACTTAAAATTCTAATTATTTTAATAATCATTTAAAAAAAATTTATATAATTTTTATTTAATTCAATTTTTATATTGATTTTATTTATACTATAACTTTGGTGTAATTTGATGAATCTTTTTTACTTGTATAATATTATTATCTCTATATAGTTATAACAATTAATAGGCGGATTAATGAGGTTTTAAAATGTTTAAACAATACGTGAACATGAATATTCTTTTAACTTTAACAAATTCCTCCAAAAAATTTAATAAAGTTAGTAAAATAATAAACTTTATAATATATATATATATATATATATATATATATATTATGGATCCCGTGTATTACACGAGTTTAAAGTTACAATTTTAAAAAATATAATTCAAGTTTAATATAAAATTTGCTTTCGTTGGTAAAAAAACTTAATTTCGTTGTAAAATTGATTTACTAAAAAAATTTAAAAAACATATTAAATTGATTTTTCAAATTTTGTTATGTTATTACAGAATTTAATTTATCAAAATATTTTAAAAATAAGTTAATTTAATTATTGAAAAAAAATCTATAATAACGTTAATTAATTAATAATGGCAAAAACTTGTATGCACCCGAGCGCACGGGCATACTCCGTGCGCCTTTAGAATTTTGTGCTAAATTGTATACCATTTAGTATAAGATGTGTACCCTTTATTTTCTGAAGAAAAATAAAAAATATTAATGAAAAGTATATTATACCCTTTAGAACAAAATGATGTACTCTTATTAATTAAATTGTATATCATTTAGAACAAAACATTATACCCTTACCTATAATACTAACTTCTAAAGGCTCACGGCATATCCCGGAGGTACGCAAGACCAACTCTTAATAAAAGATAAAAAAATAAATTCAATATAAATCAATTATGAAATAAAAAAATCAACATATATATATATATATATATATATATATATATATATATAAGATTTGATTTGATTTTTATTTGATCTAATCATATAAATATTCAAATCTTATGAAAATTTATGTATTTTATCATTAAATATTAAATAATATTTATTAAAATTAAAATTAATTCAGGTGACGACACATCATTAGAATTTAAATTTTTTTATAAATTTAATCATGAAAAATATTTAATAACATTAAAAAATCAAAGATTAAAAATTATTAATAATAAAAAAATCCGAATTAAAAAAAATTAAGTAAATAGAAAAAAATAATCTATGGTGAAATCATAAAAAAATTTAATTAAAAAAATAATAAAAATAACAAAGAAAAAAATTATTAACATACAAAAATAAAAGATTAAAAAATTACATACTAATAAAAAATTTAAAACAACATAACAGGATTTTAAAAAATAATAATAAAAATAAAAGTTAATCAAAAGAGAATATAAAAATATAAAATACATATATATGTGTGTGTTATATTATTAAATTTTAATGTTGGTGAAAATATATTAAAAAAAATCAAAAAATTTAAAACAAATAAAATTTATAAAGGAATTATAATTTAAAAAAAAAACTTTAGAAAAATATAAAAGAAAAATTATAATAAAATTAGGCAAAGACTTGGATGAGACCGTCTTACGGATCCTCTTATTTGAGACGGATCATCTATTAATCCATTAAATAAATTTTAAAGGACATTATTTGGTTAATACTAAATTAAAAAATTTAAAAATTAATTATAATAATAATCAAGTCTTTTATACTATGAGTAGAAACGCTTGTTCCCTTCGAAAGAAGAATGCAACAGATTACTGATCGGTCCATTACTATATTTATTCATTTGTTTTAATACGATTATTTCTTAATTTTTTTGGCGAAGACTTATGTGAGTCACGTAAAGGCTTATGTGAGACGGTCAGAAAATGATAATTTTAGTATTGAAAAGTGATACTAAATTAATAAAAATTGATAATGTTATTTCATGAATAATTTATATTATAAATGAAAAGTGATAACATTTTATAGCAAAGTGATAATGTTTTATAGGGAAAGTGATAAATATTTTAAAAAGCAAAAAATTGTCTCACGTGAGACGGTCTCACGCAAGACCTACCCAATTTTTTTACATTTAAAAATTTATATTCATTTAATTATTTTTAAATTTAATTAATTATTATAAATTTATAAAATGTGATACACAATTAATGTGATAATGATGTTGTGAATTATTTCATGAACAATTTATGTTGTAAATAAAAAATGATTCCCCCTTAAACGAAAAGTGATAACATTTGTAATAAAAAGTGATAACTAATTTAAAAAATGTATTTCACGCACAGTTTATTAGATTAATAAAAAGTGATAGCATCTTTATGATTTTTCTGATGAGACTTTTGAAAAATGAACTTAATTGATTGATTCAGAACACCTCACTCTTACCCTATTTTTTTTAGTATCTCAGAAAAATAGAAAGTTCATTGAATAAGTTTTCATTTTTTGTCCACTACTTTATTTTAATACTTTATTTTAAATTTTCAATTTATATTTATTTAAATTTTGATGTACGTAATAAATCGAAAAAAGTAAAAGTGATAACTAATTTAGAAAGTGCATTTCACGAACAATTTACTAGAATAATAAAATATAATAACATTTTTAATAAAAAGTGATTGATAATAAAAGAAAATTAATATTCGTTTAATTAAATTATTTCACGAACAATTCAATAAAATAATAAAAAAATGATAACATTTTAAATAAAAAGTGATACATGACAAAAGAAAAATGATAACTGTCTAGTTAAATTATTTTATGAACAAATATTAAAATAAATAAAAAATGATAATATTTTTAATATAAAATTATACTCGATCAAGATAAAGTAATAATAATAATAATAATTTTTTAAATTAAAAATAATTACTTATATTCAATAAAATATGATTTTAGAGAGCAACTAGCATGGACCGGTTCCACCAAATTTTCACGGAACCGGATCCTATTTTCCTTTTTTTAAATACGTATCTGTCCTCTCTGCCAAGTCCCAACCTTTATGGCCTTCCCCCTCTTTCTCTCTCTCTTCTTAATCTCTTTCCTCTTTATTCCTTTTTCCAATACATATCAGTCCTCTACTCCTCTCTTCCAACCTTTATCGTTTCTCCCCCTCTCTCTCTTTCTAATCTATTTCTTCGTTCGATTTGACGGAATCCTTAGTGCGACCAGCGCCGGTGAATTAGCGGCCAAAGGCTGGTGGCACGACCGAAGCATCTGACCAAGCTAGTTTGCGATTGCAACGTGCCGGCGGAGTTAATTGGGCTATTTTCGACACGGAACGACGAACGGTGATTTCTGATTGACGGGCTCACTATTGCGGCAGTCTCCAGCAATGGGTTCGCATTTTCCGGCAGCCGACTAGCCGGTGCACGGCTGTTGGCGCTAAACCCAACAGCAGCTCGCGAGTCCGGCAGCTGGGATCGGAGGTCGCGACTCGGTGATGAAACGACTGGGCTGCATTTTCTGACAAACTCGTGGCGTGCGTTCGGCGGTGAATGATTAACGATGGCTTAATGAATTTCTCACTTTTTGCTTTGGGGAAAGAGGTTGTGCTTGTTATTCCTTAGAGAGAGAAAGATATGAGAAAAAGAGCTCATTTGAAAAAGGAAGCCTAATCAACTAATGGATGTTGAATTGGCATTTTCGATTGTGTTGTTGCTCAATTAATTTATTATACTACATCATTTGGATTTATTTACATTATCAGATTTTAAGAATGGATTAAAACTGTTATTTTTTTCCTTATTTTGTTTGACGGGGTGTTTAGGGATGCTGAATATCTATAACCGCGTTTTCAAGTTGAATTTAACTTCATAAAAGTTTGTTAATTAGTAAAATGGGCTTTTTAAAATTTGTTAATTAGAAAAACAAGTTTAGCAGAACTTGGTTGGTGTTTGTATTAAATCTTTGCAGAACCAGTTTGTCAATGTAGAGTATATACGAGGTATTGAAACCTAAATGATGCACATTCGATTGTTGAAAAACCAAATCTCCTTAGTGATATGCATTTGGTTGTCAATGTTATTAGGAGGAGTTATCTAATTAATTCCAAAAGCGACGCAATTAAGTTAAAAAAGTAATCTCACTATGCCAAAATTGTGGAATAACAACGCTGGAATAACACCGGAGAATTCAAAATTCGTTGTTAAAAGAGAAAAATTTGATAAAATTTGCACCCCCGTTGTTGTTGCACCAAAAGGGCGCGCATTAACAACAGGGAATTTGATTCCGTTGTTATAACTCCGTTGTCAATCCAACTTATCAATTTTAGTTTTATTTTTGAATTATTTTAAATTCTGAAAATTATTTGGTATAAATTAAGAACATAGAATTTTTTAAGCTCTCATTTCTCTCAATCTTTGCCCTAGCTGTATCCGGCCGTCGTGGTTTCCTTCAACCCTTCGACACTACCTTTGCCAGCGAGCACCTGCGATTCTCCAATACCGCCACAATTTTTGGTCGACAGGAAGAAGGACTCGTCGGATCGTCGACATCTCTATTGCCATCGGCCAGCCGGCGAATCTCCAACACCCCACAGTTTTCGGTTGACATGAAGGACTCGTACTCGTCGTGTCTAGCGGCGATAACTCGTCCACCTGGATCCGTTGTGTCTAGCTAGTTTGCCCCCCTGTTCTTCCCTATCCTGTGCCACTATAACTCAACTCGGCGAGAATCCACTTCTTCTGCCTACTCAACTCAAGTCGTTCCCAAAGGTATATGATTCGAAGTCTTTCAAATGGTAATCCAAATCCCTACACATACTGGTTTAGATATTTCTGATAATTCAATTTTAACGCTTCCTGAAGTTAATTTCCCTTCTTTGAAACTCTTTCCCTTTACAATTCTCATATGTCTTCTATCTACCACTGATTTTACCAGTAATTATAGAATCGTAATTACATAATCGAATCGATTTCATAGTTTTCTGGATTATTGTTCTTGGGATGTTTCTATTAAATAGGATAGGATTTGAGTTTTTATGCTATATCTCTGCAGTTTAGTATTTATCATATTGATTAGATTAGATTTTTAAACACCACCCAACAACTCTTGAATCATCTTTGTAGATAGATCTACAGCAATAGGGAAAAGAAAAGATGGGCTAGCCTTTTTTTTCACTCTAGAAAAGGTTAAGAAAGTAGGTTTTGAAGTGAGAGAAAGAGGAGACAGAGAGTATGTGTGATTGTGTTTCCTGATGGGTTGAATGGGTTTTGGATTTGTTGAGGCCAAATTTTATCGGATAGAGCAACAAGATAATCTCTAGCCAGTGAAACTGAAATGTAGGATAAAACATTATAAAGGGATACTATGCCAAAACTGTGGATTAACAATTTTCATAGATTAAGTAAAAAATACTAAGGAAAAAATTTCCCAGCTTTTTCTCTCAGCAATAAATTTACGACATTTAAACCACTTGTAAATTTAACAACTTAATTCAATTGAATTTTGTTTTCTTGCACTAATGATGGGATGCTTCATGATTTTAGGTTACGCTTTGATGATTTTGGTGGATCATAAGCAAGAGAAATCAGAACAGTTATTTAAAAGGTACCATTTGGTATCCCTTATTTCAATGATATGAATTTCTTTTGAGTGAAATGCCAAATTTCATAATAAGGTTGTTTAGCTTAACTAAATATGCTTTAGAATAATGAGAAAATGATTTTTTTTGCATGTATTCCATTAACTTATTAAAAATACATGAACTTATCTTATATTCAATTATGATGTCATGTAATTTACGCATGTGCCACAGAGTTGGAATACTTAGGTGTAACTTGTCAATGTGTTCTTCATGTTTATCGTTTGGCAAGTAACTTGCAATTATTGGTTGGACTTATTAAGGATAATTACATAGGTGTATTTCATTAAGAACTTTTAGTTCTAAAAATTGATGGGAAGAGTAAATGCCTTCTTAATGTGTTCTTCATCTCTATAGTTTGGCAAATAGGCATATTTAAAATTATTCAAATATATGGAAAAGGATTAGATATACAAGGATAGGAGGTCCGATGAGTACAAGACTGTGTTGGACTCTTTCATGCATTTTGCCAAACAAAATGTTGATAACCCAGATGCCATGTCATGCCCTTGTGTTTATTGTAGAAATGCAAAGAAGATTCCACATTCTCATGTGAGATCACACTTGCTTCTTCATGGTATGGATAAAACGTACCACACTTTTGTATGGCATGGAGAAATGCCCACAAATAGGGCTTTGAAAATGTTTAATGCAAAAGTGGATGCGGGTAAGAAGGGTCGGAAAAAGATAACTTGGAAAGTGATAAAGGTAAGATTGAAATTGTTTAATATTAAGCATGTAATTGTTATTGATTCATGCCAATTACATTTGTCATAGGCACCAAAGCAACCTGACGGGAGCCAATGTGGCTTTTATGTGCTTCGCTACCTATTAGATTTAATGCAATTTGATGGAATAGTGAATATTGAAATGATACAATCAATTGTAAGTAGCCTTATTATATTTCTATTATTTATTATTCTCATGATGCTGTGGTTATGTAAGTGCTTACTTTTGTGCCCCATAGTTCATTGGAAAAAATTACAGCGAGATGGATATTGATGAAGTGTGGAAAGAGTAGGCTTCATGCATCCAGCAGCACATGTCAAAGACTCGTCTAGGAAGAGGAAATTTTATAATATATCTTGTAATGAGAACAACTTATACGATTGTCCTAACTTTAGCTTTTGTCTTCTTTACCAGCCTTACGAAAAGATTAAAGTGTGTAAGGGAAAGGGGAACATGATGAACGGTTTATTATTTATGTTTATGGGAAGAAGATATTTGTCAATCATGGATACATTATGATGTATTTAAATTGTTGTTGGTGAATTGTATTGGTTAGGGAGATGTTGGGATGTTATATTAGAACGTATTGATGTTGGTTTTCATATTTGGAGTTCAATTACATTTGAATGAATTGATGTAAAAATTAATTATGTTGTATTGAAGATCAGGATTATGACTACTTTATTATTTTCAAATTTAATTATTAAAAAGGTTAAAATTTTGATAATAACAATGGGAATATAACATACGATAACGGACATAAACCGTTGTTAAAGAGAGATATGACAATGGGGATTGCCCCGTTGTTAAAAAAATAATATTTTTAAAAATAATCTACAACAACGGGGAAAAAACTAACAACAACGGTGATTAACCGTTGTTAAAAAAACTTACGACAACGGGCGAAATTTCGTTGTTAAAAGTAAGATCCCTTTAACAACTCCCGGATTAACAACGGAGATTTTGAGTTACAACAACAGTTAATCTCTGTTGTTAAACTCATCTACAACAACGGGGATAAAACTAACAACAACGGCGATTCACCGTTGTTAAAAGAGAGCTTACGACAATGGAAAAAATACCGTTGTTAAAAGTATGGTACTTATAAAAAATCCCGAATTAACAACGGAGATTTTGAGTTACAACAATGGGTATTCCCCGTTGTCATAGTTTAATACAACAACGGAGATTCCATTAAAGACAACGGGGATTACCCGTTGTAAAAGAAAAGATACAACAATGGGGAAAAAACCGTTGTTAAAGGGTTGGTACCTTTAACAACTCATGGACTAACAACAGATAATATTTGCAACAACAACGGGGATAATACATTGTTAAAGACATCTACAACAACGAGGATAATCCATTGTTAAAGACATCTATAACAACGGGGATTTACCGTTGTTAAAACATATTTTGTTATCATTACAAGAATTAACAACGGATATTTAATAGCTACAACAACGGGGATACACCATTGTTAAAAATATCCTACGACAATGGGTTTTTCACCGATGTTAAAAGTCCTGACTTTTAACAACTCCCGGATTAACAACACAGCTGGAGGGGCTACGACAATGGGGATTCTCCGTTGTCGTTCCACAGTTTTGGCATAGTGTCTAATTAATTATAAAGAGTAGCTTAATTAAATCAAAAGAGTAATCTAATTAATTCTAAAGAGTGACCCAATTAAGTCAAAAGAGTATTCTAATTAATTCCAAAGTGTGATCCAATTAAGTCAAAAGAGTAATCTAATTAATTTCAAAGAGTTATTCAATTAATTTCAAAAGTGATCTAATTAATTTTAAAGAGTGACCTAATTAAGCCAAAAGAGTAATCTAATTATTTTACATATTGCATACGGAGTATAATTTAATTCTTCACAATACATGACTTAATTTTCAGAAGATCAGAGTATCAAATCAAAGAGTATCTCAATTCATTACAGAAAGTAACACAATTCATAGAAAAAGTAATCATAGTAACCCAAATCATTACAAAGAGTAACCCAATTAATAGAAAAAAAGTAATTTAAAAGATGTTGACAAAACAAAACAATGTATAAAATAATCATATAAAGAATAATTTAAAATTTTATTATTCATAGTAACCCAATTTATTATAAAGAATAATCCTATTAATAGGAAATAGTAACCTTGTAGATCAATAATAAAAATTTCAACACAAAACTAAATTAATTAAGTAGAATAATCTAGTTTATTTATAATTGATGTAGTCGATTACCAGGCATCTCCTAATTACTAAGGAATGGATTAAGTTAGTACACTAAAAATTGGGAGAAGAAAGGTGAAAATTCTTAAAGGAACAACTAAAATAGCTTCACAAGAGTCCCACCATGTAGGATCGTAGAGAGCACTAAATACCTACAATTTAGTCTCACTGTGGGATAAAACAATCAAATTGAGTTTCTCCAGTAGACAGTAAGTCCTTGCTGCAAAGAACATTTCTACAGTAGTGAAATTTTGTTCTATCTCTAATGACAATTTTCCTATTATACACCTTTGATGTCAATTTTCATCACCCTTTTGACCAGATTTCTCCAGCCGGCGCCCCATCACCATTTTGGAACCACATACAATGAAACTTCCATGAGAATATAGGAAGCACTAATTCCATTAACATATGTTGAATAACACATCCATTTCGAAGTGACCCCAAGGAAAGATTGGGTTGAAAAAACACTTGTCAATGTAATAAAGAAAATTAAAAAAATCAGCGCTCTCGCTCTCACTCACATCACCTCAAAATAACAACATACTCCCTCCGTCCCGGAGAAGTTGGTATATTTTTTTGGGTACGGAGATTAAGGAGTATAATAATTTAATATAAAGTGGAGTAAAGTGAAGTGAGAGAAATAATATTAATGTGTAATGGGTAGTTGTATTAAAGGTGATATGTGGGGGCCATGAGAATAGATTAATTGTTTTTGTGTGGGTCCCATTTATTAAAAAGAAAATGTGTCAATTTTAGTGGGACAAACCAAAAAGAAAAGTGTGTCAACTTCTATGTACGGAGGGAGTAATATTTTTGTTACTGGCCTTGTTCCATGTGCCGTGAGAAGTATCATCCATTAAAACTAGTCCCTTCCTTTGAACGTGCTTCAGAGTATAATACCTAGACGGGTTGAAAGACGGCTCGAACAGCGTGCACTCATTCGTCTCGTCCTCCTCTGGTTTGTCTGACGACGCCACCACCCACCAGTTGTTGTAATCTGCTCCAGCTCATCTCTAGTATTTGTTGATGTAGCAACTCCACAGGTGACAATATCTTGGATTGCCTGTCGCCTTGACGAATGGACTCATGCGCTTGCTCCTTGGGCGCCTATGTGACCGTTTACCAGATGTATATATAAATATCCAATCTTTGCATAAATCGTAAAAGACTCTCCACAGCTCGGAGAATTCCTCCTGGCCTGCAGACGAGGCGAGGTGCGGTGAAGAGACGGTTCTTGAGCAAGATTCCAACGCCAAGGCTAATTCATGACAGGTCTATGAGTTGGGGCGGCGGAGGGGAGTATATGGGCTCGGAGAGGGTGCGGCGGAGGGGGCTGAAGGGTTCACCGGAAAGGGCTGTGGGAGTTAGATTTTGGTGAATCCGAGGAGGTAGTAATCAAGGGGGGAGGAGTGTGGGCTTCTTGGGAAGTGGTTCGTCCAATTGGGATGGGGAATCAGAAGAGTGTCGCTTGGTGAGGCTGAATTAAGTGGCGGTAATTTTGGAGGGGAGGAAGGCGGAGGAGTGGTGGTCGGCGGCGGTGGAGAGGTGGAGCATGAAGCATCAGATATCATCTTCTTCGAGAAATTCTTGAATTATCCGGAGAGAGAAAGAGAGCGTACAGTAGAGAGAGGAAGAGAAGATTGAAGATCCATTTAAATTTTTTTTGACCAATTGCACTAAAAAGATTGACCCACTTCACTAAAAAATCCGGTCTTATGAATTTGAAAAATAAGACAGGACTAGAATTGTCATGACTTTATGACATTAATATCAAATTTTAAAAGATTATAGTACATTCTTAGTATTGATAAATGAAATTAAATAGTAGCCAGGCGTGGATGAGAGCATGATGAATGAAATTTAATTAGTTTTAGTATAATTTTAAATTAAAAAATCACAATTAAAAAAAAGACAAATTCTCTTGTGAGACGTTACTTATGTGAGACGGTTTGTGAGATGTGTTAAAATATGTTTATTATTTAGATAAAATATATTTAATAGTTGTTAAAGTATGTTTTCTAAAGTATGCTGGATTATGTATTAAAATATGATTTAGTGTGTTATAATTTGATTTATTATTGATGTACTTTAACAGTAAATAAATATACTTTATCTATAGAATAAGCATATTTTAGTGATGGGTTGACCCGTCTCACAAGAGAGTGTCTCATAAAAAAATAGAGCATCCAGGATGGATGAGCAATAAATATTCCTTGGCAGCAGCGTGGACGAGCAATGAATATTCCTTGACATCTTAATTGTTAGAATTTTTTAAAAGTTAAATTTAATGGCAACCAAACAGGGCCCTTCTTTTTTTTTTGATTTTTTTTAAATTTAATTTAAGATATACTCCCTCCGTCCCACAATAAGAATGACGGAACTTTTTTATACGTAGATTAAGGGATATAATATTTAATGGGTAGTTGAGGTGAGAGAAATAATATTTTAATGTATAGTTGGTAGGTGTATTAGTGTGAAGTATGGGGTTATGGAGAGAGGAAAAGTTAATTTGTGTGGGTCCCTTTTACTAAAAAGGGAAATGCATATCTTGTGTTGGGACGGACGAAAATGGTAAAATGCATTCATTGTTATGGGACGGAGGGAGTATTAGTTTAGTTTAATGGATAATTCGTCTCACGTAAGGGGATCTGTGAGACGGTCTCACCCAAGACCTACTCTAAAATTAAGGGTCATTCTGAAAAATAAAAAATAAATTTATTATAGATAAATTTGAAGAAAAAAAAGAAACCATAACAAAATTAATTAAATAAAATTGCAAAAAGCACGAAAAATGAAATTAATAACGTAAAAAAATTAAAAAAATTTCATACTAAATAATTTTATTATAAATAAATTTGAAGAAATAAAAAAAAATAAAAAGAAACCATAACAAAATTAATTAATGTGATACCCGAGCTTCTCACTACTCATGTGCCAATATAATTTAATTTGTGTTATGTGCATTTTATAACTATGTGATAATTATGTGACAATTAAGTGATAATAATATGGCAATTATGTGAAAATTATTTTTTATAATTTATTTATCTTTACATTTTATTTGGGACATTCGTGACAAAAATGGTGTAAATATGTGAACATATATGTGCATAAATATTTATGTGCTTTAATTTGGATATATATAATTAAATTATTTTATGTGTATAAATACATTATTTCTTAATTATTAAGTATCACACGTGTTCTCGTAATAATAATAGTGGTAAGAAAATGTACACGTAAATGTATTTTTATTTGTAAATGTATCATATCTTATCTATTAAGTATTGCACGTATATTTGTAATGAATAATAATAATAATAATAATAATAATAATAATAATAATAATAATAATAATAATAATAATAATAATTTAAGTATAAAAATGATGTGGCCGATCAAACATCTAACCAATTACTAATTAGTTGATTAACCAATTTGAGGATAAAAACAAGCAACGTCAACTAGTTAAATAAAATAAATGGAAATACATGGTTAAATTTTAGCCCTTCATTTTTGTGGTTAATGCACAGTTACGTGGGTTCTTACTCATTTCGTTCACCGTCCCTTATATATATATATATATATATGAGGTTAACTCATTCTTTGGTGAATTAGCAAGAGATGTCCATCAGTAAAAAAAAAAAGAGAGAGGGGAAGGAAGGAAGAGAGAAGGAGGAGGCGTGCCGGAACGGAAAGGAATGAATTAGTTATAGTTCTTCACGGGTTTAAAGTGTTACTATTATCGGAGTTCAGATAAGTAGAAGTCCAACTACAATGCATAAACATATTGTTTGTGAATTATTTGTGATTAATATGTGATAATTATGTTATGGATTATTTGTGATTAGTTTAATTACGTTACGAGTTATTTGGGATTTATTTGTGATACAAGCTGTGAATTTAGGTGATTTGGGGAAACTAGGGGTTCATATTCGATAATATTATTTGTAAATTATTTGTGATAAACTTGTAATACAAGTCGTGGATTTATGTGATTCGATATATTATTATTGTCCTATATATATCTATGTGATTGAAACTGTTGAGATGTATCTGTATGATTTGAGAAGATATTGGTTATAAGGATCAGTGTGATCCGAGATGAAGTTGTTATTCTAAAAAGAAATTGTGTGATCCAAGGTAAAATGATTATTTTATAATAGATCTATGTGACTGGGGTAAAGTTATTATTCTAGAAGTGGATCGGTGTGAATTAAAGTTAAGTTGTTGCTTTATTTTGATTAAATGTTGATATTGATATCGTAAATGGTTTATAATGCATATTTAATTGTCCTTGTTGCATACCATGCATAAACATGAAAAATGTTTTCCCCAAAATTAATAAGATACTAATGATGTATGCGACCACTATATATGCATCTCTATCTGGGTTCGAAAAAATCGTTCTTAGTACTTTGTTCGGGGTTCGAAAAAATCGTCCCTACCACTTTGCCAGAGTTCGAAAAAATCATTCTCGGCACTATTTTCGGGGTTTGAAAAAATTATCCCCATTGA
This sequence comes from Pogostemon cablin, assembly GCA_023678885.1. Taxonomy (NCBI): domain Eukaryota; kingdom Viridiplantae; phylum Streptophyta; class Magnoliopsida; order Lamiales; family Lamiaceae; genus Pogostemon; species Pogostemon cablin. Next base: position 18,213,703 of record CM042975.1, on the reverse strand, counting down.
GCTCTTTTGGGGTGCATATCATAAGTGTGTCGTGGGGATCCCGCAAAGTGAATAATTTTTAAAATAAAAGAGACCAATTAGAAAGACTAGAAAATAGGCGATAGAAAACTAAATGCATTTTCATGCACTGGCATGCAGATTGCTACTTACTGAGATTTTTGTCTCACTAATTTATGCATTGTAGGTGAGCCTGTTGATGATTGAGTTTGTGATGTGACTGTGCAAGCTGTGGAGCTCCTACAGGATTTTGAGCGGATGTACATAGATAACGACCTGTTGGGCTAGGCCGTGGGCTTATTTTCTTTCCGCTGATATTTTATTATGTAATATAATAAGTATTATCACAAGTTTGTATGGCTTGAAGCGGTGTCAGAAACCAGTTACTTATGTTGAACTGGTGTGATGGTTTTGGTTATATATACATTATGTGAAAAAAAATGAGTGCACATTTTTATAATGATGATTTTTATTTTAATTAGTATTTGAATTATAAGTTATGTAAGGTGGGTCGTGTCAGAGTGGTATCAGAGCACAGTTTGGGTCCTGCAGACTGTCTATGTACATGACCTCATTCCTTGGGAGTGCAGCCTTGCGTGTAAGTGTTATTTTCATTCTGTGTTGTTATGTGTCTTATAAATTATATTGGCCATGTGGTATAGGAAGCGTAGTTAGTAGACAAAATGGTAAGGGCTACAGGTGAAAGTTCTGAAGGGGAAAGGACTGCTGAGCAAGCATCACCTACTGAAGGAAATCGTGATGGGGTGATTACTCGACTGATGAAACTAGTAGAGCGCCAGTCCCAACAGATACAACAATTGATTCATCAAAGAGATATGGGTGGACAACCAGAGGGTAATGCAAATCAAGATAGACGTCAAGTAGAACGTGTGAAAATAGTTTGTGAGAGGTTTCGAAAGTTGAGCCCTCCAATATTTGAGGATGCAGCAGACCCCACAGATGCAGAGGATTGGTTACGCACGGTGGAAAATATATTTCAATATAGTAAAATTCCAGATGGGGACAGAGTGCTGTGTGCTTCTTTCATGTTACGAGAAAGTGCAGGCCACTGGTGGGATACCATTAAGAGTATTGAGGACGTCATGACTATGACCTGGGAAAGGTTTAAGGAGCTTTTCATAAACAAGTACTTTACGGCACCAGTGAGAGCAATGAAGATGAACGAGTTTATACAATTGAAGCAGGGCGGTATGTCAGTCACAGATTACCTTCGTAAGTTTGAGCAGTTGTCGAGGTTTGCTGAACATATGGTGAGTACGGAGGCATTGAAAGTGGAGAGATTTGTGAAAGGCTTAAGGCTTGAACTTTACAGAGATGTGAGTATGGCGGGACTGCATAGAACAACATACTCACAAGTTGCAGAAAGGGCCCAGATTGCTGAACAAGCGGGGATGAGAATCAGACAAGTGCAGGCTATCAGATGCCAATTTCAACAGAAGCCAGTGCAACAGTTTGGGAGAAATGATAAGAGGCAGAAATTAAATGTTCAAGTGGATCAAGGACAGAGACAAGTAGAACCAAACAAGCATCCCAAGTTTGATCAGGGTAAGGTGCCACCGTCGCCGCCACTACCTATATATCCTAATTGTGCTAAGCCACATGGTGGAGAGTGTCGTATTCCTTTGAGAATCTGTTATACATGCGGAGAGAAAGGGCATGTTAGTACTACATGTCCTAAGCAAGGGAGGCAAGGACAACAGGGAAGAGCTCTAGCAAGGGTGTACACTTTGACGTGGGAGGAGGCTGATGCGAATCCCTCAGTTGTCACGGGTAAGTTTTCTATTTTTGGCACTTCTACATATGTGCTATTTGATTCTGGAGCAACACATTCATTTGTATCCACTGAGTATGTGAGGAAGTTGGGTGGAACATCTAACTTGATAAAAGCTAATTATGAGGTGATGATACCTTCTGGTGAGTCAAAGCAAACTAATCAACTTCTGCGAGATTGTATTATCCCTATTGAAGGAAGACAACTCCTTACTAATTTAATTGTATTAAGTATGAATGATTATGATATCATATTGGGTATGGATTGGCTGTCAAAGTACGGTGCTACAATAGATTGTCAGAAAAAGAGTATCACTTTTCAGCCATTGGGTGGAGAACTATTCACTTTTGTTGGGATCAAGAAGAATTTTAGATTTCCTATTATATCAGCAGCAAAAGCACAGCGGTTGTTGGAAAGTGGTTATGAGGGGTATCTAGTGAGTGTAATGAATGTTGAGGGGTAGCAATGTCCAGTTCTCAGTGATATACCAGTAGTTCAGGAATATCTGAAGGTATTTCTAGATGATCTTTCAGGTTTGCCACCAGACCGGGAAATAGAGTTTGTTATTGAGCTACAACCAGGAACGACCCCTATATCTAAAGCGCCATACAGAATGGCACCAGCTGAACTGAAGGAATTGAAGATACAGTTACAAGAGTTGCTAGACAAATGATTTATCCAACCTAGTTTCTCACCTTGGGGAGCACCAATTCTGTTTGTTCGAAAGAAGGATGGCACATTGAGGATGTGCATCGATTATCGGGATCTCAATAAAGTTACGGTGAAGAATAAATATCCATTGCCTCGCATTGATGATATATTTGGTCAGCTACAGGGTGCAGCTATCTTTTCGAAGATTGATTTGCGGTCGGGGTATCATCAGTTGAAAATAAAGAAGGAGGATATCCCAAAGATTGCATTCAGTACAAGGTACGAGCACTATCTTAGTGATGCCGTTTGGATTAACAAATGCTCCTGCAGTATTTATGTATTTGATGAATAGTGTATTTCAGGAATTTCTCGATAAATTTGTGATTGTGTTTATCGATGATATTCTGATTTACTCTAAGAATAAGGAGGATCATGCTCTACACTTGAAAAAGGTGTTAGAGATTCTGAAGGAGAGGCAGTTGTATGCGAAGTTCAAGAAGTGTGAGTTTTGGTTAGACCGAGTTATTTTCTTGGGACACGTGGTATCGGGAGAAGAAATTTCAGTGGATCCAGGTAAAGTAAAAGCAATCCATGATTGGTCACAACCCTCAAATCCCACTGAGGTTCGTAGCTTTCTTAGATTGGCGGGATATTATCGAAGGTTTGTTGAAGGATTTTCTAAGATTGCTTTACCATTAACACAGTTGACCAGGAAGAATGTGAAGTTCACATGGACAGAGGCATGTGAACAAAGTTTCCAAGAATTGAAGAGACGGTTGACATCAACACCTATCTTAACTACTCCTACGAAGACAGGAAACTTCAAGGTTTATAGTGATGCTTCAAATAATGGTCTTGGGTGTGTATTGATGCAGAATAGGAAAGTGATAGCGTATGCATCCAGACAGTTAAGGGAGTATGAGAAAAATTACCCAACTCATGATTTAGAGTTAGCCGCAGTGGTGTTTGCACTCAAGATTTGGAGGCATTATCTGTATGGGGAACGTTGTGAAATCTATACTGATCATAAGAGTTTGAAGTACTTTTTCACTCAGAAAGAGTTAAATATGAGGCAAAGAAGATGGTTGGAATTGGTGAAGGATTACGACTGTATTATCAATTATCATCCGGGAAATGCCAATGTGGTTGCTGATGCATTTAGCCAAAAGGCAATACAGAGTGTAGCTTCTATGACCATAAATCAGAAACTAGAGTTGCTTGATTTGCAAGGGATGGGTGTGGAGATCATTCAGGAAGGATCGTTGGGAGCAAGAATGGCAGCTCTGACACTTCGACCAACTTTGATGGATAAAATTCGACAGGACCAACAGGAGGATAAGTTGTTTGACAAGATAAAGAATGATATCAGCTCTGAAAAGTCTTCTGACTTCCAATTAGGAGATGATGACGTGATTCGTTATGGAGGTCGATTATGTCTACCTGAAGTGGATGACATTCGGAAAGAAGTGATGGCGGAAGCTCATTCAACACTGTACTCTGTACATCCAGGAGCTACTAAGATGTATAGAGATTTGAAGTCACATTATTAGTGGCCAGGGATGAAGAGAGATGTTGCTCGATATGTGGAGCAATGTTTGACTTGTCAGCAAGTCAAAGCCGAGCATCAGAGACCAGCAGGAACTTTACAGCCTTTATTTATTCCAGAGTGGAAGTGGGAGAATATCACGATTGATTTTGTTATCAGGCTACCAAAGACAGTGAAAGGTCACGATGTCATTTGGGTTATCGTGGATCGATTGATTAAGTCAGCTCATTTTCTTTCTATTAGCTCTACGCATTCCATGGATCGTTATGCCCAACTATATATATAAGAGATTGTCAGACTCAATGGAGTACCACTTACCATTGTATCAGATAGAGATACAAGATTCTTCTCTGCTTTCTGGAAGAGTTTACATAAGGCGTTGGGGACACAATTATCTTTCAGCACAGCATTCCATCCATAGACAGATGGTCAATCAGAGCGTACAATACAAATCTTGGAGGATATGCTCAGAGCGTGTGTGTTGGATTTTCAAGGTCAGTGGAGTAAATTTTTGCCTCTGATAGAGTTCTCGTACAACAATAGTTATTAGTCTACTATCGGGATGACTCCATATGAAGCACTATACGGGAGGAAGTGTAGATCTCCAGTTCATTGGAATGAAGTTGGAGAGAGGAAACTTTTGAGTCCAGACTTGATTCGTGAAATGTCAAAAGCTGTTACACGTATACGAGAGAAGATGAAAGTTGCTCAGGATCGGCAGAAGAGTTATGCAGGCAAACGGAGAAGGGAATTGAAATTTGAAGTGGGTGATCAGGTATTCTTGAAAGTATCTCCAATGAAGGGAATAATGCGGTTTGGAAAGAAAGGGAAACTAAGTCCAAGATATGTTGGTCCATTCACTATCATTGAGAGAGTTGGAAATGTTGCCTATAAGTTGGAGTTACCAGCATCGATGTTTAGAGCACATGACGTATTTCATGTGGGTATGTTGAGGAAGTATGTTCCGAATACATCTCATGTTCTCAGGCAGGGACCAGTTGAGTTGAAACAAGATTTGAGTTATGAGGAGATACCGGTTGAGATTTTATGGCGAGAAGTGAAGAAGCTCAGAAATAAAGAGATACCATTAGTGAAAGTGTTATGGAGGAACTAGTTAGTTGAGGAGGCTACTTGGGAAAGAGAGGATGAGATGATGACTAAGTATCCAGAACTCTTCAGGTAAGTAAATTTCGAGGACGAAATTTTTATAAGGAGGGGAGGATGTGATACCCGAGCTTCTCACTACTCATGTGCCAATATAATTTAATTTGTGTTATGTGCATTTTATAACTATATGATAATTATGTGACAATTAAGTGATAATAATATGACAATTATGTGAAAATTATTTTTTTATAATTTATTTATCTTTACATTTTATTTGGAACATTCGTGACAAAAATGGTGTAAATATGTGAACATATATGTGCATAAATATTTATGTGCTTTAATTTGGATATATATAATTAAATTATTTTATGTGTATAAATACATTATTTCTTAATTATTAAGTATCACACGTGTTCTCGTAATAATAATAGTGGTAAAAAAATGTACACGTAAATGTATTTTTATTTGTAAATGTATCATATCTTATTTATTAAGTATTGTACGTATATTCGTAATGGATAATAATAATAATAATAATAATAATAATAATAATAATAATAATAATAATAATTTAAGTAGAAAAATGATGTGGGCCGATCAAACATCTAACCAATTACTAATTAGTTGATTAACCAATTTGAGGATAAAAACAAGCAACGTCAACTAGTTAAATAAAATAAATAGAAATACGTGGTTAAATTTTAGCCCTTCATTTTTGTGGTTAATGCGCAGTTACGTGGGTTCTTACTCATTTCGTTCATCGCCCCTTCTCTCTCTATATATATATATATATGAGGTTAACTCATTCTTTGGTGAATTAGCAAGAGACGTGCATCAGTAAAAAAAGAGAGAGAGGGGAAGGAAGGAAGAGAGAAGAAGGAGGCGTGCCGGAATGGAAAGGAAGAAATTAGTTATAGTTCTTCACGGGTCTATAGTGTTACTATTGTCAGAGTTCAGTTAAGTAGAAGTCCAACTACAATGCATAAAAATGTTGTTTGTGAATTATATGTGATTAATATATGATAATTATGTTATGGATTATTTGTGATTAGTTTAATTACGTTACGAGTTATTTGGGATTTATTTGTGATATAAGCTGTGAATTTAGGTGATTTGGGGAAAGTAGGGTTCATATTCGAAATATTATTTGTAAATTATTTGTGATACAAGTCGTGGATTTATGTGATTTGATATAATATTATTGTCTTATATATATCTATGTGATTGTATACTGTTGAGATGTATCTGTATGATTTGAGAAGATATTGGTTATAAGGATCTGTGTGATCCGAGATGTACATAGATAACGACCTGTTGGGCTAGGCCGTTGGCTTATTTTTGTTTCCGCTGATATTTTATTATGTAATATAATAAGTATTATCACAAGTTTGTATGGGTTGAAGCGGTGCCAGAAACCAGTTACTTATGTTGAACTGGTGTGATAATTTTGGTTATAAATACATTATGTGAAAAAAAATGAGTGCAGATTTTTATAATGATGATTTTTATTTTAATTAGTATTTGAATTATAAGTTATGTAAGGTGGGTCGTGTCAATTAAATAAAATTTCAAAAGCACGAAAAACGAAATTAATAACGTAAAAAAATTTAAAAAATTTCATACTAATAAAAAAAAAATTAAAACAAGAAAAAGAAATTAAATAAAAAAATATAATCAAAAGTGTTACATACTATACTAACAATTAAAAAAAAAGAATTAAAACAAAAAAAAATTAAATAAAAACTTAATCAAAGGAAAATATAAAAAATATAAAAGAATTAAAATATAATAAAAATGAAATCATAAAAAATTAATTAAAAAAATTGTATAAATAACCATGAAAAAATAAGTTAATTATATACAAAAATAAAAGATTATAAAACATGCTAACAATTTTAAAAAAATGAAAAAAAATTTAAAATATAAAAGAAACAACAAAAATAATAATAAATGGATACCTTTCTTTAAAATTTAAAGAAAGTTTTAGTTCGTCGTGATGAATAAATTATGTGTGTAAAAAAATCAATAAAGAGTTTTATTTATAGGTGGAAAGGGAATAAATTTTCTAAATTTTATAAGAGTAGTAAATATATGTATTTATCTATATTATTTTTAATTAATAGTGATTTGATAATATCATATGAACTCTTAAAATAATATATGTATTTATCTACATTAAATTTTAATTAATAATTAAAAATTATAATTTTAATTAAAAATTAAAATAATTGAGATTAATTCTGGTGACGACACCTCATCAAAATTAAACTCTCCTTTAGTATATTAAAGATATAAAGAATTTTGTGGGACGAAATAAATATTTTATTTTACAGTGCTATTTCGGTCCCACCCCTGAGCTTAGATCCTGACTCCGTCACTGCCTATAAGAGTATATTAATTGTTTTGCGTGGATCTTATGTACTTAAAAATAAAATGTGTCAACCGTGTGACAAAACTAAAAAAGAAAGTATGTCAACTTTTATAAGATGGAGAAATTATATTCAAACAATTAATCATACAATACATCTAATTGCTTCTCGATTTAGGCTATATAATGGTATGAGCGATCACTAATACATTATAAGCTTCCTCTCAAGATAAGTGTTATGCTTGGTTTGAGATTTAAGACTAGGTTTTATTTTTCAAAACTCACACCTAATTTTCTAAAAATATCACCCATGTACCCATATATACTATATTAATCATCATCATACTCACCTTTTATACATATATTTTTTTGACAAACACTAGAATGATCACGGCTTTTTTTTATTTTATTGTGGAACCGGATCGCTAATTAGCCCATGACAGGAGTATTTTTCAATCGTGGGTCATTTCTGCGGATCCTAAGCCCATTTGAAATTCTATAAAAAATTCGGCGAGGATGATAAAACGTTGTCGTCGCGACTCTCTTCGCGAACCAAGACTAGGGAATTCGTCTCGGTGTTTTCGCCACTAATAAGAAACGTCGCTGCATCGTACACCCTCGCCACCACCTCCGTCCTCCTCCGCCTCAAAAATCCCGAGCCATAACCTCCGCTTCTTGTAATCACCAATAATTAATCCACCATTAGCGTCAAATGGGTGGAAGCCCCTTGTAATCACCAATAATTAATCCACCATTAGCGTCAAATGGGTGGAAGCCCAGAATCCAGAATTGTTGAATTTCGGAAAGAGAGATAACAAAGAAAGCTTTATGCGATGGGGTGAAGAGAGAGAGAGAGTAGAGAGACTATTCTATTGCAGTAAGATTTTATAGTGGTGAAGATAATAAATGATGATGTTGTTGGAAAAAACAGGGGATAATATTGGAGGTATTGAAAGTGTATCACACGTGGGTTGGAGGCAGTTACACAGAATATGCCAGCTGTGAGTTGATACGGTTACCACGTTTGTTAGATGCCAGCTAGCTGAGACTCTATTACTGATATTTTCTTCCTGCTATAAATAGTTGTAATCTTCTATATTCAGGATATATGAAAACATATCTCTTTCTCTCTTCTGTATATGGATCTTTCAGATCTCTTTCTCTCTTCTGTATATGATTCGTGATAATGTGCAAAGTTAACATGGTATCAGAGCAGGTTTTAGATTGATCTGAGTGTATAATTTTTTTGGGGATGGATTCTCGTTACACTGCTTGGAATAATAATTGGCCGTTGTTTCAGGTTTGAAAGTTGTTTTTCTTGCCTCTATGTGTTTCTTTCAGGACCTTCAGAGTAATGCTACACTAGCGGAGGGACAACTGAGAAGGAATCTATATTTTCTGAAGAATCAGATTATTGAGGCTCATGCTTGCAGCGTTTCCTTAGAAACTTAGCATAGAACTCTTGGTCATGCTTCTCTTAGTACCTTAAATCATTTGAGTTTTTTGAAACCTATTTGTCACTCTTCTGCATCAGAAGTTGTTACTTCTTGTGAAACTTGTTATAAAGCTAAGCAACATCGTTTACCTTTTGCAAAGAGTTCGATACATACTACCTGTTGCTTTGATCTCATACACATTGATATCTGGGTGCCATGCAAGGATGCATGTTATACTAACACTCCATATTTTTTAACCGTGGTTGATGACTTTACTAGATGTACTTGGGTGTATTTGTTGAAAGTAAAATCAGATGTTGCTGGTATTTTATACAGAGCTTTATTACTATGGTGGAGAGACAGTTCAATCAGAAAGTTAAAAAGGTTTGAAGTGATAATGGAGTGGAATTTTTGGGAAGAGAAGTTCAAAGTTTTTTTGCTTCTAAAGGAATATTACATGAAAAATCATGTGTGTATACTCCACAACAGAATGGAGTAGTGGAAAGAAAACATAGGCATTTATTGGAAATAGCTAGAGGGTTTTTATTTCAAGCAAACCTGCCACTTGCTTTTTGGCCCTTTTGTGTTCTAGCTGCTGCACATATCATTAATAGGCTTCCATCAGCTATTTTGGATTGGTGCACTCCTTTTGAGAAACTTCATGGCAGGCCTCCTGATTTTACATGGCTAAAGCCTATTGCTTGTTTAGTGTATTCTGCGGTCCCATGTCCACAAAGGGGGAAGTTTACCCCAGGTCCTTAAAGTGTATCTTCATTGGTTATGAACCAGGGACTAAATTTTACAAGCTTTATGATTTGGAGCATGATCAGTTTCTTGTTTCACGAGATGCTGTTTTTAAAGAACACATCTTTCCTTATTCTTCTTCTCCACCAAAACCGTTATCATCACGCCTATCTTGCTCTCTTGATATTGATAAAGCTTTCGATGATCCTTGACTATTTCTCAACCCTCTATATCTGATTCTGTGCTACCGGAACCATCACACACGATTTTGTCTTCGGACGTTGCCGGGTTGTTCAGCCTCCCTCATGGACTAAATTTTATCTGTCCTGGTATTTCCACTTCCTCGGCCTTCCTAGCTAATCTTTATCTTGATAAGGAGCCTTCTTTCTATACACAGGCTGCAAAAGAGAAAGATGTTTTCATATATCCTGAATATAGAAGATTACAACTATTTATAGCAGGAAGAAAATATCAGGAATAGAATCTCAGCCAACTGACACCTAACAACGTGGTAACCGTCTCAACTCAAAGCTGGCATATTCTGTGTAACTGCCTCCAATAGCTGGCATAGCATTGCCACGTGTGATACACTTTCAATACCTCCAATAGATAAAACCTCTTTTTATGAAATACTCATTCTTTTATGATTCATTCCAACTGTATGTATATCTTAATTAAACTTGCTAGTAGATTGTTGTAGCCAAGTATTAGTTCCTATTTATTATAATTGTTATATTTTAAGACATTAAACAAGATAAATTGTTTATCAGAGATGATGCAGATTCAAATGATCACACATTTTCTGCAATTCTTGAAGAATTATTTATTTCTATCAGAAAATATTTGGAATCATTTAGATGCCCCTCTTATGTATTTTTTTTAGCCTGAAAGAATGATTATGCATGACTTTTTTATTTTCTGTTAGTATCAGTCCCATCACTTCTCTTTCACTCATCCCCTGATTTGGGCATTATGGCGACTGGTTTGCTGTGATTGCAATTTGGCATGGGAGATAGTCACTTAATCGAGATGATGCGTGATTTAGCAAAAGAAGTCTTCATGAAACTTCTAAAGCAGAGGTTGTTTCTATTTCTAAGAATCAATGATGTTTTGGGTCAAATGGAGTGTCAGCTTATAAAGCGCACTGCTTGCCTTTTGAGATCTCATGGATACAATATCAGATGGAGAGTCAAAGCACAAAAACATGTCCTTCTTTGAGGAAAGACAAGCTCTGTATCAGCCCAGTTCAACCGATTATTTGGGCGTGAGAAGCTAGTCCATCATCTTTTAGGGGGTGGCAAATGTAAGACCCGACCTGCTTTCTACACTATTAAGTTATTTTGTTTTCAATATTTGTTCACTTGTGGGATGTGCTGTTGTGGAGGGACAAGAAGATATCAGCTAGCATCTTAACTGGTTCTACTGTAGTTTGGGTGCTGTTTGAATGGCTGTATTACCACTTTCTCACAGTTGTGTGCTTCGTGATTGTTGTTGGGCTGCTACTTCAGTTCATGAGGACCAATGCCTCGGGCATACTGAATAGTAACGCGCACCCTATCTCAAGAGGTTAATCGAGAAGAAAGCTCCTAAGTTTGTATAGTTTGTCAGCTTATAAAATTTTGTTGTTAATTTACCAGATTACTATTTTGTATATTAGTTAGGTTAGTTTTTATAATAAATTGAGTACTATTAACAAGATTTTAACTGACTCTTTACGTTGAATTTGTTTATACATTGTTTTGTTTTGTCAACATCTTGGTTACTCTTTTCTATTAATTCGATTACTCTTTGTAATGATTTGGATTACTATGAACAAGTTTTTGAACTACTCTTTATGTTGATTCGATATGTTCTTTTTGGTCAACAAGGTTACTTTTTTTATATTAAAATTGAGTTACTCTTTGTAATGAATTGAGTTACTATTTGATATATGAGACTCTGATTTTCTAAAAATGAAGTAATGTATTTTGAATAATTAAATTATATGTAATCCTTAAATTAATATATCACTTTATAGAAATAATTAGATTACTCTATTGAATTAATTGAATCACTCTTTGTAATTAATTGGATCACTCTTTGATTTTGAGACTTTGAATATACGATTATATAATTAATCAATAAAATTATTCATATAAATGCACAAATATGAACATTTAAATTATATTTGATCAAAATCTTGTAGGTTACTGTTTTATATTAATTGAACTTGAACTATTTTTATAATAAATTAGGTTACTATTTTATTCATCATATAAATATATTTCTCATCAAAATTCTTGATCCCACACAAAAACCTTTTCTCTACCTCTATACAACTACATACTAAATACACTACAAATTTTACAACACAATATATTAATTTTGTAACTTAATCCATATTCAGATGTGTCATTATTTTGGTGCAACATGATATGATTTCCTGTGCCAACTAGTTAACGGGAAAATTAGTGGAATGAGTACTTAATCCCACATTAAAGTAGCCAAGATAGAGAGCAAAGCCCAAGAAACATGGCTAAATTAGGTGAGTGTAGATACAGAGGTTGTCCGAATAAAGCAGGAGGAGGCAGAACTAAAGCTTTAAAATTCTGCTGCGCGCCTCTCACCACCACAAGGAAAATAATAACTAGGTAAGAGAAAATATGGACAATCAAACTAACTCAAATGGAATTTGATCAAAAATATCAGGCAGATTACAATAACCCCTTGTCAATACTCCCATTTCTTCAACTCCATCCCATCCTCCGCTTTCTTCCACCTTCTTCGAATTTCGAACCCACTTCTTCCCAATTCGTCGACAGCAGTACTATTCCATTGGACTCAACCTGTTGATTGACACACGACAACGAATGTCACTACCAGCCTACAAACTGCACTAGAAATAGAGAGATTTCGAGGGACTTCTTCATACTACATTGAACAAAAAGCAGTGAAACGAAATCGACACGACTGGGCACGAATCGGCGGCAAGTCTCGTCGGAACGAAGGCTGCAACAACTGGAGGTTGAGCGGCGGCAGCGGTTGACAACAGATCAAGCGGCCTTGTGCGGCGCACTGCGGATAGCGAATTGGGGCGGTGGTGGTCGTCGTGAGGCAATGGAGCTAGCGGTTCCAATTGTGGGGCTCAGTGGTGAAGACTATCGACGGTGGACCTATAGCAAAATTGGTGGAGCCATTGAGAAAGAAGAAAAACAGCATATTTTCAGGGGAAAAGGGTCAGATAGACCCTTAAACTTATCTCAATGAATGAAATAAGCCCTTAATCTATTTTATTTGGGACATACGAGCCCTTTGATTTTTCTTTGATTTTGGGGAAAAATCATATAAGTAGGGGTGAGCATAAAATTTTCAAAATCGCTCAAACCGCCCGAACCGCACCGAATTGTACCGCCACTAATAATATAATTACATAAACCGTAGTTTATTTTTATTTGTGAAAACCGCACCGCGTTAACGGTGCAATTTCGATTTTTCCCTAAAATTGCACCGCACCGCACCGCCAACATATATTATGTACATGTATACTATATATATGAGATTTAAACTAATTTAAATGTTTGAATCTCAACTTGTTATACACTTGTAACCCTTTGCTATTGTCCAATTTTATGATCTTAAATTTTCTAACAATTGATGATAACTTTAAAAAAAACATTCATGATAATTTATTATTTAAACTCTATAGAGACATTTAAATTCATGATTAGAAAGAGATACAATATAAATTTAAAATAAAAAATGAGTTCTTAATGTCAAGAAATTGATATTTTAGACTAATTTAGAATTATACAATTGTAATTATTATCATGGGAACATTTATTGAACATATAAGAAAGCCCTAATTGTTGTTACTAGGGGTGAGCATAAATTTTTCAAAATCGCTCAAATCGCCCGAACCGCACCGAATTGCACCGCCACTAACAATATAATTACATAAACCGTAGTTTATTTTTATTTGTGAAAACCGCACCGCCTTAACGGTGCAATTTTGATTTTTCCCTAAAATTGCACCGCACCGCACCGCCAACATATATTATGTACATGTATACTATATGTATGAGATTTAAACTAATTTAAATGTTTGAATCTCAACTAGTTATACACTTGTAGCCTTTTGCTATTGTCCAATTTTATGATCTTAAATTTTCTAACAAACGATGATAACTTAAAAAAAACATTCATGATAATTTATTATTTAAACTCTATAGAGACATTTAAATTCATGATTAGAAAGAGATATAATATAAATTTAAAATAAAAAATGAGTTCTTACTGTCAAGAAATTGATATTTTAGACTAATTTAAAATTATACAATTGTAATTGTTATCATGGGTACATTTATTGAAACATATAAGAAAACCCTAATTGTTGTTACTAGGGTGAGCATAAAATTTTAAAGAGTGAGACTCCTGTGCACCCGGGCGTACGGAGCATATTCTGTGTGCCTTTGCGAATTTCGTGCCCCTTTACAATTTAAACCCCTAGCAATACATATGTTTAAATAGAATATAGGGGGAGGGTTGTATTCATATGGGGACACGGAGTATCCCTTCGTGTCCCCAGGGGCGTAGGAGCTTTTGCCAATTTTCAAAACACTCAAACCGCCCGAACCGCACCGAATTGCACCGCCACTAATAATATAATTACATAAACCATAGTTTATTTTTATTTGTGAAAACCGCACCGCCTTAATGGTGTAATCTTGATTTTTCCCTAAAATTGCACCGTACCGCACCACCAACATATATTATGTACATGTATACTATATGTATAAGATTTAAACTAATTTAAATGTTTGAATCTCAACTTGTTATACACTTGTAACCCTTTGCTATTGTCAAATTTTATGATCTTAAATTTTCTAACAAGTGATGATAACTTAAAAAAAAACATTCATGATAATTTATTATTTAAACTCTATAGAGACATTTAAATTCATGATTAGAAAGAGATACAATATAAATTTAAAATAAAAAATGAGTTCTTAATTTCAAGAAATTGATATTTTAAACTAATTTAGAATTATACAATTTTAATTGTTATCATTAGTACATTAATTGAAACATATAAGAAAGCCCTAATTGTTGTTTTATAAGCCCTTCATCTCATTTAGTGAGATTAAGTAAGCCCCTCACCTATTCTTTTATTCATTCAAACCCTTAATTTATATTAATTAGATCAAAGATGCCCTTCTCTTTCTAAAAATTGAACGTAAGAACCCATCCATTGAGAACTAAAAAATGTTAACGAAAAACTAAATTTAATTGGTTAAAATCCTCAACCTTCGACATATTCAAAAGCCTTATATTTTCAAACTTTGATTTCGCATTGATCTTATAGTTTTTCTTCACAATTTCACGCATCATCTTAATTTATAAATTCACGTGAACTCAAATCATTTCATTTTTTGCATAATAAATTTATTTTTTAGTTGCACATTATATTTGTTAATGTTAACAATAAACAAATTATTCCTTACACTTGTGTATCCAACACACTCTAAAACATGAGAAAAAAAAGAACTTTTTAGAATGATTAATTATTACATTTCTAAATGAAAAATATTATTCAGAATCAAATTTGATTATGTTGTAGTAATTTTTTTACATTTCTATTAAAATAAAAAATATTTTTTAATAAACTCAAACTCTATCCATAATTAAATGTATATCTTGCAGATAAATTTATCGTATAGTTCGTGGGCACATATTAATATTGTACTTATTATTGAATGTGGATTTTATATTTGATAATTGTATAGATGATTCTCAATGTTAAATATTACTGTAGTAAAATAAATAAATCATGCTTTATAATAGTAAAAACTCTTTATAAATTTTAAATAATTGAATTTATCTTAATTAAATGTATAAGCAATATATAAGAAAACAAATGAAATAATTATAATCTAATACAATATTAACCCTATTGTTACTTTAAGATACGTCCTCTAAATAAAATTACTCACAACTACAAAATAATTAAACCAATTACCCAATACACCCTTGGGCCTTGAGATATCAATTATATTAAGTAACACAACAGTTCATACTTCATCGTGGAATCAAAACCCTAGATCTACACTCCTCCACTGTCAAAACCCAACAGACAAGCTCCTCCTCAAACAGTGGCTCAAGGACGTCTCTCCGTTGAAGAAATCTAGATCGATTTCGCCCGCAAGAAAATCACGCACCTCTACTTTCTCTTCTTCCTCTTCCCCTTCATCGCCCTCCTCCCTCCTCTTCGCTACTGCCTTCCACTAGAATTTGTGCAAGTGATCGTCTGTCTCCTCTCCCTACTCTCTTTAATGTTCCCTCATATTCATATGGGCGATCCATATAAAAAGAATGTCAAACGTCATCTAGAGAAGATGTTGGATCAAGAGAATGAGGATTCGAAGTTGTTGGGTAAGTGCGTGGAGGAATTGAAGAGGAAAGGTCGAGTTTGATTTGTTGAAGGAGGTTGATGATTTTGTGACCCTATTCTTGTTCACTGTGTCTTGTTGTGTATTGGGTCGTAATAAGATTATTTTGTGCAATAAGATTACAATTGTTTTGTTTTGAAAATCATATTGTGATGTTGATCTGCGTGTAATTATTTTGGTGTGGGAAAGTTGTAGAATTTTTTGTTTCTCTCTTGTTGCAGATGAAGATCATGCCATTCTTATTTAAAAAATTTGATTATTGCACTTGGTCGTGAGTTGATTGTTGTTTATGATTTTTTGCGCAATCTGCATTTCGTGCAACAAAAAAAAAACCAAACCATTTCTTAACCAGAATCTGCATATCATTCAGAAAAATCTTCATGACTTTTTGTACGGAATCTGCATTTCGTGCAGAAAAATCAACAAAATCTCCCAAAAAAATCTGCATTTCTTAAAAAATACCATTAATTACAAGAATTGGGAAATAAATTGGATTTGGGGAAAATTCTGCATTTTGTGCATTTAATAAAGACAAAGGCAATTTGCAACGTGGGTTCGAAAATTAGGAAAAAATAAATTGGATTTGGAAAAAATCTGCATTTCGTGCATTTAATAAAAATAAAGTCAATCTGCAACGTGGGCTCGAAAATTAGTTAGAGGAAATTGCGGAATTTTGTTTCACAATTTAAAGATTACACCGCTGTTTTTGTTAATGCAGAAGTTTGGGCAAAAAAGGAAATATACAAATATATTTTGTAGTTAGTAGTAAGATTTAATTAAGAATGTATCTACATGTTAATTTCACTTAGGAGATGTAGTGGATAATAACTATCTCAAAACAAATGCTTTATAGTTGTGATCAGTCATTATAACACTCACATAATTAAATTTTCATTAATTAAATAAAAGTGAATACGAAAACAAAATCTAAGATAAATTTTGTTTTTGTCTAACTTCAAATTTTGGTTCGATGCAAAGAGGAAAAGGAAATAAGATGCCATGAAAGTTGATAAATTAAATTATTTTCTTTTTATGGATGAAAAAAAAAAGGCTCATTTGACCGAATTAAAGGAGTTTATGGGCTCAAATGAGAAGAAACATAATTAAGGGGATTAATTGATCTCATAATATAATTTGAAGAAGGGCTCAAATGATTCTTTTTTCAAAGAAAAAGGGTTTGAATGTACAAAAAGAAACATTAGGGGCTTAGTTAATCCTTTTATATAAGTTTAAGGGTGTACATGACCCTTTTTCCCTATTTTCAGGATTTAATTTTGGAAAATTGGAAGGAAAAAAAAACAGCATATTTTGAGGGATTGGAGTATGTGTAGTTAGGGAAACAAAGCCGAAGATGTATAGTTAGGGAAACAAAGCCGAAGATGTGTAGTTTGGGAAACAAAGCCGAAGCCACGTGTAGTAATAGAAAAATAATTAACCAATTTCACGTTGGTAGAGATCCGATTACACCAAATTTTTATGGGACTAGTCTCATCCAAGTGATACTCTTCTTTTTTAATTAATACTCACTCCAACTGCTTAAAATGTGCTACCATTTTGGACTTTCTCTAAAAAGGTATACATTTCCTTTTTTAAAATGTGAGATCTCACACCTTATAATTAATATCCCAAAAATTCTAAGTATTACACAATTTATCACTCCCTTTAATTAAAGTACACAGACAAAAGTAAACATATCTAAATAGTTACTCATTACACATTAAATATTACACTCCTTAAACTACGTAAAAAAAAAGAGAAAGCAAATGTATACATATTTAGCAAACAGAAGTAGTATATATCTCTCTTTCTATCTTCTTTCTCATCTCTTCTTTCGTATTAATTACTCTCTCTATCCCATTACATTTTTCACCATTTTCTCATTTATGTATCTCATTTCACTCCCCACCTTCCAAAGATAGTAAATGTTTCAAAAGAATTAACCTCTCAATACATTATATTTTTAAAAATATCACTCTTACCTAACACACATAATTTACTTTATCATTTATTTATTACTTAAAAAGACTACATTAACTCAAAATTTAATAAACTTGGTAAGCATTGTTTCTAAAACTCCGAATCTATAGTAACGGTGAATAACATTTTTTATAGAAGAAGTATTGTTCTCTTACACGTATCGTCACTCATTTCTTGAACTTCTCAAAGTATTAAGAGTCTTTTTTCCGTACTTTACATTGCTCAATTCTCTTTCAAATACAATAATACTTCATCCATCTGCTTTAAAGAGTCTATTTTTTCTATTTTGCATCCACTCCAAATGTCTCATTTATTTTTTTATACACATGGGACTAATTGAGATACATATATGTTAGCAATATATTTGATTGATTTGTTTTGTATTTTTTGTATATATCTCAAAGTAAATTTGGTTAAAAGATTTCTTGTTCATTGATTATAGGAACCGATCCAAAATTAGAGATTTATAATTCCTTGTATTATTGTATAAATATTGGATATTTCCCACATTGTTGAATACACAGAAAACATAAAATACATGCTTGCAACTTTATATTACACCATTCCTGCATTGTAAAATTTATCATGGTATCAGATCAGGGCAATCAAAGATCCTGAAAAACACAAGCTTCCACGTAATATTTTATTGGAACACACCACATGGAGAAAGACGACAAATGCTAGAGGAAGGTTCAACTGATCTCCTTCCATGGAAATATTGCAATGCCATGGTTAAGGGGTGGTTAATGGTGGCCATGGATAACGAAATCTGAATTAGCGTTAAACATGCAAAAATCACACAAGAAATATGGAGTGAACTTGGAGAGAGATTTGGGAAAGATAGTGCACCCAAGGCATATGAACTCAAGAAAAATCTCACTCTCACACGTCAAGACAAATTGTCTATGTCAGCGTATTATACAAAACTAAAAGGAATCATGAATGAAATTAATTCCATTTGGCAATGCCCAAATGTACATGCTAAAAGTGCACCTGCCACTTGACCAAAACTTTTCATCGAGAGAAATGAAAAAGAAAGAACCTATGAGTTTCTCATGGGTTTGGACAATGCCTTTAAAACCATCAAGATAAAAATTTTGAGTATTAAGCCACTGTCAAGAATTGGAGCAACATACCACTTGGTTGCAGAGGATGAGTGACAATGTTTGATATCGGAAACTTGAATGCCAACCATACCGTTAATGGAATTGCTTTCTAGATACAATGACAAAAAAATTGAGAGCAACGTGGTAGTGACAAAAAACCCCCTCCGGAAGTGTGACAATTGTGGAAAACTTTGGCATACCATTGAGAATTATTACGAGATTATTGGGTACCTAGAGAAAGGTAGAAAACAAGGGATGACAAAGGAAAAGGAAGCAAGCAAAAATTTTCTGAGAGGCAGACACATCGGGTTTCAATTGTTGATGCAGGTTCTACGAGCTTAAGTTTCTTTCCAGGATTTACTGCTGAAAAATTAGCTCAATTAAGGAACCTCTTTAATGATAGTGCTGGAGTTACCTCTGTCTCCTCAATAAATATGGCTGAAAATATCTGTTTCGGTACACCGTGGGAAATATACTTCAGAGCCACATAACATATTGTGCATGAAGAGAGTATCATTAAATCTTTTATGAACATGAGTACAGAAATACCTGTTTAAATTCCTAATGAGGATAGAGAGCCAGTTCGATGTGTTGGTTCAGTTGATTTGCCTAATGGCTAGAATGTTGAACGTGTATTGCATGTGCCAGATTTTATAATGCAATCTACGCTCAGTTAGTTAACTCACTAAGGATCTCAACTGTGCGATAACATTCCTTCATGATTTTTGTACAATGCAGGACTTAGCTTCAAGGAACCTGATTGGGGTGGGTAAACAGCGTGATGGTTTATATCTTCTACAGCGTGTTAACAACAATCAAAGAACTTTTTCGACAAGAGTTGATTTAGAGGTAAGGCATAGAAGATTGGGACACGCTCCAAAGTAAAACTTCAAAGTATTACTCCTTCCAATAAAGTATTGAATGATCTTTTTTAACCTTGTATGAGGGCTAAACAAACTAGAACTCCATTCCCTTCTAGTTCTATTCAGTCTACTGCTTGCTTTGATTTGATACACTATGACATTTGGGGTGGATATAAAACTGCTTCCTTTATGGGAGCATATTATTTTCTCACTATTGTGGATGATTATAGTCGGGATGTTTGGATTTACTTGATGAAGTTTAAATCCAAGGCACTCAAATACATCCAACTATTTTGCAACATGGTGAAAACACAATTTGAAAACTTGTGAAGCGAATTATAATTGATAACGTGAGAGAGTTTCAATCACATTAAATGATGAATTACTATATGCAGTTTGGGATTGTCATTGAAACTTCTTGCGTACATACACCACAACAAACGGTGTTATTGAACGCAAACACATATACATTCTTGAAATTGCTAGGGCATTGCGCTTTTAAGCCGAGTTGCCCATAACATTTTGGGGTGAATGTGTGCTGATGGCTGTTTACATTATAAATAGACTTCCTTCCAAAAATTTTCAAAATCGTACCCCAAATGAGATTTTGTTGAACAAAAAATTCAATTATGAACACTTTAGAGTTTTTGGATGTCTTGTTCATGCAAAAGATACAAGAAGAGGAGGGGACAAGTTTGATGAAAGGGGGAGGTTGTGCATTTTTGTGGGATACCTGCATGGACAAAAGGGTTACAAAGTGTATGATGTTAAGAGCAAGAAGATATACCCTCTCATGATGTAAATTTTTTATGAGAATTTTTTTTCGTTCTAGTATCACGTTGATGAAGCTCGTGATGATGGTAAGGGAAACTCCTGGTTAGATGAAACTAATTGTGATCTGCCTAATAATAGTGGGTACGCTGAGATACAATGTGAAGACAATGATCAAAATAATAGACATGAGGATGATCAGTAAAATGTAGTGGGTCCACAACAAAGTAGTAAAGCCAAAAGACAGTCATCTCATCTTCAAAAATATGAGGTTGAGTTACCAGGATATATAGACCACACACAACCCATATCCAATCTGATTTCCTCAACGGTACACCCTCTTGCTAATTATATCTCTTACGATAAATTTTCTCTTGCTCAGAAGTGCTTCTTGACTACCATCAATAAAATTGATGAGCCAAAATTCTATTCAAATGCAGTCAAAATGAAACAATGGTGCGATGTGATAGAAAGGGAAATTGAAGCATTAAAAGCAAATGAAACATGGAGCCTAGAACATTTGCCACTAGGAAAACATGCAATCGACTCAAAATGGATTTATAAGGTGAAGTATAAACCCACATGAGAAGTTGAGCATTACAAAGCACGACTCATTGCCAAGGGTTTCACACAAATTGAAGGGATCAATTTTCATGAGGCATTTTCCTCAGTAGCAAAGTTGGTTACAATCCATAGCCTGTTAGCAGTTGGAGTCAAGAAAGGGTGGATAATACATCAGTTAGATGTGAACAATGCATTCCTACATGGCGACTCAATTGAGAATGTCTACATGAAAGTCTCGCAAGGCTTCGCCAATCTAAGAGATGCTAGAATTTGCAAATTACGCTAGTCCCTTTATAGTACGGAAGGCTTCGAGAAATTGGTACCACAAGTTCACTCATGCGGTCGTTGCTCTTGGCTTTAGACAGTCACATGCTGATCACTCGTTGTTCATTTTCAAACAAGGGGACATCTATGTTGCCGCACTAATATAAGTAGATGATGTGATTCTTGCCGGCAATGATGACAAGAAAATTCAAGAGGTCAAAACATATCTTGATCGCAGCTTTAGCATAAAGGATTTAGGTCCTTTGAAATACTTCTTGGGCATTGAGGTGGCTTCGGCAAAGGGTATTGTGCTAAGTCAATATAAATATATATGATTGATATATTGAAGGATTGTGGCATGGAGGGTTGTTGTCCTATTTTGTTCCCCATAGAACAAAATACTAGACTCGGACAAAAATAGAGTTTCTGTGGATGTACTATAGTATCGTCACTTGGTGGAAAGGCTTCTTTATCTAACAGTTAAGCAGCCAGATATTTTGCAAGCTATGAATGTTCTCAGTCAGTTTGTGTCTTCACCTCGCCAGTTGCATATGGATGTAGCATTGCGAGTTGTCAGATACCTCAAGGGGATGCCTGGACAAGGAATTTACTTACCTGCAGTTGGAAACCTTACCCTTAATGTATATTATGACTCGGATTTGGGAGGATGCCTAATGTCGAGGTATTCTAGAATCAGTTACTTTATATCGCTCGGAGAAGCACATCTCTTGGCGCACTAAGAAACAGACTGTGGTATCTTAATCCTCCATCGAAACCGAATACCGTTCCATGGCAGCCATTGTCAGTGAGATCTTATAGCTTCTTTGGTTGATGATAGACTTAGAAGCACAACAAATAATGTCAACCCCGCTTTACTGTGACAATCAGGCTACTTGACACATTGCTAATAATCCAGTTTATCACAAGAGAATGAAGCATGTTAATATGGATTATTATTTTGTCCTTAAACCTGTTGAGTCCAAGGACATCGAGCCTCAACAGATTATCACATCTGATCAGATTGCAGACGTATTCACCAAAGCACTCTATTCAGACCAATTGTGACGTCTTGTTAGTAAGTTGGGGGTTTGATGAGAGTGTAAATTTACTTGTTTTAAGCCTTGATTCTTGTGATAATGATATATGATTTGATCGTAAGTGAAGATAAATCGAGATATATAGTGGAAAGTCACGAATCAGGTGTGTTTGAGGTCGTTTGAGCAGATTTTCAAAGGAAAATAGGATAGAAGTGATCAGAACCGGAGAAGGGGTGTTGTAGGCATCCGATTCCTCCTAATGGGGGGTGGTTCGACCAGCACCCCGTAAGCTGACAGAAGTATGGATCGACCACAATAGTGCGGTTCGACCAGACGTGTTGGTCGAACCGTGTTTGAACCAAAAGCATAACTTTTTGCAGGTGGTGTTCAACCACGAAGCTTCTGGTTTGACCAGTCATTGGAGTCGAACCAGGAGCCTACCAAGTTGTTACAGGCCGATTCGACCATGCCTTGGTTGATTCGACCAGGGGCCTTGGTCGAACCGATGCGCGAGAAACTTCCAGATCCATATTTTTACACCTTTAGTACGTGTTTTCGTTCAAAAAACCCATCATACGTCCATAAGGAGAACTTACAAGTATAAAAAAAAGACCCTACGCAGCTGAAAAGAGACGTTCACCACCACCTTCATTTTACACAACATCCGAAATCCTACCATCATCCACGGAGATGTGGAGAGAGATTCGTCTGTCGAATCAAGTGAGAACCAACTAAAGATTCAAGACAGAGAGAGATGCGATGGCGCCCACATCTAGGGTTTACTTCGCATTTTAATATATCTTATACTCCCTCCGTCTCGGCGTAAGAGGGCCATTTGTTTTTTTTCGCGTAGATTAAGGAGTATTATTATTTAATGTGTAGTGGGTAGTTGTATTAGTGAGAGTGTGGGTCCCATATTTTAATTGTATTAGAGGGTGCGTGGGTCCCATGTGTGTAAAAAAAGAAAGGGGACTCTTTGGGTGGGACGATCAAAATGGAAAAATGGGCCTCTTAGCCTGGGACGGAGGGAGTAATTTTCAAGACTATGGGTAAGATCTATCCAACTACCATGATTGTTCTTCGATCAATCATGGGCTAGAACCGCTTCGGTAGTTCTAGGGTTTATGAAATTTTTATGAGTTAATTGAATTTCCGTATGTATACTCCATACAACACTACTTGTGGTTTATTTTATATAAGACTATGCATTTTTAATTCATACTCAGAGTTATTTTGTGCATCATTAATTATTATGTAGAGTATGAATACATATCTTAATTATTGATTGAGTGCGTTAACTTCTGAGCAGGATTCTACATTATGATTCTAAGTGGGGGGACTCCGAAGTCTCATTAGAACTATCTTATATAAATACTTGTTAATTGAATATGATTCGGGTTAATAAGTAGGACAAAGAGAATAGCTTCATAGTACCTATAAAGGGAGATCATATCGGGTTAGAGTACTTAGTGTATGAGAAATAATTGATACTGATAATACCTATAAAGGGGGGTGAATTATATCTCTTACTCCAAGGATATTGACACGTGTCACACGCCTATTTACTTGTGTCTATAGAGTAGATTTGCATGGCTTAGTGATGCATCCATATTCCACAAGGCAGAGTCGGACATTGATACACGTAAGGGAAGTTAATGAGTAAAATTGGATGGCCGAAAGGACTACCTATCTTCTCACTTATTCACTTTCGTTTTATCTACACTGCTTGTTTATTTAATTGCTATTTTAATTATTTTTTTATTGATTACTTAATCATCACTATTTTATTGTCATACTAGTCTTAATAAGTTAGATTATAATAAAATTGATAATAATATGCCCATTGGGTTCGATAAACACTTGGTCGCTTATCAAAGCTACAATAGCATCCTTCACACTTGGGGATTAATATTGTGTGTTGAGAAAATGCTCATCAAGTTCTTGGCGCCGTTGCCGGGGACAACATTAATTATTAGTTTATTATTTCTAGTTTAATTGAGACAATATTATTCTTGTCTTTATTTTCTAACGCTTATTTTTCTTAGGTGTATGCTCACTAGATCAAAGGTAGGAGATTTAGAACCTTATAATCCAGAGATTGGAGCATCGCCGAGGAAGAAGAAGGGGAAGAAGAAGAAGAATAAGAACGTAGAACCAACTACAACTCTTAATTTAGGAGTTGAAGTTGAAGAGCTGAACTCGCAAACAATTGCAGCTGCAAATAGAGATAACTTGGAAGCAGAAGCAGTCAACATGGCAGTGAATCCGGATAATCTTGTCATCCGTAAAGTCTTTAAGGACAACGGAGGAGGCAATGCAGGGCCATTTGGAGCAAGGGGGCCGGAGCTGATTTTGATCTTCACCCTGCTCTGATCAGCATGATTGAAAGGAGACTCTTCTCTGGGGGAATCTTTGAAGATCCTCAGCAACATATGAATAAGTTCCTTCGTTATGCAAGTACACAAAAGGATGCAGGAATTCATGAAGATGCAAGGAGGATTATCTTGTTTAAGTTCTCGCTTACTGAAAGGGCGAGAGATTGGTACGATACTCTTGATGCTGCTGAATGCACCACCTGGGAGCAATTGAAATTGAAATTCTTGGAGAGATACATGCCACCTTCGAAGGTGTTTAAGATGAAGCAAGAAATCAATTAATTTGCTATCAGTGGTAATGAGAAGTTTCATGAGGCTTGGGACAAATTCAAGAACATGTTTAGGAAGTGTCCACAACATG
The DNA here is from genome assembly GCA_023678885.1 of Pogostemon cablin. Lineage (NCBI taxonomy): Eukaryota > Viridiplantae > Streptophyta > Magnoliopsida > Lamiales > Lamiaceae > Pogostemon > Pogostemon cablin. The sequence continues at coordinate 18,188,316 of CM042975.1, read as the reverse complement.
GGCTATCTAAAGCTCAATCCATCAGTATTTTCTATAACGGATTGGACTGTGATTCTCGAGTTTTACTAGATCCTTCATCGAATGGAGCATTTCTTACAAAGTCATCCATTGAGGTCGAAAAACTCTTTGAGGATATTTCGATGAATTCAAGAGATTGGCCAACTGATCGAGTGAGAGGCACGTATGTTCTTAGAAAAGCAACACAGGTTGAACACATAATGGTTAAGTCAAGTAGAGAAGATGAGATCGTCTCTAGTTTGGCTAGTATCAACAAGTTACTTGAGTCTCAGCAAAAGCAGATTACTGATATAGCACAACGAGTACCAATGATGCAGCAGGATGTTTGTAATGAAGGAGCTAGCCAAGAGGAATTGGAAGAGGTGAACTATGCCATGGGTCAAAGTATTTTAGGAACGAGGTTCCAAAATCAAGGAAACTGGAATTATCAAGGGAATTAAAATAATCATGGTCCCCCTGGTAATTATCAACAACCAAGGAGGCCGTAGTTTTCATGGAGTAATCCTAATACAGCAATACAACCTCCTGTTGGTGTTGAATCGGGTACTAAGGTCAAAGAAGGAAATCCTGGTTTTGAGGATATGGTGAACAAGTACATGGCAAGGAATGATGCAAGAGTGGATCGCCAAGAGGCGAAGCTTGAGGCAAAGATTGATGCAAATCATGAGGATATATCTAAGCAAATAAAGGACTTGACGTTGTTGATGGGACAGATGGCCGGGAATGTTAACCAATTGATGCAAACCGTAGAGAAGGGTAAGTTCCCATCTCAAAGTATAGCAAACCCAAAGCAGTGCAACACCATCACGTTGAGGTCTGGAACTCAGTATAAAGGACCGATGATGCCGGAAATAATTTTGGAAGCTCCAGTCGGCCGATTTGACTATAACCAGCATGATTCGACCAACCCTATTGATCGAACCGTGGTCGAACCAGCCTGTCCGCGACACTCTATTTTGTCTGAAGCACGGTTCGACCATGATCTTCATGGTTCGACCAACCATGTTGGTCGAACCGTGGTCGAACCAGCCTGTCCGCGATACCCTATTTTATCTGAAGCACGATTCGACCACGACCTTCATGGTTCGACCAACCCTGTTGGTTGAACCATGATCGAACTTTCCTATCCGGGAGAGAAAACATTTTCTGAAGCACAGTTCGACCACTACTCACCTGGTTCGACCAGTACTCATGGTCGAACCATGGTCGAATTGCCTCATTTGGAATTATTTTTCGCACTGAATGCTTTACTTGATGTTGATGCTACTCTAGTATCATCCAAAGAGCAGAATATTGAGCTTATAGTGGAGAAGAAATGGGAAAGAACAAAGAGATTGAGAGCCGAGAAGGATAAAGTGGAAAAGGTTGAACGTGATAAATGGGGGATTCCTAAGACTAAGATACCTCCTCCGTTTCCTTTCAAGTTAGTAAAGAAGGGATTGAAAGAAAAGTTCAAGAAGTTTTCAGATATCATAAATAAGATAAGCTTGAGCATTCCTTTCTCTGAGGCACTCTTGGAGATTCCATATTATGCCCGCTTTCTAAAGGACATACTTTTGAAGAAGAGAAACTTGAACGGAATTAAAACTGTGAATTTGTCCGAGAACAGCAGCTCGATCATACAGACACTACAAGAAATTATATATTTTATGATAAAAAATTTTGTGACGCAAGAATTCCGTCATATTTAGTTACTTAAAAGTGACGAATTTTACTGTCGTCATTAAAATACATCTATTGGCGACACATTTTATTGTTGTCATTATAAGTAATTTTATTCGTCACTAATTAGTCTATTTCATGACGAAATTGAAAAAGGCATCATGATGTTTTAAATGATATTTTTATTGAACATTATATTAGAGTTTAATTCTTCAATGACAAATTTAATGGAATTAGTGACGACACTTAACGTCATGAATAAAATATATTTTCATGACGATAATAATTTTGTCATAAATATTTAAACATTTAGTAACATCATATATTTTGTCAAAAATCTCTAACTATAGTGATAATATCTTTATATTATCCTTAGAAGATGAGTTATATTTTAATGCAACACATAAATTTCGTCTTTATATGTCAAATTTGAATTTTATCTTTTTTTTAATATATAATAATATTTGTTGTCTTCATAATTTCTTCCTCTTTAATCATTATATTACCTAGTTTAAAATAAATAAATCAATCAAAGTATAATATTTTAACTATCAATTTGAGGAAATTAAAAGCAAAATAATTTTATTCACCTATATTAAAGATCAATTAATTTTAAAAAAATACATACAAAAGAATTATTTAAATATTTTCTATTAAACAAAAATAAAATAAAATAGTTGAACAAACTATGAATTTACATAATTTATTTAAAAAAATCACACTACAAAAAGTCATTTTTAAACTAACGAAATATTTTGTTGTTATAAATCCTAGTTCTGTTGCTAAATTGAGTAACAGAATTGTAAAAAACTAGCAAGAAAAATTGCAGAAGACCTGTTGCTTGCACGCCGAAACAGCTAATAGGTCAGTCGAGAAGCTCAAAATTAGTAACTAAGGAAATCAACAAAACAGAAGTAATAATAGCTTAGAAAAGAAAGGCAACATGAAAAGTTAGCTGCAAGATTGCAGAAAAAATCAACTGAATTGCTAAATAAAACAGAAGCAAAATAGACTAGCAGAACATGTAGCTATGCAGCGGGGTTACAACGATAAACACAACAAGTATCCAAATAAAACAGAAGACAACAATCATATAGCAACCAAATAGAAAACCAACAAACTAGCATATGTGTTCTTATCAAACAAATAAGAAAACCCAAAAGCAATACCAAACAGAATCATTTGGATAGTAACTTAAAAAATACTAGGACTGTTGGCGTTCGATCGTTTGGTTAGCGTGAACCGTTATGGTTCCATGCAAACTAGATCAGCGGAAGCAATAAATCAAAGTTTACATTACCTTTCACCAGGGTATGTTGTTGAAGAACAGCTGCAGAGAACAACCTCTTGATCTTCTGCTATATTCCCAAGTCCAATCCTGACGTCGTGTGGGCGACGATCTTCAGGATCTTCTCAATATGCTTCTCTTCTCTCTTTCCATCAAAAATGGCGCAGAGAATAGGGTTCCAGGAAGTTGAGATGACTTATATATGGGCTACAGCAGGGACCAGGAGGAGAAATTAGAGTTGGACCTCCATTGGGCTTAAGTATCCAAACTTAGCCCAAACCTTATACTTAAGTCCAATAATAATAATATATACCACTAAAATATTATTACTGCACTACCGTTCTAATTTCATAATTACGTTATGGGCTCCTTCTTATTATGAGCCTGACAGTTTCCCCATGTTTAAGATATACAATGCCCATTAATTAATTAAGTTACTGACAACTCCATTAATTAATACTCATCCGAGAGTAGTACCATTCAACCTCATGATCATGCCGAAATTAATCCACTTGCATGATTTACATGAAAATCCTTTTGAGCTCCTCAAGGGGACATCATCAACCTATAGCGAACACGGATTCCTTCTACAATCAACAGCACACCATAGAGACAACACTACTTCCCTACTCACCGAGTTTGTTGATTTAACACATATAAATCTCACCCATTGTTGAATCAAAGAAATACATACTGCCTTACGTGTCGAGGTTATTGTATAGGGATTAAGAGCACGAACATCCATAATAACTGAGATCAAGTTCTCCTATATAGACAGTACAAGTCGAATGATCTCAAGCGGTCCTGCTCTATACACACAAAGTGCACTAATGTGATTCTATAATCAAGACAAACTAGTACCGAATCACACTACAACCATCCCGATAGATAGTCCCCGTCTATATCGATGAGCATCTGTTTATAATTTATAAGAAAAACTGATAATATGATCTTTCGCGTGTTGTCGCACAACATATTATCTACAATATAAAGTAAATGGACTTTTGCACAAACAATAAATAAAATTATAATGTGCAAAACGTTTGATCATATGATTCTCATTTCAAATAAATTGTTAAAATATTATTTCATACAAAAGCCAGACTTTTAGTATACAATCTAACAATCTCCCACTTATACTAATAGACTACGCTGCCATTTCTGCTGACACGCATCTAATCCCATTCCTTCTACATGTCCATCGAACACTTTCGCTGGAAAGCTCTTAGTAAAATGATCAGCTAGGTTATCCTCTGATGCAATCTTAGCGATAACGACCTCCTCTCGTTTAACGATGTCTCGTATCAGGTGGTACTTGCGCTCAATATGTTTACTCGCCATATGGGCTCGTGGTTCCTTCGAGTTTGCTACTGCACCACTGTTATCACAATAAATTGTGATCGCTTTGGGCAAACCAGGAATAACATCCAAGTCCATTAAGAAGTTCCTAAGCCATACTGCTTCTTTAGCTGCCTCAGAGGCTGCTACATATTCAACTTTCATGGTGGAGTCCGCAACGCATTTCTGCTTTACACTCCTCCATATTATGGCTCCTCCTCCAAGAGTAAACATATAACCCGAGGTAGATTTACTAGCATCCCTATCTGGCTGAAAATCCGTATCAGTATAACCCAAAGGTAACAAAGTATCTGCCCGATAAACAAGCACATAATCCCTAGTCCTTCGCAGGTACTTCAAAATATGCTTTACCGCAGTTCAATGCCCTTGTCCTTGATTACTTTGAAACCTATTGACCATGCCTACGGCATAACAGATGTCCGGGCTCGTGCATAGCATTACATACATGAGGCTTTCTACTACCAAAGCATAAGGAACCAGCTTCATCTCCTCTATTTCCTGTTGTGTCTTATGACACATTTCCTTAGATAGAGGAATTCCATGTTTGAAAGGTAGAAAACCATTCTTGGAATCTTGCATGCTAAAACGAGCCAGGATTGTATCAATGTATGAAGCTGTATAAGCACAACATTCTTTTCTTGGGATCCCTTATTAATTTGATCCCGAGAATGTGTCCGGCTTCTCCTAATTTGTTCATTTCAAATTGCTTGGAAAACCATACCCTTACACCCGACAATACCTTTACATTGTTTCCAATGAGAAGAATATCATTCACGTAGAGTACAAGAAATATCACTACATTTCCGTCACACTTCTTGTACACACATGATTCATCCGGACATTAAATAAATCCATATGACTAGATTACTTCATCAAAATGGATGTTCCATGATCTTGAAGCTTGTTTCAGTCCATAAATGGACCTATTAAACTTACACACAAGATGCTCTTCGCCCTTTGCAATGAATCCCTTTGGTCGCTTCATATAGATGTTTTCCTCAAGACTTCCATTCAGGAAAGCTGTCTTGACATCCATTTGCCATACCTCATAATCCATATGAGCAGCAACAGATAAAAGAATCTGGATTGACTTAAGCATGGCCACAAGCGAGAAGGTTTCCTCATAATCGATTCCTTCTTTCTGAGTATATCCTTTAGCGACAAGCCTCGCTTTAAAGGTTTCTACCTAACCGTCAGATCCTCTTTTTCTTTTATAGACCCACTTGCATCTAATAGCTTTTACACCATCGAGTGGTTCTATAAGATCCCAGACTTGATTAGAATACATGGATTCTATTTCAGATTTCATTGCCTTTTGCAATGATTGAGAATCTTTATCATGCAGTGCCTCGTTGTAATTCCATGGGTCGATTTCATGTTCACCAGGGACTAAGTTGGAAGACTCTCCCAATCCCATGAATCTATCGGGTTGTCTCACAACCCTCCCACTACGATGAGATTCCGCAGGTAATTGTTTATCAGGTGTGATACGCGGTGTAGTGTTCTGTAGTATATCCTCTTGTACAGGTGGTATTATATTTGGTGTTTCCCCTCTTACTTCTTCTAGAATAATTTTACTCATGGGTTTGTGATTCATTACATAATCCTCTTCCAAAAATCTAGCGTTCGTGCTAACGATTATCTTTTGGTCTTTGGGACTATAAAATAAACCACCCTTCGTTCCTCTAAGATATCCTACGAATAGGCAAACTTCAGTACGCGATTCTAACTTATCAGCATCTGCCCTTAACACGTGCCGGAGCACCCCAAATCCGAACATATTTGAGACCAGGCTTACGCCATGTCCATAGTTCTGTGGGTGTGGAGGCTACCGATTTAGAAGGTACTAAGTTTAAAATGTAAGCCGTTGTTTCCAAGGCGTATCCCAGAATGAATTTGGTAATTCTAAATAACTCATCATTGATCTTACCATTTCTATAAGAGTTCTATTCCTTCTTTCCGCTACACCATTCTGCTGAGGTGTGCCCAGTGCAGACAATTGGGATTCAATTCATTCCTCCGATAAATAATTCCTAAACTCTCCCAAGAGGTATTCGCCACCACGATCATATCGTAGTGTCTTGATATATTTTCTAAGTTGTTTTTCCACATCAGCCTTGTACTCTTTGAATTTATCAATGCACTCAGACTTGTGGCGCATCAAATAAATATATCCGTATCTAGAATAATCGTCAATGAAAGTGACGAAATATTCATGACCACCTCTTGCCTGGGCAGACATAGGACCACATAAATCAGAATGAACCAATTCCAACAGATCCTTGGCTATATACCCCTTTGCCTTAAAAGGTCTTTTGGTCATTTTTCCTTCCAAGTAGGATTCGCAAGTTGGATAATTTTACACTACTAATGAACTCAGAGGTCCATCAGCTATCAACCTTTGAATCCTACTCAAGTTAATGTGACCCAGTCTTAGATGCCAAAGATATGTTTGGTTCATTTTCGAAGGTTCTTTTCTCTTATTAGTAGATGTATCATTCAATTCAATATGTTGTACTGTGGGAGTAATTGTATTAAGAGTATACAAATTATCTATCAATGCACCATCATAGATAATAATTCTATCTTTCCTTATAACAAATTTGTTATTAAAAGAAATAGAATATCCATCCATAAACAATTTAGAAACTGAAATTAAATTCTTTCTGAAATGAGGTACATAAAGATAATTCCTCAAAACAAGAGTTTTATTCTTATTGAAAAATAAATGGATGTCTCCCACTACAACATCCGCTACCCTTGCAGCATTCCCCATGAGTATGGTAATCTCCCCATCACTAAGCTGTCGGGTTTGATGGAACCCCTGCAAAGAATTGCAGAAATGGTCAGTGGCTCCCGTATCTACACACCAGGTGTCAGCATATACAGCCGCTAAACACGATTCAACAACTAGTATATAAGACTTACAATTCATGTTCCCCTTTAGAAGAGGGCAGTCGGCCTTGTAGTGTCCCGACTGCTTGCATTTGAAGCACTTGCCTTTAGGCTTCTTGACCGCACCACTCTTTGCGTTCACTTGGTTTACCGGTACTGAATTTTCTTGCTTCTTCTTATTCCTACCGCCTTTCGGCCTAGGATAAGGAGCATTTTCAGCAATATGAACCTGAGAAGCTCTACGAAACAATTCTTCCGCCGCCACAAGTTCTGTCAGAAGTTCCAACGTGTACAAATATTTGTTCATACCGTAGTTCAGGCAAAACTGCTCAAAACTCCTAGGCAAGCTTTGGAGTATGATATCGATTTGGGTTTCCCCATCGATTTCAGCTCTAAGAACCTCCAACTCATTGAGTTGGCCCATCATCCTAAGGACATGCTCCCTTACGGAAGTGCCCTCAGCCATTTTGGTATTCATGAGTACAGAAATGCCCTTCGACCTAGCAGGACGACTCTGGTGCCTGAAGAGTTCCCTAAGATTCAGCATCATATCATAGGCAGAGTTCATAGCTTGATGTTGATGCTGAAGCACACTTGACATTGAAGCCAATATATAGCACTTAGCCATCCTATCAGCTTTGGACCACCTATTATAAGCTGCTCTTTGCTCTTCAGTAGAGTCATTCGTAGGCCAATAAGTAATGTATTAAAATGAAATCAAAAACCATACAAGGGAGTTCAAAATACAAGATAAAAATTATCTAAATCTATATAACTCGCTGTTCATATCGCGAAACATTTGTCTATTGAGTGCATCTGGCGCTTGATAGTGCCAGGTTGGCGCTCCTCCAATGCTCGAAATGAGATCTGAAGCCGCATTTCCTTCGCGATATATGTGGAAAACCATGAAACACAAGCTTGCGAATAAATGCTTCGCCCGTTTCCTTCGAGAATACACCCTCCACGGAATAATCGGAGATGGGTGAGTAAAAGCATATACGACGTAGGTGGAGTCGGACTCCAACCAAATCCGATTCCAGCCCCTGTCAAATGCATACTCAATGGCCAAGCAAGCAGTCGCCAACTCTGCCTCTAGCGCAAATCCTGTGCGAAAGCTGCTGGTGAAACCTCCCAAGAAGAAGCCTTGACTGCTCCTGAAAACTCCACCACCTGATATACAGCCTAGTGCACCAGTGAGTCATTAGTAGGTTCCACAGGACATTCCTCAGTGAATACAAAGATATAATCTTCATTAGTTAAAACAATATACATGTTTCATTTCCAGTCAACATAATTAGTGCCAGTAAGTTTATGTTCTTTAAGTATAACAGAAAGTGAGTTGAGTGCCATTTGAAAATCCTGAGAATCATAAATAAATAAACAGATCAAACACTTCGAATTTATCAATTTATATTGATTCCCTCAAACAATATAAAATAAAATTTACCAACATCTCAAGCACCGTGAGTCTGCATGCCACGATAGTGCGGACGTATACAAACCCGAACATTTACATGAGAATGTTTTACCCATTAATTTCATTCGTCAACCTAACTTATGACAAAATAATTAATAGTCGATTTCTCTTTAGCCATGCAAATAACAACAGTGACTCTGATGGGGAGGATACTTATTATTTGCATCTAAGTGCACACCATTATTTGACCCCAAGTCTATTGCGCAAGCTTATGTGCCTTACAGGTGGAGAAGTACACATGCGCTCGGATAACTTCCTACAGTCATTATAAAGAAGTTTATACCAGTGATCCATGAATAAACTCATCTGATGAGGAGGAAGACACTATAGCCAACATGCAAGTTTGCTCACATCACTTACAAACCAATAATGGAGGCCGCGGGAATTAATTACCAATCCCCTCTCCCACTTAGTTATTTATCACCGAGGGTTTTTACATGCATATATTATTCAATAATAAAATTGCAACTTAGCATGCTCCTATCATAGCAATTTAAAACAATAAATCACATAGAACATGCATAACATATATAACAATAATCGACAAATAAATCAATTAATGCAGTTATATATTGGTGAATTCGATTGTTCGCCACCAAGCATAAAATTGAGCAGCTGCGACTATGCGGGGTTCGACCTCACCTGTGAGGTCGCAGGTCGCGGGGCAGCGCCCCAAAACCAAAACTGAGACCCGGCCCGACATGAGCAAGCTCGAATGCCTCCGTGTGCGCTTTCGCACGCCCAACCGCGCACACCGCACGCCATCGTGCATACGTCCGTGCGCCAGCCCGCATACACACGGCAGGCAACGAGCAACCAACTCATGCCCAGCACCCCACATGATCGCCTGCATGGCAGTGAAATACCGCGCACGATCGCAAGCCCGCCAAGCACCGTGCCTGCCCGACCTCACACGTGTTCTGTCCCTATCACACGATAGCCACAGTGTGGCTTTGATGGAAATCCGTGCGGCCAGCACTGGAATCGTGCACCAAAAGGTGCTCCCCCGTCTCCGTGTGTCCAGCGCTCGCCAGCAGCTAGCCATCGTGCGACAAGTACGCCTCATTCACATGCCACCGTGCGTCACTCATCCTTTGCACGGCGGCATCTGAGTGTGCCCAACATGATTCCGTGCGCGACAACTTGCGCCCAAGCCTTCGACTTGCCAGGTAATTCATCAGGCCCGCCTAGAAATCCGCACGCTTGGCACCCATCGAGCGCAATATCTGCTCACTCGTCAGCCGCCAAGCCACCGCGCCACATCCGTGCATCATCATGTCAGTGACCGTGCGGCCCAACTTGACGCCACCCCTCCAGTCGTGCATAACACTTTCATCCAGAACACACACTCATCGATAAAAATCTTCACATGGCGATCACCCGACACTTAACATGCAGTTCCTTTTGCTCATCGTGTCTTTAACGAGCACGCCTGCTCGCCGCCGTGCCCCAGTCACCTTTCACAGCCATGTCGTGTGGCTTTGTTCATCGCCACTGTGAAATAAATAGGGTATATATCAAGATATAGAATATCCTAAACCCTAAATCATGTATAGCTCAAATAAACCCTAGCCTAACGTGTCATGCTTCACCACAAAACCGAAGCTCTGATACCAATTGTTGGCATTCGATCGTTTGGTTAGTGTGAACCGTTATGGTTCCATGCAAACTAGATCAGCAAAAGCAATACATCAAAGTTTACATTACCTTTCACCAGGGTACGTTGTTGAAGAATAGCTGTAGAGAACAATCTCTTGATCTTCTGCTGTATTTCCAAGTCCAATCCTGACGTCGTGTGGGCGACGATCTTCAGGATCTTCTCAATCTACTTCTCTCCTCTCTTTCACGTCAAAAATGGCGCAGAGAATAAGGTTCCAGAAAGTTGAGATGACTTATATATGGGCTACAGTAGGGACCATGAGGAGAAATTAGAGTTGGACCTCCATTGGGCTTAAGTATCCAAGCTTAGCCCAAAGCTTATACTTAAGTCTAATAATAATAATATATACCACTAAAATATTATTACTGCACTACCGTTCTAATCCCATAATTACATTATGGGCTCCTTCTTATTATGAGCCCGATAGTCTCCCCATGTTTAAAATATACAATGCCCATTAATTAATTAAGTTACTGACAACTCCATTAATTAATATCTCATCTGAGATTAGTAACACTCAACCTCATTATCATGCTGGAATTAATCCACTTGCAAGATTTATATGATAATCCTTTTGAGCTCCTCAAGGGGACATCATCAACCTATAGCGGACATGAATTCCTTCTACAATCAACAGCACACCATAGAGATAGCACTACTTCCCAACTCACCGAATTTATTGATTTAATACATGTAAATCTCACCCATTGATGAATAAAAAAATACATACTGTCTTACATGTCGAGGTTATTGTATAGGAATTAAGAGCACGAACATCCATAATAACTGAGATCAAGTTCTCCTATATAGACTGTACAAGTCGAACGATCTCAAGCGGTCCTGCTCAATATACACAAAGTGTACTAGTGTGATTCTATAGTCAAGACAAACTAATACCAAATTACACTACAACCATCCCGATAGATAGTCTCCATCTATCTCGGTTGTGAGCATATGTTTATACTTTATAAGAAAAATCGATGATATGATCTTCCGCGCGTTGTCGCATAACATATCATCTACAATATAAAGTAAATGGACTTTTGCACAAACATATAAATAAAATTATAATATGCAAAATGTTTGATCATATGATTCTCATTTTAAATAAATTGTTAAAACATTGTTTCATACAAAAGCCAGACTTTTAGTATACAATCTAACAAGGACCTCATAAACTCAGGAACCATCAAGAAAAATACCATCAAAAACAACAATACAAGCAAGAGACCAACAAATTCAGAATACATGACAACATAGAAAAGTACGAGCAGAACCACTAAGGCAGAATTTAGTCCATATTACAAATGCCCCAAAGCCAAAACCAACATATGTCAGAAACCAGCAATTACACCAAAGAGATAATGACAAATAGAAGGCATCATCGTTAAAACAGAAGCTGATAGAACCCGCACATCACAGTAGATGACAACGAATGACTAAAAAATATTACTAGCAGAACCTATTTAAGCAAAAAGCTACTAAGATGATAATCACTAACTTGCCGCAAAATAAATGGAACTACAAGGTACAACGGGAAGCAACTAACGCTTGGACACCTAGTCTAGTTGCTAATTCTTTATACATCAATGGCTGAGTATAAGGGCCTGGGGGGTAGGCCGAGGCTGTTGGTCCTTACCTATGTTGTATAGCTAGATAATATTGTTAAACTAATAATGTCAAAGACAATTTTAGAGTTAGCTAAGGACTCACAACGCACACATCAACATCCGAGTACTCTGAAAAATTAGGTATCGACGCCTGTCAACAAATATAACAAGTCATATCCATGATCAACAAATATCATATTCATCAATGGTTGGTTTCCCACAACATAAACAAACCATTCATCATGCTTCTCTCTCTTACTGTTTAGTCTTTTAGTAAAGTTGCCAAAAAAGAAAAAAAAGTTATGATTAGCACAAAAGTAGGTTGTTCCAACTATAAGATAGTATATTATAATATTATAGGACCATCATATGTGCGTACTTTAGCCATTCCTACGTCAATAACATTCTTGATTCCAGGAATAGTAACTGACGCTTCATTTATATTGGTAGCTATATTACCTAAAATAAACAGAAGAAAGCAACTTATGGTTAGATATTTTGAGAAATTAAGATCACAAGCAATAATAGAAGGTAGAAAACTGCTCGAGTTTTTTTGATAAACTCATAAAATAGTTTTTGTCTCCAACATTTTTCCATGAGACAGCACATTATGCAAAGTACTCGACACCTTCAGCTACAACACTAATAAAAAATAGTCTTGAGTTACACAATCTACATGCCATCAACTACCTTAATATATCATTTTTAATATTATAGAATAGACTATGCCATAACACTCATAAAATCTATATATTGGCAGAACATATCTGATCAAACAGGTCATAAGAGATGTCTATCTTATACCTTTTTGCAATCATAACATATTCTATAAGAAAAAAGGGCTTATACATTAACCAAAATATGCTATTGAACATATCATGAAGGTTAAGATTATAAAAGGAATTTCAGAAACTAACAATTTTGTTCTCTCAAAGATGGTAATAGAACTTTGTTCTCTCAAAGGAAACACAATTCCAAGGAAATTAAGTATAGCATGACTCACACAGTATGAAAACATTAGAGTACATTGTAAAATCTTGTATATATCAGTAGAAAATCTACATCTTTTTGCAAAAAAGCAAAATGATTTTTGGTAAAAAAAAAACACTATTTCCTCTAATAACTTCCAGAAAAGTATTATAAATAAATAATTATGTAACCAGGATAAACATAAGAGACTAGGTATGCCAAACAAGTAACAATAGGAAGTTTTACATAATAGAAAACTTGGTTACACATGGCAAATTATTTTTAAGATTTAGTGGAAAATAAACTATCATCTAACGAAAATAGAAACCATGTGCTGCATTGGGTTGAAATAGTACATTAAAGCTATCAACTGAAAAAAAAAAACCAATAATTATTTTTATAAAATAAATTCAAATTATATTTTTAACTTGGAGCTTAAAATCAAATCAAAGAGAATTAAATAAAAATTAAAAGAATATTTGAATAGATTTATCAACCTGACCTCATATCTGATATAACTGTTCAGATGCTAACCAAATCTTAAAGACTAACTAATGTTCCAATCAAGATATCAGTACCACAAAATGTGCTCAAGTTTATCAATTAATTTACTATACATCTGAATAAAATGAAAACTACCTGAATGTACTGGTACAACATGAACACGACCTGCACTTCCAAGCCTTTTTAGTAACACCATGTCCTGCAATTATCCTAGGTGGTTAGATCACATTGTGACCCACACCCACTGCCACTTGCAGTATCCTCCGAGAGAACCTCTAAAAGGAATGGACTATCTCAGGGCACAGCTGAAAGTGCTTGCAGCTGCCCATGAGAAATATTCTCCAGCATTAGAACCACATTCTGGTCGTGGACTCTACTATCCCCATTTCGTGCAGCCCTCTCAGAATCCACAATTCGAAAGAGAGATGACGTCTTATCACTCTCTTAACTGTAGTTGGATACTCACATATCCTCAATCAACCACTAACTTTTCATCCTCTTTTACTCATATTATCTGGGTTGTCATGTCCATATTAGGATTTTGGGGATCATAATCAGCTTCCATGTTGTTTGGCGGTGGGTCCAGATCAGGGTCGTCACCATCTTCTTTGTCCTGTGGGTGATCCCTTTTACTCTTCCTCCACTTTGCTCTAACCTTTTAACAAGATGAACATATAACGTACACAAGACAAAAGAAGAACACAGCTGAGCCTCTCTAGGATTTAGTATTAAAAAAACAGCTAAAGACTTGAGCAAAACCCCTTTTCAACAACACTAGCCCTTCAATTTCTTCTCTACAACTAAAGGAAATTGTACTTTTCACATTCCATGAGATAAATCGTGCAGCAGTCCACATTGGCAAAAGCTACGTATATTTTACCAACATCAGCAATTGGATAAATATATTCCCAAAGACACACAAAGAAAATCAATTAGTTTCAACATTAATTTCACAAACGGGCAACATCAACATACTATACACAAATTAAAATTAAAAAGCTAAATTTTAATTTCATAAACGGGTTGTCCACACAGAGAACACATCAGGGTTTAGCATAAATTCACAAACCCTTTACGCAACCAACCCCGTAAAAAGATAAATAATCATTAAGCTCAAGCTGACCATAACAAATCAGCTGCACACACAATTGAAAATTATGGTAAATAAAAGGTAAATAAAGGGCTGACCCTTAATTATCATAGGAAAAGAATCCATGAAATATACCATCAAAAAGAGAGAAAGCAAGCAGGAAAACACCTGCCCCTCTATAAATAAGATGCCTCAATCTGTTACAACCTTCGTGACCTGCAAATATTGGAGAAATTTAAGCCTTTTTCAATCTTACCCCAAAAAAAAGTAAAAGATTATCCGTGCACATGCTCTACTTATGAGCCATGCTTCTTTAAGTAAAAGAGAAGGCTTCTTTTCTTCTTTGATTCTGTAATTGGGTCCCATTTTTCAAATTTTTACAAAATAGAGAGCTGTGGGTAACAGTATCGTTGTTGAGATGGATATTGCATAGCTAACACACACACACACACACACACACAATCTTGGTAATCAAACATGTATAATTGATCATACCAGCGATATCCTAAAGGCCCAGATTCACAGTTTGGACATCAACAGTAACGTTGGCGCAGAAGTTATCAGAAACAGTTGGTGCATAATCCTGAGCCAAGAGTTAAAAAATACTTTAAAGAAATACAAAATTCAAGAGCACACTCAAGAAAATAGAATTAGATATTAAAAAAAGTAAACAGGGGAGATGAAGGCCCTTCAGTTGTACATACAGTTGGAAAAGTGTTGCTAGTGTAGAAGATGAGAAGACGAGTCTTCCCAACGACACCGTCCCCAACTGTTATGCATTTGATGAATTTGATTGTTGTAACATTTCAGTAGCAGCACTACTAGTGGTATTAGCGCTCATTTTTTCACCAAATCAAGAATCACAATTCAAGAAAATGGCAGCGTAAGGAAGGAAAGTTGATGGAAGGTTTACAAGATAGAATTTCCTGAGAGTTTCAGCTATGAAAAATATGATACATTGCAATTAGTTCTACTTTGACTATCATAATTAACAAAACCATTCTTAAGCATAACAAATAAATATTTACATAATAAAATGAAAGTCAGTTTATGTTGTTTTAACACTTTTCCAAGAGTAGGTCACTGAAATTTTTTATGTACATCTAAAAACCTAATAATCCAAGCACTTCCTAAGCTCATAGATCAGATCCAATTTGTTATAGCCATCAACATGAAATCTCAATTCCTATCATGCATATATCCAATTTAAAACAAACAACATCATGTCAATATTTAATCCCAAGGATTCTACCGAGAAAACTCAAATTATGATAGGGAAATTAGGGTGGCCAAATTATGTTCGGATTATACTGTGCAAAACACCTGGTAATATTGCTTGAAATTGTTATGGAAAAGAGAAGACTACATTCTACATACCAACCAATGCCGTCAATCTCAAAAGTAGTATCGAAGCGGCACCTTCTATCCTTACAAATTGATACCGGCAGCAGTAGACGAGAAGAGAAATAGGTAGAGAGTGAGGGCGCGGATGTCGTCCATCTTCAATCCGCTATCATCTGCCTCTTTCCAAATATACCAGACCACCGATACTCACCTCCTCGTAGAGAGCCAGACCTCAGGAGTGAAGACCCGTCTAAATTCCTGAGAGAGCCAAGAGAGAGAGGTGGGAGGAGATTTGATCAGAAGTATAATTGACGGAAATATATTAGGATTGGCGCCTTTCAGAAGTATAGTTGGCGGAAAAATATTAGAATGACGCCTTTCTTTTCTCTCTCTTAACATTAGCGCTTAAATATTAAAAAAATCGAAGAAGATGTGAACATGTATCACATTTTCCTTCAAATCATGTGTAATAGTAGGGGCGGACGCATGGAGGGGCTCAATTCTTCTCAGTTCGCATTTTTTGTTCTACAAATTATAAGAAAAATTATTTTATTTATCAACTTATATTAACATTTTTCTAACTTATATTAATATTTTTCTAAGAATATTTTAGTATTTTAAGTTGTGTTAGGTAAAAGTTAGTATAATTTTGAGATTAAAATTATTAAATGAATATATTATTTTAATAATGTATCAATTAAAATAAATAAAAGAGAGAAAAAAATAAATATTAAATAAAACAAAAGAGATAGAAAAGGGGAAGAAGTAAATAAATAAAGCTTGTCCTAAAAGGGGATCGAACACTAGACCCTCTACACATTAATTAGGTTGCCTCACCACTAGGCCAATGTAGAATTTTACCATACTTTACATATATATACTACTTAATAGTAAAAGTTCAGGGGGGCCCAGTGCCCTCCTACATAGGTCCGCCAATGTGTAATAGTGACATTAATTTTTTCAAACAATTATATGAATTTGTATTAGAAAATTTGTGAAAAAAAAATCTTAAACATAATATTTGTGAAAGAATATCACTATTTTATTTATTTATTTCTTTTTATTAGAGTTAATTAAAAAATCCATAAATTATACTTGTATAATAAATTAATTCCCAACTTCGAAAAATTACAAAAAAAAATATCATCGTTAAATATTGTTGTAAAACGATGCCAAATTCTTAAAAAAAATAACCTTATTATTAGTCACAAATTGGATGCATTTTGCAACAATACTTAAAATTAATGTTTTTTTATAATTTCTCAAAGGGATGGATTAAATGCAATGAGAGTAAAGTTCGTGATTTTTCTTGCCATTAATCTTTTTTTATTATGTAGTACTAGTATTATACTATAATTATTATACTGCGCATATAATCGCATGGATTAGTTTAAAAAAAAATATTTATATAAGTATAATTTTTTAGACGAGTTTAAATAAGTATGATTTGTGAGACGAATCGACTCATTATAAAAGTACTTATTATATAGGTAAAATACGTTTATTAATAGTTAAAGTATATTTGTAGTAAAAATCATATTATAATAAAATTATAATTTAATGCATCATTATCAAATTTTATGAAATCATACTTAAACTGTGAATAATTACTCCCTCCGTCCCCAAAGTATTTCATACTTTTCTTTTTTATCCGTCCCTCAAAGTATTTCACACTTCACTTTTACTAAAATTGGTAAAAAATAAATTATTATAATATTTACTTTTTACACACATCCCAATATAATACTCATTTTTTCACATCTTCAACAACTTTACACACATTTTTCATTAAATTAACTAAAATATATATATCTGCTCTTTTACTTTATACATTAAAAAATAAAATTTTCTTAATTTCCGCGCACACCAATACGTGAAATACTTCATGGGACGGAGAGAATATATTTTACCAAAATAATAAATATACTTTAATACGTTTCACAAACTATCTCACATAAATTTCATCTTATAAGTAATTTTGTCCACTATAATCAGTTTTTTTTTACATAAAAAAACTATATTTATTTTTAAATAACTTGTTTTCATAAATGTTACTCCATCCGTCCCATAAAACCTTTCAAAATTTTCCCATTTGTTTGTCCCACAAAATCTTTCACACTGCAAAAAAAGGAAATATCATTTTATCTAACAACCTCAAAAGTTACTTTAATTTCATATTTACCACACTTTTTTCACACACATCTTATTACTTTATATTTTTTTTATTACCTAAAAATACTACAATACCATCCAAAGTCAATAAAATTTGTCAAAAAATGCAACAACGTAAAACAGTAAACGTGAAAAATATTATGGGATGGAGGGAGTACTTATAAGTTACAAATTTTATTCTATACGACCTTTTTAATAATAAGAATTTTAAATTTTGTTACTATCATCGGATACAATATTTATTTAAAATTACAAATTAGAACATTATTTCATAAATTATCTTTATAATAAAAAATTAATATTTTTTATTAGATAAAACAAAATTGATTTATTAATTTTAATGAAACAATTTATCTCGTATTTGAAATTTTAATATAAGACAATATTTAGAATTTAAAAAGAAGTTAAGAAAATCAATCAATGACATTAAAATGTTTTTATAAATTAATTAAAGTTTATTAATTATAGATACTCCCAAAAGGTTCTATATTTCATAGATACTCCAATAAGAGACATGTTTTGCTATTTTTGTTGTCGGCCCCCTTTGGTTCTATATTTCTTTTTATATAAAAATATGATCAATACACATAAGTTAATACAATTAAAATATTTCACTCACACATCCACTAATACAACTATTCAATAAACATTAATAATAACACTTTTTAATTAAAAAATATATTAGCTCCATTTCATCAAATAGTTCGCGTATATTTCTTTTTTATTATTGATTTGAATTATTTAAAAAAAATGTATTTTATTAATCTAACTTTCTTTGCAAAGTCGTACTCCCTCCGTCCGCTTTCAAGGATATCATTTTTTCATTTTGGGCATCCGCCCCCAAGGGTCTCAGTTCCTTTTTTATCCACACACACCTACTAATATAACTAAAAATGGGACTCACACCTCCACTAATATAACTACCCACTACACATTAAATAACAATACTCCTTAATCTCCATGCCCAAAAGCAAATGAAACCTTTGAATCCGGATGGAGGGAGTACTTACGTACACTTGACCGTACAGATCTATCTTTAAGTGCTTAAAAATAATTTTATATCTTTTGATATTAAATGTTATACCATTTAGTATTAGAATTTAACCATATAAATCTATTTTATATATTTTAATATTAAATGTTATACCATTTAGTATTACAATTTATGCTCTGATTTTGAGAAAAAAATATTTTTTTTAATTAAACATTTATAGTTAGTATATTAATAAAAACTAATACACTTACCAATTAAAATGTAGTAAAGTACCATCTTTTAAAATAAAATATTAAACCCTAAACACCGGGTGAATAAGACTAGGGGTGAACATAAATTTTTCAAAACTGCTCAAACCGTCCGAACCGCACCGAATTGCACCGCCACTAATAATATAATTACATAAACCGTATTTTTATTTTTATTTGTGAAAACCGCACCGCCTTAACGGTGCAATTTCGTTTTTTCCCTAAAATTGCACCGCACCGCACCGCACTGCCAACATATATTATGTACATGTATACTATATGTATGAGATTTAAACTAATTTAAATGTTTGAATCTCAACTTGTTATACACTTGTAACCATTTGCTATTGTCAAATTTTATGATCTTAATTTTTCTAACAAGTGATTGATAACTTAAAAAAAACATTCATGATAATTTATTATTTAAACTCTATAGAAACATTTAAATTCATGATTAGAAAGATATACAATATAAATTTAAAATAAAAAATGAGTTCTTACTGTCAAGAAATTGATATTTTAGACTAATTTAGAATTATACAATTGTAATTGTTATCATGGGTACATTTATTGAAACATATAAGAAAGCCCTAATTGTTGTTACTAGGGGTGAGCATAAATTTTTCAAAACCGCTCAAACCGCACCGAATTGCACCGCCACTAACAATATAATTACATAAACCTTAGTTTATTTTTATTTATGAAAACCGCACCGCCTTAACGGTGCAATTTTGATTTTTCCCTAAAATTGCACCGCACCGCACCGCCAACATATATTATGTACATGTATACTATATGTATGAGATTTAAACTAATTTAAATATTTGAATCTCAACTAGTTATACACTTATAACCCTTTGCTATTATCAAATTTTATGATCTTAAATTTTCTAACAAATGATGATAACTTAAAAAAATCATTCAAGATAATTTATTATTTAAACTCTATAGAGACATTTAAATTCATGATTAGAAAGAGATACAATATAAATTTAAAATAAAAAATGAGTTCTTACTGTCAAGAAATTGATATTTTAGACTAATTTAGAATTATACAATTGTAATTGTTATCATCGGTACATTTATTGAAACATATATATTTATCTATATTTAAGTTTCATATTATTTATATAGTTGTATTCAATCTTATTATTAAAACCGCTAAACCGCCAAAACCGACTGTCAAACGACAAAAAACCGATCGATAATTTATAGTTGAAAAATCGCGGTTTTAATCTAAACGTAAAACCAAACCGCCCATAGCAAGACAATTTAAATTTTGTCGAAAAACCGCGCCAAACTGCACCGTGATCACCCCTTAAGAGATAATATTCAAATTTATTTTATTTATCAATTAACTCCACCATCTTATTTTATTTTTCAATTATTTTTAATATTGGAAATTAACTTTCGTATGAATAAGACTCGGAAAATTTCAGATCAATTACTTCCAATATATGAACCTCTAAGCTTCACCGTAAACACTTAAAATCAACAGTGAAATTCATCTCGAGCCTCCTCCTCAAAAGGCAACAAATGCTGCGGTATCGTAGGCGCCTCCATCGTCCACCGTCGATGTACGTTGCGCGCGTCCAGCGATCTCATCCTTGCAGCAACATCTTCTGCCTCTCAATCTAGCGGCTATGTAATTTTTTCCCACAAACCCTAGTTTTTATTTGTTGACGACAATTAATTTTTTTCTAATTTGTGTGTGCTTTTGATAACATCTTGTGAAATAAAATTTTGTGTATACATTTCAATTGTGTAATTATGCCTTAGTTGTTGGAATATAATTTTTACCTCTCTGACAAAGGAAAGGTTGGATGTATCTTGTTGAACATTTTTTCTCTGGAAATGTGCATCATTTCATTTCATGCTTTATCTATTTAACTTTAGATGTCTGTAACATTAGTCTAATACATAGGAGCGCATGTTAAACATGTAATCTTCAAGTTTCTCTATTCTAGTGGGTTTAATCAGGTTATATCATCTGCTTCTGTCTACGTTTCAGGGATGGACTTTCTTGCCTTCTTTCTTGTTTTCCAATCCCAAACTTAGAAACCGTGTGAACCTTATTTGTACTAAGTCCTTAATATGAACTACGACTTGGGCTTTTTTATTTGATCTGAACTACTACTTAGGCTTTTGTGTGGGAATTATACCTACTCAGTTCTTAAGTAGTGGGACTTGCAAACATTACCCCATGTTTCATACCAGTTGTGATTTTTTGTAATGGAAGTTGGCTCTATATTATTGAATTAGAGATATTAGCCAATCTTCTACTAATTGTGTACTTGGAAGGCTATCCTTCTGTATCAATATCACACTACAAGAGAAATGATGTAGTACAATGTTACAAAAATGAAGTCGACGTGTATTTTATTCGATTCTTGTCTATTGCTATATATTATTTCTCAAGAATGTTGAATCTACTTTTTAGGTATATCTTTTATAAATATTTGTTTTTGCGTATTCTTGACTGAATTTTTGAATTTACTGCATGTTTGTTGGAAGAAAGGAACGAATGCGGAGAAGATCTCCAAGAGGTAACCTTTTCTTAGCACACTGGAAGATTTTATACTGAGAATATTACCTCTAGCAGTCACTGGATAAAATAATCTGTCTTACACCTGAACAAGTGATTAAATTCACTGCCTAACAATGGCATTGCCAAAAACTTTTGATTTGAAACAATTCTGATTCTCTGAAGCATCCTATTTACTTTGGTGTGGCTTTGAATTTTTTGGTGTTCTACTCTGAGATCCCGAACTAACCTGAATGGTGTCTTGCAATCAATTTATTGAATTTAACTATTGCTATCATTTTACCATGTGCTAGAATGAATATTTTTCAATTTTGTTTATAAAGAAATGTGTCCTTTTTGTTGTAGATGATATTGTCTTTAAGTATTGAACAAGCCCATGAGTGTGATTAATTCATGAAGTTAATATTTGATATTGCAACCCACCTCTCATAAGGCCATTGTTTTTTATTTTTAGATTAAAAGGCTTACAAGTAAGTTGCACAAGTCTAAGTGTGCACGCTCTCTTATTTTTAATAATATAGAATATTTCATCTGTTAATAAAAACATGTAGTTGAATTCATGAAAGGATGTGGATTTCCTATCATAATTTGGTGACTTAGATTTTTCTAGAGATCCTTTGTTGTGCTCTGTGCTCGGGAAAAGAATAAAAGGAAGATGAAAAGATATTTCTATTTTCTAACATGTTTCTATTGTATGTGTCAAGAGTTAAACTTTAATTTTTTTTAATAAGATAGCTTTCAGAAGCATGTTCAATCATCCTTCTATTGTAATCTTCAAGCACTGTTATCAATAAAAAGTCGTAAGACTTTGATGTGCTGTTCTTATGTAGAGATACCAAAAACTTTAAGATTTGAATGAACTGATTTGAACCTAGAATTTTCATGAAGAAGAATGATTGAATATTTTGTTGATGGCTTCTATCTTCTGCAGTTAAGAGTGGGTCGTGATTTTCACCTTTCTTAGCATGTATTTTCATAAATTGCTCATTAATGGAGATTAGAAAGCTGTATATTACTATTTGAAATATTCAAACTTGGTTTTTTTTTCTTTTTTTAAAAGTTTGTATGAATGACTTTTTAGTTTTACTTGCTATATTCCCATACCTCTCCAATCACAATCTTTGTGCAGTTATCCATAAGAACATTTACTCTAGCCATATTTGCAGCATAGTATTCTATCGTTATATAAAGATTGGGTATATTTCAATGTCGCATCTATACATATTTACTGGAAATTATTTAATCTCGTATTGTCATTTCATTGAAATTTTCAGCTGAATTGCCTTTTGTATTGCTCTTTAAAAATTTCAGCAGAAAATTTACCTGTCTTTTTTATTCTTCTTCCTCTACAAGTATTATTAATGTAGTAATTTGGTGGTAGAAACTTGTAACTAAAACAAATAAATTGAAATAATAGAAGTGTAGATAAAAGCTACATTATCCCATAGCGCATATTGCAGATTCATGTGTTGATGCTGTTGCATAGAATGCTTTCTCTTTGCTTATTATACATAATTACTTTATTATATTATAGTTCAAGACAACTTTTGCAATTGAGCATAATATTTTGCATGTGTTGTTCACTTTCACTTGTACGCTATTGGTAGAGAGTGTTAGCTGTCATGATCACCCTTATGCCCATTGCTGAAAAGATTGTCATAGTTTTAATGCAATTTTTATATATTTAGTTTAAATTATAATCATGGGTTGCTTACTTCATATCTAAATAATGATCGACACCAGGCATTTGTAGTTGTTTTACGTTTTCTTAATCTTCTATGTTGTATGATTTGGACATAATTTATTTTGTTGTGGCTTGCACTATGAAGTTGACAATCAACTTGTGATTTCTTTTGTGTAGGTTTTTAGGAATGGCACCTGGAGTCGTACCTAAACTTAGACAAATAACGGAAGTTCATTAACATATTAAATATTAGAGAGATCGTCGTATAGAAAAGGACAATACTCTAGAATTACCATCCAAGAACCACCAGCTAAAGTTGTCACTTCTATAATAGGTATAACTTTTCTTTTTAATATTAGTTATTAACTCAAAATCTTATAATTGTTTCTTGGGTAGTCTATGCTTGCAATTTTTTTTCAATGCATTATATAAGGATTCCTTGTTTAGGTATTTTGTTGTGCTTGCAGTTTTCTTGTGCATGTTTTGCTAGAATTTGGGTAGATTGGATATTATGCTGGTTTTGTATGCTTGTTCATTTCAGCTTTGGATTTTTTTTTGGTGTTTTAGGCTTTTGTACTGGAATTTCAAAGTTTTTTATTTTTTTGGATTTAATACCCAGGTACCAATGAGTGGCCTAGCTGGAAGGCTGGTTCCATTGCTGTTGGTTTTGAACTCCACTTCTTTTACGTTGTCCACCACTCCATTATGTTTGGAGGACAAGTAATGATGCTCATTTTGTTAACTTAGGAAGTTCTGGTCGACAGCTGACTCTGGAATTATACTACAGATTGCTAGATTCCGATATATAGCTTGATGGTGGTTGGTGGTTGCTAGTGCTGGGGTCTTATACTGCTCGTACAATTAATTTTAGTTGCTTGTACCTAGACTAAACATATCATAGTTCTCATTGAGGGGATAACATTTATGATAGCTTCTACTTTTGTACTTTGGATGTATTGTACTCTTTATGCTGTGAAACTGTGAAATATATTTATTTCTTTCATAAAGTAGCAAGTTCAAGTAAATCAAAATATCAATAAATATGTATTTGTTTATTAATTTAATATTTGAAAAATAAATAAATTTATAAATAAAAAAATCAATTTAGTGAAGATTCATTGGTCACTAAAATATTAATCTTATGAGCATATATTTTTTTTATGAAAATATAAAATTATAATATGATGAAATATTTCATCATCATACGATTATAATTTGTCATAATATATTATTAACAATGACAAAAGATTTCGTTAATATATTAAAATTTCCTAATGATAATTTTTCATATCGTCACTAGTATAATATATAAATATATATTCACCACGAAAATAAGTTGTCACCATTTTTAAACATTTTAATGACAAAAATATTGTCTTAATATTTTACTTTTTAGTGACAAATTATTTCGTCATAATATAATTTTTCCAATCGTTACTAGTAATATATATATTTATGACGAAAATATAATGTCACAATTCCCATACATTTTAGTGACAATGAATATTTTGTCTTAATATCTTACTGTACTTCTTAGTGACAAATTATGTCGTTATTATATGATGCTTTCATTTTGTCATTATTGTTCAACCATTTCACGACGAAACATTTAAAGATGACAAAATATTTAGTTTAAATGTGACAATAAAAACGTCATAAAAAAGTGATGAGATTGATATTGTAGAGAAAATTGTCAAAATAATCTAACTTTTTAGTGACAATAAATGTTATCATCATGTTAAATTACAGTTTTATATTTAGTGACGAAAGTGACATGACAATTGTGACAACTTATTCGTCACTTTAGACTATAACAAATAGTGACGCTAAGTATTTTATCATCAAAATATAACATTAGGTGACAAATTAAAATATCGTCAAATATACCTAATACGACGCACATTCCATGACGATCATTGTGACGCACGAATTTCGTTATAAAAAATTTTTAGTGACGAAAAATTCAATTATCATGACGAATTTTATCGTCGCCATTTACCAAATTTCTTGTAGTAGAGGAAGCTGCCTGATGAGAGTGAAAATAAGCGTGTTTTAGTGTCAAATCTAACACCTTTTTGATAGGAATTATTGTCATATATTAGCATAAATGTCTTATATTTGATATATGTGAGAAAAAGATGCACTTAAGGTGTTTTTATTGTGTTTTAGGTGGAAAAATGATCAAAAGAACCAAGTTTGAGAAAAGGTGCAATTTGTACAAGAATGCTGATAAAAGCACGTCCAACTTGTGTAATTATTCTGTGTGCTTGTGGAGCTCTGAATTGGAAGTGTGTTAAATGGTTGGAAAGCCACAGAAGAGAGGGTCGTCTTGGCATAAAGAACACCCCAATCGGATTTCAAACGAGAAAATTATGATCAAAGTGGTGACGTCGCGCAAGCTGTTCCTGTTCAGAACGACTGTCCACTTTGCATGACTTGTTATACATTCAAATGTTGGAGTTTCTGTGATTTCTTTATATGGATAAAAATCCAAGGAAGAGAGGATCGCGTGAGCACAAGAATTACTCAATTCGGAGGTCGGATGTAAAAGTTATACGCGAAACGGTGAGATTGCACAAGCCTGCTCGACCAAAGGAGATCCGTTCGACCAGAATCGTCTTGGTCGAACGGCAGAGGGAAACTCGAGCAAAATGACAAAAACTTACAGAGAGCTTGCTCAACCAGTTGCTCGACTTGGAGGCCTTTTTCGACCAAGAAGGTCAAGTCTAACAGCGTCGCTGGGTTCTATTTTTGGTAATTTCGAGTTTCTT
This sequence comes from Pogostemon cablin, assembly GCA_023678885.1. NCBI lineage: Eukaryota > Viridiplantae > Streptophyta > Magnoliopsida > Lamiales > Lamiaceae > Pogostemon > Pogostemon cablin. The sequence goes on along the minus strand of CM042975.1, from coordinate 18,162,026 downwards.
TTACCAAATTTGACGTATATCTCAAGTAAAAGCCCATCCAAGGCCTATAAGGAGAGCTTACAAGTATAAAAGGGGTGTAGATCATATCATAGAGATCAATACAGATTAGAGAGAGGCCACAACACAATACTACACCCCACAAGGGGGGATCACCCCCCAACCATCATCCACATCCTTTCCTCCATCCATCCATCACTTTGAAGATTCATTTGTGGAATCAAGAGGAGAACCAAGAGGAGGATTCAAGACGGAGAAGGACGCGACGACTCCCACATCTAGGGTTTATTTCATTTCCTAATTTATCTTGTAATTTTTCAGACATCCGGGTAAGATCTATCCAACACCCATGATGTTCTTCGTAACATCATGGGCTAGAGCCTTTTCGGTAGAACTAGGGTTGTGAAGATTTTATGAATTAATTCAACTTACTTGTGTAAACTCCGTACAACACTACTTGTGCATTTATTTTATATATGATTGTGCTTTATTAATCCATATTCACGGTCGTTTTGTGCATCTTCAATTGGTATATAGAGTCTGAATATATATCTTGGTTGTAGATTGAGTGCGTTCACCGTTGAACAGGATTCCATGTTATTATTCTAAGTGAGGGGACTCCGAAGCTTTATTAGAACTGTCATATATGAATACTTATTAATTTAATTGAATACGGGTTATTAAGAAAGATAAAGAGGATATTTTATAGTACCTATAAACGGAGATCATATCGAGTTAGAGTACCAATTGGCCAGGGAAATAATTGATACTAATAGTACCTAGAAAGGGAGGTGGAATTATCTCTCTTGCTCCGAGGTTATTCACACGTGTTACACGCAATGTTTACTTGTGTCTATAGAGTAGATATGCATGGTTTAGTGATGCGTCCATATTCCACAAGGCAGAGTCGGACATCAACACACGGAAGGAAAATTAATGAGTGAAATTGAATTATCCTAGAGCTACATATTCTTCTACTTGATCCACTTTCGTATTCTTCGAGTGATATTTTATTTTAATTGTTATTTTATATTTTTGTTAGTAGATTAATAATTTAAACCTCAATCTTAATTTTCATCTTGTCTTAATTAATTTAGATAATAATTAAATTGATAATACACCGTCCTTTGGATTCGATATTCACTTGGTCGCTTGCTTAAGCTACAACTGATATCCTTAATACTTGGGGATTAATTTTGTGTGCAAAGAAAACGTGCATCACTGCCAGCTAAGTTGAAAGATCCGGGAAGCTTCACTATTCTATGTGAGATTGGAAATGGGCCGACACGACGAGCCTTGTGTGATCTTGGGACAAGCATCAATTTGATGCCATTGTCAATATTTCAAAGGGTTGGTTTGGGGAAGTTAACTCCTACAACGGTTGCTCTACAATTGGCAGATAGGTCTATAACTTCTCCAAAGGGTGCAATTGAAGATGTTCTTGTAAAAGTGGAGAAACTAGTCTTTCATGTGAATTTTCTTGTGCTCGAAATGGAAGATGACACGGAAAATGTTCCCCTCATCTTAGGGAGACCATTCCTTGCTACTGCTGGAGTGATGATTAATGTTAAAAAAGGAGAGCTAAGGCTGTGCATGGATAAAGAAAAGGTTCTTTCTGTTCAACCTTGATAAAGCAATGAAGATTCCAATGGAGACGCAATGTCATAGCATTGATGTGGTGGAGGAGATCGTGAATGAAGATATGTCTTTGATTCTTTTAAAGGATCCATTGGAGACATGCTTAGCGGAGTTTCTTACTTTTCCCACCACAAAGCTAGATGAGCTCTCCAATGAGGTATGTATTGAATTTCTTGAAAAACTAATTGCTTTGGATGATGACAGGTATGAATCACATATGTCCAAGTTTGAAGAGGTGAAGTGGACTAGAAAATACTTACCATTAGATAGAGAAAGCACAGTAAAAGAAGAGAAGAAAGAGGAGCTGAAACCACTACCGGAGCACTTGAAGTATGCTTATTTAGGTGATAATGAAACATACCCAGTAATTGTATCTTCTTCTCTAACTGATGATCAACTCGATGAGATATTAGATGTGCTTAGGAAGTATAAGTCTGCAATTAATTGGTCTCTTGATGATTTGAAAGGTATTAGTCCATCATATTGCATGCATAAGATAAGATTGTTAGATGAAACCAAGAGTAGCATTCAGAATTAGCGGAGGGTAAATCTCGCTATTTAAGAAGTGATTAGGAAGTAAATCCTAACATGGATAGATGCAGGAATTATATATCCAATTAGTGATAGTCCCCATGTAAGTCCATTGCATGTTGTAGCTAAGAAGGGGGACATGACTATTGTGAAAGTCGATGATAGCGAGACTCTAGCCACTAAGATTTCTACGGGATGGTGTGTGTGTACGGACTACAGGAAACTGAATGAAAATACATGCAAAGACCATTTCCCTCTTCCTTTCATGGATCAAATGCTTGATCATCTTACAGGGTATGATTTTTACTGTTTCTTGAATGGATACTCGGAGTATAATCAAATCATGATTGCACCCGAGGATCAGGAAAAGACTACTTTCACTTGCCCTTATGGAACTTTTGCCTTTAGAAAGATGCCTTTTGGATTTTGTAATGCACTTGCTACATTTCAGTGATGCATGATGGCCATATTTGATGGGTTGATAGAGAAAATTATGGAGGTGTTTATGGATGATTTTTCTGTTTTTGGTTCCTTCTTTGATATTTGTTTATCTAACCTATCTACTATTTTGAAGAGATGTCAAGAAACTAATCTTGTCTTAAATTGGGAGAAGTGCCACTTCATGGTGAGATATGGGATTGTTCTTGGGCACCATATTTCGGTTAAGGGATTGCAGGTTGATAGAGCAAAGGTGGTGGAGATTGAGAAGCTTCCACCACCTACTAATGAGAAGGGAGTACGGTCCTTTCTTGGACACACAGGATTTTATAGGAGATTTATCAAAGACTTCTCAAAATACTCTAAACCGTTGTCTCAGTTAATTGAAAAGGATGTTCCTTTTGTTTTTGATGAAGAATGTCTAACAACTTTTCAGGTTTTGAAGGAGGCACTTATTAATGCACCTATCTTGATCACACCGAATTGGACTCAACTGTTTGTACTTATGTGTGATGCAAGTGATCAAGCACTTAGAGTGGTGCTTGGGCAGATTAATGAGAACAAGTTCTGCGCCATTTATTATGTGAGTAAGATTTTGGATGCAGCACAAAAGAACTATACTGTCACTGAGAAGGAGTTTCTAGTCGTTGTGTATGCATTCAATAAGTTTCGACAGTATTTGGTTGGCATGAAGACCATTGTGTACACGGATCATTCTGCGATCCGGTACTTGATGGAGAAGAAGGAAGCAAAGCTAAGGATCATTAGATGGATCCTTATTCTACATGAATTTGATATGGAGATCCGAGATAAGAAAGGTACGGAGAATGTGTTGGCGGATCACCTATCAAGGTTGGAGACAAGGGAGCTTTGTGATGATTCATTTGAATACATAGAGGAGATGTTCCCTGATGAAAAGATCATGTCGGTGTTTGCTGAAGGAGCGAAAAGAGCTTGTGTAGTAGCTGCCCAAGGAGTGGATCCATGATATGCAGATTATGTCAATTACATTGCCGTAGGAGAAATTCTAAGAGATCTTAACAGGTATCAACTTGCGAAGTTTAAGAGGGATGTTGAGACGTTTATATGGTACGATCCATTCATCTACAAGATTTGTACGGATTCTATCGTCCATAGGTGTGTGCTCGAGATGGACATGGAGAGTGTCCTTGATTTTTGCCATGCACAACCTAACGAGGGGCATTTCGGCACCCAAAAGGCAACAACTAAGGTACTTCAATCTTCTCTTTATTGGCCTACTTTGTTTAAAGACTGTGAATCCTATGTAGTGCCATGCGATAGATGTCAAAGGATGGGTAACATAAGTAGAAGAGATGAGATGCCACTTCAGCCGAGCATTGTTGTTGAGATCTTTGATGTATGGGGGATCGATTTTATGGGGTCGTTTCCCCCATCTAATGGATTTCTCTACATCCTTCTAGCAGTGGATTATTTTTCTAAGTGGGTGGAAGCCATTCCCACTCGTATGAATGATTTAAAGACTGTGTTGTCTTTCTTAAATAAATATATCTTTGCTCGCTATGGAGTCCCTAGAGCACTTGTAAGTGATGGAGGTTCCTACTTCGTCAACAAGCTTTTTGAAAGAGTGCTCAAGGATTATGGTGTTAAGCATAGGGTCACTACACCCTATCATCCTCAAGCTAATGGGCAAGCCAAAGTCTCCAACCGACAAGTGAAGCAAATTTTGGAGAAAGTAGTCGGAACTAATAGGAAGGATTGGGCTATGAAGCTTGATGATGTTTTGTGGGGGTTATGAATTGCGTACAAGATTGTGCTTGACATGTTCCCTTATCAAATTGTGTATGGAAAGCCGTGCCACTTACCGTAGAGATTCAACATAAAGCTTTTTGGGCATTAAGAAGTTTGAACTTGTGTCTTAAGGATCAAAAGGAGTTGAGGTTGACTCAAATCAGTCAACTAGATGAGTTCAGATATCAAGCTTATAAGAATTCGGTGATCTACAAGGAAAGAATAAAGAAATGGCATGATTCGAAGATCACTTACAAGGAATTCAAGCAAGGTGATGAGGTATTGCTCTTTAACTCTCGTTTGAAGCTCTTTGCATGAAATTGAAATCGAAATGGATGAGACCGTTCATTATCCATAGAGCCTGCGGAGGGGGGAGTTTTGAGATCATGGACAAAGACGTAGACATCATAGCAGCGAATGAGCTTCGATTGAAGCATTACAAGTCGTCGGATGCTTGCGTCATCTTTGAGGATACCTTGCATTGATTTGGTACCGTCGTGACTCTCCGACGTTAAACAAGAGCGCCTGTTGGGGGCTTTCCCTCCTGTTTTATTATTTTATTTCATTAGTGTGAGAATTTTTTTATATTTGACGTGATTACTTATCGAAAATTATATCTTCTTGTAAACTTAGTTTCGACTATAGTTTCTACTAAGTTTGGGGGGGTGTGATGTACTTACCTCATCGTAGTACTGAGAGTATAATCTTTTCTTTGTAACGTTTGTTAGGGAGTTGATTTTTTTGCGGTATATTAATACTTTAATCGGTGTTCATGTGTCAATTTTTTTTACAATTTGCCTAATGTTTAGTGGTCTTTTATTTATTGAGTCATATGCGGAGTATATATACATTGATTATTAAGTCTTAATGTGGTTCTCTAGCTTTAGAATTGCTCTGTTTTGGTACCTAACGATAGTTTTTGAGCTTGAAGTTTGAAGGGGACAAAGAAGAATCGATTTTGAAGGATCAGGAGCTCAGTTCGACTAGGGAGGCTAGTCGAACCAAGCAGTTTGAGTCAAATCAAAGACCAGAGAAATTATTACAGGTCGATTCGACCAAGAGGGGTGTGATGCGACCAAGAGTTTAAGTCGAATCATCCACCTGAAAGTATGTTACAGGCTGGTTCGACCACAACTTCCTGATTCGACCAGTGATTCAAGTCGAACCAGAGTGCTTAAGTTGTCTAGAAGCCTGGTTCGACCACCTGGTTCGGGTCGAACCGCACAGGTAAGTCGGGTTTTAATTATGATTTTCACCCTATTTCGTACATTCTTCAACAACCTCACTCGAATCCTCTCCAAATCAAAAATCTTCTCTTCTAAACTGTGATTTGGGTTCATTCTACTCTGATTATACCACTTTCCATCCTTTCTATACTCGAATTCTCACGGATTTGGAGTGTTTTAGTGCAAAACTAGGGTTCTTCATTCCAATTTGGGGATTTCTCATAATTTGTTCATAAAAGCCGTGGCTGGATTAAATGGTATGTTTTCTTGACTCTATTACCCTAGGATTGAAATTCTATTGCTTGATTTTAAGTGGATAAGTTGATTGAACTTGTTTTTATATGGATTCATGGTGTAATTTGAATTTTTTTGTTTGAAATCTCATATGAACAAGTGATGGGTCCGACTTTAATTATTGATTAGTTGTTAGACCTTGATGTTTACGTGAAATTGTTGAGTAATTGAAGTGGTGAAGTGAAGCATGTTGAATTTTAAGTTGAATTAGATAGATGCATGCTTAGGGAAGTGACGTGGTTGTTAAAATTGTTGATAGTTTTTATTGAAGAGATGAATGTGAAGTAGAAGTGAAGCATGATGATCTAAAATTGATTATACGTTTTTAACTTGAAGTTTTGAGTAGAGTTTCATATATAGTTAGTCTTGAACTAGGTTTAGTTTCCTTTTCTTGTATCCGTTTGGTATTAAAATATTATTTTGTAGGAAAAGAAAAGGAGACTGATGTTCGTTCTAAGAAGAGATAGAATAGGCAGCCTCGTGATGACGAGGTTACTAAGAAATTGAGGCTTAAGGAGAGGCTGCCTAGGGATTTTAAGATTCGAATGGAGAATTGGGAGGAGATAAAGGATTGATGGGGCGATATGTCAGATAAGATTGTTGGCATTCGATCATTTGGTTAACGTGACCCGTTAGAGTTCCATGAATGTCTAACAAGCAGCGGAAGCAAGTAAACATGAAACGCATTACCTTTCACCAAGGGTTGATGTAGAGGTTGAATTCTCGCTGGCAGTCTGCGCAGTCCCACGAGAATAGCCATAAGTTCCTATTCTGATGTCAGAATTGAGTGATCTTTATGCTCAAACGATCCTCTCTTCGACGGCTTTCCATCAGTATATAATAAATCAAAATCGAAGAACTGTACGATTTTATATGAATTTTGGAACATGACGAACTGCAGCAGCAAACGACCTTCCGGTCTTCTGCTGTATGTCCCAAGTCCGATCTCGACGTCGTGTGGGCGACGATCTACGAGACCTACTCAATCTGCTCTCAACCCTCATCACACGTGAATAATCAGTTAGACTAGGGTTCCAGATAAGCTGAGGTGACTTATATACATGGACTACAGCAGGGACCAGGAGGAGAAATTGGGTTGGGCCTCCATTGGGCTTAAGTATCAAAGCTTAGCCCAAAGCTTATACTTAAGTCCAATAATAATAATATATTCCACTAAAATATTATTACTGCACTACCATACCAATCCCAAAATTACGTTTTGGGCTCCTTCTTATTATGAGCCCGTTAGTCTCCCCATGTTTAAGATATACAATGTCCATTAATTAATTTAAATTACTGACAACTCAATTAATTAATATCTCATCCAAGAGTAGTACCACTCAACCTCATTATCATGCCGGAATAAATTCCACCTGCAGGGTTTACATGATAATCCTTATGAGCTCCTCAAGGGGACATCATCAACCTATGACGGACACGGATTCCTTCTACAATCAACAGCACACCATAGAGACAGCACTACTTCCCAACTCACCGAGTTTATTGATTTAATTGCATGTAAATCTCACTCATTGATGAATCAAAGAAATACATACTGCCCTATGTGTCGAGGTTATTGTATAGGGATTAAGAGCACGAACTTCCATAATAACTGAGATCAAGTTCTCCTATAAGTCAGTATAAATCGAACGATCTCAAGCGGTCTTGCTCAATACACACAAGTGCACTAATGTGATTCTATAGCCAAGACAAGCTAATACCAAACCACACTACAACCATCCCGATAGAGAGTCCCCGTCTATCTCGATTGTGAGCATCAGTTTATACTTTATAAGGAAACCGATAATATGATCTTCCGCGTGTTGTCGCACAACATATTATCTACAGTATAAAGTAAGTGGACTATTGCATTGAACATATAAATAAATTATAAGATGCAATCATTTGATCATATGATTCTCATTTCAAATTAATTGTTACAACATTGTTCATACAAAAAGCTAGACTTTTAGTATACAATCCAACAATCTCCCACTTATACTAAAAGACTATGCTGTCATGTCTTCCGCCATACATCTGATTCCCACTCCCACTACACGACCATTAAAAGCTCTCGCCTTAATATCCTTGTAAATGGATTTACTAGGTCATCATCCGATGCAATCTAGGCGACAACAACCTTCCCCTCATCATACGATTTCTCGTAACAGGTGGTACTTGCACTCCATGTGTTTAATTGCCTTATGGGCTCGTGATTCCTTCAAGTTTGCAACTGCACCAATATCATCAATATAAATTGTGATATCCTTGGGCAAATTTAGAAACACTTCGAAGTCCATCTTGAAGTTTCTAGAGTCATACAGATACTTTGGCTGCCTCATAGGCTCCAATTTATCATCTTTCCATGATGGAGTCCGGAGTCTGAAATATATTTCTATATAACACTCCTCCATATTATGACTCAACTTCCTAAAATTAAACACATAACCTTGAGGTGGATTTACTGCCGTCCAATCTGACTAAAAAATTCGAATCTACGTAATCCACAAGAAGCAGTGAATTTACCCAGTAAGCTTACATATAATTTCCAGTCCTTCTCAGGCACTTCATATATGTCTTACCACAGTTCATCATTCTTGTTCCGGGTTACGTTGATACCCACTGTTCATGCGTTCAGCAAAATAGATATCCATTCTCGCGCATAGCATTCCTAAGATTAAGCTTCCTTATTCGCCGAAGCATAAGGAACCGCTTTCATCACCTTTATCTTCCTTTTATGTCTCAAGATATATTTTCTTAGAAAAAGTCACTTGCTAAAACAAGTAAGGATCGTATCAATTCATGAAGCTTGAGACAAGCATAATATCCTTTCTTGTGATCCGTATTACCGTGATCAAAAGGATATTTTTGCTCTTCTTAAGTCCTTCATTTCATACCGCTTTATTATCCATACACATACGCCCGACAATACTCTTTCATTATCTCCAATGAGCAATATATCATCTACGTATAGTACAAGAAATACCACCACGTTTCCATCACTCTTTTCAATACACAAGACCCATCCGATCATTGATTAGATCCATGTCACTGGATTACCTCATCAAAACGGATGTTTCATGATCTTGAAGCTTGTTTTAGTCCATTAATGGACACTTTTAAGCTCACTATCACAATGCTCTTAGCTCTTTGCAATGAATCATTCTGGTTGCTTCACATAGATGTTTCCCTTAAGACTTCCAATCAGGAAAGCTGTCTCGACATCTATTTGCTATCCCTCTTATTTCATATGAGTAGCAACAAATAAAAGAGTTTGGATCAACTTAGGCATAGCTACCGGCGAACAGGTTTTCTCATAATCGAACCCTTTCTTTCTGAGTATACCTTTTCGCAACAAGCTTGCTTCCAAGGTTTTCACCTTATTCTATGATCCTCTTTTATTCTTGCATGCCCGCTTCCAATGGCTTTTACGCCATTTAGCGGTTCAACAAGCATCCAGACCTAATTTAAAATCGTTCTATTTTAATATTCATTGCACTTTGCTAGGATTAGGCATTTCTAACTTGTAGTGCTTCGTCGTATCCGTGGGTCCATTTCATGTTTGCGAGGGACCAAGTCTCACGACTTTTCCAAAACATGTATCTTACAAGTTGTCGAAGAACCCTCCCACTACGACAAGGCACTACATGCAATTGTATATCAGACGTGACACGCGTTGCAGTTTACCTTGTGGTATATCCTCTTGTACACTTGGTACTTATACTTTGTGTTTTCCTCTCACTTCCTTTAGAACAACTTATACATAGGTATTTGATTTATTACATAGTCCTTTTTCCAAAAATCTAGTGTTTATGTTAACAATCACTCTTCGATCTTGTGGACTAAATAAATCATCCTTCATTTTTCTAGGATATCCCACAAATAGAAAAACATTCTTACGAATTACTGTTCCTAGGGCATATCCATAAAATGAATTTAGTAATTCCAAATAATTCATCATCTATCTAATCACTACCATAAGAGTGCTATTCCTTCTATTCGTCACACCATTAAGGTGGAAAATTTATTTCCGAAGGTACCTTTCTCTTACTAGATTAAAAGACTCATTATTAATTACTATTTGTCGCATCCAGGGGATAAACATGATTTAAGAGTGTACAAATTGTTCACCAACGTACCATAACAGATTACAACTCTATCATTCATTATAATGACCATATCATTTAAATGAAATGGAGTATCCATCTATTAATGCATAGAAACCGAAATCAAATTCTTTCTATGAAAATGTACGTAAAGACAATTTCATAAAATCAAACGTCTACTCATATCATTTAATAAATAGACAACTCCCACTGCAATAGTCACTACTCTTGTAGTTTTACCCATGTCATAACAATCTTATCCTCACTTAGTAATAAACATTTAGTGATTCCAGTATCTACACACTTCGTGTCAGTAAATGCCATCACTAATCATGTTTTAAACAACTAGTGAATAAGATATAAAACTTGTTCGCATTATGATGAAAATGGCTTTCCTTTGCCACATGTTTTGCCATAAGTTTTCCACCATATACATCCTATTGTAATTCAGGTGGAACTTACTCAAAAACATCTAGGCAATTCACAAAGAATTAAATTGATCTAGGTTTCCGTTCAATTTATACTCCATGCTTTCCCAATTCATTCATCAAATTAAATCATGATCTTCTACCTTTTAACTTACTCAAGTATCCGAAGAGTTACATGAGACCATCATATTTCTATGAACCTCTCATCTCTTCACTAGAGACTTTAATAGGCATCATGAGACGTCCATTGTGAGAACACACATGTATTTTCTTAAGCAGTAAAATTCAAAACCAAGATTCTTTTCTAATCATCTAATTTTGGACCAGTAAATATAATTTCTTTTAGTCAACAATAAGCGAGATAAAACCATTTGAAATTACAGAGAATCATAAATAAATATACCGATCAAATCTTCAAATTTTATCCTTTTATATTGATTCCCTCAAAACTATATAAAAATAAAATTCACCGACATCTCAAGCACCGTGAGTCTGCAAGCCACGTTAGTGTGGACGTTTACAAACCCAAACATTTACAAGAGAAGGTTTTACCCATTAATTTCATTTGTCAACCTAACTTTATGACAAAATAATTAATAGTCGGTTCCTCTTTAGCCATGCAAATAATAGCAGTGACTCCGTTGGGGAGGATACTAATTATTTACACCTAAGTGTACACCATTATTTGATCCCAAGTCCACTGCGCGAGCTTGTGTGCCTTACAGTTGGAGAAGTACACACACGCTCGGATAGCTTCCTACAATCATCAATTATAAGTTTGTACCAGTGAGCCCCACATAAACTCATCCGTTAGGGAGGAAGGCCTATTGCCAACACGCAAGTTCATGTACCACATTACAAACAATAATTATGTAATGAAGTCTGTACCAGTGATCCGTGAATAAACTCATCCGTTAGGGAGGAAGGCCTATTGCCAACACGCAAGTTTACTCACATCACTTACAAACCAATAATGGAGGCCGCGGGAATATTTACCAATCCCCTCTCCCACTTAGTAATTTAACACCGAGGGTTTTTACATGCATATGATATTCAGAATAAAATACGCAATCCTAGCATGCTCCTATCACGACACATAAGGCAGTAAATCCCAAAGAGTCATGCATACATATATAACAATAATCAATAATTAAATCAATCATTAACAGTTATATATCAGCGAATTCGATTGTTCGCCATCAGGCACGAATATCAGCAAAGACTTCCAAACTATCAAAATTTTGAAATTTCCAGATTGTCCAATTTTCGAAACCATCGATATCGACCGTCGATGTCGTCCAGATTATCAAAATCATCGATATCGACTAGATTATCAAATATTCGAAAAACATCAAGATTATCAACATTCCAAAACTATCGATATCGATCGTCGATATCGTCTAGATTATCGAAATCATCGATATCGACGAGCAACCATATACAACAATAATAGATAATTAAATCAATTATGTCAGTTATATATTAGGAATTAATTCAACATCCATATATAACAATAATAGACAATTAATTATAGCAGTTATATATTAGGAATTAATTCGACATCCATATATGACAATAATAGATTATTAAATCAATTATAGCAGTCATATATTAGGAATTAATTCGACATCCATATATAACAATAATATACAATCTATTATGGCAGTTATATATTAGGAATTAGTTTTCCTAAAATTGGATGTCTTATCCAACACTCTAGCAATACATGCATATAATATACCAAATATAATATGCAATCTAGCATGCTTCTATATAAGACAATAAATCATAGAGATCAGGCATCCATATATATATAACAATAATAGACAATTAAATCAATTATGACAGTTATATATATTAGGAATAAAAACGCCTCTAAATTTTAATGTCTTGTCCGACACTCCTACTGTGGAATCGATGCCTTACGCAACAAGCAGGATTGCTTGTGCCCCAAGACGTCCATCGTCATATCCCACCATCAATCGTGTCAGGGAGCGCTCCAAGTGCCTTGACGAGCGCCCCTCGCCCGGACTGTCGCTCGTCCAAGGGCCTACTTGCATGGAACCAAGTTCAGCCCAACGCGCAACACCAAACTACACCAACTGTCGTTCGTAGTTCGAAACTGCAAGAACCTCAGAATCCAATCTCCACCGTCCAGAATCTACTACTGTAAGTCTTGAACATTCTGTCCAAATTACAGATCGATCCAACCGTTATTTTGTGAGAAACGGCTCTTTTCTCTCGACTGCGCAAAACAGAATCGCCCAAATATCTGCTTCTGTTTTCAGCGTACTCCCAGCAAGAAAAGGCTCCAAATTCGATCTCCACCGTTCAGAATGTACATCCACAAGGTCTGAACGTGTTGACCAAATTACAGCTCGATCCAACAAATAGTTTGTCAGAAACGGCATTTTTCCCTCGACTGCGCAAAACAGAATCGCCCAAATATCTGCTTCTGTTTTCAGCGTACTCCCACCAAGAAAAGGCTCCAAATTTGATCCTCACCGTTCAGAATGTACATCCACAAGGTCTGAACGTTTTGACCAAATTACAGCTCAATCCGACCATTGAAACTCTGGTTATTGCCTCTGCAATATCACTACGCTGGATTTTCTCTCAAAAGCGTGATTCTATTTTTGCCCTCTCTTTCTTCCTTGCATGTGAAATTGACGAACAGATTTCGTCGAATCCTCTCACACACAACCATGGACGAATAGATATGATATAGGGTATATATTACATAGGGATATTCATGGTTTGCGCAATAAAACCAAAACCCTAAACATGTGATCCTAATTCCGAAAAATTAATCACATAAACCCTATCCTAACGTGTCACGCTTCACCACGAAACCGAAGCTCTGATACCAATTATTGGCATTCGATCATTTGATTAACGTGACCCGTTAGGGTTCCATGAATGTCTAACAAGCAGCGGAAGCAAGTAAGCATGAAACGCATTACCTTTCACCAAGGGTTGATGTAGAGGTTGAATTCTCGCTGGCAGTCTGCGCAGTCTCACGAGAATAGCCATAAGTTCCTCTTCTGATGTCAGAATTGAGTGATCTTTATGCTCAGACGATCCTCTCTTCGACGGCTTTCTATCAGTATATAATACATCAAAATCAAAGAACTGTACGATTTTATATGAATTTTGGAACATGACGAACTGCAGCAGCAAACGACCTTCCGGTCTTCTGCTGTATGTCCCAAGTCCGATCTCGACGTCGTGTGGGCGACGATCTACGAGACCTACTCAATCTGCTCTCAACCCTCATCACACATGAATAATCAGTTAGACTAGGGTTCCAGATAAGCTGAGGTGACTTATATACATGGGCTACAGCAGGGACCAGGAGGAGAAATTGGGTTGGGCCTCCATTGGGCTTAAGTATCCAAGCTTAGCCCAAAGCTTATACTTAAGTCCAATAATAATAATATATTCCACTAAAATATTATTACTGCACTACCATACCAATCCCAAAATTACGTTTTGGGCTCCTTCTTATTATGAGCCCGTTAGTCTCCCCATGTTTAAGATATACAATGTCCATTAATTAATTTAAATTACTGACAACTCAATTAATTAATATCTCATCCAAGAGTAGTACCACTCAACCTCATTATCATACCGGAATAAATTCCACCTGCAGGGTTTACATGATAATCCTTATGAGCTCCTCAAGGGGACATCATCAACCTATGACGGACACGGATTCCTTCTACAATCAACAGCACACCATAGAGACAGCACTACTTCCCAACTCACCGAGTTTATTGATTTAATTGCATGTAAATCTCACTCATTGATGAATCAAAGAAATACATACTGCCCTATGTGTCGAGGTTATTGTATAGGGATTAAGAGCACGAACTTCCATAATAACTGAGATCAAGTTCTCCTATAAGTCAGTATAAATCGAACGATCTCAAGCGGTCCTGCTCAGTACACACAAGTGCACTAATGTGATTCTATAGCCAAGACAAGCTAATACCAAACCACACTACAACCATCCCGATAGAGAGTCCCCGTCTATCTCGGTTGTGAGCATCAGTTTATACTTTATAAGGAAACCGATAATATGATCTTCCGCGTGTTGTCGCACAACATATTATCTACAGTATAAAGTAAGTGGACTATTGCATCGAACATATAAATAAATTATAAGATGCAATCATTTGATCATATGATTCTCATTTCAAATTAATTGTTACAACATTGTTCATACAAAAAGCTAGACTTTTAGTATACAATCCAACAAAGATTACTCGAACGAGGTACCAGGATGATGGGGCCATGATTACAATGCATATCGGTGACGATATTATGTGGATGTTCGATCAAGTGGGCATCCGTCGTTTCATGGAGTTAAAGAGGCCTACATACTTTCATGTGACTGTGGAGGTTTTATGTTCAATCACCGTCAAGAAGTGTTCTAGTTCCCTTCCTTACGAGTGTTCATTCCAGCCGAGAGATGAGATGCGAACTTGGACAACTGAGGATTTCAATGCGCTATTTGAAACTCCTAGGGGGATCTCTAGACACGAAAATGGGTACTTTAGGCCGAATGATTTTGGAGATCTATTTTCGGAGAGGACATGGATTTCAAGACGAAGATGCTCATGCTTTGTTGATTCGGAACCCCGTTATTCAATATATGGATAGAGTTTTGGGCAACACACTGTTCGCCCAATCTGAGGGAAGTTGCGTGTTTAGGGGAGACTTGTATGCTCTTTGGTGTATGTTGAATGGAGTGAAGTTCAATGTGGGTTCGCATTTTATTCAGTTGCTTTACAGATTCAGGAGTTTCACGTTTTAGAGAGTGAATATTGGAGGATTGCTTACTCCTGTGGCTGAGTAGTACCACATGGATTTCACTAGCATTACATCCATCTCGGAGGATCCAGATCTAGTCATGATTTCATGTGTCAAAGCTGGATTTTCTTATCATCGAGATGGAGACTGGCTTTATATGAGGGGTTCTAAACCCTTTTCTTTCATGTTTCCATATGATGCGAGGGATTTGACTATGATTCGAAATGATGACAATCGATTGATGAACACTTTGGCGTATGAAGTGATGTAAACAACGTACTTGACGAGAGGAGATTGGAGGTCTGTTTATGATCTGTATGCTGCAGGGATGTATCATGAACTGCAACGGATTGTAGATCAAGAGAAGTAAAGACAGTTAAAGCTGCAGCAGCAGCAACCTTGTCACGGAGAGCACGAGGAAGAGCATGTTGAGATGCATGAGGAGGAGCATATCCATCCTGGGATGGATATTCTGCAGCAGCATGAGATGACACCACCACCATATCCAACACATCCACAGCAGCAGTATTGGGGCAGTCCTGAAGAGTATTACATGGAGCAGTTTAGGTTGATGAATGGGCACTTTACCAACCTGAACAACAATCAGAAGGAGACGAACTGCCAGCTAGGCTTGCTTACCACTAGTTATGCCGTGCTCGATATGAGATACAACACACTGCATGCTAACTACGTGGTGATGGATCAGAGATTAGGGGATCTGAATGATAATTATGAAGCTCTGGATATGAAGGTGGATACACTACAGAGAGACTTCGATGATTGGCGCAGGGGCGAAGATGATGATGATGATGATGCTCCGGAGGAGTAGAGGGCACCAGGTGATTCATCTTATCTGTTTTATCTCATCCCCCTTCACTTTTTCTCTTTACAAAATGGGTATTTGTGGTGTGAGTGGCATGTACGTATATTGGTATAATGACTTGTGATTGGATTTAGGTGTGATACTTTATACTTGATGTTGGATTGGTTGGTGATACTTGTTTTGATTGATATGTTGGGTTCTTTGCTAAGTATGTTGCATTCGTATTTTGCATTTGTTGATTTTGTTGATGAGAAGCATGTATAACTTGTTGAATATGTGGAGTTCATTGTGAAATTGATCTTGATTATATGCTTTGAGGAGTGCTTAGGAATCTATTACCCATGTGAGAATTTGATCGTAAGTGAAGATAAATTGAGATATATAGTGGAAAGTCACGAATCAGGTGTGTTTGAGGCTGTTTTAGCATATTTTTGAAGGAAAATAGGATAGAAGTGATCGGAACCAGAGAAGGGGTGTTGTAGGCACCCAGTTCGACCTAATGGGGATGGTTCGGCCAGCACCCATGGTCGAACCAGGCGCCGAAAGTTGGCATAAGTATGGTTCAACCACGACAGTACGGTTCGACTAGGTGTGTTGGTCGAACCGTGGTCGAACTAAAAGCATAACTTTTCGCAGGTGGGGCTCGACCACGAAGCTTCTGGTTCGACCAATCATTCGAGTCGAACTAGGAGCCTGCTAAGTTGTTACAGGCTGGTTAGTCCAGGCCTTGGTTGATTCGCCAGGGGCCTTGATCGAATCGATGAGCGAGAAACTTTCAGATCTATATTTTTACACCTTCAGTACGTGTTTTCGCTCAAAAAGCCCATCCTAGGTCCATAAGGAGAGCTTACAAGTATAAAAGAAAGATCCTACGCAGTTGAAAAGAGACGTTCACCACCACCCTCATTCTACACAATATCCGAAACCCTACCATCATCCACGGAGTTGTGGAGAGAGATTCGTCTGTCGAATCAAGTGAGAACCAATTAAAGATTAAAGACAGAGGGAAAGGCGACGGTGCCCACATATAGGGTTTACTTCGCATCTTAATTTATCTTGTAATTTTCAAGACTATGGGCAAGATCTATCCAACTACCATGATTGTTCTTCGATCAATCATGGGCTAGAACCGCTTTGGTAGTTCTAGGGTTTATGAAGGTTTTATGAGTTAATTGAACTTCCGTGTGTATACTCCGTACAACACTACTTGTGGTTTATTTTATATAAGACTATGCATTTTTAATTCATACTCAGAGTTGTTTTGTGCATCATTAATTGTTATGTAGAGTCTGAATACATATCTTGATTATTGATTGAGTGCGTTCACTGCTAAGGAGGATTCTATATTATGATTCTAAGTGGGGGAACTACGAAATCTCATTAGAACTATCTTATATAAATACTTGTTAATTGAATATGATTCGTGTTAACAAGTAGGACAAAGAGAATAACTTCATAGTACCTATAAAGGGAGATCATATCGGGTTAGAGTACTTAGTGCACGGGAAATAATTAATACTTATAGTACCTAGAAAGGGGGTGAATTATATTTCTTTCTCTAAGGATATTCACATGTGTCACACACTTATTTACTTGTGTCTATAGAGTAGATTTGCATGGCTTAGTGATGCATCCATATTCCACAAGGCAGAGTTGGACATTGATACACGTAAGGAAAGTTAATGAGTAAAATTGGATGGCCCGAAGGATTACGTATCTTCTCACTTATTCACTTTTGTTTTATCTACACTGCTTGTTTGTTTAATTGATATTTTAATTATTTGTTTATTGGTTACTTAATCATCACCATTTTATTACCATACTAGTCTTAATAAGTTAGATTATAATAAAATTGATAATAATTCGTCCCATAGGTTTGATAAACACTTGGTCACTTATCAAAGCTACAATAGCATCCTTCACACTTGGGGATTAATATTGTGTATTGAGAAAATGCTCATCAGAGTTCATGGTCTTCACCTTCCAACTTGAGGGTGAGTATTGAGATACGTATATGTTAGCAATATATTTGATTGATTTGTTTTGTATTTTTGGTATATATCTCAAAGTAAATTTGGTCGGAGGATTTCTTATTCCTTGATTGTAGGAACCAATCCAAAATTAGAGATTTATAATTCCTTGTATTAATGTATAAATACTGGGTATTTGTTGTTGAATAAAAAAAATAAAAAATACATGCTTGCAACTTTGTATTACACCATTCCTGTTAGATTGTATACTAAAAGTCTAGCTTTTATATGGAACAATATTTTAACAATTTATTTGAAATGAGAATCATATGATCAAATGTTTTTCATATTATAATTTATTTATATGTTTTGTGCAAAAGTCCACTTACTTTATGTTGTAGATAATATGTTGTGCGACAACACGCGGAAGATCATATTATCGGTTTTCTTATAAAGTATAAACAGATGCTCACAACCGAGATAGACGGGGACTCTCCATTGGAATGATTGTAGTGTGATTTGGTATTAGTTTGTTTTGACTATAAAATCACATTAGTATGCTTTGTGTACATTGAGCAGGACCGCCTGAGATTTTTCGTCTTATACTGGCTATATAGAAGAACTTGACCTCTGCTATTATGGATGTTCGTGCTCTTAATCCCTATACAGTAACCTCGACACGTAAGCCAGTATTTATCTCTTTGATTCATCAATGGGTGAGATTTGTATATTAAATCAATAAACTCGGTGAGTTGGGAAATAATATTGTCTCTATGGTATGCTGTTGATTGTAGAAGGAATCCGTGTCCGCTATAGGTTGATGATGTCCCCTTGAAGAGGAGCTCATAAGGTTTATCATGTAAATCTTGCAAGTGGATTAATTCTGGCATGATAATAAGGTTGAGTGGTACTACTCTCGGATGAGATATTAATTAATAGAGTTGTCAGTAACTTAATTAATTAATCGGCATTGTATATCTTAAGCATGAGGAGTCTGTCGGTCTCATAATAAGAAGGAGCCCATAACGTAATTATGGGATTGGAGCGGCAGTGCAGTAATAATATTTTAGTGGACTATATTATTATTATTGGACTTAAGTATAAGTTTTGGGCTAAACTTGAATACTTAAGCCCAATGGAGGCCCGACTCTAATTTCTCCTCCTGGTCCCTGCTGTAGCCCATATATAAGTTATCTCAGCTTCCTAGAACCCTAATTCAGTCGCCTCTTTTGACGTGAGAAGTAGGAAAGGAGCAGATTGAGAAGATCCTGAAGATCGTCGCCCACACGATGTCAGGATTGGACTTGGGGAATACAACAGAAGATCAAGAGGTTGTTCTTTGCAGCTGTTCTTCAACAACATACCCTGGTGAAAGGTAATGCGAACTTTGAATACTTATTGCTTTCGCTGATTAAGTTTGCATGGAACCCTAATACTTCACGCTAACCAAACGATCGAACACCAACAAATGGTATCAGAGCTTCGGTTTTGTAGTGAAACGTGACACGTTAGGCTAGGATTTATATGTTATATATGATTTAGTTTTTGTATAAAAAGCATGAGAGTTAGGGTTTGGTATATGTGTGAATTATCATGAAATCCTATATGCTTTATCGCCGGAAATTGAAAGTTGATGATCGAACACGCGAACCATACACACACACGGCCTGATGGCTGAATGCGGCGGCAGCTGTCGCACGGCTACACGATGGTGATTAACTGGGCTACTGTCGTACGACCATGATGGGCTGGAGGCATGGTATCGTTGGGTTGGACGATGAAAGTTGACATCGTAATTATGTAATGCGGTATTGGCCGGTCGGTGGTGCGGCTGGATGACCCTGATGATCGGAGACAGTATGACGCTGACTGGAGGCAACTTGTAAAGGAGGACAATAGTAGGATGGGGTGGCATCGGGTGTGAACAGTCGACTGAGCGACATTCCAGGTGAGTTGATGGAGCTTCCGAGCAATTCATCATGGCTTTTCGGGTGCATCTGTCTATAGTTCTGGGCGAGTCCATAAAGCGACAGTCGGTGGCACGGTGGAAGGGCAACATCTCTGGACGAGCGGTTTTGTTGGAGCTTACACTGTGGATTACCTGCAGCGTGAAACGACGACGGAGGTTGGCTATGTGCGATGTTTTGAGCACAACTGATGGAACTTTCGAGTGAGTCCATGGTGGTTTCGGTCGAGTCTTGAGATGCTGCTGGCCAAGTCTCTATTTTTTCCAATCGAGTCTATTACTTCAGCCTATTGGGTCTGGGAAACGACACAGGATGACTCTACTTGGCGGATGGCACGACCGCCGATAGCAGCCGACACGAGTCATGCAAGCGAGTTCTTGGCATGCGAGACAAGAAAGTCAAGGTAGAAAATGGCTGGGCGTGCACGGCATGACTGCCGAATGTGGTTGGCACGACAAGTTTTGCGACAATGCAGTGCCAAGGGAGAACACATCGTGGAGCATGGATAGTAGCGCATGACTCGTGCCGATGAACTGCGTAAGTCGTGTAGGCGACATTCTGACTAGGCACGCGTGGTTTCTTGGTGTATGGACGACACGACTCGTGTTGTTGGCCTGCACAAGTCGTGCAGGTGTTGTCCTTCAGGCAGCCGGGCTCGTTTTCATGTTTTGTTGTTTTCCGCGCTTATTTCGCGATATATAACTACTTTAATTATTTTATTTGACAATTATTGTTATGTATGTGAGCATGTTCTATGTGATTTATTTTTTTAAAAAATTGAAGCATGCTAGATGTATATCTTATTATTGAAATATTATATGCATGTTAAAAACCCTCAGTGTTAAATAACTAAGTGGGAGAGGAGATTGATAAATAATTCATGCGGCCTCTATTGTTGGTTTGTAAGTGATGTGAATAAACTTGCGCGTTGACTATAGTGCCTTCCTCCCTAACAGATGAGTTTATTCACAAATCACTGTTTCAAACTTCTTTATAATGGTTATAGGAAGTTATCCAAACGCGTGTGTACTTCTCCAATAGTAAGGCATACAAGCTTGGGCAGCGGACTTAGAACAAAATAAGGGTGTACACTTAGATGTAAATAATAAGTATCCTCCCCAACGGAGTCACTGCTTTTATTTGCATGGCTAAAAGGAATCGACTATTAATTATTTTATCATAAAGTTAGGATGATGAATGAAATTAATGGGTAAAAACTTCTCTTGTAAATATTCGGGTTTGTATACGTCCACCCTAACGTGGCATGCAAATTCACGGTACTTGAGATGTTGGTAAATTTTATTTTATATTGTTTTGAGGGATTCAATATAAATTAATAAATTCAAAGTGTTTGATTTGTTTATTATTTATGATTCTCAGGATTTTCAAATGGCACTCAACTCACTTTCTGTTATACTTAAAGAACACAAACTTACTGCCACTAATTAATAAGTTGTCTGGAAACGAAACATGGATATTGTTTTAACTGCTGAAGATTATATCTTTGTACTCACTGAGGAATGTCCTGTAGAACCTACTGATGACTCTACTGAAGAGGAAAGAGCTGCTTATAATATGTGGACCAAAGCTGATAGGATGGCTAAGTGCTATATATTGGCTTCAATGTTAAGTGTGCTTCAGCATCAACATCAAGCTATGAACTCTGCCTATGATATGATGCAGAATCTTAGGGAACTCTTCGGGCACCAGAGTCGTCCTGCTAGGTCGGAGGCCATGGTAGTGCTGATGAATACCAAAATGGCTGAGGGCACTCTCGTAAGGGAGCATGTTCTTAGAATGATGGGCTAGCTCAATGAGTTGGAGGTCCTTGGAGCTGAAATCGATGGGGAAACCCAAGTTGATATCATACTCCAAAGCTTGTCTATGAGTTTTAAGTAGTTTCGTCTCAATTATGGTATGACCAAATGTTTATACACGTTGGCGAAGCTTCTGGAAGAACTTATGGCAGCGGAAGGACTGTTTCGTCGAGCTCCTCAGATTCATGTTACTGAAAATGTTGCTCGTCCTAGGCCGAGAGGCGGTAGGAATAAGAAGAAGCAAGAAAATTCAGAACTGGTGAACCAAGTGAAAGCAAAAGGTGGTGCGGTCAAGAAGCCTAAGGGAAAGTGCTTCAAATGCAAGCAGCCTGGACATTACAAGGTTGACTGTCCTCTTCTGAAGGGGAACATGAATGGTAAGTCTTTTATACTAGTTGTTGAATCATATTTAGCGGCTGTATCTGCTGACACTTGGTGTGTAGATACGGGAGCCACTGACCATGTATGCAATTCTTTACAGGGGTTCCACCAAACCTGACATCTTAGTGATGGAGAGATTACCATACTCATGGGGAATGCTACAAGGGTAGCGAATGTTGCAGTGGGAGACGTCTATTTATCTTTTAATAAGAATAAAACTCTTGTTTTGAGGAATCGTCTTTATGTACCTCATTTTAGAAAGAATTTAATTTCGGTTTCTAAATTATTTATGGATGGATATTCTGTTTCTTTTAATGACAAGGTTGTTTTAAGAAAGAATAGAATTATTATCTGTAATGGTGCATTGATAGATAATTTGTATACTCTTAATCCAATTTCTCCCACAGTGCAACAAATTGAATTGAATGATACATCTACTAATAAGAGAAAAGAACATTAAAAAATGAACCAAACATATCTTTGGCATCTAAGATTAGGTCATATTAACTTGAGTAGGATTCAAAGGTTGATAACTGATGGACCTCTGAGTTCATTAGTAGTGGAAAAATATCCAACTTGCGAATCCTGCTTAGAAGGAAAAATGACCAAAAGCCCTTTTAAGGAAAAGGGGTATAGAGCCAAGGATCTGTTGGAATTGGTTCATTTTGATTTATGTGGTCCTATGTCTGTCCAGGCAAGAGGTGGTTATGAATACTTCGTCACTTTCATTGACAATTATTCTAGATACGGATATATTTATTTGATGCGCCGCAAGTCTGAGTGCTTTGATAAATTCAAAGAGTACAAGGTCGATGTGGAAAAGCAACTTGAAAAATATATCAAGACACTACGATCTGATCATGGTGGTGAACACCTCTTGGGAGAGTTTATGAATTATTTATCAGAGGAAGGGATTGAATCCCAATTGTCTGCACCGGGCACACCCAAGCAGAATGGTGTAGTGGAAAGAAGGAATATGACTCTTATCGAAATGGTAAGATCAATGATGAGTTATTCGGAATTACCAATTTCGTTTTGGGGATATGCCTTAGATACATCGGCTTACATCCTGAATTTAGTTCCTTCTAAATCAGTAGCTTCCACACCCATCAAATTGTGGACCAAGCAAAAGCCTAGTCTTAAACACTTTCGGATTTGGGGTGCTCCAGCACATATGTTGAAGGCGGATGCTGATAAGTTAGAATCGCGTACGGATGTTTATCTGGTTATAGGGTATCCTAAAGGAATGAGGGGTGGTATGTTTTATAGTCCTAAAGACCAAAAGGTGATCGTTAGTACGAATGCTAGATTTTTGGAAGAGGATTATGTAATGAATCACAAACCCATGTGTAAAATTGTTCTAGAAGAAGTAAGTGGGAAAACACCAAACATAATACCAACTGTACAAGAGGATATACCACAGGACACTGCACCGCGTGTCACACCTGATACACAATTACCTGCGGAGCCTCGTCGTAGTGGGAGGGTTGTGAGACAACCCGATAGCTTCATGGGATTGGGAGAGTCGTCAGTCTTGGTCCCTGGTGAACATGAAATCAACCCATGGAATTATGATGAAGCATTGCAAGATAAAGATGCTCAATTATGGCAAAAGGCAATGAAATCTGAAATAGAATTCATGTATTCTAATCAAGTCTGAGAGCTTGTAGAACCACCCAATGTTGTGAAAGCTATTGGATGTAAGTGGGTCTAAAAAGGAAAAGAGGATCTGACAGAAAGGTGGAAACCTTTAAAGCAAGGCTTGTTGCTAAAGGATATACTCAGAAAGAAGGAATCGATTATGAGGAAACCTTCCCGCCTGTGGCCATGCTTAAGCCAATTCGGATTCTTTTGTCTATTGCGACTCATATGGATTATGAGGTATGGCAAATGGATGTTAAAACAACTTTTCTGAATGGAAATCTTGAGAAAGACATCTACATGAAGCAACCAGATGGATTCATTGCAAAGGGCGAAGAGCATCTTTTGTGCAAGCTTAAAAGGTACATTTATGGATTGAAACAAGCTTCAAGATCATGGAACATCCATTTTGATGAAGTAATCCAGTCATATGGATTTATTCAATATCCGGATGAATCATGTAGTGTGACAGAAATGTAGTAATTTTTCTTGTACTCTACGTGGATGATATTCTTCTCATTGGAAACAATGTAAAGGTATTGTCGGGCGTAAGGGTATGACTTTCCAAGTAGTTTGAAATGAAGGACTTAAAAGAAGTCGGACATATTCTAGGGATCAAATTAATAAGGGATCTCAAGAAAAGAATGTTGTGCTTGTCCCAAGCTTCATACATTGATATAATCCTGGCTCGTTATAGCATGCAAGATTCCAAGAAAGGTCTTCTACCTTTCAGACATGGAATACCTCTATCTAAGAAAATGTGTCTAAAAACACAACAGGAGGTAGAAGAAATGAAGGCGGTTCCTTATGCTTCGGCAGTAGGAAGCCTCATGTATGCAATGCTATGTACGAGGCCGGATATCTATTATGCCGTGGGCATAGTCAGTAGATATAAAAGTAATCCAGGACAAGGGCATTGGACTGTGGTAAAGCATATTTTGAAGTACCTGCGAAGGACTAGGGATTATGCGCTGGTTACCAGGTAGATACTTTGTTACATTTGGGTTATACTGATTCGGATTTTTAGTCAGATAGGGATGCTAGTAAATCCACCTCGGGTTATGTGTTTACTCTTGGAGGAGGAGCCATAATATGGAGGAGTGTAAAGCAGAAATGCGTTGCGGACTCTACCATAGAAGCTGAATATGTAGCAGCCTCTGAGGTAGTTAAAGAAGCAGTATAGCTCAGGAGCTTTTTAATGGACTTGGATGTGATTCCTGGTTTGCCCAAAATAATCATAATTTATTGTGATAACAGTGGTACAATAGCAAACTAGAAGGAACCACGAGCCCATAAGACGAGTAAACACATTGAGCGCAAGTACCACCTGATACGAGACATCGTAAGAAGAGGGGAGGTCGTTGTCATTAAGATTGTATCTGAGGATAACCTAGCTGATCCTTTTACTAAGAGCCTTCCAGCAAAAGCGTTCGATGGGCATGTAGAAGAAATAGGGATTAGATGCGTGTCAGCAGATATGGTAGCGTAGTCTTTTAGTATAAGTGGGAGATTGTTAGATTGTAAACTAAAAGTCTAGCTTTTGTATGGAAAAATGTTTTAACAATTTATTTAAAATGAGAATCATATGATCAAACGTTTTGTATTTTATAATTTATTTATATATTTTTGCAAAAGTCCATTTACTTTATGCTATAGATAATATGTTGTGCGACAATACGCGGAAGATTGTATTATCGGTTTTCTTATAAAGTATAAACAGATGTTCACAATTGAGATAGACGAGACTCTCTATCGGAATGGTTGTAGTGTGATTTGGTATTAGTTTGTCTTGACTATAAAATCACATTAGTATGCTTTGTGTATATTGAGCAGGACCACCTGAGATCGTTCGTCTTATACTGACTATATAGAAGAACTTGATCTCTGTTATAATGGCTGTTCATGTTATAAATTCCTATACAATAATCTCGACACGTAAGCCAGTATTTATCTCTTTGATTCATCAATGTGTGAGATTTATATTGGGAAATAGTATTGTCTCTATGTTGTGCTGTTGATTGTAGAAGGAATTCATGTCCGCTATAGGTTGATGATATCCCCTTGAGGAGCTCATAAGGTATATCATGTAAATCTTGCAAGTGGATTAATTCTGGCATGATAATAAGGTTGAGTGGTACTACTCTCGGATGAGATATTAATTAATATAGTTGTCAGTAACTTAATTAATTAATGGGCATTGTATATCTTAAACATGGGGAGACTGTCGGGCTCATAATAAGAAGGAGCCCATAACCTAATTATGGGATTGGAGCGGCAGTGCAGTAATAATATTTTAGTGGACTATATTATTATTATTGGACTTAAGTATAAGTTTTGGACTAAACTTTGAGACTTAAGCCCAATGGAGGCCCGACTCTAATTTCTCCTCCTGGTCCCTGCTGTAGCCCATATATAAGTTATCTCAGCTTCCTGGAACCCTAATTCAGTTGCCTCTTTTGACGTGAGAAGTAGGAAATGAGCAGATTAAGAAGATCATGAAGATCGTCGCCCACACGACGTCAGGATTGGACTTGGGGAATACAACAGAAGATCAAGAGGTTGTTCTTTGCAGCCGTTCTTCAACAGCATACCCTGGTGGAAGGTAATGCGAACTTTGAATACTTATTACTTCCGCTGATTAAGTTTGCATGGAACCCTAACATTTTACGCTAACCAAACGATCGAACACCAACAATTCCTGTATTGTGAAATTAATCAGGACTACGGATTTCAACAGGCCGGGTCTCGACGAGTAGTTAACTACCCGGACCTGGCCCATTCTTAAAAGGTCTGCCCTAGACCCACCCAGTTACCCATACAGGTCCTATATTTCATATCCGTACCTTGTCCCGTATGGGGTGGGCCTGTGCCACCCCGCCTCGTTTTGTGTATTTTTTCTGTGTTTCTTTTAAATCAACTATCATCAATCACATAAACATTAATTTAACATGCACTCACATATAAACAACATCCATAAAATTTAAAAATAAAAATAAATAAATCGTAAGCATATTAAATAAGTTCCATTAAACCAACATAAACGAAATTATATTTAGAGTGAGCCTCCTGTGCCTCCGGGGACACCGTGTCCCCATGTCCCAATTTAAACCCCTAGCAATACATAGGGTTAAATAGAATATGGAGGGGGAGAGTTTGGGTCACTTTATTCTTGTATTCCCATGGGGGCACATGAGATTTTGCCTTACACATAAAATGAAGTTAAGTAACATCCATTTTTCCAAGTTATCAATTGCTCCTTAGTTTGTTGCATGGTAATCGCATAAACTCTTGTTATCGATTTTTGTATGTTCATTTTGAATGAAATGGAGTTTATAGTTATAAAGCACCTGACAAACACTAATAGAAACTCTGGTTATTGAATACTTATGCTATTTAGAGAAGCATCCTCATATTAACACAATTAAGAGACAAAGAGCCACTTATATACTAGTATTAATAGATAGGAAGTGATTTTCACTACAACAAAAAAACATTAAGACAACAGTGAATACGATACATAGATTAGAATTATGTATAGTCGTATGCTTTATATATATTGTCTTAAATTTTTTTGACGCACAAAGACAACAAATATTAACTGGTGTTGTCTTAATGTGTTGGAGTATATATTCTTTTCAAGGTAATTTATTATAAGACAACATATATGACAACATATGTTGTTATAAATTTTTTTTACTCACAAAGACAACATATACTCCTCCCATCCCTTGTTAAGAGGGTCTTTTGCTTTTTGGCACATGGATTAAGGAGTATTATTATTTAATGTGTAGTGTCTAGTTGTATTAGTGGTAGTGTGGGTCCCATATTTTAATTGTATTAGTGGGTGTGTGTGGATCCCATGTGTGTAAAAAAGAAAATGGGACTCTTTGGATGGGATAACCAAAATAGAAAAAAGACACTCTTTGAAGGGGATGCAGGGAGTATATAATATATGTTGTCTTAAATTGTTGTAATAATTTTTTTTTCATATACTATATGATATATATAATATATAATATATATATATATATATATATATATATATATATATATATATATATATTTTGTATAATATAATATATTTTTTAATTAATTTATTTTGTGGCAACATATATAATTTTAATATGTTGTTACTCATGAATTTATGACTTTTTTAAAAAACAAATTAAACATAACAATAAATTCTTTAATTTAAAATAAATATGAAATAAATATAAAAAATAATTATAAAATTAAAGATTCAAATTTCAAAATAATTTTTTTTTAAAAAAAAACTATTTTATACTTGATGAGAAAATTTTAATTACTATAAAAATTTTAAATTAAAGTTATTTAATAATTAAAAATGTTTTTTTAAAAATATAAAAGCAAAATACAATAAGAGAGTTTTTTTTATTTGCTAAATAATAATAATAATTATTATTATTATATAAAATATAAGATTCACATTTAAAAATAATTTTTTTAAAAAAAAATTATTTAACCTCACTTTTATGATATTTTGAATAACTATATACAATAATCTTATAACATTTATTTTAGGTTCACTTACTATGGGATACATGATATAATACATGAAATAATGCATAATAATAATAATAATAATAATAATAAAATAATAATAATAAGAGAAACTCTCTTGTGAGACAGGTTATTTGTGCGACGGGTCAGTCCATCATTAAAGTATGTTTATTGTAGAGATAAAGTATGCTTATTTGTAGTTAAAATATGTTAATAATAAATTATATTATAACACGCTGAAATCATACTTTAGTGCATAATTTAGCATAATTTAGATAACATACTTTAACAACCATTAAACATACTTTATCTAAAAAATAGACATACTTCCACACGTCTCACAAACCGTCTCACATAAATATCGTCTCACAAGAGAATTTGTCTAATAATAATAATAATAAAAAAAAAAATAAATATAAGATTCACATTTAAAAATATTTGTTTTAAAAAAAAATTATTATTTTACCTCACTTTTATGATATTTTGAATAACTATATACAATAATCTTATAATATTTATTTTAGGGTCACTTACTATGAGATACATGAAATAATGCATAATTGCTATAAATTACATATCTCAAAGAACTAATACTCATAACTACACAATTATGATTGTGATACCACAAATTCCCCTATGTGTTTGCATATTTTGTTTTGCACAATTTGTTTGATTAAATTGTGCAAAATTAATTTTTGCACAATGGTTTTGCACATTTCATAACCTAAGCCGTCTTTTAAACGTATTCCGATTCCACATAGAAAATTTTACAAAATTGATTAAATTGTGCAAAATTAATTTTTGTACAATGATTTTGCACATTTCGTAACTTAAGTCTTCTTTTACACATATTCCGATTCCACATAGAAAATTGTGCAAAATTAATTAAATTATGCAAAATTTATTTTGCATAAGAATTTTGCACATTTCTTAAACAAAGTAATCTTACACGTATTTCGACTCCACATAGAAAATTGTGCAAAATTGATAATGGTTTTGCACATTCCCACAACAAATTACATTCATAATGCAAATATGTCGTGTAAATAAAAAATTATACATCAATCATAAAAAAGATTCAGAAACAGCCTTGAAAATATGACAGGGTTCCATCTAGTTTATGAAATTAACCAAATCCATTATCTTGAATTAAGTATTTCAGAAAAGCTAGAGAACTCCAAAAATAAGTCAATTTACTCCACAATACATAAGTGAACAACTACCATTGACTTGCATATCTATCAGTACTCAAGTATATTATGCACTTAACAACTTCCCCAAATATTGCTTGGTCCTTGTTTTTCGCAAGTATATCAAGCAATCAATTCAAGCACCAGACCTCAAACCAACAGTATGTGATAATAAAGCATACAGCTCAAAATATAACTGCAATCAACAGCTGCAAAGTTCCTTAGAAATCTTTTTATTCAAAATTCAATAGCATTCGTGTATGGTCATTTACCAATCACATCCAAGCATAGGGATTAGACTTTTTCCTAAGAAGAACCTCTGGTAGACTCTCCGAAGGTGAAAATATGCCATTCTTATGAAGAGAAACCGCATCAAGCAATGGCCAGAGAATCACACGATGCGAGGGAGAATCAGTGACGAAATTGGGATCAATCAAACTATCCCTTAAAAGCTCCTTCCATCATCACATTTCGAGAAAAAATAATTGCGTCAAATCAATCGGCAACGAGAGGAACTTTGAAGCAAGAATTCCTGGACAGGCCGTGGTGTGCACAAGACTGGAATTTGGGAACTTCCCTAGGCAGTAAAGAGAACTCCAGGTCGGAGGCCAGCAAAAACAACCTAGCCAAATAGGGCAGTCACAGATCGACCGCACGACATTACGAGCATGGTTTAATTTTTACTGGCAGAAAAACCATCAGTGGTGGTGAAGCGCGCCGGTAGAAGATACAGCGGGATCTATCAATGGCGGTGATAGGAACTCCAGCGGCTGATTAGGCGTGATTAGCCTCCAATAAGTCACAGATAGAGTCACTAAAGCCGCCAATAAATGGAGAATGGAGGTGAAAGAGCAGAGGGCGTGGAGGAATCGAGAGAGGTAGAAGACGTAGGACCAGAAGAAGATACGGCTGGAGGTGCGGGAGCTACGCCAGAGCCACCGCTTGTCACAGATTTCGGTGGCGGTGGAGAGTAGGGTGCCTGTGAGGATTGTGGAGGAGAGGAGGGCCATGATGAGGGATTGGGCGACAGGGAGAGGGCCGAGGAGGAGGGATTGGCGGCGGGAATTCTCGCAGTCGTTTTAGGTCACACAGAGAATATTTGGGGAGAGATATTCCAGGATAGAGAAACGTAGATTACATAGAAGAAATCGTGAATTGGAAAATATTTAGTTTAATTAGGGGTAATTTGGTCTCTTGACCATTAATTTATGTAGTGGATAGTAATTTTTTAAGTGTAGTTAGGAGTATTTAAGCTCAAAAGTGTGTATCCAGTAGTAATAAATCCTATATTTTAATTTTAAAAGTAATTTTTAATTTTAAAATCCAACGAAGATGCAATTGGGGAATCAATGCACCTGAATGATATTAATAGTTATATTAAATTTTAATTCAATCTAATTAAATTAAAAAAGATAAATTTAAATTTATAAAATAAATACCTGCTTTACTCTAATTTAAACTCATTTACAAAATTAATTATTATAACTGATTTCTTTTAACTAATATAAATAAATAAATAATATATATTTTAAATTAATAAAAGTAAAAATAAAAATAAAAAACAAAAAACAAAAATGTGTGTTTTGAGAAAAAGGAAATAGTGTATCAGAAATTAACATTCCCCAAAGTGAAATACAAAAAAATCCCTCAAAGGAATTGAAACCCAAAAAAATCCAAAAATCACTCCTAAACCCTACACCCTCGAATCGACGGTGCCACCAACAAAGAAACGTATCGCCGGCCACACCTTTGCACCGCCGCCACTTAACGTTGGCTGCCTTAGCTACCATCTTGCGCTGGCCACTCTGTTCTCGCCGTCATTCCTGCTGTTGCACCGGCCACTCGCCCCTCACTATAACCCAAATCTATTTCTGTAACAACAAATTTTGTATTTACGATAATATAAATCCAAAAAGGTGCACAAAGATAATTTTAGATAGATTTAATATAAAAGATAATGTAAACGAGTTACAATCTCAATCAATCCTCTGATTCTTCTCTCGAACCAATTTGGCCTTTATTTAGACTTTGAGTTGACTTGTGTGTTGACTGCGTTGACTTTGACTGGAGTGTGTTGAGTTTGATCTTCAGACGAAGCTTGTACAAACTCGGCTCCGTAGATTTATAACGTTAATCCAGAGGCTACGCCTTTACTTAAATTAAACATTGATACTTGAAGATTTCCTGTGAAAAACATTGTTCAATATATTAGAACGTCGTTAACTTCACGAAGAACACTTGAAGATCTTAACTTAAGAATGCTTATATCCGGGTGGTTTTGCACCTGAATCCCATATTATAGGCCGTTTGACTTAAGCAGGCTTAAATCTGGACAGTTTAGCACCTGAGTCCCAGATTATAGGCCGTTCTTGAAAGAACACCAACTTGAGATGACTTAAATCCGGGCGGTTTAGCACCTGAGTCCTAGACTATAGGCCGTTTACCGAAGAACTTGACTTAAGTAGGCTTAAATCCGGGTGGTTTAGCACCTGAATCCCAGACTATAGGCCGTTCTTAGAAGAACTTGGCTTAAGAACGCTTAAATTTGGGCGGTTTAGCACCTGAATCCCAGATTATAGGCCGTTCACCAAAGAACTTGAACTAAGAACTCTTGATCCAGGCGATTTAAAACATGAATCCTAGATGTATTTCGTGTTGGATTGTATACAAAAAGTCTAGCTTTTTGTATGAACAATTTTTAAACAATGAATTTGAAATGATAATCACATGATCAAATGATTGCATCTTATAATTTATTTATATGTCAATGCAATAGTCCACTTACTTTATACTGTAGATAATATATTGTGCGACAACACGCGGAAGATTATATTATTGATTTCCTTATAAAGTATAAACAGATGCTCACAACTGAGATAGACGGGAAGTCTCTATCGGGATGATTGTAGTGTGATTTGGTATTAATTTGTCTTGTCTATAGAATCACATTAGTGCACTTTGTGTTTATTGAGCAGGACCGCTTGAGATCGTTCAACTTATATTGACTATATAGGAGAACTTGATCTTAGTTATTATGGATGTTCGTCCTCTTAATCCCTATACAATAACCTCAACACGTAACCCAATATGTATTTCTTTGATTCATCAATAGATGAGATTTACATGTATTAAATCAACAAACTCGATGAGTTGGGAAATAGTGCTGTCTCTATGGTGTGTTGTTGATTGTAGAAGGAATTCATTTCCTATTAAATAGGTTGATGATGTCCCCTTGAGGAGCTCATAAGGATTATCATGTAAACCTTGCAGATAGATTTATTCCGGCATGATAACAAGATTGAGTGGTACTACTCTCGGAAGAGATACTAATTAATGGAGTTATCAGTAACTTGATTAATTAATGGGCATTGCATATCTTAAACATGGGGAGACTGTCAGGCTCATAATAAGAAGGAGCCCATAACATAATTGTGGGATTAGAGTGGCAGTGCAGTAATAATATTTTAGTGGAATATATTATTATTATTATTGGACTTAAGTATAAGTTTTAGGTTAAACTTTGATACTTAAGCCCAATGGAGGCCCGACTTTAATTTCTCTTCCCGGTCTCTACTGTAGCCCATAAATAAGTCATCTCAGCTTTCCAAAACTCTAATCTAATGCGCCTAACATGTGAGAATTAAGGAAGGAAGCAGATTGAGAGGATCTTGTGGATCGTCGCCCACACGACGTCAAGATTGGACTTGAGAATACAACAGAAGATTAAGATGTTGTTTTCTGCAGCTGTTCTTCTTCAACATACCCTGGTGAAAGGTAATACGTTTTTATCTTCTTACTTCCGCTGAACAATTGGTATCAGAGCTTTGGTTTAATGGAAGCGTGACACGTTACGCTAGGGCTTATGTGTGATTATGTGATTTTATGAATTAGAATCACATGAGAATTAGGGGTTTGGTTTTATTGTATAATCCATGGATATCCCTATGTTAAACCTGCTCGTGAATTATCGTCAAACCTATTCTGTTCATGAATTGATGCCTAGATACGATGATGAGCGCTCAATTGCTGTCACATGTTGGCAGACTGGAAAGAAAAACTAGGCAAAGGGATGGCTGGGAACACGTTTCGTGTAATTTACCGAGCATCGGCACACGGGACCGAGCAGATGACCGGGCAAGACACTCATTGCAGTGAATGGTAGTCTGCACGTTGATGGACTGACAGCTTGGTGACCTGGCGGACAAAGCATGCGGGCTAATGGGTGTGTCGAAGTGTGAAGTAGCCGGTGTTTCGGGCGAGTCCACCAAGAAGTTTCGAGCGGATCTGTAGGATGTTTCAAGTGGGTCAGCATGAACTTCCAAGCTAGTTGCGGTTTGTTTATGGGTGAGTATATCTATTTCCAAGTGAGTTTGGAGATGGAGTGCGTTGGCATGCGTGTACTCAATGCTAGGCAGACTGACGAGCTGCGCGCCGGGGCATGCTGGTGAAAGGCATGCACGATTGGAGGAGAAGAGTGCACAGATATTGACGGGCGAGAAGCCCTTAGCGCATGGCTAGATGCGCGGAAATGGGCGCTGTAGTAGATTGCATGCCGGGCGATGCGCACATGGTGTTGTGCTTGTTTTCGTGTGGATAAAGAAGATGAGCACAGATAATGCCGGGCATGGAAGTTCGCTGGCGGGTGAGAGCTGCACGAAACAGTGCATAGGCGTGTTAGCACGATGCTAGGCGTGTGGGCGCGAGATTCTTAGGTGCATGGGGACGTCTGGAAGCAAGCACGATGCGTGCTCAGTGGCGCATGGATATGCCGGGCGCTCGAAGTTGGCGGTGCGTGGGCGCTCGATCCCATCTACTTTGCTCGCATTCGTGCTTGATGGCGAACAATTGAATTCGCTGATATATAACTGCCATAATTGATTTTATTATCTGATTATTGTTATATATGTATGCATGTTCTATGTGATTTACTGCTTTAAATTGCTGAATATAGAAGCATGCTACATTGCGAATTTTATTTTGAATATTATATGCATGTAAAAACCCTCTGTGTTAAATAACTAAGTGGGAGAGGGAATTGGTAAATAATTCCCGTGGTCTCCATTATTGGTTTGTAAGTGATGTGAATAAACTTGCGCATTGGCAATAGGCCTTTCTCCCCATCGGATGAGTTTATTCATGGATTGTTAGAATGAACTTTTTATGATGATTATAGGAAGTTATCTGAGCGCATGTGTTCTTCTTCATCTGTAAGGCACATAAGCTAGGGCCGTGGACTTGAGATCAAATAATGGTGTGGACTTAGGTGTAAATAATAAGTATCCTCCCAGATAAAGTCATTGTTTTTATTTGCATGGCTAAAGAGAAACCGACTATTATTTTTTTTCATGAGGTTAGGTTGACAAATGAAATTAATGGGTAAAACCTTCTCTTGTAAATGTTCGGGTTTTTATACGTCCACACTATCGTGGCATGCAGACTCACGGTGCTTGAGATGTCGGTGAATTTTATTTTATATTATTTTGAGGGAATTAATATAAATAGTTAAATTCAAAGATTTAATCGGTGTATTTATTTACGTGATTCTCTGTATTTTCAAATGGTTTTATTTCGCTTATTGTTTACTAAAAGAAACTATATTTACTAGTCTAAAATTAGTTGATTAGAAAAGAATCTTGGTTTTGATTCTTACTGCTTAGGAAAATAAAAATGTGTTCTCACTAAGGATGTCCTCTGATACCTATTTAAGTCTCTAGTGGAGAGGTTCATAGAAATATGATGGCCTCATGCGACTCTTCAGATACTTGAGTAAGTTTGATAGGCAGGAGGTCATGGTTGAATTGATGAACGAATTGGAAATGATTGGAGTAGAAATTGAAGGGGAACCTAGGTTAATTTTATTCTCCATAATTTGCTTAGATGTTTTGAGCAAGTTCCACCTGAATTACAAGAGGTTTTATTCGGTGTGAACTTCTGACAAAATAAGTGGCGAAGAAAATCAATTTTCATTAAGATGTGAACAAGGTTAGTATCTTATTCACTAGTTGTTGAAGCATGAAAAGTGATGGCATTTATTGACACGTTTTGTGTAGATACCGCAATCACTAAATGTTTATAACTAAGTGATGATGAGTTTACTGTATACATGGGTAAAGCTACGAGAGTGGTGACTGTTGCAGTGGGAGTTGTTTATTTATCTTTTGATATGAATAAACGGTTGATTATGAGAAATTGTCTTTACGTATGTCTTCATAGAAAGAATTTCATTTCATTTTCTATGTATTTACGGATAGATACTCCATTTCATTTAAATGACACGGTCATAGTAATGAGGGATGGAGCTATGATCTGTTGTGGTACGTTAGTAGACAATTTGTACACTCTTAAATCATATTTATCCTACGGATGCAATAAATAGTAATTAATAACGCATCTTCTAATCTTAGTAAGAGAAAGGAACCTTCGGATATGAACCAAACATATTTTGGCATCTAAGACTAGGTCATTTTACTTGAGTAGGATTTAATGGTTGATAGCCGATGAACCAATGGGTTTATTGGAAGTGGAAATTATCTGACTTGCGAGTTTTGCTTGGAAGTAAAAACAATTAAATGCCTTTTAAGGCAAAGGGGTATAGAGCCAATGATATGTTGGAAGTAGTTCATTCTGATTTATGCGATCCTAAGATTATCCGGACGAGAGGTGGTTATGAATATTCATCAATTTAATTGATGATTATTCTAGATACAGATATATTTATTTGATGCACCGCAAGTCTAAGTTCTTTGATTAATTCAAGAATAGTAAGGCTGATACGGTGAAGTATCATGAAAAATATATCAAGACGCTGCGATCTAATCGTAGTGAGGAGTACCTCT
Organism: Pogostemon cablin; assembly: GCA_023678885.1. Classification (NCBI taxonomy): domain Eukaryota; kingdom Viridiplantae; phylum Streptophyta; class Magnoliopsida; order Lamiales; family Lamiaceae; genus Pogostemon; species Pogostemon cablin. Next base: position 18,125,637 of record CM042975.1, on the reverse strand, counting down.
TAGATAGTTTCGGAGCTATTAATCAGAAGTTGAGATTTAATCTCAAATTTATTACACCGGACAAACCCCAGCAGAATGGTGTGACGGAAGAAGGAATAAGGCTCTTATGGTAATGGTTAGATAGATGATGAGTTATTAAATTCATTTTGAGAAATCCTAGAAAAATAAAGGGGTGGTTTATTTGTTAGTCCAAAAGATCGAAGGGTGATTGTTAACACAAACACTAGATTTTTGGAAAAGGAATATGTAATAAATCAAAAACCCATGTATAAATTATTCTAAAGGATGTGAGAGGGAAAACACAATGTGTAATACCAAATGTAAAAGAGGATATACCACAAGTAAACTGCATCGCGTGTCACATCTAATACACAATTGCTTGTAGTGCCCTATCGTGGTGGGAGGGTTGTTTTACAAACTAATAGATATATGTTTTGAGAGAGTCATGAGACTTGGTTCCCTAGTAAACATGAAATCAACCCATGGATACGATCAAGCGCTACAAGATCAAAATGCGGAATCTTAGTAAGTTGCAATGAATTTTGAAATAAAATCTATGGATTCTAAATCAAATATGGGAGCTTGTAGGACCACTAAATGGTGTAAAATCCATTGGAAGTGGTCATACAAAATAAAAGAGGACCATACCGTAAGGTGTAAACTTTAAAGCAAGACTTGTTGCGAAAAGGTATACTCATAAAGAAAGGGTTCGATTATAAGGAAACATGTTCATTGGTAGCTATGCCTAAGTCAATCCGAATTCTTTTGTTTATTGCTACTCATATGAAATATGAAGAATAACAAATAGATGTCAAGACAACTTCTCTGATTGGAAGTCTTGAGGAAAACATCTATATGAAGCAACCAAAGTGATTCATCGCAATGGGCTAAGAGCATTTTTTGAGTGTAAGCTTAAAATTGTCCATCCATGGACTAAAGCAAGCTTCAAGATCATGAAGCATCCATTTTGATGAGAAAATCCAGTGATATGGATTTATTCAATGCGCGGATGTGTCTTATGTATTGAAAAGAGTGACGGAAATATGGTGGTATTTTTTGTACTATACGTAGATGATATATTGCTAATTGAAAATAATGAAATAGTATTGTCGGGCATATGGGTATGGTTGATAACGCAGTATAAAATGAAGGACTTAAGAGAAGCAAAATATATCCTTGCGATCATAGTGATTACAAGATAGGGTGTTATGCTTATCTCAAGCTTCATGAAATGATACAATCCTTAATCATTTTAGCATATGACTTTATCTAAGAAAATGTGTCTTATGACACAAAAGAAGATAAAGGTGATGAAGACGGTTCCTTATGCTTCGATGAATAAGGAAGCTTAATCTAAGTAATGCTATGCACGAGAATGGATATATGTTTTGTCGAAGGCATGAACAGTGGGTATCAAGGTAACCTGAAATAAGAATGTTGAACAGTGGTAAGACATATATTTATGTACTTGAAAAGGACTAAAAATTATATGTGGACTGTCACGCCCCGACCGTAGACAGAACGCGACAACCGCCACGTTAACCATAAATTTCACGGAATGGGTGCACTCCACTCTGAAAATTTATAGAAAACGTAAGGCTTGCTATCAAATACCTGTAGGACAGAACAACTGATGATAACGAGTACTACCCGAGGACATCATTTTCATAACATACCACCAAAGATTTACAAATGAACAAAATACAATGATGTAACTCGGTCTGAAGAAAATATACACAAGCGATATAACATCGCGAAAGTAAAAAAAATATCAAGGGGTACCAGATATGAACTATACAATCTCGCCAATGGATCCGCCAATTTATACACAAAAAGAAGAGTATCCAAGCACTGATCGGATGACGAGCAAAAGATAGACAAACCTTCAACCAAAAGATATCAACCGCCTGAAAAGGAAAGGAATGGTGGGGGGTGAGCAAAACCACTAGCTCAGTGAGGTGATAAGCCGATCACGCCAACCCTTATACGAAGTATGTACTCACGTTCAAGACTTATAACTTAAAATCCAATATTTTGCGTTCCACATCAAGTATTTCTTACACAATATACAAATTAATGAAAATAAAACCTCTATACGCATTTAAAAAATAACACATTTGGTTCAAACAACATGTTAACACATAAAAGACGCGTGGATAGCCAATATCCTCCTCGAACTGAGCTCTCCGTCGAGAGTCAGTCCGAGCCCGTCACCGTTACTCTAGACAAAATGAAGGTTAATGCTCTTTCTCAACATATACCAAGTACCACAATTTAATATCAATAAGATCCTTGAAATGATAAAATATGTAAATATATATAACATGCGTGTCCCACACCGATGACGTTGACTGAGCCTATAATAGGCTGATCCATCTAACGATCACCTTCCAGAGTATCAATATTTGGCAAATGGACAGGTGCCTCGTTAGATCTAACTCACCCAAGTTTGCCAAGCCACGGGCGATTAGTTTGTCACTCTAACTCACCCGAACCGCGACTATTCGGGCTACTTAATCAATGTCGCTCCAACTCACCCGAACCGTGACCAATTCGGGATACTTAACCTTGGTACCAGGTATGCATATAAATCATCAAATGCATAACAACTCAAGTCACAAGATTATCAATAGATTAATCCTCAAATACTTCACAACAAATGATATCATATATCGAGCCAGCAAGGCTCTATAAATTAAAACAAACAATATCCGTAATACATGGCTGACAGGACTCTATATGAAATAATATAAGATAATCAATGGACCATATCATGCCAATCAGTCTCAACATAGAGCAATTGAGCCAATCAGCCTCTTTACCACATAACACATCACCAAGTAATTTTCTTATCAAGTAAGTAAAGAAAATGAATGCAAACTTGTCAAGGGTCCACACTTCCCATAAGAGAAGGCATTCCCGAATTATCAACTCACAAGGAAATGATTAACTCTCTCCGAAATCTGAAGTTATTCCTTTGCCCTTCGACGATTGATCTTTACCTAAAAAGTAGATAAGCAAATGAATAAAAATCAATATACATAGGAGTTGATATTAAATAAAGGGCAGCTCGTAACTCCTCAACACCAACTCCGAGTCTCACATAACCCGGTGCATATCATTTCTCAAACGAAACGATAGGAAATAAATTTGAATTTGACATAACAAATTCTGAAATTTTCCAGCCTGCGGCAGTTCACGAAAAAAGTCATAACTAATTGTATATAACTCGGATTGAGGCGTTTCAAGTGGCTACGGAAAGCTAACAAACTCAGCTACATACAGAAATTAAGTTTACAAATTTCTGAGGGCAATAGATATGCAAAATCAGTTCGGACAGTGGCTGCGAATCACCTAGAGGCAGTTTACGAAAAAATTCATAACTAATTGTAGAAAAATCGGATTGAGGTGTTTCAAGTGGCTACGGAAAGCTAACAAATCTAGCTACGTATAGAAATTAAGTTTGAAACTTTCAAAGATCAATAGCTATGTCGAAAGTAGGTCGAACAGAAGCATACGAATTTCCCTTTACTAGGAAGAAACCCAACAAAATCACAAAATCATGGAGAAAGGAAGCTTAATTGACATATTACTTACCTTAACACACTTATACACCAACTAAAATGAGAGTTGTATGGGAGAATTTGATCACAAGGGTTTCTCCTCTTCCTTTCTCTTCTTTCCCACTCTTGGATGTTCTAGAAGCCCTTTCTTATTTCTTATCTTCCTTTCTCCTTTTTATTCTATTTTTGACATATATTGTTGGGGTTATTGATGGGCTGGGCTTATTAATAGATTAAGCCATTTAAGTGAGTTAGACTTTGGGCCAAAAATAAATATATAGATTTTGGGCTCTAAAAGCAAATTCTAGTTGGGCTAATAATAATTAAATAGATTTTGGGCTCTAAAAACAAATTCTAGTTTGGGGCTGATATATTATAAGGTTTGGGCCAAAGATAAATAAATTATTTTGGGCTTTTAAAAGTTGAGGCAAGACATTATATGGACTTACCGGACAGATTAACTGCTTCTTTTGAGTTACATAGATTTAGATATTTCGAATCAAATAGGGACGACAGTAAATCCACCTCAAGGTTATGTGTTTATTTTGGAAGTAGAGCCATAATATGGAGGAGCATTATATAGAAATATATTTTGGACTCCACCATGGAAAGATGATAAATTGGAGCCTCTGAGGCAACCTATGTATCTGTATGACTCTAGAAACTTTATAATAGATTTAGATGTGATTCTGAGTTTGCCCAAATTTGTCACAATTTATTGTGATAATAATGGTGCAGTTGAAAATTTGAAGGAATCACGAGTCCATAAGCAATTAAACACATTAAGCGCAAGTACCACCTGTTACGAGAAATCGTATGATGAGTGGAAATTGTTATCGCCTAGATTGCATCGGATGATAACCTAGTAAATCCCTTTACAAGGACCTTAAGGCAAAAGTTTTGATGGTCATGTAGTGGGAATGGGAATCAGGTGTATGGCAGTGGTCTTAACAGCATAGCCTTTTAGTATAAGTGGGAGATTGTTGGATTGAATACTAAAAGTTTAACTTTTTGTATGAACAATGTTTAAACAATGAATTTAAAATGAGAATCACATGATCAAATAATTGCATCTTATAATTTATTCATATGTCAATGCAATAGTCCACTTACTTTATACTGTAGATAATATGTTGTGCGACAACACGCGGAAGATCATATTATCGGTTTTCTTATAAAGTATAAACAGATGCTCACAATCGAGATAGACATGGACCCTCTATTGGGATTATTTTAGTGTGATTTGATATTAGTTTGTCTTGACTATAGAATCACATTAGTGCACTTTGTGTGTATTGAGCAGGACCGCTAGAGATCGTTCAACTTATACTGACTATATAGGAGAACTTGATCTCAATTATTATGGATGTTTATACTCCAAGGGTCATACCGGTTAAATGGATACCGCCTCCGGCAGGATGTGTAAAGGTGAATGTTGATGGATATGCAGGAGGTGTCCCAGGAGTGATGTCGGGTGGAGGGCTCTTTCGTAACAGCCGAGGATTCTTCATGGAAGGATTTAGCTCGGGTTTCGAACATGGATTTGCTATAGAGGCTGAACTAGTGGCTTGCATCTGAGAAGGGGTGGAATTGGTTATGGCTTGAAACAGATTCTACGTATGTGTGATGAGAGTGAAAATAAGCGTGTTTTAATGTCCAATCTAACACCTTTTTGTTGAGAATTGATGTTATATATTAGTAAAAGTGTCTTATATTCAGTATATGTGAGAAAAAGGTGCACTTGAGGTGTTTAATTGTGTTTTAGGTGGAAAAAGTATCAAAAGTGCAAAGTTGGAGAAAATGTGCAATTTGTGCAAGGATGCTGAAAAATGCATGTCATACTTGTGTAATTTTTCTGTATTCATGTAGAGCTCTGAATTAAAAGTATGATATGTGGTTGGAAAGCCACAGAAGAGAGGATCTTTTTGGCGTAAAGAACACCTCAATCAGAATCCAAACGAGAAAGTTATGATAGAAATGGTGACGTCGCGCAAGCAGTGCCGAACTGAATGACTGCCCACATTTCATGACTTGTTACATAATTATTTTATGATTAATTTGTAATATGAATAAAAAGTGATAATATATATAACAAAAAGTGATGTATGATTATGAATTTTTTAGAATTAAAAAATAAAAATATATAAGTTTTAATAATTAATAAAATTATTTATTAAAAAAAAGGTTTATTTGGATTGGTTCCCTATATAACATGTCAGGGCAGATTTAGATCTTTTGTATCATTTTGATCTCTTGTGTCACTTCGTTGGATGAGTGATGCGTAAGAGATGAGAGAAGCTATATCCCAATAAGATTTTACATGAAATGTCTGTTGAGAGTGAAAATAAGCGTATTTTAGTGTCCAATCTAACACCTTTTTGATAAGTATTGTTGTTATATATTAGCACAAGTTTCTTATATTCAATATATTAGAGAAAAAGGTACACTTGAGGTGTTTTATTGTGTTTTAGGTGGAAAAATGATCAAAAGTGCCAAGTTGGAGAAAATGTGCAATTTGTGCAATGATGCTGAAAAATGCACGTCCAACTTGTGTAATTTTTCTGTGTTCTTACTGAGCTCTGAACGGGAATTGTGATAAATAGTTGGAAAGCCACTGAAAAGAGGATCGTTTTGGCGTAAAGAACACCTCAATCGGAATCCAAATGAGAAAGTTATGATCAAAGTGGTAACATCGCGCAAGCTGTGCCGAACAGAATGGCTGTGCCACTTTGCATGACTTGTTACATATACAAATGTTGGATTTTCTGTGAGTTCTTTATATGGATAGAAATCCAAGGAAGAGAGGATAGCGTGAGCGCAAGAATTAGACAAATCAGAGATCGGATGTGAAAGTTATGTGGGAAACGATAAGACGGCGCAAGGTTGCTCGACCAAGAGAAATTGTTCGACCAGCATCATTTTGGTCGAACAAATGGAGTTTGGTCGAACAAAATTTGCAAAAACTTGCAGAGAGCTTGCTCGACCATTGCTCGACTTGGAGGCCTTGTTCGACTTCTGAAGGTCAAGTCTAACAGAATATCGCTAGTTCTATTTTTGGTAGTTTCGGGTTTTTTTTACCAAATTTGACGTATGTCTCAAGTAAAAGCCCATCCAATGCCTAAAAGGAGAGCTTACAAGTACAAAAGAGGGTGTAGATCATATCATAGAGATCATTGGAATCATATTGGATTGGATAGAGGCCACAAGAATACTACACCCCACAAGGGGGATCACCCCTCAACCATCATCCCTATCGTTTCCTCCATCCATCCATCACTTTGAAGATTCGTCTGTGGAATCAAGAGGAGAATCAAGAGGAGGATTCAAGACGGAGAAGGACGCGACGACTCCCACATCTAGGGTTTATTTCATTTCCTAATTTATCTTGTAATTTTCCAGATATTCGAGTAAGATCTATCCAACATCCATGATTGTTCTTCGTAACATCATGGGTTAGAGCCTTTTTGGTAGAACTAGGGTTGTGAAAGTTTTTACGAATTAATTGAACTTTCGTGTTTAAACTCTATACAACACTACTTGTGGATTTATTTTATATATGATTGTGCTTTCTTAATCCATATTCACGGTCGTTTTGTGCATCTTCAATTGGTATATAGAGTCTGAATATATATCTTGGTTGTAGATTGAGTGTGTTCACTGCTGAACAGGATTCCATGTTATGATTCTAAGTGAGGAGACTCCGAAGCTTTATTAGAACTATCATATATGAATACTTATTAATTGAATTGAATTCAGGTTATTAAGTAGGATAAAGAGGATAATTTTATAGTACCTATAAAGGGAGATCATATCGGGTTAGAGTATCAATTGGCCAGGGAAATAATTGATACTGGTAGTACCTAGAAAGGGGGATGGAATTATATCTCTTACTCCGAAGTTATTCACACGTATTACACGCATGTTTACTTGTATCTATAGAGTATATATGCATGGTTTAGTTATGCATCCATATTCCACATGGCAGAGTCGGACATCAACACACAAAAGGGAGATTAATGAGTGAAACTGGATTATCCTAGAGCTACCTATTCTCCTACTTGATCCACTTTCGTATTCTTCTAGTGATATTTTATTTAACTACAAAGAAAGGGTGATCGAAGGGATATCAAAATCATGACCAAACAGAAATATCCATCATCCGTACCCGTATTGGTAAATATACATCGCACGTATATACCCGTATCTAGAACATAGCTTTTGAAAGTTGACATTTTACAAATTTTATCAAACTTACTCATTGAGACTTTATCGGTGGATAATCAATGAATATGAAACTATAAATGATACACAAAAACATAAAAATGAAAGAAAATATAATTACAGAGAATGGGTGATCGAAAGATTATCAAAGACATTTTCAAACAAAAATATCCAGCACTCATACCCGTATTCAGCTTAATGTCCATCACCCATAGGCCATATCCGCATCTCACCCGTATCTACAACATAACTTTTGAAAGTTGAAATATTACAAATTCTACCAAATTTTCTGATTCGTACTTTATCCATAAATAATTGATGAATATGATCATGCAAAGAAAACACAAAAACATAAAACTAAAAGAAAATATAACTATATATTGAGAAAGGTTGATCAAAGTGTTATCAAATTCATTACCAAAGAGAAAAATCAATCTCCCGTACTTGTATTCAGTAAATATCCACCACATGTATCTACAACATAGCTTTTGAAAATTGACATTTTACAAATTCTATCAAACTTACACTTTCAGACTTTATACGTGGATAATAAATGAATATGAAACTGCAAAGAAAACATAAAAATATAAAAATAAAAGAAAATATAATTACAGAGAATGAGTGATCCATGGGTTATTAATGAAATTACCAAACAAAAATATCCATCACCCATACCAGTATTTATCTTAATGTCCATCACCCATATTCGTATCACCCGTATCTATAACATAACTCTTAAAAGTTAACATATTACAAATTCTACTAAGCTTACCGATTCATCATTATCGATAAATAATCGATGAATATGATCCTATAAAGGAAACACAAAAACATAAAAATGAAAGAAAATATCATGCACCTCATTTCACATTAAATATTATTCCCTTCGTTCCACTGAAGTTATAGCTTGTAACTTACATTTCTTCTGTTGCAATCAACTGACTCTTGACAGAAACATTGAGGTGAACAAATCAGTGGTCAAACAAATTGGAAATCTGATCTCAATAAATTGGCATACACAGAGATAATTGAAATTGCAAGATTACCATGGGAATGTTTTTGTAAGGAGGCTTCAACAGTACATCTGCATTGATCAAGCAATAATGGCTACCACTTTTCATCAATAAATTTGAATGATCATCACTGTTGCCGTAGACAGGATAATACATAGACAATTATGTTCTGCTCCATAGTTAAGATTGATATCATAATAATATAAATAAATGAAATTTTTTTGAAATGCATAAATGAGAACAATGCATAGAGTAAAACAGGGAACCCACAATGAAAAGGCAGAGACAATAGAAATTGCAAGATTACCTTGGGAATGTGCTTGTAAGAAGACTTTGACAATATCCTGCATTGATCAAGCAACAATTACCACTAATTTAATCAATAAATTTGAATAAAGGAAATAAAAAAAGGCTAGTAAACATTAATCATTAAAATCAAGATATATCAATTGTGGTATCGTATGAACTTGCAAAACCATCATCCATTATGTTAAATGTGCAATTATAGCGCTCCGCAACATTAGATTACTTATTAAAGTAAGAAAACCAAGCAATGTGAATAATTTATACACATGAAAAGCTTGTGATTCATGTTCTGATAATTAATACTAAATGAGCTATCCAAGAGTTAACTTTCAAAATCTTGCATGGATAAGTTCATTAGAAGTCATAATATGTGGTTGTAGACTTCCCTGCTTAAGGAAGAAAACAAATTTCCCACATAAGCTTGTTCAACATATTTAATTATAAATTAGTAATGCCCACGAATTCACATTTTCATATGGTATGATAGATTTAAATTAATAATTAAAAAAATCAATTAGAACACCTTGTTTCAAATTCAGGAAAGACGAATTACCTGCAATCATTAAAAAAATTACTTGAGCACAACTGTACAAAAGTAGAGTTTTAGACTGATAGAAATGGACATAAATTTTTTTTCATGCTGCTTCGAATCATACAGAGCAGCATGAATAAAATCTCTCACATACAAACCATTTTTTAAACAAAAACTTCAAAAGATCAAAGACGCATATAACAAAATCAATTCGGTAGTGCGGTATTGCAGTAGTGTTGTAACTGAAACAAATATTCATTCAATACAGAGAGAGAAACAGAGAGCTTACACGAATTGGGGATTCACCCACGAATTTAGTGGAGAAATTAAGACCAATTATCTCCAAGTTCTGCCAAAAAAATATCTAAAAACGTAACAACCATAATGCCATAAGAAAGAAAGAAAGAATGAACCTACCTTCGGGATGATTGAACTTGATGCTTCGATTAAACACTCCAACAAAGTACGATCTCTGAGAAAAATACCCGTGCTCCAAGGCGTTCCTAATTTAAATACATTCTATCACATACAAACCATTTTTAAACAAAAACTTCAAAAGATCAAAAAAGAAGGAAGTCCAGTATAAAAACAATTCTTCTTATAAGCATCAACTTACCAAAGAATGATTTTGTTCGCAATTGCAGTAAGCAATAGACAAATAGCCTATCATAGCAGCCTTTCATGTCAATCTAGTCCCGGCAAACATACAACACAATCCAAATCACGAATAAGAATCATAGAACTTTAAAGATCAAAGCAAAATTCAATCTAGTAAAAATAATTAGCTAATGGAATAAATCTGGCATAGTCGTTATTTGATAAGCCCTATAAACGACATAGTCGTTTGGGGAGAGAGGCGCACAAGTGAAAGGGAAATTCCAGTGCTCAAGCCAATAGGAAGATGATTATTTATACCGAGGACATGACATTACACAGATTTCATGTACTTGAATGTCAATGATAATAAAACATATGAATGGTTGTGCTTTGCCATTATTCAACCACAACTAAATTCATAGAATTATTAGAACTTAAATAGTTGAAAACTAAAAGTTCACAAAAATATATTCATACAAACCTAGAGACTTTGGGTTTAGTAGGAGAAGGCTCTTAGAAGCTCCATGAGAATAATTGAGCTCAACATTATCCCCAAACCACCTTTATATAACCAAACCCAAGATCCATATATATATATATATATACACCACCATCAAAATAATATATACAAACATCAACATATAAGCCTAGAATACCAACTAAAAACTAACACTACAAAAATACTGTTTTTTACCAACGGAATATTCCGTTGGTAAAAGCCTTAATTCTATTGTTAAATTGACTTACCAACGGATTAGCAATGGAATCCGTTGGTAAAATTCCATTAGTAAAGTGGTGGTTGGTAAATTTTTAGCAACGAAAAATCAATTCCGTTGGTAAATAATTATGTTGGTAATTCGTTGATAATAATTCTGTTGGTAATATATATAATAATTCCCTTACTAATCCATTGGTAATTACTAACGGGTTGAATTCCGTTTGCTAAAATAGAGAATAAATCCGTTGGCATTTCGTTGCTAAATAAAATGCCATTTTTGTTGCTAATCCATTGGTAATTACCAACGGATTGAATTCCGTTGGTAAATTCGATTGCTAAAAAATATTTTTTTTGTAGTGTAAATCAACAATACCATGAAGATAAAATAATAACAAAAAATTATAATTCAAATTAAATTTATTAGAAAATATTTTTCTTAAATATAAGAACATAAATCCACAATACCATGAAGATAATATAATAACAAAAAAATATTATTCAAACTAAATTGATCTATACATAAAGAAAATATTTTTCGTAAACATAATAACCAAGAAGCTTGTTGCTTATTTAACGTCGAAGATTCACACAACACAAAGTTAGATTATATAAACTTAAACACCAAGCTCTTGCAGTTTTGTTTACACACACTTGAGAATTTAATACACTTTCTAAAAAAATAATCTTACCATCAGGGTTTTTGTACAATTGAGATTTACACATTTTCAGCTTGATAAACGTGATACTAAATCCATAACATATAAAAGGATTAAAAAAATGGGATTAACAAAAATGACAGAAATAATCAATAGTAAAGAAACACAAACTCCTTATTGGTCCACATCACAAAGTCATATTTGCAGCAATGCATAAAAATTCAAATCCACCCAATTCATTAACAAATTCGCAATGAGAAAAATTAGATGTCAAACATTCTCCAGTAATATATATTTCATATAATTACTTGCCCATCTACTTAATGACTGACTCATCTAATTAATTGTAGAGAGGGACTAGGGTGCAACCGATTGTACCAATTGAATTGGTACAACCTTGGTCCCCACCCTTCTTAATTAATTCCTGCTCCTTCATTAATGTTGTTTTTTATTTTATTTTTAATTTTTTTTTATTTAAATAACTATTATACCTTAAACCCTAAGGGATAATTATACCCTAAACCACAAGGGTAAAATTACAATTATACCCTAAACCCTAAACCCTAAACCCTAGGGGATAATTATACCCTAAACCACAAGGGTAAAATTACAATTATACCCTAAACCCTAAACCATATGGATAATTATACCCTAAACCACAAGGGTAAAATTACAATTATACCCTAAACCCTAGGGGATAATTATTACCTAAATCAAAAAGGTAAAATTACAATTATACCCTAAATCCTAGGGGATAATTATACCCTAAACCATATGGGTAAAATTACAATTATATCCCTAAAATTAAAAAAAAAACAGTAATGTACAGCAATAATTAAAATAAAAAAAGGAAAACACACACTGGAAGTGAAGGAAGGAGGTTGTACAGGAGGTTGTACAGGAGGTTGTCCCAATTGAAGGTTGTATACTAGTCTTTGCCTTAATTGTATTATTTAATTTCACAGCTGCCCCCAAAAATCCATATTTAAATTAAAAAAAAGAATTTAAAAATACTGGCCCCCAAAATCAAATCTTGCAGTGATCAATCTCCAGAGAAGTAACAGCTGTCCAAACCAAAACAAACAAAAATCTCAATCACTCACACCAATGAAGGAGAACAAAAGTGCTCAACCCAAATCATAGAAATCCTGGGTTGCTGCAAATCTCTCTAAAATTTTGCATCAAGAAAAAGATAAAAATAATCTAATTGAAAAAAAATAAAATAAAGAAAGATGATGGATTTAGAGGTACGAACATCATCAGAGAAAATCAAAATATACTAAAATAAATCATATAAAAAATTGAAAATGAAGAAGTACGTACCATTGAAGTAGCGAGTGATGGTGTTCGGAGTGACGATCGATGTATGATTGACATCATGTAGAGTAGGATTTTGAAACCCTACGAACGTTCGCGGGAGCTGCGGAGGTGAAAGCTGAGGCGGCAGTCATAGTTATGGTAGCGGCGGCAGTGGGAGTGTTAAGGGGATTGACGGCCGACGCGAACCCGAAGGTGAAGGCGGCGGCACTGCTAAGGAAAAAGAGAGGCAGAACGTTTTGAGAAGATAAAATGAAATTTAGAATAGGGTTTGAATTAGATTGGTTAAATTTTCGTAATTACAAAGAAGTATATAAATTTGGCTTAAATTAACAAAAGTGCACCGAATTTTTTAATATAAGTGATAAAGAATGATCAAGGGTTTAGATTTATCCTTCACAAATGAATGATCAAGATTAAATTATAAAATTTCCATAAATAGATTTTGGTCAAAATTGGTGAAATTCAATTTTCTTTTATATATTTATATTTATATAGATTGATTAACATAATCAAATTAACACTGATTTTCACTTAATTCTTTTTTTAATGAATTCAAAATATACTCCTTTATATTTATTTATGATAATTCATCACATATAAGGATTTTTTAATTCCTTTTTACTTGAATTTAAAATATACTTCTTTATATTTATTTATGATAATTAATTTCACGTAAGGAAATCTTTGTGACGATTTTACCCAATACCTCTTTTTTATAATATTTTTAGATTCAAAATTTATTCGATGCAAGTTGTATGACAACGTGTCATAGTAAAAGTACTATAACACGAATAAAATGTTATAACATTTAAGAAAAAGTAGTGTAATAAATTATTTTATAAATAATTTGTAATATAAATAATAAGTGATACTCCCTCTGTCCGCCCTTAAGGTATACATTTGCTTTTTGCATGTGGATTAAGGAGTATTATTTAATGTGTAGTCGGCAGTTGTATTAGTGGGGTGTGTGGGTCCCATATATTAAACGTATTAGTGATGTGTGTGGGTCCAATGTGCGAAAAAAGGAAAATGTATACCTATTGGGCGTTTTCTCAACACACAATTAATCCCTAAGTATGAAGGATGTTATCGTAACTTTGATAAGCGATGAAGTTATATTTATCGAACCCAAAGGACAGTTGGTTATCAATTTATTATTATCTAAATTAAGAGAAACTATTGTTGGCAATTTAAGTGGGAATAATTATGAAACTAATAAATGAAATATAAAATAGCAAATAAAATAGATCAGTAGAGATAAACGAGAGTTGCTCAAGTGAGAAGATAGGTAGCTCTTCAGGCTATTCAGTTTCACTAATTAATCTCCCTTCCATGTGTCAATGTCCAACTCTGCATTGTGGAATATGGACGCATCACTAAACCATGCAAATCTACTCTATAGATACAAGCAGATAAGCGTGTAAAACGTGTAAATTACCTCGGAGCAAGAGACATAACTACACCCCCTTTCTAGGTACTATCAGCAATTATTTTCCGTACACTAAGTACTCTAACACGATATGATCTCCCTTTATAGGTACTATATAATTATCCTCTTTATCCTACTTACTAACCCGAATTCAATTCAATTTATAAGTATTCATATAAGATAGTTCTAATGAAGCTTCGGAGTCCCCTCATTTAGAATCATAACATGTAATCCTGCTCAGCAACGCACTCAATTAATAACCAAGATATGTATTCAGACTCTACATAATAGTAAATGATGCACAAAACGACTCAGAGTATATGAATTAATAAAGCATCATCTTATATAAAATAAACAACAAGTAGTGTTGTATGGAGTATACACACGGAAGTTCAATTAACTAGATAAAAACCTTCATAACCCTAGAACTACCAAAGCGGTTCTAGCCCATGACGCTTCGAAGAACGTTCATGGTGTTTAGATAGATCTTACCCATAGTTTTGAAAATTACAAGAAAGATTAATTCACGAAGTAAATCCTAGATATGGGCGCCGTCGCTTCTCGCTCCGTCTTGAATCTTCACTTGGTTCTCACTTGATTCGCTGCACAAATTTCTCTCTACAGCTCCTGCGGATGGAGTTAGGATTTGGATGTGGTGTAGGATGGATGTGGAATCTAACTCTCTTTTTGATGTGATCGGCACCCCTTTTTATACTTGTAACTTCTCCTCATGGACCCTTATTGGGCTTTTTCGTAGAAAACACGCACATGCACGCACCAGAGGTAAAAATATCGACGTTTCAACACTGATGGGTCCCTGTTCGACCAGACTTGGCTTGGACAAATGGGACCTTCTTGGTCGAACCATGGGTCTGTACGCTGAAACATCCCCGTTCGACTTCACCTCTGTAGTTCGAACAACCTGAGCTTGGTTGAACGGTATAACTATGGTCGAACTGCACCTAAAAAATGTATTTTCCCATTCCGAGCACTTTTAACCCGTTTTATGATACAAATATGCTTAAATAGCCTCAGTAGCATCTGATTCGTGTGTTTTTTATAAACATCCCAATTTTTCTTGATAATAGACCAAATCATACTCAATTTTTACACAAATTCGAACTCAAAATACGTGAATTATCACTCTCATCAAATTCCCAAACTAACATGTTGCTCGTCCCGAGGCAACGAAAATCAAAACAAGGCAAGAGAATGTAATCACGAGATCCTTATAACAAGCACAACCTATTCTAACACATGCAATTGTATCAATTAAAAACATGCATTCATCCATTATACCTTTCATCCATGCAAAAATATCAATCAACCACAATACTTCTACGAGTGCAAAATCATCTAGCTTATTAGGTAAGTGTTTACTCTCGCGCTCAAGTGTGAAAGATGTACACTTCCAAAGGATTAGCATATACGCTCAAAATCAATTCATATATTCGCGTAACCATAGGCTTGGCAAAAGTCTCAAAAATTAATTCATAATTTTTTCAACACTATGATCACAAAGGACTTGTTCTTTGGGTTGTAATGTTGGCTCTTTGATAAAGGTATGAGAATATAGGTAAAGTGACTAGCTTCATTAGTAGAGAATTACCTTGGAGAGTTGCTTTTCATCAAACAACATTAATACTTCTTCTTCTTCATAATTATCATGATCTTTTCAATACTTCTTCTCCTTTTTCACTTGGAATTAACATCTTTCTTCTTTTTCGAAGTACAAGGATAATAATTTCAGGCACTACCCTTTTAAGCAATCGGGGTACCGGTTTCAGGCACTACCCCTTCACAAGATTTAACTAGGGGTGAGTATTCGGTCGGTTCGGTCGGTTTTTGTATATTTTTAGGCCGAACCGAACAAACCGAATTTCTATTTCCATCCACCGAAACCGAACAGATGTTTAAAGTTATCGAACCGACCGAACCAAAATTATTATTTCGGTTTTTTCGGTTTTTTCGGGTTTTTTTAAAATTTTCAATACACCTGCTAAATAAACATTTTTTATGGGTAGAATAGTATTAATATCCAATTGCAAAACAACTAAATCTATCAATCTAACAACAAGCCTGCTAACAATACTCATAATAAGTCACAAAATCCTATTTCATCAATTCAATCCCACAATAAAATAAAATAACATACACCAATAACCAAATCAATACGAATAGCCTTAAGAGAATCAAAATTACAGCAAAACCAAGATTCAACATTTAAGACAACAAACTCAAATTTAAAAATAAACTATAAGATAGATCATTCCAGCCAACACATAGCAAATCTGCAACTGAAAACTTCTTAATGAAAAGTTATCCTTCCCTTCACCACCATAGATAACTGCAATCAAGATAACATCATAAAAAATACAATAAAAATAAAGAAAGAAATAAAAATAGAATTACATTAGTATGATAGTATTTACCTTCCGACAGTGTAATTAAACTTTGGGTTGTGCCTCCAACATTAAGGATCAGTAGAAGGTTCAAAAGCCACACCCTGTAAACCTACAAAAAAAAATTAACAAATAACATGTACAAAGCTAAGAAGATATAAAAATGATTAATAAAATTGAAAACTTAAACACATGTTTACGGTTTACTACCTTTTTCAAGATCCTCAATGTCATGCAAATTTTCTTCAACATTGACAGGAGAAGAGGATTTACGAAGCCAATCTTGAGCACATATAAGAGATTGCACTATTTTAGGAGTCAATGAACTCCTAAATGCATCAAGTACACGTCCTCCACTGCTAAATGCAGATTCAGAAGCAACAGTTGAAATGGGGATAGCAAAAATATCACGGGCTATCTGTGATAAGATAGAAAATCTAGGAGTGTTCACTTTCCACCATGCAAGAATGTCAAATTTTGCTACATCTTCTTCACTTTCTTCATTAAGATACTTATCCACCTCAGACTTGCTACTTCTCACACCCTTCGCCCCAGATTTGAATTTTTTATATTCATTTTGCACCAATATTCTCACCTTCATAGTTGGATCATCTATATCCATCTCACTGCTTTGTTCAACTGTACCAACTTCCCCACTTTGATTGTCTGGCATTATTTCCTTTTTATACTCCTCATACAAAGAAAACAATAGGGCTTTCACTTCACTTCCCATTGACAAACCCAAATCACCCTCGTACATATTTGAAAGTGCAAATTGTACCCAATCAAACTTATAACGAGGATCAAGAATCACAGCAACAAATATAACTTTATTCATTTTTTTTGGATCTCCCCAATACTTATCATACTTCACCTTCATTCTTTGTGCCATAGTACGTAGATTTATATCATCACCACTAGTCCACTCTATCAACAAACAATGAACCATATAGATTTCATGAAAAAACAAGTTGGATGTGGCATATTTAGAACCTGATATCCTAACAGTAAGATCATAGAACACTTGCAAGAAAGTCAACATCCTTCTAGCATTTTGCCAGTCATCCTTAGTGGGCACACCAACATCAGTGTCAAGCTCAATTTTAAAGTTTAAATCTTGCAAATCATATCTACTAAATGCCTTTTCAAATTTTTGAGCCGACTCCAACATCAAATAAGTTGAGTTCCACCTAGTAGGAACATCTAGACACAACAAGCTCTTGCTTTTGATTTTTTCATGTTCAACACATTCTTTAAATATTCTCAAACGAGCAGGAGACTGCCTTATATAACGCACAACATTTCTAACTTTTTTAATAGAAGTTCCAATTTCTTTCAACCCATCAACAACCACCAAATTGATTATATGAGCTATGCATCTCATATGAATGTACTGACATTTAAGAATGCTACTCTTCCAATCACTCATTTGCTCTTTCAAGTAATCCATTGCAGCATCATTGGAAGAGGCATTATCAACAGTAATCGTAAAAACTCTATCAATCTCCCATTCATTTAAGCACTTTTCAATTTCCCAACCAATATCTTTACCTTTGTGACTAGTAATCGTGCAAAAATTTAAAATCTTTTTATGAAACTTCCAATCACTATCAATAAAGTGGGCTGTCAAACACATATAGTTAATTCTTTGCATAGATGACCATGTGTCTGTGGTAAGACAAACCCTTTGGTTAGAAGATTTCAGTAATGCTTTCAATAAGTTCTTTTCATCCACATAAAATTGAAAGCAATCACGTGACACAGTCCATCTAGAAGGCAACTGAAAGTTAGGTCCACAAGTCACTGCATTGTAATTTCTAAACCCCTCATTTTCAACAAATTTGAAAGGCAACTCATCAACAATTATCATAAGAGCTAAAGCTTTCCTAGCTTCATTTTTGTCAAATTTCCAAGTACTCAAAGTGCTTCCCTCCCCCGAGTTTGGTTGCAAATTTAACAATAATTGTCCCGTTCCTACACTACCAGGAATATTTGGGCATACAGTCATATGAGAGAGAAGAGATGTGGTACCATTTCTTCTAGAATTGCTATGGAACTCCCTCTTACAATGGAGGCATCGAGCCTTCATCTCATTTTCTTCACTTACGAACTCCTCGAAATGATCCCAAGCAGGTGATCTTTTTACCATTGGTTTTCTTTTCTTTGCCTTAGGTTTATTTGAACTTGAAGAAGGAACTGATTGAGTGTTACCTCCATGTGTGTTTCCTTGATTAGACATCTCTGTTTTAAAAAAATTATAGTCAGAAAATGCAAATAAAATTCCTTACAGTATATACAAATTTTCAGATATGAACATTCCATACTAGCAAGGGACAGGCGGCACTCCGGTGGCAGTCAAACTGAAGAACAGCAGCCGGGAAACTGAAGAACGGCAGCTTGGCAGATTCCTGTACAAGTTGAAAAATGCGCAAGCAGCTCCAACAAGGGGAAGATTCCCAAACTGAAAGAGACTGAACGCCCAAGAAAGAGAAAGGGTTGCGTCAAAGCACAGTGACCGCTGGAGAACCCAAAGAATGGGTGATAGAGAAGTACCCGTTTAGAAGAGCTGCGTCAAAGGACAGCGCCAGAGAGAAGATGGGGAGCAAGATTTGGACCAGGAGCGAAGCGTCGGAGCCTAGAGAGATCCAATCGAATGGAAAATCGCCATGGACCGTCGATAGTGGAGGAGTCGGTTCTGTTTGGAACGCTGTACGTGTAGTTTACACGATTTGATCTCAGTATGCACTTCTAAGAATCGAATAACAAGCAACAACCGACTCGAGCATTTGAAGGCTGATGAAGAATGGAGGCGCTGCTTCTAGGGTTCCCAAATGAAAATGAAGGAGGGTTAGTCTTTTATATTAAAATATATAATATTTATTTATTCTTAATAAAAATATCGGTTATTTTGGTTTACTCGATTTTTTATCCCTAAAACCGAACCGAAACCGAATACCGATTTTCCTATATTTTCATAACCGAAATCGAAATTTAATGAAGAAAACCGAACCAAATTAACCGAAATTCTTCGGTTCGGTTCGGAAAATCGGTTTTATCGGATTTCTGCTCACCCCTAGATTTAACCACCTTTTTATTTTCATCACTACACAAACTTTCCTTCCCTTTTCTTCTTCATATACGAGCTAGCAATTTATTCACCTTAACTCTCCACTATTAAATTGGGTATTTCAAAGTTTAAGTATAGGTAAATAAAGGCTTTTTATCATAGACTTTCCAAAGAAAAAGCTTTAAATGCTCAACGGGACTTTCAATGATATAAACTATAAGGTAGGATAAAATTTGGCTAAGTGGCTAAATTTACCAATAACGGCCTAAGATCATGTCCTAGTATCTATCAATCTTAAACTTTAAACAAGACTCCAAGCCAAGTTCTAAAATACGAACATATGAACGATACTCACAAGAATAAACTATCATGCATTGATATAACATGATTAAAAGGCTCAAATTCTCACATGGGTAATAGATTCCTAATCACTCTTCAAAGCATGCAATCAACATCAACCTCTACATAAACTACAAGTAATAACGGTACATGCCTATCATCAATAAAATCAACATGCATAAAAAATAAGTGCACATGCATAATCAAGATGCATCATCATACTATCCAAATCAATCCGATCAATCATCCAAATCAAACATATCCAATGTATCCATCATCCATCAATATCAAGTACAAACCACTCACACAAGAATCTCACACAAATACTCAACCACCCACAACATACTCAACCTGTAAAGTGAAAAAGAGAATGGAGATGAGAAAAATTGGACAAAGATAAAACCTGGCGCCACAACTCCTCCGGAGCATCATCATCGCTTGCTTCATTGCGCCAATCATTAAAATCCCTTTGCAAGGTATCGCTCTTCCAGTCCAACGCTTCATAATTCTCATTCAAATCTCCCAATCTCCTATCCATATCATCATATCGGGGGTTGAGCGTTGAGTAATTAGTGTTCGCCAGTGCCATCTGTTGATTCGTCTCTTGCTGGTTCACATTCAGAGTGGCGAAATGCTCGT
Source organism: Pogostemon cablin (assembly GCA_023678885.1). NCBI lineage: Eukaryota > Viridiplantae > Streptophyta > Magnoliopsida > Lamiales > Lamiaceae > Pogostemon > Pogostemon cablin. The sequence goes on along the minus strand of CM042975.1, from coordinate 18,104,835 downwards.
TCATCAATCTGAACAGCTCTCTATAAAAGTGATCCTGGGACTGCCAGAAATCCTGCTGCTGCTGTGGCGGCGGCTCATAGTACTAGTACTGTTGTGGCTGTGACTGCTGTGGTGGCTCCATCGGAGGAAAATCCATCTCCGACTGCTCATTAGCTGGCTGCTGCTCCTCACCTCGTCTACAAAGTCTGCTGGATCTCCCACTAAGATCATATCCGCATCAATGTAAATACCCTGGATATGCATCTCAGCTAAAAGCCTCCAGTTTCCTTCTCCAATGCAAGTGTCGGATATCGCCTTGTGCTCCGGAGTATTCATCAAAAGATTATTGTTGATCTGAACAGTAGTAAGATCAACAAGTGACAATGGGAACTTGAAATAAATCAAATTCTTACCACGGATGAATATGAACATCCACATATCATCACTCTTCTGAATCAAGTCCATCTTCACACAAGTCGATAAAATCAAATCAGGATCTCGTCGGATCGGCTGATGCGTAGTCAAATCAACTCGATAATACTCTGCTATCGGAGTAATCAATCCACCAATGTTGACCCTCTGGAAAGAGTGAGTAGAGAACTTATACAGCTGCTAGAAAAAATAAGAAGCCACATTGAAGTGAACTCCATTCATCATGCACCATAGCACGTATAGCTCTCCTCTCGGTATACAGCTCCCTTCAGATCGAGCAAACAACGTGTTGCTTAGGATCCGATCCATGTATGCTATCACGGGATTGCGAATAAATGCAACCTTAGCAATATTGGTATTGTAATCACCTTGCCTCTCCGAAATAGATCTCCAAAACTCATCAGCATTGAAACCTTCATTCTCCGCTGTAGAAATTCCTGTCGGACATCCAACCATCTCATTAAACTCATTCGTATACATCAGCTGCAGCTGGCCACCAATCTGCACCCACAAGCCATAGGGAAGATAATGATCTCCACGATCAACTCTCATCATGCACAACACCTCGGCTGTGATGTGGAAATAAGTCTCCCTCTTCAGCTCCATAAATCTAGTAATCCCTACTCGATTGAACATCCAAACGAATATCGTTGATGATGTTCATCTCAACCATCGCTTGATCATCCTGATAACTAGTCCTCGTTATTTATCCAAAATAGCTCCCCACAATTCTTCATTCTCCTCCCAAACATCAATCTTTATGCCATAATCTGAAGGCCTCCTCTTATCCCTCTTTAATTTCTTTGTAATTTCACCCTTCTTATGAGGATTATTCTCCTTTCTTTTAGAAGGTGTAGCAATTAGAGATGGCAATGGGCCGGGTCAGGGCGGGTACCTGACCGCCCCGCCCTGCCCCGCGCCATTACTTTGATGCCCCGTCCCGCCCCGTGCCCCGGCACGGGTCATACATTTAATACCCAGACCCGTCCTGGTACGGGGTGGGTCTGCCCCGCCCCGCCCCGTTTATTTCCCTGTATATATAAAAAAACCTGTATTCCAAGTTTTGTTCACATCCGATATCCACCCTAAAAAAAACATGTCATTCAAAATACCACAACATCAAAACCAACAGCATTTTCATTACAAACCACAATAATAAGTTCATTAAAAACCATGAAATACAAACAAAAGTTCAGTCCTGCAATTATATAAATAAGTAACATTCTCCTAAATTCATTACAAACCATTAGCTCTCCCATGTTCTCACTCAAGAAGCCACTAAACCATTGATTGATATCCTTCGTTCCATACTAATCCTCCAACAATAATAAAAAAGAATTTTAAATAAAACATTGAGAGATTTAAAGTAATGTATTAATATCAAGACTTTTAATTAATATATAACATAAATTTTATATTAACATACCACTTGTTCGCCTTCAACATCTGAGTCATATAATACACTTGCATGTGCATTTTCACTGGATGTGCCATCTATATAGTAATGAGTATAAATATGAATAATTATACAAAATCACAATGTAGCAAGTAAATATGTAGAATACAATAATTGAAGTAAATTACCTTTCATCTGAATTGATAACCAATTTTGTGCACACATTAAAGCTTCTATGGTTTTCGGGTGAAGTCTACTACGATGAGGGCCAATTAATCTTCCACTTGTGCTAAAAGCAGACTCAGAAGCTACCGTAGAGACGGGAATAGCTAAAATATCTTTTGCCATTTGGCTCAAGATTGGATATTTACCCTTATTTAATTTCCACCAGGATAAGACATCAAAATCTTTCACATCGGGTAAAGATTCTTCTTCTAAGTAGTGATCCAACTCTGACCTCATTGGTTTTCTTTTCCTTTGAGATCTAAACAAGTTATATTCAGAAAGAGACGATGAATTGGTAGTTTGACTGCCCTCCAATGATCCACAAACCTCACTAGCTTCTTTTGAAAAATCTCTCTCATATTGATCATGTAACTCACGACATAACATAAGAATATTCTGTACCTCATTTTCACCTCCTAAACCATAAATCTTTCCAAAACAATACTTAGTAATAAAAAATATCTTGTTTGTTCAACTGATAAAAAATATAAAATAAATTTGTGTGATAGATGTCATTTTTTTCCACATAATTAAAGAAAAGCAATTTACCCCATAATTATCGTAGTAGTAATAAAAAAACGAAACGATGCACACATACTTAGTAAATTGACTTGCTCATAAAATAAGTGGAAATATACCTAGTTGGGCGAGACGACGGAGAGCGACGCAACGGAAGAGATACGTCAAAGTGGTGGATTGAGTGTAATGGGTGAGCTAATTATACAACGTGAGGAAGACAAGATTTAGAAATCTAGCGGTCAAGCATTTGATAAAGGGAAAAAATAAAACAAGTATCAATGTATCATACCTTTGCTGTCGGCCGCAGAAATTGAGGTGATTGGAAGCGGGCAACGAACTTTGAAAACTCAGATAAGAACTAAAGAAATGAGAATGAGATTTGAACCTTGGGGTTGGAACTGGAAGTATTGCGTGAGAAGTGAGAACGTAGAGAGAGGAACGAGAACGACAGACATTGTTGAGAGTGAGAAGAGAACGGCGCTTAATGCTAGGGCAACATTTGGGAAAATAATTTAACCCCAAATTATAAATATATGGTATTTATAATATATAAATAATTAATTTAGTTCTATATATTAAATTAATACGGGGCGGGGCGACCTTAGTACCCGGACCCGACCTGACCCGTGACCGGGGCGGGGCGGATCCGCCCCATCTTCTCTGTGGGGCGGGCTTGATCTGGCCCAAACGGGGCGGGTCGGGCCGGGGCAAGCGCGGGTCGGGCTAAATTGCCATCCCTACTAGCAATTCCTTTACCTACAAAGATTATACTTCAATACATAATAGAGGAAATAAAGCAATTAAACCCAGCTTTAGGACTAATTAAAGTATGAATTCTACTCAAGACTTCAAATTCATATGCCCTAATCCATGAATCAATTTCCAAGATTTCAAGTGGATACTTCAAACATGTAACACATGTATACTCAACACTTTCAATCAAGAGGGAAAAAGTCCTAAGTTTCAAATTCCACGTTCAACATGCTTCTCATATTCCATAATCAACAAAAATTCTAGAATGAGCCCATACATGTATTTCGAAATTAAACTCAAGCACATAAGATTAGAATCATCAATTTCACTAAACTCCATCAATCCAACGTAAATTAAACTCATGCAAACTAATGTAAAATTTCAACAAGAACGCCAAGATTCAAACTTCAATTCCAACTAAAAACATGTTTAATCAACTTACACAATCTTCACAAACTAATGTAATAATGATTTTTTTATAAGTCATGCGTGAGACCGTCTCACGTGAGACTGTTTTACACCTTTTAAATTAAATTTACACATTTTAAATTAGTTATTACTTTCGCTATAAAATATTATCACTTTTCATTTATACTATAATAAATTATTCATGAAATAACATTAACACTTTTTATTAATTGAGTATCACTTTTCATTACAGAAGTTATCACTTTTTATCCGTCTCATGTAAATCCTTACATGACACAATTTTACATAAGTTATTTTTTTAAAAAAAATTATTTAATTATTTTTTAATCATTTGATAGTTTCGTACAAACTAAAAAAGATACAGCGTCATCAACAATGTTCAATGGTTGGAGATTATTAAAACGAAATGAAAAAAAAGCAAAGGAAAAGAGAAGAAGAAACTAATGGTGACCGGAGAAGCAGGTAATCAATACTCCCAAATTAAAAATCATTTTGATGATCTGACCGCTGAAAATTATACAGACTGATCCAATGGCAAATAGTTTGCCTGGGTCATAAATGACTTGGTTCATGTAAGAATCTCCCAAAAATGGGTGGACGCCTGGACGAAAGGTGTTTCTGTGGGGCTTTGGACAATTCACCTTTTATTTTATTTCTTTTACATTTATTCTTATACTCTAAAAGTAATGAGCCTAAATTTTTATAAACAAAATTGTTACTGCAATTCATTTTTAAATAATATTACGTGTAAAATTAATGTTCAAACGATTCAAATTTATATTCAACATATATCATGCAATAATTTATTTATTTTTATATATTTAATTTTATATTAAATAAGCAATAATATTGAACCAATAAAAAAGTTACAGGACAAAAAAGACGAAAAAAAGGCAGTCGAGTGTAATGGATAGCTGCGACTCATGTGCTACAGAAGGCTACCAAGCCAAAATACAAGGCTGGAAACGAAATCTAGAAAAAAGCCGACTGACTAAGGAGCCGAAGAAACCCCCGAAAGGCCTCATTAAAAATCTCTATATGGAAAATATATTTAATTTTATATTAGAAGTATGTAATTAATATATTTGATTTTATATTAAAAGTATGTAATTAATATATTAAAATAATTCTTTTAATATAAATTCAGTTAAAATAATAAATATAAATTACATAAATAAGCTATAGACGTGTCTTATTAAAATAAACTCGAAATATTGGTGCACCAGTAAAATACACTATTAAAGGTAATATATTATTTTAATTTTAATTTGACATCGAGATAGTAATTACATTAGTTCAATTAAAATATAGCAAAGATTTGTGTGACACATCTCACGTAATCTTATTTATGAGACGGATAAAATGTGATAATATCATTAAAACTTTTGCTGTAAAACACCAAGTTCATGAAATAGTTTACTGCACTATTATTACTTTTTATCAATAGTGTATCACTTTTAATTAATAATGTTATCACTATTTATTGGTTTTGCGTAAGTCCTTACGTGAGACAATCTTACACAAAACTTGACTTTTAAAAAGTTTTTCAAATTTTATAATTTAGCTTACCTCAAGTAATTATTTTTATTATAATTAAAAAAAATTCTAATTTTTTAGTTTGATTACTCTACCTGCATTGGTGCTCCAAGTACACTGCATTTAAACTTTAAAATTAATAGAATATTTTATAGTCTAATTACGGTGCATTGAATGATCTCAAATATTAGATAAAGTTCTAAATTAATCATCACTATTAAATTAAAATAAATTATTAAAAATAAAATAAAATAACTACCCATCATTGTTAGATTTAAACCTATGAACCCTAAGGTCCATTATATACATCCTAACATCCACTGCCAATTTTATTAGCAGAACTTACTTTAATAATTTCTTAACGAGAACATCAAGAAGCAGAAATCGGGAGATGCAATTCGTTTTCACCATTTTTATATCTCAAATTTAGTTTATCCATGGACCAAAATTCCCACTCCCATATTTCCACACTACCCTCCGCGACAGTCCATCAGTTACTCCGCCGCCTCCCACCTAAGAAACTCCATTTCCGATGATGACATCCTAACCCCGAAAGACTACACCGATGTTTTTGGAGGCCCCCTCGCACGGTCCTTTCCCACCACTTCTCATCCTAGGGTTTCTTCTATGAGAAAATTTTCCGGCAGCTGGATATGGCGGCGCAGCTGGCGATGAGTAGAGGTCGGAACTTGCTGCAAATCATGATTACATCAGTGAAGCAGAGTGGCGGCGGTCGGTAATGGCTAATCCTCTGCCATGGTGATGTGTTTGGGTGTGCAAGGGAGCTGATCAGATGAAGGTTATGATGTCGAGATCGAGATTGAATGCGAGTTCGTCATCGGCGCTGAGCTCGGAGGAGCCCTCTATGCCCTGCGATCTACGACAACGAATACGACGATATTTCGGTGTTCGCCTTCAAAGCTAAGGTGTGTTTGGCTGTACATTTTAAGAATACTTTATATGATTCATTTGATACTGAAATGTGGATCCATTTTCAAGACAATCAGAGTCGATCTGATTGTTCAAATGAGAACCCAAGTCCTGCCAGACTGCCGTGCACTAGAAGATAGAGTCAAGCGGGAGTTATCGCTGGCCACACGACGCCGCCTCTTATGCTGATACGAATATGTATTGATGGCAACTTCCATGTAACTCGATGTTCTTGAAAGAAAAGCCTTTCATTTGTATTTCGTGTCCTCCTCTAAAGATGGATGCATTAAAATTCTTCCTGCGGATGAAGTTTAATTTGGAGAAACATGTATTAATGCATAATTAGATCTCAAATTTAAATTTTCGTTATCATTCATTGTTAATATAAGTTAAATAAAAAAAACACAGACGCAATTGTTGGTTCGTATTGAAGCACCAACTGATTTTCCATTCTCCTAACACATATGTCTATCCATGACGTTGTTTATTCTCTATGCCAATCAACCCAGAAAATCAAGAACAGTGGATGTTATTCAAATATTGGTTGGATGTCGACTCTATGGGAATCAGATCGATTGAATTTTTCAAATCATCTATAGGTATTGATCCGAGTTTGAAGCTTTTGTGTGCTATTGTTGGGTACTGATTTTCACTATTGACATTTTAGTTTGAACACTGTATATTTTTTTATTTATGGCGATTAATTGGAGGCTAATTTTAGTCATTATAAGTTGTTAATTTGGTTTTGTGGTTGGTGCCACATTGGTTTAGATGCTGATCTAGAAAGATTATTAGAAGAAAAAAAAGAAATTTTCTTAATATTAGGGGTTTCCTGGCTACTATTTTGGGGTATGAAAAAATCAATGGTGTTGTTAGCGTTTGATAACTCTCCTTTTTCTCTAATTAATGTAACTCTTGATTATATTTTCACCATTGTTTATGGCGAATGGAGAAGGTGGATAAAGGACTAAAGATGGCTGATGTTGAAGGTAAACCGTGGATGCCAGTGGACGGCAGGCTGCATGAATGGTGGTGAGAAGAGAGGCAACACGAAAAAAGAGAAGCGGATAACCGAAAGAGAGAAATTACTGTGTCTTCTATTCACTGAATAATCAGTCAAGAGTTTCATTATGAGCTACTACGAGAGAGATTTGCTTCGTCGGAAAAGTGCTCACTCGGAATTGGGTATTTGATTGTGTTCTTATCTTTTTTTTTTTTTTTTTATTATTATAACTTTTTTAGTTAGGAGGAGTTTGTGAAACATAAATGTGGTACATTACTTATGGTTTAGTTGTTAGAAGGGGCATTATCGGTTAGAACCATATGTAATATTTTAGTGTTTAATTTTTTGTCCCAAACTAAAGTATTGGAGTGAGATAGAATCTATTGAGAATTTTAAACCCCCCAAATATTTTCCGAGATAGTCACAAAAGGGGGTTATAAAGAGGCTTCAACCAACATTTATCATAAAAAAAATGTTGATAGTTTTTTTTTTTGGGCATAACACTTAAATGTAAAATTGTTGAATTTGACCAAATATAGAGGGTACAACTCATCTTAATTTGTTGACTGATTGTAAGTACTTTAATATTGTAGATTGATTCAATTATTTATAAGTGTCCAATTTGAAATAGATAAAAAATGAAAGTGTGCAGGTAGAATGAGAATGGAAAGAGTACAATTCCAACTCAATGTTTTTATTATCAAACTAATTTAGAGTTGATGCAATTATTATTATTTAACAATTGAGGGGCGTAGTGTAATATTTTAGTGTTTAGTTTTCAATAATTGAGAGGCGTAATGTTTAATTTTCTATTCCAAAAAATTTCCAATTTTACATTCTTCTTTCAAAATGGTTAGTGATGAATTTTCAATAGTGAGCATTACGTAATAAGATTGCATTTTATTTCAGGTCATGAATATTATCTTTAGTCATGTGTAGAGCTGTGAGGATGGGATGATGGGGCGGTTTAGCCCACAACCCACCTTATGATGAGTCTAAGTGGAACGGACCATTTGTGGGGCAGGCTACCGGTGGAACGGGCCACTGGTGGGGTGGGCTATGGTGGGACGGGCCGCAGGTTACCCACACACTCTACCCCCTATCCACCTATGACCTACCCACCCCTCACCCACCTATCCACTCACCCCCCAATTTTTTATAAAAAATATTTTAGATTTTAATATTTAAATAATAAAAATATTATCACTCAATCCTACCCCCTACAAACACTATGACAGAAACCTATCTAGGATCTTTTACACTGTATAGTGGGATTTTCTTTTTAATCACTTGGCTTAGCAACTAGCAGCTTCTATTTATAGATGGCTGGAGGCTCCAAATTAATGAGTGGTCCATGTAGGAGATGTAAATACCACCTATGCAGGCTCAAATAACTGCCCACTAAGAGAGGTAATTATTTTCGGCTTCTAGATCCTTCTAGAACTTCTGGATCTTTCTAGTTTGCTCCAGGGTCTTCAAGATATGCGTTTGACTTGGTCTTTGCATCCAACACGTTCAGCACTTCAACCGCAACAAGCCCACCCTGAAAGCAACATTAAGCATAACACAAGTCGAAACAACAAAATAACATTAGTGGTTAATAAAACAAATGGTGGAGGACATGTGTGATTCCAGATGTGATGACACTAGTCTCAATACTTCACATCAATAATCTCTCCCAATCACGTCTATCCGCAACCACATAATTTGATGCAAGAAAATAATGCAGTACAAAATATCCAAAGTAATACATCAGATGTCAGTTCGACTGTTGTGCAAAAAATAACTAAGCATTCTAAAGCATAATTATCAAAAAGTGATTAAAGATAACCACTTAAGTAACATATAAGTCCAGAGCTTAGATCAAAGTTTAAACAGAAAAAAATAAAGTATCCAATCACCATCAGAAAATAAATATCAGTTTAACATCCCATCATCAAATAGTTAGAAAAGTTAGTGAGGCACCAGCAGCTTTCAGTCATCATTAGCAACAAGCATGAACACTTTGATCTCTTTGCTGATCTCCCCCTTACCATGTGAACTCCCCCTTAGTTGCAGCATTACCAGCAACATCACCAGCAGCATCACCTGCATCAGGAACATTTCCAGCAATATTTTCTTCTTCAAGTTAATCAGTGATATCCTCAATCACAATTCCTCCAGAGCCAGAGCTTTCAACTGCAGTAGGTTGAGCAGCAGTAGGTGTATCTTCCCCTGTGGGTGTGGATAGCAGCTTACCCCAGAACTGAGCTCTTTGTTCTAGAATGTCTGTTTGTCTGTTCAGTGCATTAGCTTGGAGTCTGAGGTTCGAGACATGACAGGCCAGGGCAAAAGCTTGTTGCTCAATATACTTGCGGTTCAGAGTAACAGAGATAACTTCTCCGGCTTGTGCAGAAGTATCAGTGCGAACCAAAGTGTTGGCAGTATCAGGAGCAACATTTTGAGTATCAGCAAGAGCAGAGGCAGGAGCAGGGTTCACATATGGTAGATCAACTACACGGTTACCTTCAAGCAGTGGTTTAGCAATACCAAGAAATAGACCATTTGAGGAAAGAAAATCAGCTTTACCTTTCCTAGCACCTTGACTACTTAACAGACAGTGAATCAAAGCAGGATAAGGTGACTTACCAACCTTGGAGATATTTCCACCATAACTAATCAGATTCTTGTAAATCACTCTAACAAGGTTAAAAGGCAGGTTTTTTCCTATCTTATAGATCAACATAGCATGCTCAATGGTAAATCTAGTGGTATTGGAGGAAGACAGCCAATTGTAAACACATAGCTTGTGTAAGATTGCATGTAAACTAGTCAGACTTGGACTGAACAACTTCTTAGGCCAACTAACAATTAAACCTCCAGTAATCACAGACACAATCTCATCCATATCATCAATTTCATCATCACTATCAGCATTCACAGTCCTTAAACACTCATTAATCTTTGTAGGAGAAAAATTATAAATCTCACCCCTAAAGAAAATTATTCCAAATTTGGGACTTGTACTCTTAATCATACTGGCACATATGAGGGCATAAAACTCACATACCCAATTCATGTAGAATGAGGTAGAGTATCTGAGTGATTTCAACAAGCTTCCCTCTCTGAAGAAGTTGATTAGGTTGTGTGGAGTAAGGTCTGTATCCTTCATCTTTCTTTCATGAGTTATATGTTGGGCAATTGGATCGTGTGGTCCAAACGTGATCGTTAGGATTTCAGATAAACGGAACCAGCGGAAGCAATTAAATCGTTTACCGTACTTCTGGGTCGATGTAGAGGATGAACAGCAGTGAAGAACACCTCTGATCTTCTACCGTATGTCCCAAAGTCAACTCTGGTGTTGGGTGGTCAACAATCCCCAGAGTTCTCTCAATCTGCTCTCTGTTCTCTCCCGTATGTCAAAATGAGGCACTGACTTAGGTTTAACAGGAACTGAGATGACTTATATACTTGGGCTACAGCAGGGACCAGGAGGAGAAATTGGGCTGGGCCTCAATTGAATTTAATTAACCAAGCTTAGCCCAAAGCTTTTAATTAAATCCAATAATAATAATATAGTCCACTAAAATATTATTACTGCACTACCCGTCCAATCCCAAAATTATGTTCTGGGCTCCTTCTTAATATAAGCCCGATAGTCTCCCCATGTTTAAGATATACAATGTCCATTAATTAATTAAGTTACTGACAACTCAAATTAATTAATATCTCGTCCGAGAGTAGTACCACTCAACCTTTTTATCATGCCGGAAATTAATCCACTTGCAAGATTTACATGATAAACCTTATGAGCTCCTCAAGGGGACATCATCAACCTATGACGGACATGGATTCCTTCTACAATCAACAACACACCATAGATACAGCACTACTTCCCAACTCACCGAGTTTGTTGATTTAATACATATAAATCTCACCCATTGATGAATCAAAGAAATACATACTGCCCTACGTGTCGAGGTTATTGTATAGAGATTAAGAGCACGAACTTCCATAATAACAGAGATCAAGTTCTTCTATAAGTCAGTATAAGTCGAACGATCTCAGGCGGTCCTGCTCAATACACACAAGTGCACTAATGTGATTCTATAGCCAAGACAAGCTAATACCAAACCACACTACAACCATACCGATAGAGAGTCCCCGTCTATCTCAGTTGTGAGCATCTGTTTATACTTTATAAGGAAACCGATAATATGATCTTCTGCGTGTTGTCGCACAACATATTATCTACAGTATAAAGTAAATGGACTATTGCATCATGCATATAAAATAAATTATAAGATGCAATCATTTGATCAATGATTCTCATTTCAAATATTGTTATAACATTGTCCATACTAAAGCTAGACTTTTAGTATACAATCCAACAATCTCCCACTTATACTAAAAGACTATGCTGTCATGCCTTCTGCCATACATCTGATTCCTACTCCCACTACACGACCATTAAAAGCTCTCGCCTTAAGGTCCTTGTAAATGGTTTACTAGGTCATCATCCGATGCAATCTAGGCGACAACAACCTTCCCCTCATCATACGATTTCTCGTAACAGGTGGTACTCGCGCTCCATGTGTTTAATTGCCTTATGGACTCGTGATTCCTTCAAGTTTGCAACTGCACCAATATCATCAATATAAATTGTGGTATCCTTGGGCAAACTTAGAAACACTTCAAAGTCCATCTTGAAGTTTCTAGAGTCATATAGATACTTTGGCTGCCTCATAGGCTCCAATTCATCATCTTTCCATGATGGAGTCCGGAGTCTGAAATATATTTCTATATAACACTCCTCCACATTATGACTCTACTTCCTAAGATTAAACACATAACCTTTCAGGAGAATTTACTGCCGTCCAATCTGACTAAAAATCCGAATCTACGTAATCCACAAGAAGCAGTGAATCTGTCCAGTAAGTGTATATATGATAACCAGTCCTTCTCAGGCACTTCATATATATCTTACCATAGTTCATCATTCTTGTTCCGGGTTACGTTGATACCCACTGTTCATGCATTCAGCAAAACAAATATCCAATCTCGTTCATAGCATTCTTTAGATTAAGCTTCCTTATTTGCCGAAGCATAAGGAACCGCTTTCATCTCCTTTATCTTCATTTATGTCTCAAGACACATCCAATAAGATAAATTCACATGCTAAACGAGTATGGATTGTATCATTTATGAAACTTGAGATAAGCATAACATCCTTTCATATGATCCGTATTACCGTGATCAAAAGGATATATTTTACTTTTCTTAAGTCCTTCATATCTACCGCTTTAATAACCGTACCCATACGCCCGATAATACTCTTTCATTGTCTCCAATGAGCAAGATACTATCTACATATAGTCCAAGAAATACCACCACGTTTCCGTCACTCTTTACAATACACAAGACTCATCCGCTCATTGATTTAAATCCATGCCACTGGATTATCTAATCAAAACAGATGCTTCACAATCTTAAAGCTTGCTTTAGTCCATCGCTGGACACTTTTAAGCTTACTATCAAAATGCTATTAGTACTTTGCAATGAATTACTCTGGTTGCTTCACATAGATGTTTTCCTCAAGACTTCCAATCAGAAAATCTGTCTTGACATCTATTTGCTGTCCCTCATAATTTAATATGAGCAGCAATAAATAAAAGAATCCGGATCAATTTAAGCATAGCTACCAGCGAATATGTTCCCTCATAATCGAACCATTTCTTTCTGAGTACATCTTTTCGCAACAAGCTTTGCTTCCAAGATTTTCACCTTTCCGTATGATCCTCTTTTATTTCCTATGATCACTTGCAATGGTTTTTACACCATTTAGTGGTCATACAAGTTCCCAGACTTAATATAGAATCCGTAGATTCTATTTCAACGTTCAATGCAACTTACTAAGATTCCGCATTTTCATCTTGTAGTGCTATGTCGTATCCGTGGGATAATACCATGTTCACTAGGGATCAAGTCTCACGACTCTCCCAAACATATATTTATGAGTTGTCACACAACCCTCCCACTACGACAAGGCACTACATGTAATTGTGTATCAGACGTGACACGCGATGCAGTTTACCTTGTGGTATATCCTCTTGTACACTTGGTACTTATACTTAGTGTTTTCCTCTCACTTCCTTTAGAACAACTTATACATGGGCTTGTGATTTATTACATAGTCCTTTTCCAAAAATCTGGTTATTGTGTTAACAATTACCCTTCGATCTTTTTGGACTAAATAAATCACTATCCATTTTTCTAGAATATCCCATATACAGACAAACGTTTCACGAATTACTGTATCTAGGGCATATCCATAAAATGAATTTAATTATTCTAAATAATTCATCATCTATCTAATCATAATCATAAGAGTTAATACCTTCTACCCACCACACCATTCAGCTGGGGAATACCCTGTGTAGTCAACTTGAGATTTAATCTCAACTTTTGATCAATAGCTCCTAACTATCCTAAGAGGTATTCACCATCACGATTAAATCGTAATGACTTAATATATTTTCCATGACGCTTCACTGCACCAGCCTTGCAATTCTTTAATTAAAGAACTTAGACATGCAGTGCATCATATAAATATGTTGGTATCCTGAATAATGTCCGAATATTCATAACCACCTCTCGCCTGGATAATATTAGGTTCGCTTGAATCAGAATGAACTAATTCCAACATATATATCTTTGGCTCTACACCCCACAGCCTTGAAAAGGCAGTTAATCATTTTTACTTTCAAGCAGGACTCGCAAGTTTGATAGTTTCCACTTCAGATAAACCTTAGGTCTATCGGCTATCAACTTTTGAATCCTACTCAAGTAAAATGAATTAGTCATAGACGCCAAATGTATGTTTAGTTCATCTCCGAAGGTTCCTTTCTCTTACTTATATTAGAAGATGCATTATTTAATTACTATTTATTGCATCTGTGGGATGTACATGATTCAAGAGTATACTTTTTATCCTCCAACATACTTTAACGGATTATAGCCTCATTCCTCATTACTATGACCATGTCATTTAAATGAAATGAAGTATCCATCCGTTAATGCATAGAAACTGAAATTAAATTCTTTCTATGAAACGTATGAAAAGATAATTTCTCATAATCAATCGTTTATTCTTATCATGAGATAAATAAACAACTCCCACTGCAATAGCCACTATCTTTGTAGTTTTACCCATGTTATTAACAATCTTATCCTTACTCAGTGATAAACATTTAGTGATTCCAGTATCTACATACTTCGTGTCAGTAGATGCCATCACTAATCATGTTTAAACCATTAGTAAATAAGGTATTAAACTTGTTCACATCATGATGAAAAATGGTTTTCTTTTGCCACATGTTTTGTTAGAAGTTTCCCACCATATACAATCTCTCGTATTTCAGGTAGAACTTGCTCAAAACATCCAGACAAATTGTGAAGAATAAATTGATCTAGGTTTCCCTTTCAATTTCTATTCCAAACTTTTCCAATTCATTCATCAAATTCTATCATGATCTTGCGCCTTTTAAATTACTCAAGTATCTGAAGAGTTACATGAGTTCATCATATTTCTATGATCCTCTCATCTCTTCACTAAAGACTTTAATAGGCATCATGAGCCGTCCTTTGAGAGAACACATGTATTTTCTTAAGCAGTAAATTTCAAAATTAAGATTCTTTTCTAATCAGTTAATTTGGACAAGTAAATATAATTTCTTTTAGTTAACAATTAGTGAGACTAAAACTATTCGAAATACAGAGAATCACGATTAAATTTACTGATCAAAACTTCGAATTTTATCCTTTTATATTGTTTCCCTCAAAACAATATAAAATAAAATTCACCGACATCTCAAGCACCGTGAGTCTGCAAGCCACGTTAGTGTGGACGTTTACAAACCCGAACATTTACAAGAGAAAGTTTTACCCATTAATTTCATTTGTCAACCTAACTTTATGACAAAATAATTAATAGTCGGTTACTCTTTAGCCATGCAAATAATAGCAGTGACTCCGTTGGGAAGGATACTAATTATTTACACCTAAGTGTACACCATTATTTGATCCCAAGTCCACTGCGCGAGCTTATGTGCCTTACAGTTGGAGAAGTACACACGCGCTCGGGTAGCTTCCTACAATCATCAATTATAAGTTTGTACCAGTGTACCGCACACAAACTCATCCGTTAGGGAGGAAGGCCTATGCCAACACGCAAGTTTATGTGCCACATTACAAACAATAATTATTTATGAAGTCTGTACCAGTGATCCGTGAATAAACTCATCCGTTAGGGAGGAAGGCCTATGCCAACACGCAAGTTTACTCACATCACTTACAAACCAATAATGGAGGCCGCGGGAATTTATTACCAATCCCCTCTCCCACTTAGTTATTTAACACCGAGGGTTTTTAACATGCATATAATATTCAGAAATAAAATATACAACTTAGACATGCTTCTATTAACAGCAATTTAAATAAATAAATCACATAGAACATGCCTTTCATATATAACAATTAATTGTCAAGTTAAAACAATTAAATCAGTTATATATCATTAATTAATCGCTTAAAATATTGGATCAATTAAATAGGCCCAGCTGACCCAAACTTTATTAGCATAAATGAGCAACCCATTAATAAAATAATTAAGCCCATTTACCCTGCCAATTTATTCATTAAGGTCTAGCCCAATATTTAACTCAGGCCCAACATAATACCCACAATTAATTAAAATAAATTAGTCCAACAGACCATTACCATTTAATTAAAATTGGGCCCAAAAGCTCAGTCCAAAACCATTTAATTAAAATGTAAGGCCCAGCTGCAGAGACAACCCATGAAGACAAGGCCCAAAACAACAAAAAAATATTTTTGGGCCCAACAGCTATCATCATCGCTGCCCTATAACCTGCCAGCCGCAACTCTCCTTCCTCGATGCCACGCCGCTGAAGCTTGCCGGCCGGAGCCCACCGCGCAGACCACCGGTGTCGCATCATCAGCGCACCCTCGGCGTACCAGCAGCGCGCGCAGGATCGGCCACCGACCGAGTGCTGCCACAGACCGAGATGTCAGCCCACCGACCGAGACGTCAGCCTACCGACAGCGTGATGTCACCGACCGCGTACTGCCACCGACGGCCCGCCACGACAACACCTCGCCGGAAACGACGCACAACAGACTCGCCTGAGTGCGCATCAGCCGCGCTCGTAACTGGTAACTCCAGACGACTACCCCGGAGAACTCGCTGGCCCGCGACAATGATTCAGCCACGCTCGCCAAGCCTCCATCCCGTCTCATCAAGAGATCGCAACGGATCCACCGAGAACCATTGAAGACTCTACTGGAGAGTCGCTTCCCACATCCGCCACCGCGCCGCCATAAGCAGTTGCAGAAACTAGGCGACGCATCGCCATCCGAACTGCACTGCCGAGGCCCGCCTTCATCAGTGTTGGTCCAGCGATCTACCCCGACAACGTCGCCCATGATGTCGCCGTCGATCAGCCAAGACTACCGCCAAACACCACAGCAGTGCAGACCGTCCCCGATCGCCCGTCACTCGGAAGTCGCTCGTGGCCTGGCCTGACCGCCGTACACCACGCCTCCAGTATCGTCGCGGACGCGCCGCCGGATCTGACTGGACTCGACCAAAGTCAGCGTGAACGCGCCGCCGTGACTGACTTGGTTCAGGCGCATCCGGATGTCCACCCAACGATGGTGTGTTTGTGTGATGTCATAAGAGTGAACAGTGTAATCAATTACCAACAAAAGTCAAAAGTGTATGTTTTCCAGTGTACGATTCACCAACAAACACCAATGAACACTATTACAGAACCCATGAGATTATTTACAGATTAATTAACATAATCACATAATCAAAATAATCAATAACATAACATGATTACTAATATGCGATTATTCCAGATTAAATCAATAATCATATAATCACAACCTACCTACGTCTCACATTTCACCACGAAACCAACGCTCTGATACCAATTGTTGGGCAATTGGATCGTGTGGTCCAAACGTGATCGTTAGGATTTCAGATAAACGGAACCAGCGGAAGCAATTAAATCGTTTACCGTACTTCTGGGTCGATGTAGAGGATGAACAGCAGTGAAGAACACCTCTGATCTTCTACCGTATGTCCCAAAGTCAACTCTGGTGTTGGGTGGTCAACAATCCCCAGAGTTCTCTCAATCTGCTCTCTGTTCTCTCCCGTATGTCAAAATGAGGCACTGACTTAGGTTTAACAGGAACTGAGATGACTTATATACTTGGGCTACAGCAGGGACCAGGAGGAGAAATTGGGCTGGGCCTCAATTGAATTTAATTAACCAAGCTTAGCCCAAAGCTTTTAATTAAATCCAATAATAATAATATAGTCCACTAAAATATTATTACTGCACTACCCGTCCAATCCCAAAATTATGTTCTGGGCTCCTTCTTAATATAAGCCCGATAGTCTCCCCATGTTTAAGATATACAATGTCCATTAATTAATTAAGTTACTGACAACTCAAATTAATTAATATCTCGTCCGAGAGTAGTACCACTCAACCTTTTTATCATGCCGGAAATTAATCCACTTGCAAGATTTACATGATAAACCTTATGAGCTCCTCAAGGGGACATCATCAACCTATGACGGACATGGATTCCTTCTACAATCAACAACACACCATAGATACAGCACTACTTCCCAACTCACCGAGTTTGTTGATTTAATACATATAAATCTCACCCATTGATGAATCAAAGAAATACATACTGCCCTACGTGTCGAGGTTATTGTATAGAGATTAAGAGCACGAACTTCCATAATAACAGAGATCAAGTTCTTCTATAAGTCAGTATAAGTCGAACGATCTCAGGCGGTCCTGCTCAATACACACAAGTGCACTAATGTGATTCTATAGCCAAGACAAGCTAATACCAAACCACACTACAACCATACCGATAGAGAGTCCCCGTCTATCTCAGTTGTGAGCATCTGTTTATACTTTATAAGGAAACCGATAATATGATCTTCTGCGTGTTGTCGCACAACATATTATCTACAGTATAAAGTAAATGGACTATTGCATCATGCATATAAAATAAATTATAAGATGCAATCATTTGATCAATGATTCTCATTTCAAATATTGTTATAACATTGTCCATACTAAAGCTAGACTTTTAGTATACAATCCAACATTATGTCCTTCTTGGAAAACTTTTTGTATTTGACTTTGCCATCAGTGAATTAGAAGTTCCCAACTCCAAAGTTTTCAACATTATAGTCAGAGTCATCAGATACATCATCATTAGGGGACTCATCATCAACATCATCTTTGGCTTCATCTTCACCATTAGAACTCTCAACATTTTGAACATCAGCATTCTTGTCAGGTTCATCAGATTTTGCACCATCTTCAGCGCCCTCAGGTGCATCCTCTTCATCATCAGAAGATGAAGATGAATCATGGTCAGGATCAGAGGGTTCTGCATCGGCAACAATAGGTATTGGCACTGAGGCGACAACATTTGTGGCAATATCATCAATCAACTAGTTCAGATTAGCATTTTCCTCATCAGATCATCTGGTGTTGCCTCAGGAGCGGTAACATGAGACACAACTTTCTTTCCTCTCCGTCTCTTCTTCAAAGCTTTACAAAGATCAGCTATAGTAGGATTCTCACATGTAGCATCTACATCCATAGGAGTAGCTTCATCAGAATCAGAGATAGAGATAGTGGACTTCCCTTTTTCAGAGGTGGTTACATCCTGTGTAGTGTCTTTCTTGCGGAGTCTGACTGGCCAACGCTGTAGAGGCGCTTTACGCTTTGAAGCAGATTGTTTAGCAACCTTTGATCTAATTGGAACCGGTGGTGATGACGAGGGAGAAGACACTTGTGGATTCTGTTCAGCACGAGTAGGTGATGTATGAGATGTAGGGACTTGAACAGGATTATGAGTCTCAACATCCTCTGAGGGTAGGCTTTCTTTAGGAGTCACAAAAGGGATAATAGCAAATTGGTTAGGAGTATCGGTGGGAATTTCAGACTGAACTTCAGAGGGAATAGATGGTTCAAGGACGGGATTTTCAATTCTTGAAACAGTAACGCTCGACCCAACGAACTGAGTTTGAAGAGATTCAAGAACTAAATCGGGTGTACCAGCTGGAAGGATAATAGTCTGAGGAAGAGAGATTCCAGAAACAAGTGCAGTCGGTTGTGTAGCAGCATTCAGATTGACATCTAGTGCAGCATCCAATGCGACATTATCGGCCATATTAGCTAAGGTTTTGAGTAGATTTTGTGAGGAAGAATGTTTGGATTTGGAAGTGGAATGGGTTGCTTTTGGAGGTACCATTTGAAATGTAAGAGAGACAGACTTTATTGATAACCGTGAGTGAGAAGATGAATGGGGGATCACACTCAAGCACACAAACATGTCACTTCAAACATTATTTTCCAAGATATATAGGGAGAGTGAACAGTAGTGGGATGGAGGTTATTTTTACTAATTAAAAACTGCAAACATCGTGTGAAAGGATATGCAGTGCAACATATAATGAGAACTCATGGCCACTATCGCATATTCCCTTAAAAATTGGCCATGATCAAATATGGAGAAACAATAATACTCCCTCCGTCCCAAAACAATTGACACATTTTTTTGGGCACGGAGATTAAGGAGTATAATAATTTAATGTAAAGTGAAGTGAGAGAAATAATATTTAATGTGTAGTGGGTAGTTGTATTAGTGGTGAGTGTGATGTGTGTGTGGGTCCATGTAAATAAATAAATTGGTTTCGTGTGGGTCCCATATCCTTAAAAAGGAAATATGTCAATTGTTGTGGGACAACCCAAAAAGGAAAGTGTGTCAATATCTTTGGGACGGAGGGAGTAAAAAAAAATACAGAATAATAAAAAATACTATAAGTACTATCACTTAATGTATTGAAAACAAATAATTTAATAAAAATTTTGTTAATGCTAAAGAAATTATGGAAAAATCAATCAAGGATGAATAATATAGGCACACATACACTTTTATCCTTTTGTGAATTTTTTGCTGCACTTAATCTCAAGATTTCATACTACCTTTTCAAAAGATCACATCGTGGTTGTCAGCCCCGTGTGTCTGGCTACTCAGTAGCAGTTCAAGAGTGTTCTTTATTCCCTTTTGAAACCATAACAACCTTTTGAAAAGAACACATCGTGGTTGTCAACCCCGTGTGCCTAGTTACTCAGCATGTTTGGACCTTTGATTTTTTAAGAACTGTGCTTTTAGTGTATGTCCAGTAATACCTCAAGATTAAACCAGAATATAGTTAGCAGTAACAAAATAGGTCACCAAATCACTTAATTTCGACATAAAATGGCAAAACTTACAGTAGTGTTGCCTCGAGTGTCGAAACAATCTAAGAAATATCATGCATGACTTTATGGAATACAGAGTCCAAGAGATTTCCTAAGTGAAGAAAACCTCTCAGAATCAAGTTCTTTTGTGAATATGTCAGCAAGTTGTTTCTCAGTGGAAATATACTCCAATTTGACTACTCCCTTCTCAACTAAATCTCTTAGAAAATGATGTCTAATGCTAATATTTTTAGTGAGTGAGTGTTGAACTGGATTTTTTGAAATGTTTATAGCACTCGTGGTATCACAATAGATTATTAAAGGGACAGTCTCAAGTACATAATCATCTAGCATCTTTTTTAGTCAAAGCAACTATGTACAACAGCTTCCAGCATCAATATATTCAGATTCAACAGTGGATTGGGATATGCAATTTTATTTTTTAGAATGCCAAAAAACAAGATTGTTACCCATGTAAAAACATCCACCACCTGTGCTCTTCCTCTCATCATAATCACCAGCCCAATCAGCATCACTGTATCCAACCAGAGAGCTGTTAGTGTCCTTTGAAAACCATAACCCACCCCATGTTGGCAGTTCCAGCCACATATCTGAAATCCTTTTTACAGCTTTCATATGAGATTCCTTGGGATTTGCTTGGTACCTAGCACAAATACAGACACTATACATAATGTCAGGTCTACTAGCAGTTAAATACAGAAGGCTACCAATCATTGATCTATACAGAGTGTGGTCAACATCAGGGCTAACATCATCCTGCACAGTTTCTGAGATATTCCCATAGGTATTTTCATAGGCTTAGCATTTTCAAAACCAAAATTTTTCACCAAGTTTTTAGCATACTTACTCTGTAAGATGAAAATACCACTATCACATTGCTTAATTTGGAGCCCTAAAAAGTAATTTACGTCACCAACAAGACTCATTTCAAAAGTGGTAGTCATGGCTTTCACAAAGCTGTCCATCATGACTTGAGATATTGCTCCAAATACAATGTCATCAACATAAATTTGAGCAATCAAGAAACCATCTCATTCATGCTTAATGAAAAGAGTTCTATCAGCCTCACCTCTAATGAATCCAAATTGAAGTAAGAAGTCAGTTAGTCTACCATACCATGCTCTAGGAGCTTGCTTTAGACCATATAAAGCCTTTTTTAATTTATACACATGATCATGATAGAAAGGATCAACAAAACCTTTTAGTTGTTCAACAAAAGCTTATTTATTTAAAATTCTATTTAAAAAAGTAGCTTTAACATCCATTTGAAAAAGTTTGATACCAACAAAGCATGTAATAGCCAAAAGAAGCCTAATAGACTCTATTCTAGCTACATGTGCAAATGTTTCATCAAAATCTATCCCTTCAACCTGTGTGTATCCTTACGCAACAAATCTAGCTTTGTTTCTTACTACATTACCAGATTTATCAGTTTTGTTCTTGAAAATCCACTTAGTTCCAATGACATTAATGTTTGTAAGCCTAGGGACTAGACTCCAAACATCATTCCTAGTGAATTGTTCAAGTTCTTCATGCATAGCCTGAATCCAACATTCATCTTTTAAAGCTTCAGAAATATTTTTGGGTTCTACAGAAGAAAAATAACATTCTGCACATACCTAATTGCATATATTGGACATGCAAACTGATCTTACCATATTTCTGAATTTACCTTTCCTTCTGGTTTGAACACCAACTGAGGATTCTCCTATGATTTGTGAAGAAGGGCGATCCTTCTTATATCTGTTGTTAAGAGAATTCCTGGGAGTTATGTGGATCTGATTCTCATCGTTTTCTGACTCATTCTCAGATGTTGTAGGTGATGTGATTGTTGGATTGTATACTAAAAGTCTAACTTTAGTATGAACAATGTCTTAACAATATTTGAAATGAGAATCATTGATCAAATGATTGCATCTTATAATTTATTTATATGCATGATGCAATAGTCCACTTACTTTATACTGTAGATAATATGTTGTGCGACAACACGCGGAAGATCATATTATCGGTTTCCTTATAAAGTATAAACAGATGCTCACAACTGAGATAGACGGGGACTCTCTATCAGTATGGTTGTAGTGTGGTTTGGTATTAGCTTGTCTTGGCTATAGAATCACATTAGTGCACTTGTGTGTATTGAGCAGGACCGCCTGAGGTCGTTCTTCTTATACTGACTATATAGAAGAACTTGATCTCTGTTATTATGGAAGTTCGAGCTCTTAATCCCTATACAATAACCTCGACACGTAGGGCAGTATGTATTTCTTTGATTCATCAATGGGTGAGATTTATAAGTATTAAATCAACAAACTCGGTGAGTTGGGAAGTAGTGCTGTATCTATGGTGTGCTGTTGATTGTAGAAGGAATCCATGTCCGTTATAGGTTGATGATGTCCCCTTGAGGAGCTCATAAGGTTTATCATGTAAATCTTGCAAGTGGATTAATTTCCGGCATGATAATAAGGTTGAGCGGTACTACTCTCGGATGAGATATTAATTAATTTGAGTTGTCAGTAACTTAATTAATTAATGGGCATTGTATATCTTAAACATGGGGAGACTATCGGGCTTATAATAAGAAGGAGCCCAGAACATAATTTTGGGATTGGACGGGTAGTGCAGTAATAATATTTTAGTGGACTATATTATTATTATTGGATTTAATTAAAAGCTTTGGGCTAAGCTTGGTTAATTAAATTCAATTGAGGCCCAACCCAATTTCTCCTCCAAGTCCCTGTTGTAGCCAGTATATAAGTGAACTCAGCTTCCTGGAACCCTCAGATTATTCCTGCGCCTCTTTTGGTGAGAGAAGGGAAAAGAAGCAGATTGAGAGATCCTGCAGACTGTTGCCCACACAACAGCAGGATCACACTTGGGACATACAGTAGAAGATCAGAGGTAGTTCTCTGCAGTTCATCCTCTACACCAACCCAGAAGTACGGTAAACATTATTTTGCTTTCGCTGGTTTTGTTTACCCGTTTTCCTAACGATCACGTTGAACCGCACGATCCAATTGCCAACAATTGGTATCAAAGCGTTGGTTTCGTGGTGAAACGTGATTCATTAGTTTATGTGATTAAATGATTTAATCTGGTTTTGATCACATGTTCTTTTCGTGCTTCTTGTGATTTATCATCGGTGATAGCATGATATTTGGGTTTGGTATGTCTATGATAATCCATGGAATCCTATTTGTAATATCTGTTTTTTATGTTCTTCTAAATCAATATCAACAGTAAAGTGTTGTATGTGTGTTTGAGAAAGATAGATATAACATACACACCCCTGTACACTCGACTGTTTGACTGTGAGAAAACATGAAAAGAAGTACGATTAGAACTAGTTCTGTCGACGGGAAGGCAGACTGTCAATTCTGGGCGAACCTCCTGGTAATTCCGGGCAAACATCTTGGCTGTTCCGGCGAGTCTCCCCTGGCTTCCAATCGCGTCAGGTTGGCGGTGGGTATGGGCTGAGCGGGTCTACCATGTTCGGTGTTGTTGCAGCAATGACGGTGGCGCTGCGGATGGACGCGGAGATGGCGAGTCAGAGGCAGGCGGCTGTGCGGTGATTGGACTGCTGTCGGATGAAGCACGCTAGGCGTGACATAACAGATCGGAGGCGCGCGATTTGGGGTTCACCTGATGGTGGCCGGCCTGGCGTGAGTCGACGGAGTGGACGCGTTGCCTGACTGAAGCGGCGCTGTTGCGAGAGAGACGCCGGGCAGATGTTGGCTGCAACTGGCATCTGCAGCGGGATTGATTTCACGACGGCGGATGTTGCAAAGTTGTGCGGCTGCGGGCTGTTGATTCTCGTCGATGGCTGCAGCGGCATGATAATCCATCATTTTGGATGGCGTCGCGATGGGCTGATGAGGACGACGCTGCTGACTGATGTTCCAGGCGAGTGGCGATCGGCGGCAGGTGGCTGGCGTGTGCGAGCGCTGTGCCGGTTGGCGTGTTGGCGCTGCCGTCAGGATCAGCAGGGACCTCCGATGATGCACGGCGCTGGGACGGCTGGTGATTGAAGCATCAGTCAGCTGGATTAGGTAGGGCAGCAGTTTGGATATTAATCGGCTGTCTTGATGGGCTGGGCCTATTTTTTTTAATTGCTGGCCCATGGTTTTTGGGCCTGTGTTCTGTTGGGCCCTATATAATTGAGCTGGCCATGGGCCTGTGTACAGTTGGACCTAAATATTTATTAAGGTGTCTGTTGGGCTAGCAGGTTTAATTAAAGGGCCCAATTCAGTAATATATTAGGGGCTGCTCATTTATTTAATTTGTTTTTTGGCTTTTGGGCCCAAATTTTAATTAAATGGTAATGGGCTGCTGGGCCAATATTAATTGCTGGTTTTAATTAATTGTGGATAATGCGCCAAGCATGATAATTAATTAATTATATTAATGGACTAATTTTGTGCTAGTGGGCTTAGTGGAATTAATTTAGTTTTGGGCTAAGATTATGGGCCATAGATAATGAGTATGATTAATTAATTAATCTGCTGCTCATTTTGTGCTTATTTGTTGCTCTTCAGGCCCAAATTAATTGATCCACTATTTATACAATTAATTATGTTATATAACTGATTAATTGATTTAATTGTCAATTATTGTTGTATATGTGACAGGCATGTTCTATGTGATTTATTTATTTAAATTGCTGTTATAGAAGCATGTCTAAGTTGTATATTTTATTCTGGAATATTATATGCATGTTAAAACCCTCTGTGTTAAATAACTAAGTGGGAGAGGGGATTGATAATTAATTCCCGCGGCCTCCATTATTGGTTTGTAAGTGATGTGAGTAAACTTGCGCGTTGGCAATAGAGCCTTCCTCCCTAACGGATGAGTTTATTCACGGATCACTGGTACAAACTTCTTTAAATAATTATTGTTTGTAATGTGTTGCATATGGGCTTGCGCGTTGGCTATAGTGCCTTCCTCCCTAACGGATGAGCTTATATGCGGTTCACTAGTACAAACTTATATAATTGATGATTGTAGAAAGTTATCTGAGCGCGTGTATACTTCTCTAACAGTAAGGCACATAAGCTTGGGCAGCGGACTTGGGATCAAATAATGGTGTACACTTAGATGTGAATAATTAGTATCCTCCCCAACGGAGTCACTGCTATTATTTACATGGCTAAAGAGGAACCGACTATTAATTATTTTGTCATAAAGTTAGGTTGACAAATGAAATTAATGGGTAAAACCTTCTCTTGTAAATGTTCGGGTTTGTAAACGTCCACCCTAACATGGCTTGCAGACTCACGGTGCTTGAGATGTCGGTGAATTTTATTTTTATATTGTTTTGAGGGAATCAATATAAAAGGATAAAATTCAAAGATTTGATCGGTAAATTTATTTGTGATTCTCTGAATTTCGAATGGTTTTATTTCACTAATTGTTAACTAAAAGACATTATATTTACTTGTCCAAATTAGATGATTGGAAAAGAATCTTGTATTTTTAAAATTACTGCTTAAGAAAATACATGTGTATTCTCACAAAGGACGTCTCATGATGCCTATTAAAGTCTCTAGTGAAGAGATGAGAGGTTCATAGAAATATGATGGTCTCATGTAACTCTTCGGATACTTGAGTAAATTAAAAGGCAGAAGATCATGGTTGAATTGATGAATAAATTGGAAGAGCTTGGAATAGAAATTGAAAGGGAAACCTAAAATCAATTTATTCTTCACAATTTTCCTGGATGTTTTGAGCAAGTTCTACCTGAAATACGAAAGATTGTATATGGTGGGAAACTTCTAACAAAACATGTGGCAAAAGAAAGCCAATTTTCATCATGATCTGAACAAGGTTAATATCTTATTTACTAATGGTTTAAACATGATTAGTGATGGCATCTACTGACACGAAGTATGTAGATACTGGAATCACTAAATGTTTATCACTGAGTAAGGATAAGATAGTTAATAATATGGGTAAAACTACAAAGGTAGTGGCTATTGCAGTGGGAGTTGTTTATTTATCTCATGATTAGAATAAACGATTGATTATGAGAAATTATCTTTACGTACGTTTCATAGAAAGAATTTAATTTCGGTTTCTATGCATTAACGGATGGATACTTCATTTCATTTAAATGACATGGTCATAGTAATGAGGAATGAGACTATAATCCGTTAAAATATAATGGTGGATAAAAAGTATACTCTTGAATCATGTACATCCCACAGATGCAATAAATAGTAATTAAATAATGCATCTTCTAATATTAGTAAGAGAAAGGAACCTTCGGAAATGAACTAAACATACATTTGGTGTCTATGACTAATTCATTTTACTTAAGTAGGATTCAAAAGTTGATAGCCGATAGACCGTAAGGTTTATCTGAAGTGGAAACTATCGGACTTGCGAGTCTTGCTTGGAAGTAAAAATGATTAACTGCCTTTTCAAGGTTGTGGGGTGTAGAGCCAAAGATATATATGTTGGAGTTAGTTCATTCTGATTCAAGCGAACCTAATATTATCCAGGTGAGAGATGGTTATGAATATTCGAAGATTATTCTGGAAACCAATATATTTATATGATGCACTGCATGTCTAAGTTCTTTGATTAATTCAAGAATTGTAAGGCTGGTACAGTGAAGCGTCATGAAAAATATATTAAATCATTACGATTCAATCATGATGGCGAATATCTCTTGGGATAGTTAGGAGCTATTGATCAGAAGTTGAGATTAAATCTCAAGTAGTCTACACCGGGCGAGCCCCAGCTGAATGGTGTGGTGGGAAGAAGGTATAAGTCTCTTATGGTTATGATTAGATAGATGATGAATTATTTGGAATAATTAAATTCATTTTATGGATATGCCCTTGATACAGTAATTCGTGAAACGTTTATCTGTATGTGGGATATTCTAGAAAAATAGAGGGTGATTTATTTAGTCCAAAAGATCGAAGGGTGATTGTCAACACAATAACTAGATTTTTGGAAAAGGACTATGTAATAAATCACAAACCTATGTATAAGTTGTTCTAAAGGAAGTGAGAGGAAAACACTAAGTATAAGTACCAAGTGTACAAGAGGATATACCACAAGGTAAACTGCAACGCGTGTCACGTCTGATACACAATTACATGTAGTGCCTTGTCGTAGTGGGAGGGTTGTATGACAACCCATAAAAATATGTTTTGGGAGAGTCGTGAGACTTGATCCCTAATAAACATGGTATTATCCCACGGATACGACGTAGCACTACAAGATTAAAATGCGGAATCTTAGTAAGATGCAATGAATGTTGAAATAGAATCTACGGATTCTAAATTAAGTCTGGAGCTTGAAGGATCACTAAAATGGTGTAAAATCCATTGCAAGTGATCATAGGAAATAAAAGAGGATCATACAGAAAGGTGAAAACCTTGGAAGCAAAGCTTGTTGCGAAAAGGTGTACTCAGAAAGAAATGGTTCGATTATGAGGAAACATGTTCGCTGGTAGCTATGCTTATATTGATCCGGATTCTTTTATTTATTGCTGCTATGAGGAACAGCAAATAGATGTCAAGACAGCTTTCCTGAATGAAAGTCTTGAGGAAAACATCTATGTGGAGCGACCAGAGTGATTCATTGCAAAGTACTAATAGCATTTTGATAGTAAGCTTAAAAGTGTCCAGCGATGGACTAAAGCAAGCTTTAAGATTGTGAATCATCTGTTTTGATTAGGTAATCCAGTGGCATGGATTTAAATCAAAGAGCGGATGAGTCTTGTGTGTTGTAAAGAGTGACGGAAACGTGGTGGTATTTCTTGGACTATATGTAGATAGTATCTTGCTCATTGGAGATAATGAAAGAGTATTATCGGGCGTATGGGTATGGTAAATAAAGCGATAAAGATGAAGGACTTAAGAAAGGCAAAATACATCCTTTTGATCACGGTAATACGGATCACAAGAAAGGATGTTATGCTTATCTCAAGTTTCATAAAATGATACAGTCCATACTCGTTTAGCATGTAAATTTATCTAAGTGAATGTGTCTTTGAGACACAAGAAGAAGATAAAGTAGATGAAAGCGATTCCTTATGCTTCGGCGAATAAGGAAGCTTAATCTAAAGAATGCTATGAACGAAGTTGGATATCTGTGTTGCTGAACGCATGAACAGAAGGTATCAACGTAACCCGGAACAAGAATGATGAACTGTAGTAAGACATATATAAAGTGCCTGAGAAGGACTGGAAATTATATGTGGATTTACTAAACAGATTCACTGCTTCTTGTGGATTACGTAGATTCAGATTTTTTAGTCAGATTGGATGGCAGTAAATTCTCCTCAAAGGTTATGTGTTTAATTTTAGGAAGTAGAGTCATAATGTGGAGGAGTGTTATATAGAAATATATTTCAGACTCCGGACTCCATCATGAAAAGATGATGAATTGGAACCTATGAGGCAGCCAAAGTATCTATATGACTCTAGAGACTTCATGATGGACTTTGAAGTGTTTCTAAGTTTGCCCAAGGTAATCGCAATTTACATTGATGATATTGGTGCAGTTGCAAACTTGAAGAAATCACAAGTCCATAAGGCAATTAAACACATGGAGCGCGAGTACCACCTGTTACGAGAAATCGTATGATGAGGGGTAGGTTGTTGTCGCCTAGATTGCATCGGATGATGACCTAGTAAACCATTTACAAGGACCTTAAGGCAAGAGCTTTTAATGGTCATGTAGTGGAAGTAGGAATCAGATGTATGGCAGAAGACATGACAGCTTAGTCTTTTAGTATAAGTGGGAGATTGTTGGATTGTATACTAAAAGTCTAACTTTAGTATGAACAATGTCTTAACAATATTTGAAATGAGAATCATTGATCAAATGATTGCATCTTATAATTTATTTATATGCATGATGCAATAGTCCACTTACTTTATACTGTAGATAATATGTTGTGCTACAACACGCGGAAGATCATATTATCGGTTTCCTTATAAATTATAAACAGATGCTCACAACTGAGATAGACGGGGACTCTCTATCAGTATGGTTGTAGTGTGGTTTGGTATTAGCTTGTCTTGGCTATAGAATCACATTAGTGCACTTGTGTGTATTGAGCAGGACCGCCTGAGGTCGTTCTTCTTATACTGACTATATAGAAGAACTTGATCTCTGTTATTATGGAAGTTCGAGCTCTTAATCCCTATACAATAACCTCGACACGTAGGGCAGTATGTATTTCTTTGATTCATCAATGGGTGAGATTTATAAGTATTAAATCAACAAACTCGGTGAGTTGGGAAGTAGTGCTGTATCTATGGTGTGCTGTTGATTGTAGAAGGAATCCATGTCTGTTATAGGTTGATGATGTCCCCTTGAGGAGCTCATAAGGTTTATCATGTAAATCTTGCAAGTGGATTAATTTCCGGCATGATAATAAGGTTGAGTGGTACTACTCTCGGATGAGATATTAATTAATTTGAGTTGTCAGTAACTTAATTAATTAATGGGCATTGTATATCTTAAACATGGGGAGACTATCGGGCTTATAATAAGAAGGAGTCCAGAACATAATTTTGGGATTGGACGGGTAGTGCAGTAATAATATTTTAGTGGACTATATTATTATTATTGGATTTAATTAAAAGCTTTGGGCTAAGCTTGGTTAATTAAATTCAATTGAGGCCCAGCCCAATTTCTCCTCCTGGTCCCTGCTATAGCCCAGTATATAAGTGAACTCAGCTTCCTGGAACCCTCAGATTATTCCTGCGCCTCTTTTGGTGAGAGAAGGGAAAAGAAGCAGATTGAGAGATCCTGCAGACTGTTGCCCACACAACAGCAGGATCACACTTGGGACATACAGTAGAAGATCAGAGGTAGTTCTCTGCAGTTCATCCTCTACACCAACCCAGAAGTACGGTAAACATTATTTTGCTTCCGCTGGTTTTGTTTACCCATTTTCCTAACGATCACGTTGAACCGCACGATCCAATTGCCAACAGTGATCACTTTTAGCTCAACATTGTTCACTGGTTCTGCAATTTCAATCAGATCAGAGATGTCATTTTCCATCTTTTACCTGCAATATTAGATGTATCATCAAATACCACATTTACAGATTCTTGAACAGATCTGGTGCTAAGATTAAAGACTCTGTATACTTTGCTATTCTTAGAATAACCTAAGAAAAGACCTTTATCACTCTTAGAATCAAACTTTGAAAGATACTCTCTATCATTCAAAATATAGCACATGCAACCAAATATATGATAGTATTTCAGGTTGGGTTTTCTCCTATGCAGCAACTCATAAGATGTAATAGAACTACCTGGTTTAAACAGAATTCTATTAGACACATGACATGCAGTGTTCAATGCCTCAGCCCAAAATCTTTTAGACATATTCATTGAAGTAAGCATGACTCTAGCCATCTCTTGCAGAGTTCTATTTTTTCTTTCAACTATGTCATTTTGCTGTGGGGTTTTAGGAGATAAAAACTCTTGCACTAATCCTACAAATCTTAAGATTGAAAGCATTTTTGAATCTTTTGTAAAGAACTTTAAATACTTCAAACACATCTGATTTTTCTCTAATGAATTCAACCCATGAAAACCTAGAAAAATCATCTACCACAACCAAAGAATACTTCTTACCACCATGACTTTTAATCTCCATAGGACCCATAATATCCATGTGAAGCAATTCAAAGCATCTTGAAGATGTGCACATAGTGGTGATTTTGTGTGAAGACCTTACCTGCTTACCTTTTTGGCATGAACCACAAATGGGAGAGTCTTTGAAACTGAGCTTAGGTAAACCTTTAACAACTTCCAACTTAACCAATTTTTGTAAATTTCTGTAATTTACATAGCCAAGTTTTTGATGCCAAAGTACACTTTCATCATGTTGTTAGATGTTGCAGTAAGTGTTGTTACCAATCAGAAAACAATTATCAACAGATCGATTACCAATCATCACACATTCATCAGTTTTATTCAACACAAAACATGAATTTTTGTCAAATTTCAGATGCTGATTATCATCACATAATTGACTTATGCTTATCAAATTAGCACGCAAACTTCAACATGCAGCACATTCTTCAAATTTGGGAAACCTTTAACTTTAAAAGTTCCTTTACCAACAATGTTACCCTTAGAGCCACCACCATAAGTAACCTTACCACCATCAAAAGCTTCATAATCTTTCAAATATTCAACATTTCCAGTTATATGTCTAGAACAACCACTATCAAAATACCATAAACCAGGTACGCATGCTTGTAAAGAAGTACAAGCCACATTAGATAGCACTTTTGGTTTTCTGAACCAAGCAGTTTTTTATGTGTGTGAATACTTGTGTGGTAACATCTCAGGCAACCCTTTTACAGAGAACAAGTCATCTTTCAGTTTAAAAAAAAATGGACGAATGTGACTAGGAACTGAACAGTAATGACAGATAAAAGTTCTCTTGCCTCTCTGTTTTGGAAACTTTTTAGAAAAACTTTTTGATCCAGGTTTCACAAAATTTGCAGGTTTTTCAAAACTAAAAGGGTTAGATTTTTCAAAAAATCCAAGACCACTCATATCAGATTTACCAACACACAAAGCTTCATTCACGACAGATGTACTCTTAGAGTATTTTTTGAAACTTAGAGTTGAAGCAGTCAATTGTTCTTGGAGTTTTGAAATTTCTGCATCCTTTCTAGTAAGATTTACCTCAAGTCTTGTGATAGTTTCAATCAAACCATCATTCTCTTGGTTGACCTTTTGAAGTTCTTTCAAAAGTTCAGCAATTTTGCTTTCCAATTGCTCTTTAGATGTACCTGCTCTAGTATAAAAAGCATTAGTACATTTCACAGCAGAATCAGAAATAGACTGAACCTTGGTTGATGTCGAAGTAGATGTTATCACATCCATCTCAACATCTGAGTCATTTCCAGAAAGTCCTTCACTTACACATTCTGACAGACATGTCAGCTCTCCATCCTTTGTCTCTTGATCACCTTTAGAGTCATCATCACTTAAGGAAATATTTAAGTTCATCATTCTCTTCAAAAGAGTGTTAGCACATTCATTTGCATAATGACCAAAACCAGTACATTCACTACAAATGAGGGTCTTCCTAAATTCACGATCATACTTAAGTTTCCTTTGAATGGGTCTTCTAGTAAGAGTTTGAGGAGTACGAGTTTGAGGAGTATGAGGAGAATGTTTTATCCTAGGCTTAGTATTTATATTAGACTTGTTTTTCTGATTACTCAAATAGGCTTCAAATTTCTTAGCAAGCAAAGCAATATTATCAGTGTTATCTGAAATGTCATCAACATTTTCATCCATTTGTGAAATTTCAGTAATGGTTGATGTCCTTCCAGAACATGAAGGAGCATCACTTTTAAAAACAACAACACCTTTTCTATCATACGCAGAATCTTGTTGAGACATGTCCATTTTATAAGTTTTCAAAATGCTCATATGCTCATTATGACTCATAGTATTAGTATTCCTAGCTTCTTCTATAGCACAAACTTTACTATTAAATCTCCTAGGAAGTGTAACAAGCATTTTGATTACTAACCTGGAATTGGAAATTGGGTCACCAAGTGATTGCAGCTCGATCACAACTTCATACAGCCTTTCATTGTAAGAGTTTATGGTCTCATCTTCTCTCATCCTCAAGCTTTCAAACTTCATGCTCAGCAGCCTTGCCTTTGCTCTTTTGACACTACCAGAATCTTCACAGTGTTCTTGTAGTCTGTCCCATGCATCTTTAGTAGATATGCAGTTTTGAATCAAGTTGAACATCACTGGATCAACCGAAGAGCTGATTGCATTGAGAGCTTTGCAGTTGTGTGCAGATAGATTGCTCTCCTCGGCTGTCCAATTGAGTTCATCTTTGAGAATCTGATCTCCATCTTTATCTTCTTCAGTGGGAGGTGTCCATCTAGATAGAATGATCTTCCAAACTTTATCGTCACATGCTTTGATGTATGACCTTATCCGGGTTTTCCACAAGGCATAATTTGTTCCATCAAGAATGGGAGGATGGGTGACGGATGCAGAATAATCCAAGATAACTCAACACTTAACACCAGGAATCAATACTTAGTATCGTCAAGTGTTGGCTCCGATGCCACTTGTCGGGTGCCCAATGGTGCAAAGTGTGTTTTCGGTATGATGTTGTCCTAAGTGTGGTGACACTTTGAACAACACTGTATGTATCAGAATATAACTTGACTAAGTATAGAGCAAGTTGTAAATCAGCGGAAGACTTAACACACAGATTACTCAATCTTTTTACAAACTTTTGCAAGTTTGTGGTGGTCTCATGGCATAAATATCACTATTGGAAAATGTGATTACAAAAATAGACTCTTAGGTATGGAAACAATTCTTCCACCCTTCGAATACAAAATTGGATCTAAAATCCAAACACGTTCCCAAATGGCAGAACCTAGACTTGTCAGAATCTAAGCCTACTTCACGTGTGGGCTTCCACTGCCTATGAATAGTGCACACAAAATGTACGGAAATAACAGTAGACAACTGATATTGAACCAAGTGTTACAACACCAGTACAAACACTATGACAGAAACCTATCTAGGATCTTTTACACTGTATAGTAGGATTTCCTTTTCAATCACTTGACTTGGCAACTAGCAGCTTCTATTTATAGATGGTTGCAGGCTCCAAATTAATGAGTTGTCCACGTAGGAGATGTAAATACCACCCATGCAGGCTCAAATAACCACCCACTAAGAGAGGTAGTTATTTTTGCCTTCTATATCCTTCTAGAACTTCTGGATCTTTCCAGTTTACTCCAGGGTCTTCAAGATCTGTGTTTGACTTGGTCTTTGCATCCAACATGTTCAGCACTTCAACCGCAACAACCCTGAAAACAACATTAAGCACAACACTAGTCGAAATAATAAAATAACATTAGTGGTTAATAAAACAACTGGTGGAGGACAGGTGTGATTTCAGATGTGATGACACTGGTCTCAACACTTCACATCAGCAAAATGGGTAGTTGGGGTGGTGTTAATAATTTAGGGTTCTAATATATATTTATAATTTAAGGTAAAAATGTATTTTTAGATGGCATTATTTAGAATTTTTGGTGCCCTAAGTAAAGATTCGGGTGGCAATAAGCCACCCTTTTCAAAATTCATGTACTGAAAAACTACTACAAAGTATAAAAGGAATATTATACCATGTATTTTAAATCAAATAAATTAATAATAAAAGTAATATTATTGTAAATATTTTACTCTATAATATGTGTTTATGTAGATTTTTTTAAAAAATAATTAACAACTATTTAAAAAAATTATTATTTTTCAGTATAAATAATACAAATAGATCGATTACCAACCATCACACATTTATCAGTTTCATTCAACACAAAACATGAATTTTTGTCAAATTTCACACGTAGATTATCATCACATAATTGACTTATGCTTATCAAATTAGCACGCAAACCTTCAACATGGAGCACATTCATCAAATTTGGGAAACCTTTAACATTTAAAGTTCCTTTATCAACAATGTTACCCTTAGAGCCACCACCATAAGTAACCTTGCCACCATCAAAAGCTTTATAATCTTTCAAATATTCAACATTTCCAGTCATATGTCTAGAACAACCACTATCAAAATACCATAAACTAGGTACGCATGCTCGTAAAGAAGTACAAGCCACATTAGATAGCACTTTTGATTTTCTGACCCAAACAGTTTTTGATGTGTGTGAATAATTGTGTGGTAACATCTCAGGTAACACTTTTCCAGAGAACAAGTCATCTTTTAGTTTAAAACAAAATGGACGAATGTGACTAGGAACAGAACAGTAATGACAGATAAAAGTTCTCTTGCCTCTCTGTTTTGAAAACTTTTTAGAAAACCTTTTTGATCCAGGTTTCACAAAATTTATAGGTTTTTCGAATCTAAAAGGGTTAGATTTTTTAGAAAATCCAAGACCACTCATATCAGATTTACCAACACACAAAGCTTCATTCATGACAGATGTACTCTTAGAAAATTTTTTGAAACTTAGTGTTGAAGCAGTCAATTATTCTTGGAGTTTTGAAATTTCAGCATCATTTCTAGTAAGATTTACCTCAAGTCTTGTGATAGTTTCAATCAAACCATCATTCTCTTGGTTGATCTTTTGAAGTTCCTTCAAAAGTTCAGCAATTTTGCTTTCCAATTGCTCTTTAGATGTACCTGCTCTAGTATAAAAAGCATTAGTACATTTCACAGCATAATCAAAAATAGACTGAACCTTGCTCGATGTCGAAGTAGATGTTGTCACATCCATCTCAACATCTGAGTCATTTCCAGAAAGTCCTTCACTTACACATTCTGTCAGAAATGCCAGCTCTTCATCCTTTGTCTCTTGATCACCTTCAGATTCATCATCACTCAAGGAAACATTTAAGTTCATCCTTCTCTTCAAAAGAGTGTTAGCACATTCATTTGCATAATGACTGAAACTAGTACATTCACTACGAATGAGGGTCTTCCTAAATTCACGATCATACTTAAGTTTTCTTGGAGTGGGTCTTCTAGTAAGAGTTTGAGGAGTACGAGTTTGAGGAGTATGAGGGGAATGTTCTATCCTAGGTTGAGTATTTGCTTTAGACTTGTTTTTCTGATTTTTCAAATAGGCTTCAAATTTCTTAGCAAGTAAAGCAATATTATCAGTGTCATCTGAAATGTCATCAACATTTTCATCCATTTGTGAAATTTCAGTAATGGTTGATGTCCTTCCAGAACATGAAGGAGCATCACTTTTAAAAACAACAACACCTTTTCTATCATACGTAGAATCTTGTTGAGACATATCCATTTTATAAGTTTTCAAAATGCTCATAAGCTAATTATGACTCATAGTATCAGTATTCTTAGCTTCTTCTATAGCACAAACTTTACTATTAAATCTCCTAGGAAGTGTACGAAGCGTTTTGATTACTAACCTGGAATTGAAAATTGGGTCACCAAGTGATTGTAGCTCGTTCACAACTTCATACAGCCTTTCATTGTAAGAGTTGATGGTCTCATCCTCTCTCATTCTCAAGCTTTCAAACTTCGTGTTCAACAGCCTTGCCTTTGCTCTTTTGACACTACCAGAACCTTCACAGTGTTCTTGTAGTCTATCACATGTATCTTTAGCTAATATGCAGTTCTGAATTAAGTTGAGCATCACTGGATCAACCGAAGAGCTGATTGCATTGAGAGCTTTTCAGTTGTGTGCAGATAGATTGCTCTCCTCGGCAGTCCAATTGAGTTCATCTTTGAGAATCTGATTTACATCTTTATCTTCTATAGTGGGAGGTATCCATCCAGAAATAATGATCTTCCAAGCTTTATCGTCACATGCTTTGATGTATGACCTCATCCGAGTTTTCCACAAGGCATAATTTGTTCCATCAAGAATGGGAGGACGGGTGATGGATGCAGAGTAATCCATGATAACTCAACACTTAACACCAGGAATTAACACTTAGTATCGTCAAGTGTTGGCTCTGATGCCACTTGTCGGGTACCCAATGGTGCAAAGTGTGTTTTCAGTATGATGTTGTCCTAAGTGTGGTGACACTTTGAACAACACTGTATGTATCAGAATGTAACTTGACTAAGTATAGAAAAAGTTGTAAATCAGCGGAAGACTTAACACACAGATTACTCAGTCTTTCCACAAACTTTTGCAAGTTTGTGGCGGCCTCATAGCAAAAATATCACTATTGGAAAATGTGATTACAAAAACAGACTCTTAGGTATGGAAACAATTCTTCCACCCTTCGAATACAAAATTGAATGTAAAATCCAAACATGTTCCAAAATGGCAGAACCTAGACTTGTTAGAATCTAAGCCTACTTCACATGTGGGCTTCCACTGCATGTGAACAGCACACACAAAACGTACGGGAATAACAGTGGACAACTGATGTTGAACCAAGTGTTACAACACCAGTACAAACACTATGACAAAAACCTATCTAGGATATTTTACACTGTATAGCAGGATTTCCTTTTCAATCACTTGACTTGGCAACTAGCAGCTTTTATTTATAGATGGCTGCAGGCTTCAAATTAATGAGTGGTCCACGTAGGAGATATAAATACCACCCATGCAGGCTCAAATAACTGCCCACTAAGAGACGTAGTTATTTTTGCCTTCTATATCCTTCTAGAACTTCCGGATCTTTCTAGTTTACTCCAGGGTCTTCAAGATCTGCGTTTGACTTGGCCTTTGCATCCAACACGCTCAGCACTTCAACCGCAACAACACTGAAAGTAACATTAAGCACAACACCAGTCGAAACAACAAAACAACGTTAGTGGTTAATAAAACAACTAGTGGAGGACATGTGTGATTTCAGATGTGATGACACTGGTCTCAACACTTCACATCAACAAAATGGGTGGTTCGGGGTGGTGTTAATAATTTAGGGTTCTAATATATATTTATAATTTAAGGGTAAAAATGTATTTTTAGATGGCATTATTTAGAATTTTTGGTGCCCTAATTAATGATTCGGGTGGCAATAGCGCCACCCTTTTCAAAATTCATGTAGTGAAAAACTACTACAAAGGATAAAAGGAATATTATACCATGTATTTTAAATCAAATAAATTAATAATAAAAGTAATATTAATATAAATATTTTACTCTATAATATGTGTTTATGTAGATTTTTTTTGAAATATAATTAACAACTACTTAAAAAAATTATTATTTTTCAGTATAAATAATACAAATAGATCGATTACAAACAATCACACATTTATCAGTTTAATTCAACATAAAACATGAATTTTTGTCAAATTTCAGATCCAGAGTATCATCACATAATTGACTTATGCTTATCAAATTAGCACGCAAACCTTCTACATGCAGCACATTCTTCAAATTTGGGAAACCTTTAACATTTAAAGTTCCATTACCAACAATATTACCCTTAGAGCAACCACCATAAGTAACCTTACCACCATCAAAAGGTTCATAATCTTTCAAATATTCAATATTTCCAGTCATATGTCTAGAACAACCACTATCAAAATACCATAAACCAGGTACGCTTGCTTGTAAAGAAGTACAAGCTACATTAGATAGCACTTTTGATTTTCTGACCCAAGCAGTTTTTTATGTGTGTGAGTACTTGTGTGGAAACATCTCAGGCAACACTTTTCCAGAGAACAAGTCATCTTTCATTTTAAAACAAAATGGACGAATGTGACCAGGAACTGAATAGTAAAGACAGATAAAAGTTCTCTTGCCTCTCTGTTTTGGAAACTTTTTAGAAAATTTTTTTGATCCAGGTTTCACAAAATTTACCGGTTTTTCAAAACTAGATTTTTCAGAAAATCCAAGACCAATCATATCAGATTTACCAACACACAAAGCTTCATTCATGACAGATGTACTGTTAGAGTGTTTTTTGAAACTTAGTGTTGAAGCAGTCAATTGTTCTTGGAGTTTTGAAATTTCAGCATCCTTTCTAGTAAGATTTACCTCAAGTCTTGTGATAGTTTCAATCAAACCATCATTCTCTTGTTTGACCTTTTGAAGTTCTTTCAAAAGTTTAGCAATTTCGCTTTCCAACTGCCCTTTAGATGTACCTGCTCTAGTATAAAAAGCATTATTACATTTCACACCAGAATCAGAAATAGACTGAACTTTGCTTGATGTCGAAGTAGATGTTGTCACATCCATCTCAACATCTGAGTCATTTCCAGAAAGTCCTTCACTTACACATTCTGACAGACATGTCAGCTCTTCATCCTTTGTCACTTGATCACCTTCAGAGTCATCATCACTCAAGGAAACATTTAAGTTCATCCTTCTCTTCAAAAGAATGTTAGCACATTCATTTGGATAATGACCAAAACCAGTACATTCACTACAAATGAGGGTCTTCCTAAATTCACGATCATACTTAAGTTTTCTTTGAGTGGGTCTTCTAGTAAGAGTTTGAGGAGTACGAGTTTGAGGAGCATGAGGGGAATGTTCTATCCTAGGCTTAGTATTTGCTTTAAACTTGTTTTTCTGATTTTTCAAATAGGCTTCAAATTTCTTAGCAAGTAAAGCAAAATTATCAGTGTCATCTGAAATGTCATTAATATTTTCATCCATTTGTGAAATTTCAGTAATGGTTGATGTCCTTCCAGAACATGGAGGAGCATCACTTTTAAAAACAACAACACCTTTTCTATCATACGCAGAATCTTGTTGAGACATGTCCATTTTATAAGTTTTTAAAATGATCATAAGCTCATTATGACTCATAGTATCAGTATTCCTAGCTTCTTTTATAGCACAAACTTTACTATTAAATCTCTTAGGAAGTGTACGAAGCGTTTTGATTACTAACCTGGAATTGGAAATTGGGTCACCAAGTGATTGCAGCTCGTTCACAACTTCATACAGCCTTTCATTGTAAGAGTTGATGGTCTCATCTTCTCTCTGTTGGCAATTGGATCGTGTGGTTCAACGTGATCTGTTTAGGAATCAGGCAAACAATCAGCGGAAGCGAAATAAAATGTTTACCGTACTTCTGGGTTGATATAGAGGATTAAGATCTGTGATGAACACCTCTGATCTTCTACCGTATGTCCCAAAGTCAACTCTGGTGTTGGGTGGTCAACAATCCCCAGAGTTCTCTCAATCTGCTTTCTGTTGTCTCCCGTATGTCAAATGAGAGACACTGACTTAGGGTTAACAGGAGCTGAGATGACTTATATAATTGGGCTACAGCAGAGACCAGGAGAAGAAATTGGACTGGGCCTCAATTGAATTTAATTAACCAAGCTTAGCCCAAAGCTTTTAATTAAATCCAATAATAATAATATAGTCCACTAAAATATTATTATTGCACTACCCATCCAATCCCAAATTATGTTCTGGGCTCCTTTTTATTATGAGCTCGATAGTCTCCCCATGTTTAAGATATACAATGTCCATTAATTAATTAAGTTACTGACAACTCAAATTAATTAATATCTCATCCGAGAGTAGTACCACTCAACCTTATTATCATGCCGAAAATTAATCCACTTGCAAGATTTACATGATAAACCTTATGAGCTCTCCAGGGGACATCATCAACCTATGTCGGACATGGATTCCTTCTACAATTAATAGCACACCATAGATACAGCACTACTTCCCAACTCACCGAGTATATTGATTTAATACTTATAAATCTCACCCATTGATTAATCAAAGAAATACATACTGCCCTACGTGTCGAGGTTATTGTATAGGGATTAAGAGCACGAACTTCCATAATAACAGAGATCAAGTTCTTCTATAAGTCAGTATAAGTCGAACGATCTCAAGCGGTCCTGCTCAATACACATAAGTGCACTAATGTGATTCAATAGCCAAGACAAGCTAATACCGAACCACACTACAACCATACCAATAGAGAGTCCCCGTCTATCTCGGTTGTGAGCATCTGTTTATACTTTATAAGGAAATCGATAATATGATCTTCCGCGTGTTGTCGCACAACATATTATCTACAGTATAAAGTAAATGGACTATTGCATCATGCATATAAATAAATTATAAGATGCAATCATTTGATCATATGATTCTCATTTCAAATATTATTATAATATTGTTCATACTAAAGCTAGACTTTTAGTATGCAATCCAACACTCTCATCCTCAAGCTTTCAAACTTCGTACTCAGCAGGCTTGCCTTTGCTCTTTTGACACTACCAGAACCTTCACAGTGTTCTTGTAGTCTTTCCCATGCATCTTTAGCAGATATGCAGTTCTGAATCAAGTTGAACATCTCTGGATCAACCGAAGAGCTGATTGCATTGAGAGCTTTGCAGTTGTGTGCAGATAGATTACTCTTCTCGGCTGTCCAATTGAGTTCATCTTTGAGAATCTGATCTCCATCTTTATCTTCTTCAGTGGGAGGTGTCCATCCAGACATAATGATCTTCCAAACTTTATCGTCACATGCTTTGATGTATGACCTCATCCGGGTTTTCCACAAGGCATAATTTGTTCCATCAAGAATGGGAGGATGGGTGACGGATGCAGAGTAATCCAAGATAACTCAACACTTAACACCAGGAATCAATACTTAGTATCGTCAAGTATTGGCTCCGATGATACTTTGAACAACACTGTATGTATCAGAATGTAACTTGACTAAGTATATAGCAAGTTGTAAATCAGCGGAAGACTTAACACACAGATTACTCAATCTTTCCACAAACTTTTTCAAGTTTGTGGCTGCCTCATGGCACAAATATCACTATTGGAAAATGTGATTACAAAAACAGACTCTTAGGTATGGTAACAATTCTTCCACCCTTCGAATACAAAATTGGATCTAAAATCCAAACACGTTCCCAAATGGCAGAACCTAGACTTGTTAGAATCTAAGCCTACTTCACATGTGGGCTTCCACTGCCTGTGAACAGTGCACACAAAACGTACGGGAATAACAGTAGACAACTGATGTTGAACCAAGTGTTACAATACCAGTACAAACACTATGACAGAAACCTATCTTGGATCTTTTACACTGTATAATAGGATTTCCTTTTCAATCACTTGACTTGACAACTAGCAGCTTCTATTTATAGAGGGTTGCAGGCTCCAAATTAATGAGTGGTCCACGTAAGAGATATAAATACCACCCTTGCAGGCTCAAATAACCGCCCACTAAGAGAGGTAGTTATTTTTGCCTTCTAGATCCTTTTAGAACTTCCGGATCTTACCAGTTTGCTCCAGGATCTTCAAGATCTGCGTTTGACTTGGTCTTTGTATCCAACACGTTCAGCACTTCAACCGCAACAACCCTGAAAGCAACATTAAGCACAACACCAGTCAAAACAACAAAACAACATTAGTGGTTAATAAAACAACTAGTGGAGGATAGGTGTGATTTCAGATGTGATGACACTGGTCTCAACACTTCACATCAACAAAATGGGTGGTTGGGGGTGGTGTTAAAAATTTAGGGTTCTAATATATATTTATAATTTAAGGGTAAAAATGTATTTTTAGATGGCATTATTTAGAATTTTTGGTGCCCTAAGTAAAGATTCGGGTGGCAATAACGCCACTCTTTTCAAATTAATGTAGTGAAAAACTACTACAAAGGATAAAAGGAATATTATACCATGTATTTTAAATCAAATAAATTAATAATAAAAGTAATATTAATATAAATATTTTACTCTATAATATGTTTTATGTAGATTTTTTTAAAATATAATTAACACCTATTTAAAAAAATTATTATTTTCAGTGTAAATAATACAAATAGAAGAGATATAAAGAAAAGAAAGAAAAAAAATACAATTATAAATATGAACAAAGGAGAAAAACATTTACATAAAAGAATAAATTTAATAAAATTGTAAGGATCAAAGGATACGCTCCCCATAGAACTCAAACTCGAGACCTCCTCCACCCACGTTGGAGTGCAACCCACTAATTAAACTACCTTAGAGTTTAAGAATATTTCCTATTTATATACTAATTATTATTAAAAGTTTAGGGGGCCCCAGTGACCCCCTTGGCCCCTACATGCGTTCGTTCCTGCCTGGGCATAACACATAGAAAAACAACGGTTGTGTGTGTTCGGAGTAATGACGGGACAGAAACCCTAGGATTCGAAAGAATCTCAGAGAAAAGAATAAGAGTATAGCTGAAAATTTAAATAGGGATTTGGTAGAATTTGGAGCGAAGGAAGAGTGGTGGGGGCAAAAAAATCCTAATTTTGGGAGATCAAAATTGGAAGGAAGAGAGGCCGCAATGAATACAAGCTTTTAATCCATTAAGTAGAACTAATGACACAGGGTATAAGTTTCAAGAGTTTTGGAGTTAAACATGATAGCTATATTAATTATTTATTATATCTGAAGCATAAGTAAAAAAGAGCTCCAATTATAGATATGGAAAGAAGCTGATTTGATGAATATAGAGAATTAGCCTCAGATAGACAAAGATCAGCACTAGACCTGAAATCATATCATTTCAAGAAAAATCTTAAAAGCCTTCTCAAACTACCTGAAACTAATCTCTTCTTCTTCATAGATCCACTTTTCCTAGAGGAATATTAATACTAGAACCACTAACACATATATACATAGAAATTTTGCAGGAAGCACAATTTAATTCCATCAATTTCAGACAAATCACTCACTCATTCTATATTTACACATTCATGAGAAAATGAGTAGCTGCAGATGCAACCAACAAAAATCAAAAGAGTTCCTCTGCATTCAGTCCCAAAGCAAATGAATAAAGATTAGCAAATCCCAACACCGAGCTGCAAAGTAACAAAAAAAAGGTTATTGCCACAAGGAAGTTCATAGGACAATATGCCGAGTTTGAGATCGAGCAGTCGATACCTGAAGAAGCCCCTTCCATCAGCGCACATCTGAGGACAGACAGCGCCGGAGGAGACTTCGAGGCTAAGAAATCCTGGACGGTCATGATCGCAGGATAAAACAGAGCAAATCGCGATAGGCTCCTAAAACAGAGCAGGTCGCAATGGAAGAGGATGATAGCCACTCCGATAATGGGTAACAAATGGTGGTAACTACCCTAGGCAGCGAGGATGGCGGTCCGGAGGTTGATTTGACGAGGATGGCTGCCAATAGGACTGAAGAACTGCGGCCGGTAATAGATCAACCATGCGGTTAGTGAGCGGCTGCCCAAGGCGAAAAACTCTAGGCGACGGCGGATCTAGA
The DNA here is from genome assembly GCA_023678885.1 of Pogostemon cablin. Taxonomy (NCBI): domain Eukaryota; kingdom Viridiplantae; phylum Streptophyta; class Magnoliopsida; order Lamiales; family Lamiaceae; genus Pogostemon; species Pogostemon cablin. The sequence goes on along the minus strand of CM042975.1, from coordinate 18,060,566 downwards.
ACGGAAAACCCTAGGCAGCGGTGACCTAGGCTGGGCCTGAAGGAGGCAAGCATTTTCTAAAGGAGTGATTGCAGCGAGACCGTGAAGTGAAGGAGAATTCAGATCCGGTTAAGGAGAAGTCTCAAAGGAGCAGTTTTAATTTGTTCATTGAGAGAGAGTAAATGTTAGATTTAGTTGAGGGTAATTTTATCTCTTTATCCACTAATTTGTGTATGTGATTGTATTTTTTTATTTTTTAATGTATCTCATAGTAAATAAGCTTCAACTTGTGTAATATCTGAGAGTAATAAATCCTTTTTTTAATAAAAAAATGTTAAACATTTTATAAATTTAGGGTTAGTAATTAATAAGTACACAACGTATTTAAGTATTACTAAATGATACATTCGCTTTAAAAAATTACTGATAAAGACAAAATTATATTTTTTATACCCATAATCCATACGCATCCGTACATTTGTGTGCATTATTAAAATAGAAACAAAAATACGCGATTAAATATAATATTTATACGAATATACATTAGTGTGCATTCTAGAGAAAGATGTTGGATTGCATACTAAAAGTCTAGCTTTTTGTATGAACAATGTTTTAACAATTTATTTGAAATGAGAATCATATGATCAAATGTTTTGTATATTATAATTTATTTATATGTTTTTGCAAAAGTCCACTTACTTTATACTGTAGATAATATAATGTGCGACGTCGCACCGAAGATCATATTGTCGGATCCTTAAAAAGTATAAACAGATGCTCACAACCAAGATAGACGGGGACAAACCCTCAGGATGGTTGTAGTGTGATTTGGTATTAGTTTGTCTTGACTATAAAATAACATTAATACACTTTGTGTGTATTGAGTAGGACCGCTTGAGATCGTTCGACTTATACTAACTATATAGGAGAACTTGATCTCAGTTATTATGGATGTTCATTATCTTAATCCCTATATAATAACCTCGGCACGTAAGCCAGTATTTATGTCTTTGATTCATCAATGGGTGAGATTTATATATTAAATCTACAAGCTCGGTGAGTTGAGAGATGGTGCTGTCTCTATAGTGTGCTGTTGATTGTAGAAAGAATCTGTGTCCTATTAAATAGGCTGATGATGTCCCCTTGAGGAGCTCATAAGGATTATCATTTAAACCCTGTAGGTGGATTTATTCCGGCATGATAACAAGGTTGAGTGGTGCTACTCTCGGATGAGATATTAATTAATTTGAGTTGTCAGTAACTTAATTAATAAATTAGCATTGTATATCTTAAACACGGGGAGACTTAACGGGCTCATAATAAGAAGGAGCACATAACGTAATATCGGATTAGAGTGGTAGCGCAGTAATAATACTTTAGTGGACTGTATTATTATTGGACTTAAGTATAAGTTTTGGGCTAAACTTAGATACTTAAGCCCAATGGAGGCCCAACTCTAATTTTTCCTCCTGGTCCCTGTTTTAGCCCATATATAAGTCATCTCAACTATTCGAAAACCCTAATCCTACGCCAAATACACGTGAGAAAGAGGGAGAGGAAGCAGATTGAGAGTGTCTTGAAGATCGTCGCTCACATGACGTCAAGACTGGACTTGGGAATACAGTAGAAAATCAAGAGGTTGTTTCTGCAGCTATTCTTCTTCAACATACCCTAGTGAAAGGTAATACGTTTTTAAATTCTTACTTCTACTGATATAGAATAGAATGGAACCTAACGGTTCACGTTAACAAAATGATCGAACGCTAATAATTGGTATCAGAGCTTCTGTTTCGTGGTTAAACATAAAATGTTATGCTAGGGTTTATGTAACAAACGTGGACTAGGGTTTAGAATATTATTATTTCTTATTAAATACTTTATCTGGATATGATGGCTCGATTATCATCGACGAAAGATGACACGTGGTGGCACGGTTGACAGTTGACGGATCACGGTGGACGAACGACAGTGGCTGTCGGCGAAAAGCACGCGATGTCACGTGCACTGCTTTCGTCGTTGTCGTACGGCTTGGCAGCTGGCAAAGCACGACTGCACAATGAGGCCAGGCGGACGCACGGTTGATGTGCGGCAGTGGCACGTTGAAGTCTCGATGGATGGCAGCGATCGCACGAGCCATGCTCTAACCCTTGGCATGCGCGGACGTGCGGGTGATGGGCCACAAGGCTTGCCGGTGGCACAGCAAACCCTGATGGATGGTGATTGATCGTTAATAGTCGGGATGACCAATTAAAAAATTTATAGAACCACTGGGAGGAACGTGCTAGAGTTTAAGCGATCTCAAGTTTATCTTGATTTTATAAGGACGACAGAATGGGAGGATAAGATGCAAATAAATGCAATTAAAATAATGCAAGAAATACAAATAAAATGAATGCAAAGATAAATGAGTTCCAAATGATGCAAGGATGAGATTAACAACAATCATGGCATAAATAACAAAGGAATCATACAATTAATTCTAATCTCTTATGGACATGGGATAGAAGCGATCACTAATTTCACCTAAACTCTCTCGCGAGATAGATAGGATGTAGGCACTCAATAAGGCTCCCAAAAGCACATAAGATCGAGACCAAAGTGAACACCTCCCACTAGGTACTAATTACTCTACGAGTTCCCTAATGAGGTACTAAATCATAGACAATATTCCTTTTTAAGGTACTATGAATTCCCTAATGGCTTGGGTCTCCTCACCTAATCAACTAATCTCTCAATTAAGCAAATTAAATGTTCTATCAAAAGGGTTCTAAATCTAGAAGGATATCTCTATCTCATTCTAAATTAATGCACATGAAGTGTATGATGAAATGATTCAATGAATTATCCTAAACACATAATTAACTTCTCAATCTAATCACATGCCCATGACAATTAATCACACAAATCATACATATATATCAAACAATTCACATCAATGATAGAAATAACACAAATGTCCAATTAAGATTAAAATCAAATTACATAAAACCTAAATTATCCAACATCAATCATGGAGCTAATCTCACAAAGGAGATTAGCCTATCATAGTCTCAAGCAAAACAAAATAAATTGTCATACAAAATTCCATAAATAAACCCTAAGAAAATTACAAAACAAAATAGTCTCCCCTTGAATTTCTTCAAATGAAGTCTCTATCTTCTCTTACAATCTCAATCCCCTTTGCTTCCTTGATCAAATGGAGTGGATGATGTAAGGATTTAGTAAATTAAATGGGAGGAATTTGAATGGAGGAGGTGAAATGGGAAAAGAAAGGGACAAATGGAAAGATGATATCGGCTACTGCTGGAATGCCGACAGCCCTGTAAGCAATTCACAACCATCCCTTTTTATCCTCATGTGTGGGCTTTCTATATTAGCAGAAAATAAATTGTGGGTTGCTACTTTAAGTACATGGTAGAAATGAAATGGGTAACAATCTATTTGAGGTGGGGACATTATTTAATTGGCTAAAATCATTTATCCACCCCCAACATGCACCGTAACTTTACTCAAATGGTCCCACATCAACATACTTAAATACAGTGGCGGACGTAGGATTTTCGTCGAGGGGGCCCAATTTTTCTCATACAATAGTTCGTATTTTTTGTTCTACAAATTTTAAGAAGAATTATTTTATTTATCTACTTTTATTAATATTTTTCTAAAGATGTTTTAGTATTTTTAATTGTATTATGTAAGAGTAACAATTTTGAAACTAAAGTCATTAAAATTATTAAATAAATATGTTATTTAGAGGAAAAATAAATAAATAAAAGAAATAGAAGAGGGGAAAAAAATAACAGTGATGCATGAATCGAACACGAGACCTTTAAAAGTAAAACATCCTCACTTCAACACTTGGACACAAAGGTATTTCAAGAAATTTTTTATATCTATACTAGTAATTTTTAGAAGTTTAGGGGGGCCAGTGCCCCCTACCCCCTTCGTACGTCCGCCCCTGCTTAAATAGGTGAAAGGTATGCTTCAAATTGAGTGGATTGGGCATAGAAAATGGGCTTTAAATTCACATGGGCCGTAGCTAATGATGCTGAAATTTTCAGCTTGCGCACTTTTCTTGTTTTATCACATTTTTGCTCGTTTTAACTCCGAATCGAGCCCCGTTTCTTACCATGCCTTCGTAATTGAATATAGAAGCTCATTTTAAGTATAAATCCTATAAATTTCACCGAATATTTCTCTCCAAAAAAAATTAAGAAATTAAATAAATTAATCACCCAAAGCAATCTTAATTATATAAAAATTAGCTAAAAATAAATCATATTTTCTAGCAAATTCTTCACTCATCAAACCCCCAAACTTGAAGTATTTTCGTCCCTGAAAAATGGAAAAGAAAAAAGAACATGAGGGGAGAACTTAGGTATAATGGAAGCATGTAGTGAATAAAGAATATAGTCATTCTCAACTACTCAATCAAATCAGACCATATAATCGGATATCAATGAACAAATGCACAAAACCATGGTGGAAAATGCAAGTACAATACTCATTCTCACTTAAGCCTTTCAAGATGTGTATGCACTCACTCTCAAATATTTAAAGTGTTTACTCTCAAAATCAATCCACATGCATGCATTACCATAGGCTTGACACAAGTCTAGACTCTCTACCACTAATCAAGTGTGTCAACAATTGAATCAAATAGGACTTACATTGGATATAATGAAGGCTCTTTGGCTAGGGAAGGATAAATATATGATAAATATGACTAAAAGTGTGGAGAGATCCTATTGAAAATTTTGTAACCCTCGTAAATTTTCTTCTTACATCTTCTCTTATCTTTCTTGCCACCATTTCTTTTTAAGCATTCTTCTTCCATTTATAACTTCAAACTCCTTCTTTTAAGCTTTTCTTAAACTTGTACTTTTAAAAGATATCATCATGCTAATTCAAATTCCTTCATAATATTTCCATTTTTTTCACTCATGTTTTTTACATCTCATATCCTTCTTTTGTAACCATTCTTCTTCATTCCTTCATTCTCTTGCCTTTTCACATTGTCTAACTACACTTTCTCTAGTCAATCTCCACACATAGGGTTCTTTCTTAGTTTCAAATGGTATTTGACTAGATGATGTGCTTATCAAAAAATTTAGGCTATAAAGGCTCAAGTTGGATAGCAATGGATCATATGTTGAAAGGTAGGGAAAATATGTATTTGGCTCTAACTTCACATATCAAGGATGGCCTAAAATCATTTTCAAAAGTTTCCACATAAACGTAGCTTCAAGCAAGACAAATGGCAAGTTCTAAAACACATACACATGAATGATGCACACATGAAAGAATAAATCGTATAACAATTACGAATTCAAGGCTCAAAATCTCACGGTTCATCAATAGTGTAAACAAGCGTCATGCAAACAAATTCCCAACCACAATATGTTCACAAATTCACATCATTCCAACTACATAATTTAACCTAATCTCATAGCTTCAAACAACCATCAAATAAGTCCCACAAGAGAAGAATGAATGATAAGAAATACAAGGAAAAGCAACTAACAACAAAAATAAGAGGAAAAAAAAGTGCACCGGTACAAAATGTGCAAACTAAGAACAAGATGAACGAGTAACAAAATGAGCAAGCTCTCTCAAACTTAAATTTAACTAAGAGTTCAATTTTAGTTTGGAAAGAATTTTGTATCAAATTTGTTGCACCTTTCTTCACTTCAAGTCCATCACCGGAAAACTCCTTCATGTTCCTACAAAAGACAAGAAATAAAGTAAAATAAAAGCACACTAAGAAAATAATAAAGATATTGATGGGTTGCCTCCCATCTAGAGCTAAGTTTAACGTCTTCAAGCTAGACGAGATTTTTGAGCTCATGGTGGTCTAGAATAATCCTTAGGCACTTTCATAGGTTTCTTCTTGAAATAGTGTCTTATTCTCTCACGCTCAACCACGAGGACATCTCCTTTCCTGTTGAATAACTCAAGAAATTCTTTCCGAAAACATTCTTCACAAGGAATGGGCCTTTCTACTTATTCCACCTTTTTCATCGGGCCCCCCATGAATTTTGAATTTCAACCACAACTCCGGGAAAGAATTCGAGCAAAGATATGCTCTTAAAAAATGAATGTTGATGCTCTCTTGCAAACCTTGTCCTACAATTATCAACAAATAAATTATTATCAACAAAATTAAGAAGATTCATAAAAGAATTTGAAAGTTCAAGAGAATGAGAATTTTTTTGTTCATGTGGAGTAAAATCAAAGATCTTAATCTCCGGAGGTTTCTTTTCTTCCATCTTAAGTGCATGAATCTCTTCTTGATCTTGTATTTTTTCTTTCTTAAGCATCATCTCAAGAAACTCAACAAATCTATCGAATTCCTCCTTTAACTCTTCTTTCAACTATTTTGTTTTCACCCCTTTAGGAACTCTTTCTCTCTTCTCCTTCATAGCCTCATCGATCCCCAAACTATATTTTTTTTCTAATCTTTTCTTTATCAACCACCTTACAAGCTTGCAATCCTTCTTCAACTATTCTTTTCTCATTCTAAGAGTACATAACCATGCATTGGTCTTTAGTCTCCGATGTAGAAGATTTATTGATTTTTCTTTGTATATTTTCCAAGGCGATTGAGATTTTGACTAAATGATGCTTTATGGATTCCATTCTCACCTCCATAGAACTCTTCACATCAATAAATAATAACTCAATTTTTTAACCCTCTCTTCACATGCTTTCTTTCTAGCTTCATTATCCTCAATATACTTGTGTAAAAAATCCTCCAAAGGCAATTTTCTTTCATCATTTGGTAATTTTCTCCCTGGATTGAACGTTGGTGGAAAAACTACATCACACTTAGCTGCATTCTCCAAATCATAGCTCCCTTCTATGCTCTCTGTAGGCCATTGATAGGTATTCATGGCAATTTCTTCAAAAAATTTTATTGCTCTTTTAGCGGTAATGCCAAAAATAGACCCACCGGATGACGCATCAACGAATAACCGATCTCTTCTGTTCAAGCCTTGATAGAAGAATCCCACTTGTTGCTCCTTCGGAAAACCGTGATGAGGACACCTCCTCAACATCTCCTTAAACCTCTCCCACGACTCATGAAAGATCTCATGAGGCAACTCCTTAAATTGAATAATAAGACTTTACAATTGTATTATATTTAAAGGTGGAAAGTATTTGCTGAGAAAATATTGAGCAAGATCCCTCCAAGTATTGCATGTCCCCGGAGTGATCGTTCCAAGCCAAACACGTGCTCTATCCTTTAAAGAAAAAGGAAAGAGTCGCATATTAATGCAATCTTCACTCACCTCATTCATTCTAATAGTATTCGCTATCTCCATGAAGTGGGCAAGGTGGTCATTTGGATCTTCGGTTGGATCTCCACCAAATTGGCTTGATTGAACCATTCGAATCAAACTCGCCTTCAACTCAAAATCATTGACAGTGATCGGAGGAGCCATAATTTGTTGAACCACCCTCAGTTGGAGATGATCTCTAATAGTCATATTCATCATGCCTTGTGGAACTTGAGGATATACATTATTAAGCACTTGAGGATAAACTTGTTGTTGAGGAGTGACTAGGTTCCCATAAACTTGTTTTTGAAGAAATAGTAAATTAGGAACATGAACCCCTTGAGCTATCCTTATATCTACTTGAGCTTTCTAAATAGGTAGAGCATTTGCATTCACCATATTTTGAATATTTTTCATGTAGCTCTTATTTTTGGGCTTGTTCACCTTCTTCTTCCTTCTTAAGGTATGCACTTACAAGAGAAAGAAAAATTAGAAACAAAATTTTTTAAAGCAAATATAAGATGCAAAAATTAAAAAAAAATGTCTTTATCAAGACTACTCTAAACAATCCTTCGTCAAACTAATAGCGACCATTACCTCCCCAGCAACGGTGCCATTTGATTGGTCGTTAATAGTCGGATGACCAATTAAAGAATTTATCGAACCACAGGGAGGAACGTGCTAGAGTTTAAGCGATCTCAAGTTTATCGTAATTTTATAAGGACGACAGAATGGGAGGATAAGATGCAAATAAATGCAATTAAACTAAAGCAAGAAATACGAATAAAATGAATGTAAAGATAAATGAGTTTCAAATGATGCAAGGATGACATTAACAACAATTATGGCATAAATAACAAAGGAATCATACAATTAATTCTAATATCTTATGGACATGGTATAGAAGCGATCACTAATTCCACCTAAACTCTCTCCCAAGATGGATAGGATGTATGCCCTCAATAAGGCTCCCAAAAGCATACAGGATCGAGACCAAAGTGAACACCTCCCACTAGGTACTAATTACTCTACGAGTTCCCTAATGAGGTACTAAATCATAGGCAATATTCCCTTTTAAGGTACTATGAATTCCCTAATGGCTTGGGTCTCCTCACCTAATCAACTAATCTCTCGATTAAGCTAATTAAATGTCTATCAAAGGGTTCTAAATTTAGAAGGATATCTCTATCTCATTCTAAATTAATGCACATGAAGTGTATGATGAAATGATTAAATGAACTATCCTAAACACATAATTAACTTCTCAATCAATCACGTGCCCATGATAATTAATCACACAAATCATACATATACATCAAGCAATTCACATCAATGATAAAATAACACAAATGCCCAATTAAGATTAAAATCAAATTGCATAAAACCTAAATTATCCAACACTAATCATGGAGCTAATCTCACAAAGGAGATTAACCTATCATAGTCTCAAGCAAAATAAAATAAATTGTCTTACAAAATTTCATAAATAAACCCTAAAAAATTACAAAACAAAATAAAGTCTCCCCTTGAATTTCTTCAAATGAAGTCTCTATCTTCTCTTGCAATCTCAATCCCCCTTGCTTCCTTGATCAAATGGAGTGGATGATGAAAGGATTTAGTAAATTAAATAGGAGGAATTTGAATGAAGAATGTGAAATGGGAAAAGAAAGGGACAAATATAAAGATGATATCGGCTACTGCTGGAATGCCGACTGCCCTGTAAGCAATTCACGACCATCCCTTTTTATCCTCATGTGTGGGCTTTCTATATTAGCAGAAAATTAATTGTGGGTTGCTACTTTAAGTACATGGTAGAAATGAAATGGGTAATAATCTATTTGAGGTGGGGACATTATTTAATTGGCTAAAATTATTTATCCACCCCAACATGCACCGTAACTTTACTCAAATGAGCCCACATCCACATACTTAAATAGGTGAAAGGTATGCTTCAAATTGAGTGGATTGGGCATAGAAAATGGGCTTTAAATTCACATTGGCCGTAGCTAATGCTGTAGAAATTTTCAGCATGCGCACTTTTCTTGTTTTATCCCATTTTTGCTCGTTTTAACTCCGAATCGAGCCCCGTTTCTTCCCATGCCTTCGTAATTGAATATAGAAGCTCATTTAAGTATAAATCCTGTAAATTTCACCAAATATTTCTCTCCAAAAAAAATTAAGAAATTAAATAAATTAATCACCGAAAGCAATCTTAATTATATAAAAATTAGCTAAAAATAAATCATATTTTCTAGCAATTTCTTCACTCATCAGATGGCATGATCGGAGCGAAGACAACTGGTGGCGCTGCTAGCGGACGGTGTGTAGCGACGACGAGGCATGGTGATTTTGTTCGGCAAGCATACGACCACAAGCGGCAGGCGCGAGGGCCATCAGAGGCTAGCGCATGAGTCATGCCGGAAAGTCGCATGAAAGATGAGGGTAGCGGCACGATCGATACGTTGCGTGACGGGCATGTGGAGCTGATGGCACGACCAGCACTACTGTGCCGTACGAGTCGTGCTGACGTAAGGCACAACTGTGAGTGGTTTCCAGCATGCCAAATGTGTGTGGCACAAGCGGCGGGCAGGGATGGCATGAGTCATGCCGGCGGGTTGCACGACCGGCTGATGCGTGGTGTGCAAGCATTGTGGCAGAGTCACGGCAGCAGCACGACCGATGCTGTGAAGGCACGAGTCATGCCGACATGTATTGAGGGACAGGCAAGTCCCGATTTTCAATCGACGTGTGTTTTTATTGCGTCTTCGTTGTGATAAATAACTGTCATAATTGATGTAATTATCTTATTATTGTTATATATGATATGCATATTCAAATAGATTTACTACTTTAAATTATTGTTATAGAAGCATGCTAGGTTGCGTATTTTATTGTTGAATATTATATGCATGTAAAAACCCTCGGTGTTACATAACTATGTGGGAGAGTGTTTGCCTATTTTTGTAGCACTCACGAGCAAGAATACTCGATCGTTGTAGTAGTATATCCCAAGAAAAATTATCAATCCACAAAGGAGTTATGTTCGGACTAGCAAAATACGTGAGCTCATGTTCATGTTGTTTTGTAAAGATGATCGGGGGTTTTGAGATGATTAACAACTAAAGCAAGGAGCAAGTAAATAAGAATATCAAATAAGAGAAATGACAAGTAAAGAAAATGGGTGCTAAAGTTCAAGTATGGAAAAACATGGGATTAGAAACATCCAAGCACACTCGATTCATATTATCATGCAAAAGGAATTCAACTCAATTGATGTAGACTAAGGGTGATCACGATTGTATCCTAAGCTCCCTTTTGGGTTACAAAGGTTGTTGATCCATTTTAGACTCCCAAAAGCACTTAAGATCAAAGCCCAACATTAACCCCTTCCATCTAGGTACTAGTTAGATTAAACTCTCCCTTTTTGTGTACTAAGGTCAACGAATGGATTGGTTCCCCTCATTGAATTCAGATATCCTTTCGGTCAAACCCAAACTCAATGTCTATTCATGCCTTCCTAATACTATAGAGGGTCGTTTCCGTCTCACTCCAAGCAATACATACATGAACATCATGATAGCATTTAATTACCACAAATAATCCATTGATCAACAATCCATTAAACCAATAAACATTCATGAATAACAAACCATGCCATCACAACATCAAGATAATTAAACTCCATGAATAGAAATCAACATCAATTAAAGCAAAAACCAATTTAATCCACATGACACTATAAATCTAATATGCTCTTCATGCTCCTAATCCCACTAGAGGGATTAGCCTATCATGATAAAAGTAACAAAACAAATAAATGATTCATTACAAATACCCATAGTCTTAGATCTAAAGAAATACAAAATGAATGGATTCTTCCCTATCAATTTCTTGAAGAGAATCTTCTATTCTTCTTAATCTCCACCTCTAGCTCTTGATTTCTTGAGATCTCTCACACCCAATGGAAGGGATGAAGTTTTGATGGAGAATTAATGGAGATGATGGAGATGGATCAAGATGGATGAAGGTGGATGAAGATGATGGTGAAAAATGGAAGAAATGGTGTGTGATGTGTGTGTAGAGGATGGGAATCTCGGATCTTTTTTTCAATTGTTGAATAATGGGGTATTTATACCCCTATGGAGGCTTCTAGAAGGATCTGAAAATTTCAGCAGGAATGTACACGGCATGAGTCGTGCTCTGCAACATGGCCACGAGGTGGCCGTGTTGTGTCTTCTGATGCTGTCGCATGGCCTCTCCTTACAGGGCCGTGTTACGCAACACGGCTCGTGCGCTGCAACACGAGTCGTGTGTTGTAACACGGGCACAGGGTGGTCGTGTTGGCTCTTCTGATGTCGGCACACGGCCGCTTCTTCCAGGGCCGTGTTGGCTACACGGCCCGTGTTGGTGCTGGCTCCTGTATTTCTTCACTGTTTTGGCTCGTTCTCTCTCGTTTCAACTCCGAATTGAGATCCGCTTTTTCCTACATCTTCCTTATCATGTTTAGCATCAAATAAAAAGTGAAAATCTTAAGTTTAAGCTCATTCACACATATTTCAATAAAAACACAAAACACAACCAAATAACATATAAAATACGGATAAAATAATACAAAAACACATATAAAAAGACACTAAAATGTAGGTGAAAATAGCTCTAATCAGAGAGGGGATTGGTTGATAATTCCCGCAGTCTCCATTATTGGTTTGTAAGTGATGTGAATAAACTTGCGCGTTGGCTATGGTGTCTTCCTCCCCATCAGATGAGTTTATTCATGGATCACTGGTACATACTTCTTTATGATGATTGTAGAAAGTTATATGAGCGTGTGTGATATTCTCCATCTGAAGGGACATAAGCTTGGGCAATGGACTTGAAATCAAATAATGGTGACCACTTAGGTGTAAATAATAAATATCCTCCCTATCGGAGTCACTGTTGTTATTTGCATGACTAAAGAGGAACCTACTATTGATTATTTTATCATAAAGTTAGGTTGACGAATGAAATTAATTGGTTAAACCTTCTCTTGTAAATGTTTGAGTTTGTATATGTTCACAATATCGTGGCATGTAAATTCACGGTGCATGAGATGTCGGTGAATTTAATTTTATATTATTTTGAGGGAATCAATATAAATTAGTAAATTCGAAGAGTTTGATCTGTTTATTTATTTATGATTCTCAAGATTTTCAAATGGCTTTTAATCCACTTGTTGTTATACTTAAAAAATACAAACTTACTGGCATAAATTATTTTGACTGGAAACGAAATATGGATATTGCTTTAACTGCTGAAGATTATATCTTTGTACTCACTGAGTAATGTCCTGTGGCACCTACTAATGACTCTAGTGAAGAGGAAAGAGCTGCTTATAATAGGTGGATTAAGGCTGATAAGATGGTGAAGTGCTACATTTTGGATTCTATGTCAAATGTGCTTCAACATCAGCATCAAGCCATGAACACTGCCTATAATATGATTCAGAATTTTAGGGAACTCTTCAGATACCAGAGTCAACCTGCTAGGTCGGAGGGCATGACTGTGCTAATGAACACCAAAATGGCTTAGGGCACTCCCGTGAGGGATCATGTCCTTAGAATGATGGGCCAACTTAATGAGTTGGAAGTCCTTGGAGCTGAATCGATGGGGAAACCCAAGTCGATATTATACTCCAAAGCTTGCCTAAGAGTTTTGAATAGTTTCGCCTGAACTACAGTATGAACAAATGTTTGTACACGTTGGCTGAGCTTCTGACAGAACTTGTGGTGATGGAAGAACTATTTCGTCGAGCTCCTCAGGTTCATGTTGCTGAAAATGCAGCTTATCCCAAGCTGAGAGGTGGAAGGAATAAGAGGAAGCAAGGAAATTTAGCACCGATGAACCAAGTGAAGGTAAAGGGTGGTGTGGTCAAGAAGTCTAAAGGCAAGTGCTTCAAATGCAAGCAGCTGGGACACTACAAGGCAGACTGCCTTCTTCTGAAGGGGAACAAAAATGGAAAGTCTTATTTACTAGTTGTTGAATCATGTTTAGCGGCTATATCTGCTGATACTTGGTGTGTAGATACGGGAGCCACTGACCATGTCTGCAATTCTTTACAGGGGTTCCACCAAACTCGACAGTTTAGTGATGGGGAGATTTCCATACTCATGGGGAATGCTACGAGAGTAGCGGCTGTTGTAGTGAGAGACATTTATTTATCTTCCAATAAGAATAAAACTCTTGTTTTGAGGAAATGTCTTTAGGTATCGCATTTTAGAAAGAATTTAATCCTACTTGGAAGGGAAAATGACAAAAAGGTCTTTTAAGTCAAAGGGGTATAGAGCCAAAGATCTGTTGGAATTTATTCATTCTGATTTATGTGGTCCTATTTTTATCCAAGAAAGAGATGGTTATGAATATTTCGTCACCTTCATTGATGATTATTCTAGATACAGATACATTTATTTGATGTGCCGCAAGTCTGAGTGCTTTGATAAATTTAAAGAGTACAAGGCTGATGTGGAAAAACAACTTGAAAAATGCATCAAGACACTATAATCTGATCGTGGTGGCGAATATCTCATGGGATAGTTTAAAAATTATTTATCAGAGGACGGGATTGAATCTCAATTGTCTGCACTGGGCACACCCTAGTAGAATGGTGTAGCGGAAAGAAAGAATAAGACTCTTATAGAAATGGTAAGATCAATAATGAGTTATTCAGAATTACCAAATTAGTTTTAGGGATACACCTTAGAAACAGAGGCTTACATTATGAATTTAGTACCTTCTAAATCCGTAGTCTTAACACCCACCGAACTGTGGACCGGGCACAAGCTTAGTCTAAAACAAATTCGGATTTGGGGTGCTCTGGCACATGTGTTAAAGGCAAACACTGATAAGTTAGAATCACATACTGATGTTTGTATGTTTATAGGACATCCTAGAGGAATGAAGGGTGGTTTGTTTTATAGTCTAAAAGATCAAAAGGTGATCGTTAGTACGAACGCAAGATTTTTGAAAGAGGATTATATAATGGATCACAAACCCATGAGTAAAAATATTCTAGAAGAAGTAAGAGGGGAAACACCAAATATAATACCAACTGTACAAGAGGATATACCACAAGACACTACACTGCGTGTCTTATCTGATACACAATTGCCTGTGGTGTCTCGTCATAGTGGGAGGGTTGTGAAATAACTGGACAGATTCATGGGCTTGGGAGAATCATCAGACTTGGTCCCTGGTGAACATGAAATCGACCCATGGAATTACGATGAAGCACGCATGATAAGAATGCTCAATCATGGCAAAAAGCAATGAAATCTAAAATAGAATCCATGTATTCTTATCATGTATGGGAGCTTATAGAACCACCCAATGGTGTAAAAGCCATTGGATGCAAGTGAGTCTATAAAATTAAAAGAAAATCTGACGGTAAGGTGAAAACCTTTAAAGTAAGGCTTGTTGCGAAAGGATATACTCATAAAGAGGGAATCGATTATGAGGAAACCTTCTCGCCTGTGGCCACGCTTAAGTCAATCCGAATTCTTCTATCTATAGCAGCTAATATGGATTATGAGGTATGACAAATGGATATCAAGACAGCTTTCCTGAATAGAAGTCTTGAGGAAAACATCTATATGAAGCAACCAGATGGATTCATTACAAAAGGGGAAGAACATCTTGTCTATAAGCTTAATAGGTCCATTTATGGATTGAAACAAGCTTCAAGATCATGGAACATCCATTTTGATGAAGTAATCCAGTCATATGAATTTATTCAATGACCAAATGAATCTTGTATGTACAAGAAGTGTGACGGAAATGTAGTGGTATTTCTTATACTTTACGTGGATGATATCCTACTCATTGGAAAAAATATAAAGGTATTGTGGGGCGTAAGGGTATGGTTATCTAAGTAGCTTGAGATGAAGCGCTTAGAAGAAGCCGAGCACATTCTAGGGATCAAATTGATAAGGGATCGGAAGAAAAGAATGGTGTGCTTGTCCCAAGCTTCATACATTGATACAATCCTTGCTCGTTTAGCATGCAAAACTCCAAGAAATATTTTCTACCTTTTAGATATGGAATACCTCTACCTAATGAAATGTGTCCCAAGACACAAAAGAAAATAGAGGATATAAAGGTGGTTCCTTATATTTCGGTAGTAGGAAGTCTCATGTATGCAATGCTATGTACGAGACCGGATATCTGTTATACCATGGGCATAGTCAGTAGGTATCAAAGTAACCCAGGACAAGGGCATTGGACTGTGGTAAAACATATTTTGAAATACCTGCGAAGGACTAGGGATTATATGTTGATTTACCGGACAGATATTTTTTTACCAATGGGTTATACTGATTCAGATTTTCAGTCAGATAGGGATGATAATAGATCTACATTGGGTTACGTGTTTACTCTTGGAGGAGGAGTCATAATATGGAGGAGTGTAAAGTAAAAATGCGTTGCGGACTCTACTATGGAAGCTGAATATGTAGCAGCCTCTAAGGCAGCTAAAGAAGCAGTATGGATCATAAACTTCTTAATGGACTTGGATGTGATTCCAGGTTTGTCCAAAGCAATCACAATTTATTGTGATAACAGTGGTGCAGTAGCAAACTCGAATGAACCACGAGCCCATATGGCAAGTAAGCATATTGAACGCAAGTACTACCTGATACGAGACATCGTTAAAAGAGTGGAGGTTGTTATTGCTAAGATTGCATCGGAGGATAACCTAACTAATCCTTTTACTAAGGGGCCTTCCAGCGAAAGCATTCGATGGTTATGTAGAAGGAATGGGGATCAGATATGGCAGCATAGTCTTTTAGTATAAGTGGGAGATTGTTGGATTGTATACTAAAAGTCTAGTTTTTTGTATGAATAATGTTTTAATAATTTATTTGAAATGAAAATCATATGATCAAATGTTTTGCATATTATAATTTATTTATATGTTTTTGCAAAAGTCCACATACTTTATACTGTAGATAATATGGTGTGCGGTGTTGCATGGAAGATCATATTGTCAGCTCCATATAAAGTATAAATAGATGCTCACAACCAAGATAGACGGGGACAATCTATCGGGATGGTTGTAGTGTGATTTGGTATTAGTTTGTCTTAACTATAAAATCACATTAGTGCACTTTATGTTTATTGAGCAGGATCGCTTGAGATCGTCCGACTTATACTGACTATATTGGAGAACTTGATCTTAGTTATTATGGATGTTCGTACTCTTAATCCCTATACAATAACCTCGACACGTAAGCCAGTATTTATGTCTTTGATTAATCAATGTGTGAGATTTATATATTAAAGCAACAAGCTCGGTGAGTTGGGAGATTGTGCTGTCTCTATGGTGTGTTGTTGATTGTAGAAGGAATCTGTGTCTTATTAAATAGGCTGATGATGTCCCCTTGTAGAGCTCATAAGGATTATCATGTAAACCTTGCAGGTGAATTTATTCTGGCATGATAACAAGGTTGAGTTGTACTACTCTCGGATGAGATATTAATTAATTTGAGTTGTCAGTAACTTAATTAATTAATGGACATTGTATATCTTAAACACGAGGAGACTAACGGGCTCATAATAAGAAGGAGCACATAATGTAATATAGGATTAGAGTGGTAGTGCAGTAATAATACTTTAGTGGATTGTATTATTATTATTGGACTTAAGTATAAGTTTTGGGCTAAACTTGTATACTTAAGCCCAATGGAGGTCCAACTCTAATTTCTCCTCCTGGTCCCTGATGTAGTCCATATATAAGTCATCTCAACTATCCAAAAACCCTAATCCTGTGCCTAATACACATGAGAAAGAGGGAGAAGAAGCAAATTGAGAGTGTCTTGAAGATCGTCGTCCACACGACGTCAAGACTGGACTTCGGAATATAGCGGAAGATCAAGAGGTTGTTTCTACAGATGTTCTTCTTCAACATACCTTGGTAAATGGTAATACAATTTTATATTCTTTCTTCCACTGATATAGAATCACATGAAACCCTAACGGTTCACGTTAACCTAACGATTGAACGTCAACAAGAGAAACAGAAATACGCGATTAAATTGAAGAACTCAACTAATGTACATTAGTATGCATTCTTGAGAGAGAAAAAGTTAAATACGCTGCATTCTTGAGAGAAAAATAGAAAATACGTGATTAAATTAAAAAATCTTACCGCTGTATATTAGTGTGCATTCTTAAGATAAACAGAAAATATGCTGTATTTTTTAGAGAGAAACAGAAAATACACGATTAAATTTGAAGAAATGGTTGTTATATAATTATCCTTAGGTCTCTTCTTAAATATCTCACCCATTGTTTTTATCTGATTTAGTACACATTAGTATTCAATGAAGACAAAGACTTGGTTAGACCATCTCACGGATCCCCTTATGTGAGACCGAATTAGTGCACATTAGTATTCAATGTATTTATTAGCAAATAAGGCTACACATACGTGTACGTATCAATAATAGTCCCATAAATTTATAAGGGATAATTTCAGATTTAGTCCCGTAAGAATTGCTCAATGCCAAAAAGGTCCCAAAACTGGCAGATTTAGTCTCATAGGAATTTTTCATCAAAATCTATCAATAGTTGACGAAATATTTTGAACCATTAATAAGACCAAAATGGACTATGCCTATTTTGAAAGACAGAAAATAATATAAATCTAGTAGTTTATAATAATATACATTAATTTGGGATGAAAATTTTCGAAAATTATGATTATAATATTCTTATGGGACCAAAACCGCTAGCTATGTGACCAGTGTATTCCTACGAGACTATAATTGAACTGAAGGAATTCTTATGGGACCAAAAATGTGATATTTTCCAAAATTTATAATATTTAAATTAAAAAAAAAAAGAAATTAAATAAATACAAAGTTTTAAATTATCACATTTTAAATAATAATCAATATAAATTAAATAAAAAACATAGAAAAAAATACATAAGACCTAATTAATTTTAATTTATAATTAAATTTTTTATTTTCTAATTTGATATCTATCAAAGATGACTTTTTAAAATTAGTTGAGCTTAATTAATTTTCTTTCATAATTAATTTTTTTATTTTCTAATTATTTTATAACAATCAAGTTGTTCCTTTAAAATTATTAAACCAAGTTAATGAATAATTTGTCTCATGAAATGTTTCACTCAAATCTTTGTCTTACAACGTTTCACTTAAATCTTTACCCTGCATCATACCAAAAGATAATAAATAACAATGGAAACAAAATACGTAGGAGAGTAATTATTCATAAAATACTCAATAGTCAGCTCTAAGGGCCTTAATCAAATTTTCTTTGAACATATATCAAAAAACTATTTATTCAAATGTAGTACACATTCTAGTTGAATGACTACTTAGCTCTCTTGTATTTGTAAAATGAAATAGCAAAACTTGGCTCCGAACTTCATACACCATCATTTGTTAATGATATGAATCATGATTACTTCTATTTTAGAAACATGCAACTTTTTTTTTTTTTTTTAGATAAATTCTTTACAACTTTTATTTAAAATGTGCTCTTATTCTGGCCGGTGGATTTTTCCATGGAGGTTTTACCGCGGCCTTTGGTAGTTGTCCCACTTGGCCGATCCTTCTATTCCAACTATGTTTTTTGGTCTATTTTGTCGTCTGTGGCTTGTTTTCGAATCTTTATTCCGTTCATTCCTTGTGTTCTCTTTTTTTTTTAATAATTTTTTAGCGTATTCAAATAACAGCCAAATTCATGATATGCTGTCACACTTAGTTATTATTTATAAATAGGCTAGGTTATTGTAAATGTGATCTATCTTGAACTTTTTAGTCTTCAACACAGAAGCTTTCGTTGTCATTTTGTTACGCTTCATTTTTTATACTATGGATTTTTTTTCATTGCATTTCAACACCTTTATAATTTTATAGTATTTGTTCATTTTAAACTTACATAACATACTTTATAATTTATTTATTACTTAAAAATAAAAATATCCCAAAAAGCCAATAAAGTAAGTTAAAAAATAAATTTTCTTAATATCTAAAAAAAATGCAAAGACTTGTGTGAGACCGTCTTACGAATTCTCTTATGTGAGATGGATCACCCATTGACCCAACTAATAAATTTTAAAAGACCCTATTTGATTTATAGTAAATCAAAAAATTGAAAATTAATTATGAAAGGAAATTAATTAGTTGTTGCATTATATACATAATGTTTTTTTCTTCTTTAATTTGTATTTTTTATTTTTAAAAAATGCATTAATTTTAAATTTATTATTTATTTAATTTATTTTTTAACTTAAATATTACTCCTTCAGTCCCATAGTTAAGTTCACCGGCACTGTAGATACGGAGTTTAAGAAAAGTTGCTTTTTGACCAACTTTATTGATTTTTTAGGGGTATTGTGGTATTTTTAGGTAATAAATAAATTATATAGTATGTTATGTGTGTTAGGTGGGAGTGATATTTTTGAAATTAAAATAACTTTTGATGTTTTTGGTTAATGTTAAGTTTCTTTTTTTGTTGTTGTGAACATAAGTGTGGACGGATGAAAACAGAAAGTGTGAACATAAGTGTGGGACGGAGGGAGTATAAATTTATAAAATGTGATAAGACTTTTAGAAAATAATATAATTTTTTTTATGTATAAAAAATTATACTAATCAAATAAAAGTGATAATTTTTCATTATAATTATATCATAAATAATTTATAATGACTAAAACTTGTGTGAGACCATTTTACGAAATGTCTTCCGTGAGAATGATAAAAAATGATAATTCTTATAATGAAAAATAATACCTTAATTGATAAAAAGTGATAACAGTGATATAAATTATTTCATAATCAATTTGTAGTAAATAAAAAGTGATAACATTAAACTCCCTCCGTCCAACATCAATCTATTCGTTTGCTTTTTGCGCGTAGATTAAGGAGTATTATTATTTTATGTGTAGTGGATAGTTATATTAGTGAGGTGTGTGGGTCCCATATTTTAATTGTATTAGTGTGTGAGTGGGTTCCATGTGTCTAAAAAGGAAAATGGATAGATTAATAGTGGACGACCCAAAATGGTAAAATTGATAGATTGACAGTCGTCGGAGGGAGTAAAAGAAAAGTGATAATATTTTTAATAAAAAATAATAATTAATCGTAAAAATATATTTCACGATCAATTTATAGAATGGATAAAAAGTGATAACATTTTTAATTAAAAGTGATTCTTGATTAAAGAAAGATGTTATATGTCTAATTGAATTATTTAACGAATAATTTATTTGAATAATAAAAAATAATAACATTTTTAATAAAAAGAAATATATGATAAGTGATATAATTAATATTTTAATACAAAGTGATACACAATAAAAAATAATAAAGTGATAATAGTTAGAATTATATAATGAACAATAATTAATAATAATAATAATAATAAATATTATTAATAATATTATGACCAGATTATGAATTTTGCAGATCCTCCCTAAGAAAACATCGGCCAGCTGCTGCGTAAGCAGCTTTTCTTTGGTGCACTTCGACTTTAATTCATGATGTACCAAACAGAGCCTTTATTCTTTGTATATTTTTTTAAAATTTAATTTAAAATATTATTAATATAGTTAATGGATGATCCATCTCGCGAATTAGGATCCGTGAGACGCTCTGACCTACCCTAAAAAAATGTATACATAATTACATATACTCCCTTCGTCCCAGGCTAAGAGGGTCATTTTTCCATTTTGATCGTCCCACCTAAAAAATCCTCTTTCCTTTTTTACACATATGAGACTCACGTACCCCCCTCTAATACAATTAAAATAGGGGACCCACACTCCTAGTAATACAATTACCCACTACACATTAAATAATAATACTCCTTAATCTACGTGCAAAAAAGCAAATTACCCTCCTACGTCGGGACGGAGTAGAGTGGAACAGAG
This sequence comes from Pogostemon cablin, assembly GCA_023678885.1. Lineage (NCBI taxonomy): Eukaryota > Viridiplantae > Streptophyta > Magnoliopsida > Lamiales > Lamiaceae > Pogostemon > Pogostemon cablin. The sequence goes on along the minus strand of CM042975.1, from coordinate 18,039,368 downwards.
ACTATAACATGTACGTAAATCCTAAAGTGCATAAAGTTTCTTGCATGAATAAATAAAATTTCGATTTAATCTTGTGTGCATGAGTACTATATCCGTGCATGTGGATTAATTTGAAATATAGATTTGAAAAGACAACTAATTAATTAGCCCTATGACAATGACTTGTATGGCACAATGGCACCGAGTCAAATTGGTGCAATCTTTTGATCATTCTTGCTCTTTTTTCGTTATTTTTATTATTATTTTTTTTCCGTTCTTTTTTTTTTTTTTGTCTTTTATCGTTCTTTTGTTTTTTTTTCTTTTTATTCATTTTTCTTATTTTGTTTCTTTTTTATTTATTTATTTAATTTTAGAAATATAATTATAATTTTACCCTTATAGTTTAAAGTATATTTATCCCTAAGGTTTAGGGTATAATTGCAATTTTACCCTTGTGGTTTAGGATATATTTATCCCTAGGGTTTAGGGTTTAGAGTATAATTGTAATTTTACCCTTATGGTTTAGAGTATATTTATCCCTATGGTTTAGGGTATAATTGTAATTTTACCCTTGTGGTTTAGGGTATAATTTATCCCTAGGGTTTAGGGTATAATTGTAATTTTACCCTTATGGCTTAGGGTATAACTTATTCCTAGGGTTTAGGGTATAATAGTCATTTAAATATAATAAATTTAAAAATAAAATAAAAACAATATTAATGAAAGAGCAGGAATTAATTAAGAATGGTTGAGATCAAAGGGGATACTAATTCAATTAGTATCCCTGATTGTACCCTAATCACACTCTTAGCCCTATACTATATATATATACTAACATTAGATAGTAATTAATTGGAAAGAAGAAAACGAAACGAAAAGATTGTTGATTCATTAGTGTAAAAGTGCAACTATAATGTTTTAGTGTAAAAGTGCAACTATAATGTAAAAACAATTAGATATAATGTAAAAACAATTAGATTTGTTATGTGATTTTTGTGTATCATCTTCTTATCACTAGTTATATACTCCATCTGTCCCATAATACTTTTCTCACTTTCCTCATTTGTTTGTCCCACAAAACCTTTCACCCCCAAAAAATGAAACATCACTTTATCCAACAACCTTAAAAGTTACTTTAATTTCAAATTTGTCACTCATTTTTTACACACATATCATTACTTTATACTTTTTTATTACCTAAAAATACTACAATACCCTCCAAAGTCAATAAAGTTGGTCAAAAAGTGACAGTAAAGGTGAAAAGTTTTCCGGGATGGAGGGAGTACATAACATGTAAGAATGAGAAGAAAACGTAACATTTGTCAATGGAATTTGTGCCTTCTTTTTAGTATTTAGTATCATTCACTCTTTTATGTGTTGTTTATACCATGGTGGAACACAGGATATTCGCAAATCAAAAGTCATATGAAATGTGGTGCACACTAGAAATTCATTGCCATTTTTCCCTAAAAAAGTCATTGCTTTTTAATTGTTTTCAAAAAAGGCCTTATACATTAAGACCTTTTGGATCTAACTACATTTTTTAGCATTGTAGAATTAGATGAAGGGTTGATGGCTTTTCTGATCTTAAAGACATTCCAGGCCGTTCCAACACAATGTCCTACTGTTGCAATCGCATCTTCTGTTGCCTCTCCAGCACCCTCGCCAAACCTATATAAAATCATTATGATTATGACTTTCTTCGATTCTAAGTGTGTTTGGTTTATAAAGTTAATATGGAGGTCAATAAGATGTCAAATGTGATAATTTCTCATTTGTTTTATTGGATATTATAACCCACCAACCCTTAAATTCTATTCCTTTAGACTTTTTAATTTTTAATAAGTAATAGGCTTGAAACAAAACATGCCAACATAAGTGCAATTAGCGTGTAGAATTATCTAATTTCTAACAATCGTTTAAGGTCTATTAATAATATTAGAACCCAACACACCCTTAATAAAATCTAAATCTCTAATTACAAGTTGTTTAACAAATGACACGTAGGAGAGTGATAGTTATTATACTATAATATCTAAGAAAGCATATACACTAAGGGAAAATGTTAAGCTGCAAATCTTAATTTCTATGAGATGGACAAATTTTCTATGCAATCGGGTGTACGTACACTTTGATTTTATTCTTTAATACATAAAATAAATTATAAAATAAGTACAATTTTAAAATTAAATTGTATTGTAGGGTTTATTGGATTAAATATAATTTATTTGGGGTGTGAATTTATTTATGTGATAAATAAAAATAGTAGATGTGAATTTGTTCGTGAGATAAATTAAGTACTTTAGAGTGATAAATTATTATTCATCTAAATGAAAAATATTACTTATTTTAACAAGAATATAAAAAATCACAACATATAAGAATTTGATTTTTTTTATTTAAAAGTGTAATACCGTTTACTATTACACACTGTTTAAGAAAACTTGTTCTTTTTTATCAAGTTTTATTAGGTTATTGCAGTATTTTTAGGTAATAAACAAAATAAAGTAATGGTATGTGTGTGAAAAAAGATTGATAAATTTAAATTTAAAATAAATTTTTAGGTTGATGGATAAAGTTTGATTTCCTTTCTTGGGGGTGTGAAGAGTTAAGTGGGATGGAGGAAGAAATTTTTAATAAACTAAGTAGTAATTTTGATAAAATCAATGTTCACAGTCGCACCCAAATCAGAAAAGTGTTTGTCCTAGTGAAATGGATGGATTATACGTTAATACTTATATTTTTGTTTAAAAATTAACTGCACTCGTGTTAAATTTACCTGTTAGATACCATCTTTGTAACTGCACCAGAGGTGGCTGTCATGGCTTGCTTTTCAGCAGCTTCTGCTGCATCCATTATTTTGTCTGTGTCATATATCCCAACACAAATTTACCAACGTTATCGAAGAGAGAAATTAACTTTCATATTTTCATAACACAAAATTTATTTGGTAAGCCCTTTAACTTAGAGTACGACCCCATGTTCTTAAGCGCGGAACACTGCATTTAATTACTGTATAAGTTTCAATAAAAATAGTAATCATTTGTCACAATGCATATAAACATACTCCCTCCATCTCTTATCAAATTACATTGATATATGATAGACATGAAGTTTAAAAAAATTACTCTCTTCGTTACGCGTTAATATTGACATTATTTGCTTTTTATACAGAAATATAATATTTTAATAGATAATAAGTTGAGAAATATAATATTTAATACATAGTAGGTAGTTGTATTAGTGTTTTGTGTGGTCCTACATGAAATAAATAATTATTTTGTTGGGTTCCACTTGACGAAAAATAAAATGTAAACCTTTAACTTGGACAAACCAAAATAGAAAACGTAAACTTTAACGCAGGACAGAAGGAGTACATTTTAATAAATTTTATTAATATAGTCCCTCCAGCCACTTCAAAAGTATCCATTTTATTATTTGGCAAAAACTTGTGTGAGATCGTCTCATGTAAGGGCTTATGTGAGACAGATAAAAAGTGATAATATCATTATTATTTTTGCTATAAAATGTGATAATTTTCACTATAAAATTATATCACTTTTTATTTATATTATAAATTGTTCATTAAATAATTCACTGAACTCTTTTCACTTTTTATCGATTGAGTATCACTTTATATTAATGATATTATTACTTTCTATCCGTCTCACGTAAGGACTTACATGAGACAGTCTCACACAAGACTTGCCCTTATTATTTTGGGTGGTCACTACAAATGTATTCATATTCCCTTTTAGTAAAAGAGTCCACCTTATGGCCCATTAATTTTTTCTAATACAATGACTCACTATACATATAATAATAATATTCTTTAATTTATATTCCTTCCGTCCTGCGTTAAGGTTTACGTTTTTCATTTTGTGCAGTCCCAAGTTAAGGTTTACGTTTTCTTTTTTCTCAAGTTGGGCCCACCCAAAATAATTAATTAATTCATGTAGGACCCACACACAACACTAATACAATTATCCACTTTACATTAAATATTATTTATCTCACCTCACTACACATTAAAATATTATATCTTTTAATCTCCGTGCAAAAAACAAACGTCAACATTAACGTGGAATGGAGAGAGTATGTAATAGGTAAACGGATACCTTTCAAGTAGTTGAAGGAAGTAATATTTTTACATAATAAATAAAATTATAAAATATGTTATAATGTATTAAGTGAGGATAACTATTTCAAAATTACCATTTATAATAAGATTATATGAGAGAAGATTACGATATTGGGGGCGGCTCTTTATACCCTCGGATATATTAAACATACCCCATTTACTAAATAAACCCCAATATATATTTTAGTAAGTTATATACGAATTACTAAACATACCCCAATTAAGACAACTATGTCCTTTTATAATTAAAAGAGTATTTCTGCATATTTATTCGGTTGTCAAAACTGAACGTATTAAAACATACTTCTACAGATGTGTTCGATTCTCAAAACCGAACACATCCTTTTGTGTTTGATTGACTTTTGCCTGTATATTTATTGCTGTCTCTAATTTGGATTTTGATAGGCAGAAGGGAAGAAGCAGAAATAGTTGGGGTGAATTTATATGGGAGGGGGATTAGGTTCTGTAGTGCTCTAAAATTTGTGTTCAAACGATTTTAGTTTCAATTTGAATGTTTTTAGATGATTTCAATCGATTTTATATCGGCCATGATGAGAATTAAGAAGAATATTCACAAGAGCTCCGACAGCATTACTGCGCATACACAGGAGAACCGAACCGTGTTGCTGATATGCTATGATGAATGTGCCAATATGCTAATCTGATGTTTCCATTATTTTTTTAAAATTTTTTCATCCTATTTTCTGGGATTATTGCATTATATTTTTCCTGCTTTTCTTCAATTTCAATGGAGATTCTGACTTTGTTCTTTAAGGTTTAGAGTTCATGGTAGTTTATCGATTATAATAACAATGGGATACATTTAGAAATTTAATTGGGTTATGTATAACAATTTCTAATAACTAATTTTATTTTATTATTTATATAAGGGTATTTACGTATTCTTACATAAATATATTTTAAATCATAAATTAATGGGGTTTGTTTAGTAAATTTGGGGGTGCAAATAGTCGCCCCCTTACTATATATATAATTTATGTTTTAAATTGACACCAAGTGTCTAATAAATTAATTACCATTTTAAGGATATATTCTCTCTATTCCAAATTCAACTTTATATTTACTCTTTGTATAAATAATAATATAAATTACTTTTTAACTTACTTTTGAGGTAGTGACGGAGCCAGGAATTAAATTCGGGGGGCCAAAATAGTATTGTAAAGTAAATATTTTATTCGTCTTGCAAAATTATTTGCGTTTTTTAAAAGAAGTTACTATTTTTTAACAATAATAAAAAAGTATACTATGTATGTTAAAAATTATGATAATTTTAAAATTAGTATATATTTCTATATTTTTAATTGATATTTTTTAAAATATACTCCCTCCGTCCCACCCATATTGCATCGTTTACTTTAACTTTTGTGAGAACTTTATGCAGTCAAATGATGCAGTTTGACCGGGACGGAGGGAGTATGTGATTTAGTCTTGATCCATGAAGTGTATTTAGATCTTACATTGATTTAGGATCAGTTGAAATATATATATTATAAATATAATAAGGTATGAAATAAAATTTAACACAAACAATGTCAAAGTAAAAATAAAAAAGATAAAAATTATTCAATTTATGTTTTATTATATCAAATGTGTCAATCATCCAATAATGCACAACAGGAGATGTAACACCAAAATATAACAGGAGAACCGAACCGATTACGATATATATAATTTATGTTTTAAATTGACACCAAGTGTCTAATAAATTAATTACCATTTTAAGGATATATTCTCTCTGTTCCAAATTCAACTTTATATTTACTCTTTGTATATATAATGATATAAATTACTTTTTAACTTACTTTTGAAGCAGTGACGGAGCCAGGAATTAAATTCGGGGGGCCAAAATAGTATTGTAAAGTAAATACTTCATTCGTCTTGCAAAATTATTTGCGTTTTTTAAAAGAAGTTACTATTTTTTAACAATAATAAAAAAATATACTATGTATGTTAAAAATGATAATAATTTTAAAATTAGTATATATTTCTATATTTTTAATTGATATTTTTTAAAATATATGTGATTTAGTCTTGATCCATGAAGTGTATTTAGATCTTACATTGATTTAGGATAAGTTGGAATATATATATTATAAATATAATAAGGTATGAAATAAAATTTAACACAAATAATGTCAAAGGAAAATAAAAAAGATAAAATTATTCCATTTAAAAGAATCAAACAGAATGAAAATTTTAAGTAGAAAAAATTTATAATATAAATAAAACTAATATATAAAATAAATAAAATAAAAATTTACTAAAACAATGGAAAAAATAAAGAAGAACAGAATGAAAATTTTAAGGGGAAAAAATTATAATATAAATAAAACTAATATATAAAATAAATAAAATAAAAAATTAACTAAAACAATGAAAAAATTAAAGAAGAAGTCATGGTACATTGAATAATTGAACCCTAACCTTCTAAAGGTTAGAGAGTAACTTAACCACTGTCCCTAGCTTATTACCGTGGAATAATTTGAACATATATGTATCAGTAGTTTTTGAAAAGTCAGGGGGGCTGATGCCCGCGTCCTTAACGGCCTCCGTCTATGTTTTGAGGTAATTTGGTATTTTGGCTAATAAATAATAAATCATGTTTTGTGTTTTAAAAAAATGATGGGCAAAAGCTCCCGTGCGCCCGGGGACACGGAAAGATGCTCCGTGTCCCCATGTAAACACAACCCTCCCCTCCAATCCTATTTAAACCTATGTATTGCTAGGGGTTTAAATTGTAAAGGGGCATGAAAATTGTAAAGACACACAGAATCTGCTCCGTGCGCCCGGGTGCACAGGAGCCTCACTCAAATTAGGCAGTGACTTGTGTGAGACCGTCTCACGGAATGACTTACGTGTGAATGATAAAAAGTAATAATATATCATTAGAAGATTAGAAGAGTGATACTTAATTAACTGGTGAAAATAATTCTTATAGATTCAATAACTCCTTCACCTATTCAATCAACTTTATTCTCACTACGGTTACCATCATTAATGTTCATATTTTCCTTCTCACGGAATTTGAACCAAGCAACCTATATGTTAAATTATAGAGTATTCTATCATTTACAGTATAAATATTTTCTATTATCTTCCAACTCACTTTTATATAATTCACCCTCTATTTATCATTTCTCTAAATATATTTATTACACTTTTTTCCCTCCAACCACATATTTGTCCTTTAGTTATATTACAATTTTTTTATTCTTCATCTTCATTTCATGTATTTTACTCCCTTCTTCACATCCGAAGAATTATATATTACAATTTTAAGTGTCTCACTTCAATAGTTATATCTCTTCTTTTTTGATAGGTGATATGAAATCCACATCAAATAATTAATAAAGAAATATTTTTTTGTGACGGAGTCCACCACATTAAATGGTAGAACCCCCAATTCGTTGATCCCCTCAAGTATGTATGTTAGGTTTTTCAGGGTATAATTGTAATTATATGCTTATGGTTTAAAATATATTTTATTTTGATAGTTTAGGACATATTTTATATCCGTAAGTTTAATTATTCTTACGGGTTAAAGGTTAATTATAAGGGTATAATTATAATTTTACTTTTATGATTTATTTCACCTATAGGATTTACGGCATGATTGGTATGGTGAAATAGAATGAGAATGTAATCAACATTCCCAATATCATTCTCATTCCCATGTTTGGTATAATTTATTAATGGGAATGCACATTCCATGAGGAATATGTATTCCCTTAAACATGGGAATCACTATTTCTTCCATACCCTACTATGGTATTAGCTATTCCCTACTCCATGAGAATCAATTATTTATATTTATTTATTTATTTTATCTATTTTTTGTAATATATATTAGAATTATAAATAATTATTTTTAAACATTTTATTTCATATAGTTACAAAAATTAAAAATATGTTAATATTTATTTTAAATTAATATATAATTTTCATATTAAAAATTTTAATATATTAAATTATTTATTAAATATACTAAATTATTTAAAATATAAATAAAAGAAATCATATCTTTCAATTCATATTATAATAAAAATAATAAAATTTAATTGATTTAAAAAATAAAAAGTTATATATTCAATAAATATTTATTATAAAAATTATACAATATATATAAATTAATATTATTCTTAAATTAAATAAACATGTTTGTGAAACTAAATATAAATTTTATTTTTATTTTATTAATCACTTAATAATTATTTAATAAATTACATATAATTTTTAATTTAATTTTAAATTATATAAATATTTATTTAAACTTTAACCTTATAATTTTTTTATTGTATAATTATTAAAATATATTAAATTATTGAGACTTTAATTAATTTAAAATATTAACAAAATATTAATAATGAGATTTGAATCAAATTAAAAAATGTATTTCTATTCCTTTATCCATTCCTAATCAATATCAATCATGGTAATAATTATTTTTAATCATTCATTTCCTATCTCTATTTCATTCATAAGTTCATTCCATTACAACATAATTCCATTCAATTATACCTATAATTGTAATTTCACTCTTGTGGTTTAGAATATATTTAATCCCTACAATTTATTTAGAGTATAATTGTAATTTTACTGTTATGGTTAGGGTAGATTTCATCCCTAGAGTTTAGGATATAATGATCTTTTGAATATAATAAAATTTATATATATAAATATAAATAAAAAACAACATTAATTGAGGAAGGAACCCTAGATTAATTAAAGGGAAATAATAGTAATTAATTAGGGAGAGTTGAGACCACATATTCCGGTTCTATCAAGTGGCTCTCTAATTAATCAGTTGGGATGACATTTGCAAAAACAAAAAGAGAGAATGGGGTTTAGGGATTAGAAATTTAGAGAAATTCAATTATGCATTAGTTAGTAAATGGTCGTGGAGATTCCTTAATGAGCCAAATAGTCTGTGGGTAAGGGTAATAAAATTCAAATATGGAGGTGTTGAGCCTTGGGGTTTAGGGAAAGGGGTAAAGTCTAGGTGGTGGAAAGATGTTTGTGAAATGTTTGGGGGTGATGAGGGGGTGGGAATGAGAGATGATTGTGATATTGTGGTGGGCAATGGGAATAATATTTCTTTTTGGTTTGATAAATGGATTGATGGGATGTCTTTAAAGTCTAAGTTTGGGAGGTTGTTTAGAATTAGTGATAAAAAAGAAGCGATGGTGAGTCAAATGGGATACTGGGGAATGAATGGTTGGAATTGGGATTTGAAATGGTGTCGTGCATTAAGAGAGTGTGATATGTGTTATCTTAACGATCTCATGTCTTGTCTTAACAAGTTGCAAATTGATCAATCCAAAGAAGATATGTGGAGATGGATATATGCAAAAGATTGAATTTTTTCTACAAGTATAGCCTATAAAAAACTGATGAGTTCTACTGATATGGAAACAAACAAGGATAAGAAGAAGGCGTTCAAGAAACTGTGGGAATGTCATGCTCCAAGGAGTGTTAAGTCTATTGTTTGGAAGGTGTTGAAAGGAAGGATGGCTACAAAATCCAGCTTGCAAAAGAAAGGTATTAATCAACTCAACAACAATATCAAATGCGTGATGTGTGGTGAGATAGAAGAAAATTTATCGCATTTGTTCTTTTGTTGTAAGATTGCTCGTTTGATTTGGAACTGTTGCTATAATTGGTTGGGGCAATCTATGGCACCCCATTCTGAGCCAATCCCCCATATGTTACAACACATGGATTTGTTTGGAACTAGGCCAAAATGTAATGCTGCTGTTACTCTATGGGCATGCATTGTTTGGTCGATCTGGACATCAAGAAATAATTTTATATTTAATGGAGAGGCACCCAACCCAATGAAGATGATACAAGGTATAAAAGCAAATGTATGGTCGTGGCTAATGGTGAACAGAAAAATTCGTAAAGATGGTACTTTTTTAGATTGGTGTTCTTCTCATGCTTCTATTTTGCTATGAATGATTTTATGTAATAGGAGATATGCATCATTTGTTTGGGTTTGAGTACCCTTGTACTCTATAAATAAATAAATTTTCTTTGCAAAAAAAAAGTGGCTCTCTAATTAATATATTTTCATAGGGTCGCATGTAATACTAATACATACACACTATACATTATAATATTATCTCTCAAAATGCTATATTATTTAATTTCCGAAAAAAAAAAATGAAAACTTTCTGATAGAACTAATGAAGAACTAAATGATAAAATAAAATGTTGGAAATAGTGAAACAATAAATGCATTTAATTTTAGAGAATGGATATGGCCCTCCAAATTTAGAGAGCAAAACACACCTTCTAAATTAAAATATTATAATAGAGAGTTTATTATAGCCAAATCTTAGTGACTTATTCTTTAAATTCTATAATTTGTAACTAGTGAGTCTTTTGATGATGCTCTAACACTCCACCTTTTGATTTAGTAAAATTTTCAAAAATAAATAACCTTTTAATATATCATATTTTTAATATGTTAATCTTACCTAAACTCACATAATTTATTTTATCATATTTAATTCTTAAAATATTAAAATATTCCTAAAAGTTAATAAAATTATTAAAAAATATTTTTCTTAAACTTCACATCTAGAAAAGGTGAAGAGGTCACGGGATGGGAGGGAATGATATTTATCTCAAGGTGGGATGAGTTATTAGCATATATATATACTCTCCCAGTATATAAAATTCTTCACAATTTTCTCATTTATCTGTTCTACAACACTCTTCGCAATCTAAAAATAAAATAACACTAAAATACCCTTAAAAGTTTAATAAAATTTGTCAATAAATTAAAGTAATTATTTTTAAATAACATAATACAATAAATGTAAATTGGGGGAATATAGTCTGGATAATGTCAGTTTTTTCAATAAAAACTAACATAAGATCTTATATGCGTGTGATGGAAAATCAGTCAAATCCTCAGTTATTAAGACAAGCATACATGATTACACATTATGCAAAGTAGTAAATCCATGCATATGCACCTATAAATTAGGGTCCGACTAGGTTGCACGGTACACCAGTGCACCTGAATAATTGTAGTCGTTAGATTACTTTACTATTCAATCTCCACCGTTAATAAAATAAAATAATTAATTTTATTTTTATAAAAAAATCACCCACTCCTCCATTTAACATATAAACTTAGGGGTACATCGGTATACTAAGTGCACCTAGAATCACCCATAAATTAGTTTAAGTTTGAAATGAACTTACTAACTGAATCAAGGGAAGCCAAGAGGACCTCTCCGGGGAGCATAGAAAGGAATGCCTTTCCGGGCTGGGATCGAGCGACGGGGACCATAATGGAACCCGTCGCAATCCCAACCACATCCAGCATGGCTTTGCTCATTTTCTCTGTCATTCTAGACATTTTCCTCACACTGTAATTACACTTTGTCATGTTAATTTTCATGAAGATTAGTTATTATTCTATTTTAAAGGATCCATGTGAATTATTGAGATACCGTTTCAAGGTTTTGTTGATTGAACCGGCTTTCTTTTTATAATTTGTACTGCTGTTGCTTCTTTGACTTTGTTTTGCTTCTAATGAGTGCTTTTTCTCCTCCATTGTGTGAACCAACATAGCTTCCCCTCCTTTCTGTGCCTGTCGACCATCCCCAATTAATTATATATGCATATGTTTCATGTTTGTTTATTTATTTATTTACTAGTATAGTGCCCGCGTGCGACGGGGTTATCATATTTTTTATTTATTTATTATTTTTAAATTTTAAATAATCATATCGATTTAGAATAATTAAAATAATAACTTATTATTTGATCAAGAAAAAAATATTTTAAAATATATAAATTTAACCAAAGTGAAAAACATGCCTTATCTATTTATTTCAAATAAATAAAAAATATTCCTATCACTGAGGTTGAACTGATACTCCTCAGCATCATCAGATGATATCAAAATAGATATACTGATTGATGTGTCAAGTACCTTGAAGATCATATACGAATATCTAATGGAATTCATATCTGAAAAACTTTAAAAACCACTTAATCTCCTTGAAAATTTTCAAGTTTTTCAACCATGTACTTTCATCCTTTAGTAACACCCGTAGTAAGAGCAATAAAAGTGAAAGAACGTTCATATTTAACCAATTTTAACTAACTGTGAGGAGTAATTTTCAAATGAATAAATGTATTCCTAAATCTTATAAAACATAAAATATGTAAAAGATAGTTATATTGTACATATATTTTAAGGATATCATATTTTATTTAAATTATGATATCAAAACGAAAACTTAGAGCATAGAATACACTATATAATTGATCAAGTTGATAGTTATCATCACCTATAATTAAAGTAAACTCATCCTCACAGCAATCATAACATAACCTAAAATCCAAAATAAAATAAAATAAGCACACTTTAAAAATTAATGTGTAGTTATACTTTTTACATTAGTCATTTTAAAAATAGTACAAATACTATCATTTACCTCCATTTACACCATCAATTTTTAAGCCTTTAATTAAGTGATCTAATTTATTAAAAAATAAATAATGAGTCAAACAAATTATTTAGATGCATGTACCAATATAAATTGGATTGATATATTAACATAAATATATATATATATATATATATATATATATATATATATATATATATATATATATATATATATATATATATATATAAAGAATTTAAAATAATATGTTGCCATATTCGAACATACAAATTCATTAAAATCAGCTAACCAATTAAATATTGTTACTTCTTAAATTAAGAGAAAATTATAAATTTCAAGTACACCTAAGCTTGACATCCCACGTATTTTAATTTTATGTCAAGAAACTTATTTTACTTATTAAAAATAATAAAGAAATGAGTTACAAAATAATATATCTCCCTTCCTCATATATTTAATATTTTAAATGATATTACAAATATAAAATTAGTTTTGTATAAACAAATAATACAAATTATAGAACATTCTTATAATTAATAATTTTATTATTATACAAAACATGTATTTTATGAAACATTTTATAACTTATTCCTTAAAATTTTGTTTTAATATAAATGAAATTAAATAAGTTAAAATTGCTTTATAAAAAAATCTAATAATACATTGTTTTATTAAAGTTATGAATCTAAAAGTTGATATTACTTAATTTATATTTTAATTTATTAATTTTTAATTGTATAAAATAGAGAGTTTAATAATCATAAATATTAAATACACTTGACACCACTCATATTTTGATTTTATTTCAGAAAACTTATTTTATTTATTAAAAATACTAAAGAAATAAGTTATAAAACAATAAATCTCCAAAACGAATAATAATAAGATATCTTACATTTTTTAAAATGTAATAAATATTTAATAAATTTATGCATGCCACCTCACATTTTGTAAAATATAATAAATATCAATGAACCTATGTTTGCCATCTCACATTTTGTAAAATTTAAATTTGGAAACTTATTTTGTTTTAATATATAAGAAGATTGGTTATTGATCTACTCCTACACTCACATTAAACTCTTCCCTATTTCTTTATTTATTTTTCTTAATACACTTTTCACCCTTCAAAAAAAAGTTATACTCCCTCCGTCTTGAAATAGTTGTCTTAATTATTGCTGACACATGGTTTAAGAAAAAATTATCTTTTGACCAACTTTATTAAATTTTTAAGAGTGTTTGTGGTATTTGTAGGTCCGTCTCATTTCAGATGACACACTTTCCATTTTGGGTTGTCCCACAAAAGTTTGCACATTTTCAAAAAAAGCAACAAGTAAAAAACAATCACTCTTCCCCATACACTTTATTTACAAAAAAATCATGTCTGTCTAACATACTTTATTATTTATTTATTACCAAAAAATACCATTATACCCCTAAAAGTTATCAATTTCTTAATCTCCGTGCCGAAATTGGGGGTGCAATCTTTTGTGGGACGGAGGGAGTAAATTATAAAATATGTGTGTTAGGTGGAAGTGATGTTTTTTAAATTAAGATAATTTTTTAGGTTATTGATTAATGTGAAATTTCTATTTTTGGGTAAAACATTTATTGTGGGACGAACAAAAACAAAATGTAAGACATTTAAAACCTTAGTATCATATTTTTGAAATGTTACTCTCACCCAACTTACATAACTTAGTTTAACATTTACTAACCTATTGCCCTTATAATTTTATATGTTCCTTTTTTTTATTTCATTTTAAGAGATTTAAGAGTTAAATGTAAAATATTACATCAAAATAACAAATTAATCACGATTTTAGTGGCTTGAAACTATTTATTCTTTTTTAAAGAAACTTAAAACATAATATCTTAAAAGGGTAGGTATTGCGTGAGATCGTCTTACGTGAGATCATTTTACATTTTTTAAAATAGTTATCACTTTCGCTATAAAATATTATCACTTTCACTATTAAATGTTATCACTTTTCATTTACACTATAATAAATTGTTAATGAAATAACATTACAATTTTCATTAATTTAGTATCACTTTTCAGTATAACAATTATCACTTTCTAACCGTATCACGTAAACTCTTACATGAGACACTCTCACACAAGTCTTTGCCATCTTAAAATTATCAATCTAAAAATATACTCCTCCTAATTAACTGCAACCTTATATATCGTAAAAATATAATTTTCTCTATTTTAGGATATGTGCTTTCCTTTGTTGGGGCAATGAAAATTCGAATTTTGGAATTATAGGTTAAGAAATTTAGACGGAATAATATAATCCATGTTTAATTTGTGATTTTGAGTAAGTTGAATTGAATAAAACTTTGTTCGACATCGATGGGTAATTATGAGTTGATGATTTTGAATATTATGCTCTCTTATTTTTGTAAGACACTCTTCACATTTATTTTGTGCCAAAATTATTTTTCATATTTATTAAAATGTTATCATTTATTATTCGAATTGTTAATTATAAAATAATTAAATTGCACAATTATAATTTTTATTAATCATGTATCATGTATTATTTTTTTTAAATGATACTCCCTCCGTCATATCCATAAATCTCATTTACTTTTTGCAAGCGAATTAAAGAGTATTATTATTTTATTCGTAGTGGATAGTTGTATTAATTGTGAGTGGTGGACTATATGTGGGTTTTTTTTACTAAACAAAGAAAATAAACACCTTTGAATAAGATACTCAATATAGTAAAATTTGGACCTTCAATTCGATAGGACAAATGGAGTATTACTTTTTATTCATCTCATAAAATTCATTTCGTAAAACAGTCTCATTCAAAATTTTGCCTTTATTTAATGAGAAACTCTCTTGTGAGACGAGTTTTTTGTGAGACGATTGTGAGACGGGTTGACCCGTTATTAAAGTATGCTTATCATAGAGATAAAATATGCTTATTTGTAGTTAAAGTATGTCAATAATTAATCATATATAATATTCTAAAATTATACTTTAATTCATCATTTATCATACTTTACAAAACATACTTTAACAACCATTAAACATATTTTATCTATATAATAGGTATACTTTAACACGTCTCACAAAAAGTCTCATATAAATAGCGTCTCACAAGAGAATTTGTCTTGTTTAATATATGTATTACCCCCGCGTTCCACAAACATCTTTATACTTTTTATTTTTGTTTATTCCATAATATTCGCACTACCAAGAAGAAAACATCAACTTAATCCACTAACCTCAAATTACACTCTAATTTAAAAAATGTCATTATCTATCTGCACCTACCACATATAGCATATCTTTCACTTTGTCTATAACCTAAAAATATTACTCCCTTCATTCCGCGTATTTATTCACATTTATGCGGACACGGAGATTAAGAAGTGTTATTTTTTTAATATATAATATAAGAAAAAATAAGGATAAATTGGTAAGTTAAAGAGAAAAAGTAAATAAAGTTATTTGGAATGATGAATAAAGTGTAAAAAAGTAAATAAAGTTGTAGGGATTGATGAATAAAATGTAAAAAGTAGATGAGATGTATATTGTATTTTTATTATTAATAGAATGTGAATAAATATGTGGGAGACCCCAAAATGAAAAGTGCGAATAAATATGTGGGACGGATGGAGTACATTATTTCCAAAAGTCAATAACAAATACTTGTGTGAGATAGTCTTGCGGAATAAATTTCGTGAGACGAATAATAAGTGATAATGTTTTTACAAAAAGTGATATTCGATTAATAAAAAGTGACAGTGGTGCAATAAATTATTTTTTAAATAATTAAAGTATAAATAAAAAGTAATAATATTTTTAATAAAAGTGATATTATCTTAAAAAATTTAATAAGTAATTGAGGAATATAAAATATTCTGGACAAAGTATGAGTGTCAAAATCAATAAATGTTAGTAGTAGTGAAGAGTAATAGTTGAATAAACTAATTTGACATAAAATTTGTATTTGCAGTGATGGCCGGTCCAAATTATTATTGGACTCAGTGGCGGACCCAGGATTTCAGTCCAGGGAGGCCACACAGTGTTATTTAATACTCATCCTTCTGCTGGGTCCGCCACATAATGTTACTTAATACTCATCCGTCTGCTTTAAAAAATATAATTTTGAACGTTGCATCCAAAAGTTCCATTTTTTTCACTATACTACACATTGAACATGACTCCTTAATTTACATGCAAACAATAAATTAATACATTGTGAATGGAAAAGATAATTTACATATAATAAAATAAATTAATTAACTACTAATAAAAATATTTTAAGTATATATAAGTTATCAATAAATATAATCTATATCCAATATTTATTTATAAAATAATGTGAAAGTTTTAATAACTATAAAAAAAATATTAATACATAATTATTTTGATGGAGAATAAATAATAGTAATTATAGAAAGAAGGAAATAAGAGATTATAATAATAAAATATTATAAATGTAAGAAATAAATAAATTTAATTGTAGTAATAATACATAAAAGGAAATGAGAAAGGTAAAAGAAATAAAGAAAGAAGGAATAAGAGATTATAATAATAATAAAAAAAAGAGACAAAGAAATATAATTGTAAAAATATTATATGAAATGAGAAAGGTAAAAGAAAGAAAATTGGAGGCAATAAAGCTCGAACCCACGACTTGTGCGAATTATTAGAAAACCGCCTACAAACTAGCACGCCAAGACAAAGTAAACTTTTTGCCATATATATATTAAATATTTTAAAAACCTCAAATGCGTCCGCCTTTGATTGGACCGGAGTATAATGTTTTCAATTACCATTCATTCATTTGCTGGAAAAGAAAGTAGTAAAAGAATTTTCATAGATAGGAAATTAAGCAGAGCTGTATCTGTATGTATGTTCCTGGTGAAATTCGTGATCATTAAAAAAATAAAGAATAAAAATAATATATTATTAGAGTGTTACCTGATTAGTGTTAGCAGCGGTGCACTTGAAGTACCCTTTACAATGTGACCGGTCCCTCCCGCAATTGCTTTGGCCAAACCGTTATTATAAGCATCCACTGCCGGTGCCTGTAAGATAATTATGCCATTAATAATAAATATATATAAGATATTTATTATGATCAAATATCTTAAATAATGATATGGTTTAAATAAATAATATATATGAGATAAATAAGGTCATATATATTTATGGATAACAATCACATTGATAGAATGTGATTTGATAAAGATTTAATATCCCGATCTGGTCCTCTCTCCACCTATTAAAGAGACACAATTTTATTAATTCTCTATCACATTAAGTCTTACGTACTGTGCCATAAAGAAAGGGGTGAGGAGAGAGAAACCAGTTCCCGGCGTAATTGACAGGAACGTATCGTTGGAGGACCGCCATTAGTGGCGTCTCAAGGTAAGTCTTCTAATCGTGTTTATGTGGTGTGAAAATCATGAAGATCTAAGATCCATGTCAATTAATAAATTAATTGTTTATGAAATTATGCTTACATGTGGTATCAGAGCATGATTTTGGATCTAATGATTTTTCATCAATTAATATTTTATGAATCTGTATATGATTGAATGAATCCACTTATCATATGACTAATTGAATGAGATTATCAAAACATGCATATATGTTTTTCCGCTGCAATTTGTATGAGAAAATTGATAATGAATTGATCTCGATCATATTATTGAATTTTGGGCAAAATTATGTTTATAAAATTAGTTGGAATTATGTTTATAAAATTAGTTGGAATTATGTTTATGAAATTAGTTGGAATTGATTATCGTATCATAATTAAAGTTATTTTGGGAATTAAGCACTATCCCGTTAAAAATATTATGATAAAGTAGTAATGTCATATTTAATTAGAATATGATGATTACATATTTTGAAGAATTCTGATATTAATTAACAGTATCATGTGTTTACACATATTATTGATATAATATGAATTTATTATACCATGTATAATTAATTGTGATGAATTGATATTGTATGACAAAAATAATAACTGCCCTATTTAGTTTTTTTTTTTGGACTGAACTATTAAAAAATGATTATGGGAGTTAATTATGTCAGCATGAGATTTTAAATATAAAGTTACGTGACTCCCTTTAATTATGGAAGTTAATTATGTCATGAGATTTTAATGAGATTTTTAATATAAAATTACGTAACTCCCTTTAATTTTGAGAGTGGCTGATTAAGAATAATGACAATTAATTACAGTCAATAAAGCAATCTGCCTAATTCATATGACTTGAGTGTCATATTTTAATGCCCAATTATTAACATAATTGTAACTTTCCAACTAAAGTGATTTAATAATGATAATGAAATCAATCCATCACTAATGTTTATGACTTATATTATTTTGATAATAATTAAAGTTATTTTGGGATATATAATATTAGAATATCTCACTTATGTTAGGTATGTTTGACTGCTTATGACATATTTATTATGGTAATATCCCAAATATATTAAGATGCAAATTATATATGATATCTTTATTAATGTGATATATGTGGATATATTATGTATATATATGATGACAGTCTTAAGATTTTAATTAATGATATTGACTGTGATTTATGAATATTTATGAAATAATGATTTGATTATTACTCACTTTCCTATTGAGTATAATCTAAGAGTCTTTGATAAGATTAATAATTATTTGATTATTACTCACTTTCCTATTGAGTATAATCTATTATGATAATCTTTGATAAGATTATAATGAATGATTTTATGATTTAAATTTATTTAATGTTGGTCTGTTAATCACCAAAGTGGTCTGATCTGAAAGAATAATAAAATTAAATCGTATAGTTAAATTTTAATTTCCCATATTTAAGTGATGCTTGAATAAAGAGAATTATTATATGGGTTATTAAAAATTTCACAATTATAAGACTTTAAATTCACCCAAAGGTGATTGCTAGTCTTTATAATTCATGAATATGAAGATAAATTGATAATTAATATATTATGACAAACTGTTTTGTATGTCCAAAGATGACAAAATAGTTTTAATAAAAATATTTAATTATCAAATTATGTTATATTTGAAAGCATCATTATGATTATGATTGTATATTGTTGTATCACCCAAAGGAGAACTTCAATATACATTTATTGCTTTCGATCCTAAATCTATTATTAAATTACTCAAGGTATTTATAGGAATAAATTATATTATTCTTATTCTTAAAATTACTTATATTATGTAGTCTCTATTCGCATGATGCATCTGTTCCATTACAAAATGGATTAAAGTAATTTAAATAGTGTGAATAAATCTAATTTCACCAAAGTGTTTTGGATTTTATTTGTCACTTTAACATAAATTGCTTCTTTGTTTGTTCTAGCAATAAAGCTTAGTAATCTGACTATAATGCTTGAGTTAGATCAAACAGACTTAGCCTAATATTTATGCGAATGAACGTGACCAAGTATAAGTTTATAATACCTAAATTACTAATAAATCTCTTGATGAGATGCTAATGACTACTTTAACTACCATAAAGTTTGATGGTTCTCATGGCACACATGAACTCATCATTAAAGATAATAAATATTGCAACAAGATTAAAGCCTTCCATAATGAACGTAGTTTACAAATTCATTACCTTCTAAGTATGACCTATTCCTAATAAACTATAACACCATGAAAGACAAATGGAATGTGAATTAAATTCACGTAATGAAGTTTGAACTAAACGTGGCTTTAATGTTTGGGGTAACTTTCCAAAAGAATTATTCCAAAAAGATTAATTAAGAATAAAGTCTTTCATGAGATAGGCTTTTACTGATCTTGATATTTGTGTAAATTGCATTAAATAAAAGCAAACCAAAAACACACAAATAATAGTCGTGATAATTGCACAACTTCTTATAATAGTTTACACCGCTAATTGTAAGTCTTACGATAATACCCTTCTTAAAGGAATAATACTATTTCATCCTTTTAATTTTAAATTTAAATTTTCACATTATGGTTATATTTATCTTAGCAAGAAAATTCTCACTCCACAAATGCTTGATAAACATTTATTAATGATGTTGAGAAAATTAGATAGAAAAGTGAAAATTATAAAGATTGGAAGAAGTGATGAATTCTATGGAAAATGTGATTATTTATCATGTTCAATCACTTAATTACACAAAAAACTGACATTTATACTAAATGTTGCACACCATAATAAATTGGTGTAGCAGAATGACATAATCGTACTTTATTGAATATGGTTATAAGCATGTTGAATGATTAACCTATACCCATATTTTGTGGATTTATGCACTTAAAACTGCCACTTACGTGATGATCGAGTTTCTAGTAAAGAAGTTTTCAAAACACCTTATGAAATGTGAATTGGTAGAAAACTCGATCTTAGGCAGTTGCATGTTTTAAATTTACCCGGGAGGGACTATGTTTTACAACCACATGAAAAGAAATTGGATATAAGAAACTTATGTTATTTCTTTATAAATTATCCAAGTCTAAAGGGTATGGATTTTATGGTCTTAACCATAGTACGAAATTTTAAAACTGGAATGTCAAATTCATTAAGAACTGTAAAATCAGTGGGAGTATGAAACCATGAAATGTGGTTATTGAAGAAGTTGGGTGGAGAATTTGAAAATACATTCATCTAAACTTTTTCTAAAGTTGTTATATAGTTGTTAAATAGTCAAACAACTTTCAAGTACAACATTAAGTTATTATACTCTCTTAAAGGATCTGATTTTACTAAATCAATTATCAATGAGCTTTCATTTGATATATCACATCAAATAGCATTAAGAATGTCCGAAGGACAATATATCCGCTATTTCTAATGATTGCATATGTGGTATAATAAAATGAGCTAAATTTGACATTATAATAATAGCTAAAATTTCAGTTTTGGAATAAGTCATGGAAGTACTAATTCTATTAAATGAGTAAATTTAATGAAAGGCGAGTTGAAATCAATGGCTCATAATAAAATTTAATATCTTGTTAGAATTGCCAAAGAGTTATAAAAGAATTTGAAACGGATGTATCTTTATGATGGCGATTTCCAAAGATATAGAATTAGAGTTGTTGCTAAAGATTTTACTCAAAAAGATGACATAATTATAAGAAGATATAACAAATTATTTCTTTACAAGACTCTATTAGAATTGTCATGGCTTTAGTAACTCATTATGACTTAGAGTTGCACCAAATAAATGCTATGCCTGCTTTTCTTAAAGGTGATTTGGTGGAAGATCAAGTTAAATAGATCAACTCAAGTTTTTTTTCCATTAAAGGAAAATATCACATGGCGTGTAAACTTAAAGAATTAACATACAAACTTAAGCATGCTTTCCTATAAAGATATCTTTTGGATTTAAGAAAAACATCATAAACGGTGTACATATATATCTGAAAGTTAGTGGGAGCACATTAATTTTATACTTGATGATAAACTTGCTTGCAACTGATGATCTTGGTTTATTATGTGAAACCAATAAATTTCTCTCAAAGAACTTTAGAATAAAATATATGATGAGACAATTAAAGATGTATCTGTAAGTATATGTTAATAAAGTTCAATAGAGGTTATGGATGGAAAAGTGTTTGTAAAGAACGTTCCAATCCGGAAGGGAGATAAGTTTAACCTTATGTAATTTCCAATAATGAATTGGAACGTACTACAATATTCCTTATGTGTATATTATTGGTAGCTTAAGATATACAAGATTGTATAAAGACCAAATATCAGCCTTACTGTTAGAATGCTTGGTCATTATTGAAGTGATTTATAAATGAATGACCAGAATGTTGCATAAGGAAATATTATAAGGTATTTTAATGAACTAAAGCACTCGTGCTTACTTATCGAAAATTTAATTACTTAGATGTAATTAAATACAGATTCAGATTAAGATGATTATATGATGCAAGAAAGTTCACTTTGACTTTTACATTTCTTAGTCGGGGATATTGTGTCATGCAAAATTGTGAAGAAGTTTCTAAAAGCTACATTCACTATTAAAGTTAACTTGTGGCATGATTTGAAGCTACAATTTAAGTAAATTGAAAGTAGAGTTTAATTTCAGGACTTGAAAAAAGTTGACAATAATGTCAAGTCGCTGAAAACTTATTATGATTATTCCGCTGCATTGTTCTTCTTTAAAACGATGGATATTCCAAAGTTGCTAAAACATATGGAATGAAAGTATTTATCGTTAAGAAGAACTTTAGAAACAAAGATGTCAATTGAGCATAATGGAATCAATCTTATGATTTCGGATCCGTTACACAAATGATCTTCTCTAAAACATTCATTGAACGTTACATGAATATGAGATCATTGAAAGGCTCTAACAAGCTTATGATGAACAATTGACATTAAGAGCTCATTATGTTTTGTTTCTAATTGATATATCTTGTTTTGTCATTTTAGTATACATGAATGTTTACATTAATAAAACAAGATTTTATCTCAAATTTGAGATACTTATGTGGACCATTATTGATCCTTACGAGTTATGTTGAGTAGAAAGCTAATATCATAGTACATGGAAGGAACTATGTCGAGTAAATGATATAGAACCGCTATGACTTGTGTTAGTCTATACTCAATATTGACTTTATGAGTTGACCAGTTAATTTATCTTATGTCGCGCATATTATGTAAATTATTTAAACCTTTACGTTTAAAGTTTAATTCTGTCACTCGGCCAAGTGGGAGAATGTAAGATAATTATGGCCTAGTGCCATTAATAATAAATATATATAAGATATTTATTATGATCAAATATCTTAAATAATGATATGGTTTAAATAAATAATATATATGAGATAAATAAGGTCATATATATTTATGGATAACAATCACATTGATAGAATGTGATTTGATAAAGATTTAATATCCCGATCTGGTCCTCTCTCCACCTATTAAAGAGACACAGTTTTATTAATTCTCTATCACATTAAGTCTTACGTACTGTGCCATAAAGAAAGAGGTGAGGAGAGAGAAACCAGTTCCCGGCGTAATTGACAGGAACGTATCGTTGGAGGACCGCCATTAGTGGCGTCTCAAGGTAAGTCTTCTAATCGTGTTTATGTGGTGTGAAAATCATGAAGATCTAAGATCCATGTCAATTAATAAATTAATTGTTTATGAAATTATGCTTACAGTGCCAACTCCTTCCACTCCACGTTATCCATTCGGTTTCCCCTTGAGCCTTCATTACTACTGCATGCAGTGAACAACGAGTTCTCTTTCAGAAACGAGTCCAGCGATCCCAAACTAGCTTCACTAATCTTCTCCGAGAACTCGACTCCGTAGCTGAGAGCATTGTCGTTCATGGGCAGGGAGAAGAGGTAGTGCAGGGCGTCGAGCTTGACGACGGGCTCGTCCTTTGTGAGGGACCACTGCACCTCGTTCGCGACTTTGATGGTGGTAGCAAGTCCCACAATTTCATCGGGATAGACGAAGGAGCACGAAATCTCCCGCGCCAAGCTCCAGGGCCTCCCCTTTGTCTATCAGATGAACTCTGCACCCTGGGACACATACTAGTGTTTCTTGTTTTACGTTGTTGTAGTTTTGTGGGATTTCTTGTGAGGTGACTGTGTGTGTTTGTTGGGGTCTTGATCTTCTTGATTTGAAGCAGATCATCGTTTTGGTTTGTTGCTTTCAACTTTCTGATTGAGAGAATATATGAAGTTGGAAAGGAAAGTAATTTGAGATTCGATAATTGCAACTTTATTCTCTACTAATGGGTGAAATTGCTTTCGGCGGATGAAGAAAAATTAAGACGCTCAAGTTTCAATGGAGTGGACACTAGATGGCATTGGATGCCTTTTAAATCTCTGTTTTTCATTTTTGCTTTCATATTGGATCGCAACTCAAAAGTCTTTCAATCCTATTTTAATCCTATTTATAATTAGATTGAGTTTAGATTTACACTTGAAATGCAAGGGTTTTAAAGATGGTAGAGGACTTGTCTCATAGCGTCTCACTCAAGTCAGAGTTAAAAGTAATTTTTGTTCCATAATATTTAAAATTTTAAATTTTGTCCCAAAAATGATATTTGTATCGATTTTGTCTCATAATTATGAGTTTTATTTTAATTTTGCCTAATTTTCGCCAGAACCCTCGATTTTTGCCGGAACCCCCAAATTCATCAGTCACGTTTGCAAAGCACGTGACCAATTTCTAGCAAAAATTAGAGTAATTAACGAACAAAAAAAACTTTTAACTCTAAGTCCTTACGTGATTTGGAGTAAAGGTGATAACATCATCATCACTTTTACTATAAAATGTTATCACTTTCATTATGAAATGTTATCACTTACTCCCTCCGTCCCACCCAAACGTCACCGGTTGCTTTTTATGCGTAGATTAAGGAGTATTATTATTTTATATGTAATGGTTAGTTGTATTAGTAGTGAGTGGTGGGCCATATATGAGGTTTTATAATGACACGAAATCCTATCATTAAAAGTAAGAATCCTGGCATTGAAAACTTATAATGAAAGGAAAATCCCTAGTATGAGCCTGTCATTATAATCTCTCTAAACAAAAGTCATTAATGACACGAAATGAGTCCTGCCATTATTCTCACTATATATTTAATGATGGGATTCCCCTCTCATTATAAGTCATCCAAAATGATTAGTGATATTGGCAGTTTCGTGGGTTTTTCTGGATACCGATCCGACTAAACCCTAATGGGACGGGTTCGGGTACTTATAATCGAGTTTGGGACGAGTTTGAAAAAAAGTAAAAATTCCCATTAGGGTTCGGGTAGGGTTCAAATTCACCCTCCTAAGATACCCGCTACCCGAACCTAGATAAATAATCAGATAAGGGTAGCGGGTACCCGCATATACTCGTCCTATTTAATACTTATATGTATGTGTTTTATAGAGGGTTTGAACACTTAATCTCATATTAAAAAAATACCCCTGCACCATTTAGACACAAGTAATTCTTGTTATATGCATGTTTCAATATTTTAATAATAAATTTTCAAATCATTAGTCTAACCTATCATTTTATTTTATTTGTATGTTATTTGAAGTTTGAATTGAAGATCTTAAAACTTGTGTCGTAATTTTATGTCATGTTTTAATTATTGTTTAACGTTGAGACCATGAATATTTAATGTTGTAGACACATTTATTTAAATATTTGAGACTTGTAATTTAATATTTTAAGTTTAAAAAAAATAAGTTGTACGGGTTCGGGTACCCACGAGTAGGAACAATCGGGTACGGAACGGATACGGGTATTGCAAGTAGTATTTTAAACGGTAATTGGACATATACGGGAAGTAATATTCTTATCGGATATGGGTGTTGGATTGTATACTAAAAGTCTAGCTTTAGTATGAACAATGTTATAAAATTTATTTGAAATGAGAATCATATGATCAAATAATTGCGTCTTATAATTTATTTATATGCACGATATAATAGTCCACTTACTTTATATTGTAGATAATATGTTGTGCGACAACAAGCGAAAGATCATATTATCGGTTTCCTTATACAGTATAAACAGATGCTCACAACCGAGATAGACGGGGACTCTCTATCGGGATGGTTGTAGTGTGGTTTGGTATTAGCTTGTCTTGGCTATAGAATCACATTAGTGCACTTTGCATGTATTGAGCAGGACCGCTTTAGATCATTCGACTTATACTGACTTATAGGAGAAATTGATCTCAGTTATTATGGATGTTCGTGCTCTTAATCCCTATACAATAACCTCGATACGTAGGACAATATGTATTTCTTTGATTCATCAATGGGTGAGATTTACATGTAATTAAATCAACAAACTCGGTGAGTTGGGAAGTAGTGCTGTTTCTATGGTGTGCTGTTGATTGTAGAAGGAATTCGTGTCCGTCATAGGTTGATGATGTCCCCTTGAGGAGCTCATAAGGATTATCATGTAAACCCTGCAGGTTGATTTATTCCAGCATGATAATGAGGTTGAGTGGTACTACTCTTGGATGAGATATTAATTAATGGAGTTGTCAGTAACTTAATTAATTAATGGACATTGTATATCTTAAACATGGGGAGACTAACGAGCTCATAATAAGAAGGAGCCCATAACGTAACTATGGGATTAGAACGGTAGTGCAGTAATAATATTTTAGTGGAATATATTATTATTATTATTGGACTTAAGTATAAGCTTTGGGCTAAGTTTGGATACTTAATCCCAATGGAGGCCCAACTCTAATTTCTCCTCCTGGTCCCTGCTGTAGCCCAAATATATAAGTCATCTCAGCTATTCTAAACCTAATTCTCTGCGCCTAACATACGTGAGATAGAGAGTGAACAGCAGATTGAGAAGACCTCGAAGATCGTCACCCACACGACGTCGAGATCGGACTTGGGAATACAACAGAAGACCGGAAGGTTGTTTGCTGCTGCTGTCCACCAAATTGTACGATTTTTATAAAATCATATAGATCTCGGATTTCGATGAGTGATATACTGATGGAATGCCGCCGAAAAGAGGATAGATTTGCCTTGTAGATAACTCAAATCGGAGATCGGATGAGGAAGTTATGACCATTCTCGTGTCGCTACGTAGCCTGCCGGCGAGAATTCATCGTCTTCAACATACCCTGGTGAAAGGTAATACGTTTATTTGGTTTTCTTGCTTTTGCTAAATTAGAAACGTATGAAACTCTAATGTGTCACGTTAACCAAATGATCGAACGCAACAATTGGTATCAGAGCTTCGATTTCATGGTGAAGCGTGAAACGTTAGGCTAGGGTTTATGTGTGTACATGATATTAGAGTTTTAGAAATTTGTTTCTTGGTAAACACTCTAATTGTACACGAACACACGAGCACCGTACGATGACCCGATGGGCTGCCGAAGGTAGCGATGGGGGCCGACGATACGGTGGCGGCAGAATGACGTGATACCGGGATTTTAGAGAAGTAAGAGGCAACACAAGCATACACTCGGATACAATTCCTCACCTATGGAATCCACCACAAGTTTGGAATAAACTCGTCGTCTTAAGGAATCCACCGAAAGACTAAGAGGTGCACTCACCACTCTAGGAATCCACCAAAAGAGTTTAGAGTAAGATACAAGAAGATAACATCTTCTAAACAAGCTTAAAAGCTCAAGATAAGTTTAATTTTCAAATTGGCTGCTTAAGAGCATACATAGGATAGCCATTATATAGGCATGAATTGGAACAACCCTCCAAGTGAGTCAAAGAAAATAAATGAGAATTATACATTCTCAAAGCATTGAAAATACTAACTTGGACTCTAATAAATGTAAGATAATCAAAGACTAAGAATATGTAGATACCAAGGTTCTTCATGAGGAGACGAACCATCAAAAACCAGCAAAGTCAAAGTTGGTCCAGCAACTTTCATATGGTGCACAGTCTGCTACACTGTAGTCAAACAGCCATAACTTTCTGTAGGAATACTATTTTTGAAATCCGTAAATTTTGTAGAAAACTAGACTTCAAGAGCTTTCCAACCATATAAAGTTTGTACCATAAATCCTTCCCAATCAAATCAGATTAATTATCAAAGTTAATTGACTGTTTGATACCTCCTGCTGAGTTAATGCTGTATAGTTGGACCATTTTGTTCAAATGTATTGAGTTTAAGGTCTTCATTAATGGATAGCTTTTCCATGTTGCAAACTTCAAATCTTCACCCAAAATTCCCGCGTCATTCTCCCCTGGTTGGAAAAGATTCGTCCTCGAATCTGAACCTTCTTCATCATCAACATATGGTGAAAATTCAGCAACACTGAAAGTAGCCAAGACACTAGCAACTCCACCATTAATCACCATTTGATCATCTAAAACCTTGCACAACATTATTGCAACAATTAATATAGTAATTAGGATGACCTGACCAAGAAAGGATTGTTCAAAAGACTTCAAATCCATGAACTTGACAGATTTTCGAGTGCATCTGCCACCTTCCAGAAAAATAAACATAACTCCTTGTCGAAAACTCCAAACGACTCTCCGTTTGTTGCGTTTGAAACTAGACTGTAGGAGCTTTCTATCCATATACTGCTCACTATCTGAATCAATGCCGATCAGTACCAGAATTATTTTGAAGTTACCCCATATGCACTGCATCATTCGCTTCCACAACACATAAACTTGCTCCTGAATTTCCTTCATAAGTCGATGCTTATCAGCATTCTTCTTGAATCTTATATTTTGCTTGTCAATCTCTCTGCAAACCTTCTCATGCAATTCCTTGAAGTAAACATCATGAGTTGCATCCATTATTTTGATGCAATGAATGAAATGTCCCATCTTTAAGAACCAATCAACAAACACCACTACCGAATCTTTGTTCATTTGGGTGCAATACAGCCCAACAACAAACTCCATACTTATATCTTCCCATGGATATAGCAATAATGGCAAAAGAATGTACAGACCTGAATTTTTTTCATGACAAGTACTCATGCATCTTTCAACATACTTCTTCTTGACATCTCTTCCAAAATATCCAGCAAGCTGACCTCCACTATTTGCTTTATCAATAATTGTTAGCTTTAAAGAACGATCAAGAACACATAGCAAGTTACCTTTGAAGAGATAACCATGATGAATCAAGAAAAGCTTGAATGTAGCTTTTAAAGATTTCTCCCACATTTTGCCAAAGTATGAATCATCCTTGAAAACATCTTTTCTTACCACAAACCCGATCACATTCAATAGCAAATTGGTCAACAAAGTGTGTCGTCGACTCAGAGCATCCGCCACTTGATTTAGCACACCAAATTTGTGCTTGATCACAAGGTTGAATGTTTGCAAAACCTCAACACATGTACCATGTTGTTGTTTCAATTTCTGTTGTAAATCCAAATATTCCAAAGCTTCATGATCTTCTTGGCTAAGAACTCCCCCTATTCCCACATTTGAAGCACCGTAATCCACTTCGAACACCTTTCCAAAATCTTTCATCAGCAAACATTTATCTACGAGCTCTTGCTCCTGCCTTTGCAACTCATCATGTTGCTTCGGATTCATTCGATAAATTGTTTGATTCAATAAAGAAGGATCACGAATGTTTTTCATTGGAGGAAGGCCTAGTGTAATCTTCTCACGTACCACATCATGAAACTCCTGCAAAAGAAATTCAACTTGGAATGGTATGACATCCACTTCATTCTCCTCTAAAGCCGTCGATTCAAACTCCATTGATTCATATAAAGGATTTTCATGAATTTGTGAATAAGAGAGCATCACTTTTGATGGTTCAAGAATACTCTGCATCTCGTCATTTGACGTGAAACTTGTTTGAGAGATATTGTTGTGAAGCCATAGATCATCCTCCACATAGGTGGCATCGAGGCTACGCCGTAACTCCAAATCTTCACCATGATCCTCGTAATCAACATCTTCATCATACTTATCATAAATTGGTGTTGATTCATCATGCTCCTCTTCTTCATACTCATCTTCACTCTTGTCATAAACTAGCTTCTCCCCTTCTTGCTCTTTCTCAACAGGAGTAATGATCCTCCGATTTGGATAATCGACAGCAATGTGTCCAAACCCCTTGCACTTGAAACAAATTTTTTGATTAGTTGCAGCACTTGGTTTAAAAAATTTAGCACTACCTTCTTTACTTGCAGCAACTTTTTGTCTTGTATCCTTTGTAGTTGGACTGTTCTTTGAAGTATAAGAACCCCCCCGGTTAGAAGCTCCACTACTCAACGAGAAACGTCCACCGGAACGACTTGATTCTTTTTGTTTGGAGTTGTGAGGAAAAGAATCTCGTAGATAATAATCCGGTAAAAATTTCCTCCTTAACTCCTTCTTCATTTTGTCCCACGTTCTAATCTTCCGTTTGCCATAACGAGCACGCTGCTTCTTAAGGTGCTCCCACCATAAGGACGCATGTTTCTTCAATTTGATAGCCACAAGTTTCACCTTGTATTCTTCTTGAATATCTTCGAACTCAAAGACTCTCTCAATAGAATTGAGCCAATCAATGAATTCGTCGGGATCATCTCTTCCATCAAAATCTGGAATATCAACTTTAAAACCAAAAGATTTACTACGAACACTGCTCCTTCGAACCCGTACACTTCGAGATGTATCGCCACTTGAATCGTTACTTCCATCACCAT
Source organism: Pogostemon cablin (assembly GCA_023678885.1). Lineage (NCBI taxonomy): Eukaryota > Viridiplantae > Streptophyta > Magnoliopsida > Lamiales > Lamiaceae > Pogostemon > Pogostemon cablin. Next base: position 18,008,656 of record CM042975.1, on the reverse strand, counting down.
GAAATGGATTGAAATCCAAATCATAACTTGCAGAACCACCATCTGAACCATGACACTCAACATCAAGTTCAAGATGTTTGCCACGCGCAAGGCGTTGCTTGAGTTGTTGCACTTGTCTCCTTAAATCTTCTAACTCAATATCATGAGTTGCCATTGCTAACCAAAGCTCTGATAACCACTTTGATACCGGGATTTTAGAGAAGTAAGAGGCAACACAAGCACACACTCGGATACAATTCCTCACCTATGGAATCCACCACAAGTTTGGAATAAACTCGTCGTCTTAAGGAATCCACCGAAAGACTAAGAGGTGCACTCACCACTCTAGGAATCCACCAAAAGAGTTTAGAGTAAGATACAAGAAGTTAACATCTTCTAAACAAGTTTAAAAGCTCAAGATAAGTTTAATTTTCAAATTGGATGCTTAAGAGCATACATAGGATAGCCATTATATAGGCATGAATTGGAACAACCCTCCAAGTGAGTTAAAGAAAATAAATGAGAATTATACATTCTCAAAGCATTGAAAATACTAACTTGGACTCTAATAAATGTAAGATAATCAAAGACTAAGAATATGTAGATACCAAGGTTCTTCATGAGGAGACGAACCATCAAAAACCAGCAAAGTCGAAGTTGGTCCAGCAACTTTCATATGGTGCACAGTCTGCCACACTGTAGTCAAACGGCCATAACTTTCTTTAGGAATACTATTTTTGAAATCCGTAAATTTTGTAGAAAACTAGACTTCAAGAGCTTTCTAACCATATAAAGTTTGCACCATAACTCCTTCCCAATCAAATCAGATTAATTATCAAAGTTGACTGACTGTTTGATACCTCCTGCTGAGTTAATGCTGTATAGTTGGACCATTTTGTTCAAATGTATTGAGTTTAAGGTCTTCATTAATGGATAGCTTTTCCATGTCGCAGACTTCAAATCTTCACCCAAAATTCCCGCGTCATGACGCTTGGTGGTTGAAGTGCCGGTGCGGCATCGCTGCGAAAGTTGCAGCTAGGCTTGTTGCGACTGATAGAGTCATTGTTGGAGGCTGCACGGTGGCACAACGTTGGTTAGACAGCGAACAGAGGTGGCGAGAATCGCAGGGCTGGTCACCGTAGTAGCTGCCGGTGCTCGCAGCCGGACCTCAACAGAAGGCATGGGCAGTGAGTTTGGTGAATGCACACGGTGGCTGGGGCTCAAGGGACCCTGCAGACCTGTTTGCGGTGTTTCCAGTGGATGGCAAGGCGTGGCTTGACGAAGAATGAAGGCATGGCGGGGATGACAGGCGGTGGCCGATACTGATGGCGTGGCGGTGCCTGGTTGTGGGCGGTAGGAGCTTCAAGCCTGGCGTATTTTCGGGCGGGCCACGCATCTTCCCGAAGGCATGTGACAAGACCAAGCGGCGTTCACAGGGGCTGTGGAAGCGCCGTGGCATGGTGTGTCTTGTTGAAGTCGGACGACACTTAGTTTTTTGATTGGCCCCAGCATGGCTTCCGAGTGGGTCAACGGCATCCCTCCAAGCGAGTCTGGTTGGAGGACAAAGTTGATGATGGGCGGTGGCATGGTGACGACAGGGACCAGTAAGCTTCCGAGTGGGGCTGATGGGGCTCCCGATCTAGTCATCAAGAGTTCTGGGATGGGTCTTGCAGAATTTCCAGTTGGGTCTGGCGCGTTTCCGGTCTGCTGGGAGTTCTGAAGAGTTCCGAGCGGGTCTACTCCTTCCGATCAGGCTGCAGTTGTATGAAGGGCTAACGGCGGAAGGGCAGCTTCACTGGGAACCTGCTGGGCGGTCCGTGGAAGAGCACCACCGACGACAATTCGGCGGAGCATGTTTGATAGTGGGCGGGGGCATCACGGCGGCCGGTGATGGGCGTTGCTGGGCAAGCATGTTTTCGGATGGTGCAGTGGGCGATGGTGGAGAGAAGTTGCCGCTTTGATTCAAGGCTGCTTGTTGGAGGAGCGTTCCATAGCCGGTAGCTGCTGCCGGTGTGATATCCGATAGCAGAGGCGAAAGAGCGTGGCATACCAATGGCAGGTGTTTTCAGGATGCTGGGCATGGTCTCCGGCGGGGCTGTTATATGCCAGCGCCGCTTCAGGCGGTGTTTTTTCGGATCCGTGAGGGTTGGCTCGGCGAACAGTAGCTTTTCGGTGTACCACGATTGTAATTTTCCGATGGCTGTTCGATGGGCTTCCAGCAGATCGGTTTCCCGACGGTTGATAGCTCAGCACGGCATGACTGGAAACGGGCGACATACGGGGTTCCGATGGACGTAGTTCTCTGGTAGCAGATGCAAGGCTGCTGCGGCCTGTTTTCGCGGCTGTCTCCGGGCAGCTGAAGATCCGTGTGTGGTGGTGAATGGGCCATGAAGGAGATGGCTTAGGGAACAAGAAACCAACTTGTTTGAGCCTGTCACATGCTTCATTCTTGTTGACCAAGTCAACTAATTATTTGGCATTTTTTATTTCCATATATATAATTGCTAATAATTATTTATTATTTATCAATTATTATTATATATTTGGATTGTTTGTGCTATTTGATTTACTACCTTATTTGCCGTGTTTTAGTTGCGTATTTTATTTTTTTGAGTATTATATGCATGTAAAAATCCTTGATGTTAAAATAACTAAGTGGGAGAGGGGATTGGTAAATAATTCTCGCGGCATCCATTATTGATTTGTAAAGTGATGTGAATAAACTTGCGCGTCGGTTATATTGCCTTCCTCCCTAACAGATGAGTTTATTCATGGATCACTGGTACAAACTTCTTTAAATAATTATTGTTTGTAATGTGATGCATATGGACTTGAGCGTTGGCTATAGTGCCTTCCTCCCTAACGAATGAGCTTATATGCAGTTTACTGGTGCAAACTTATATAATTGATGGTTGTAGAAAGTTATCTGTGCGTATGTGTACTTCTCCAACAGTAAGGCACATAAGCTTGGACAGCGGACTTGGGATCAAATAATAGTGTACACTTAGATGTAAATAATTAGTATCCTCCCCAATGGAGTCACTGCTATTATTTGCATGGCTAAAGAGGAATCGACTATTAATTATTTTGTCATGAGGTTAGGTTGACAAATGAAATTAATAGGTGAAATCTTCTCTTTTAAATGTTCGGGTTTGTAAACGTCCACACTAACGTGGCTTGCAGACTCACGGTGCTTGAGATGTAGGTGAATTTTATTTTTATATTATTTTGAGAGAATCAATATAAAAGGATAAAATTCGAAGGTTTGATCGGTATATTTATTTGTGATTATCTGAATTTTGAATAGTTTTATCTCGCTTATAGTTGACTAAAAGAAATTATATACTTGTCCAAAAAAATTAGATGATTAGAAAAGAATCTTAGTTTCGAATTTTACTGCTTAGGAAAATATAAGTGTGTTCTCATTAAGGATGTCCCGTGATGTTTTTTAAAGTCTCTAGTGAAGAGGTGAGAGGTTCATAGAAATATGATGGTATCATGGAACTCTTCGGATACTTGAGTGAGGTTAAAAGGCAAGAAGTCATGGATGACTTGATGAATGAATTGAAAAGAATGGAGTAGAAATTGAAGGGAAACCTAGGTCAATTTAATTCTCCGTAGTTCACCTGGATGCTTTGAGTAAGTTCTACCTGAAATACGAGAGGTTGTATATGGTGGAGAACTTCTGACAAAACACATGTCGAAGTAAATCTAATTTCATCAAGATGTGAACAAGGTGAATATCTCATTCACTAGTCGTTGAAGCATTATTAGTGATGACATTTACTGACACGTTGTGTGTATATACCGAAATCACTAAACGCGTACAACTAAGTGATGATGAAATTATAATTTGCATGGGTAAAACTACGAGAGTAGTGGATGTTGCAGTGGAAGTTTTTTATTTATCTTACGATATGAATAAACGTTTGATTATGAAAAATTATCTTTACGTACGTTTTCATAGAAAGAATTTTATTTCAGTTTCTATGCATTTATGGATGGATACTACATTTCATTTAAATGACATGGTCATAGTAATGAAGGATGGAGCTATAATCTGTTATGGTACGTTAGTGACAATTTGTTCTTTTAAATCATGTTTATACCACGGATGCAACAAATAATAATTAATAATGCGTCTTTTAATCCTAATAAGAGAAAGACTCTTATGGAAATGATTAGATAGATGATGAATTATTTAGAATTACTAAATTCATTTTATGGGTATGCCCTAGAAACAGCATGTCATGTAACGTTTGTCAGTTTGTGGGATATCCTAGAAAAATAAAGGGTGATGATTTATTTAGTCCAAAAGATCGAAGGGTGATTGTTAAAACAAATACTAGATTTTTGGAAAAGGACTATGTATTAAATTATAAACCCATGTATAAATTATTCTAAAGGAAGTGAGAGGGAAAACACGAAGTATTAGTACCAAGTGTACAAGAGGATATACCACAAGGTAAACTACAATGCGTGTCACGTCTGATACATAATTGCGAGTAGTGCCTTGTCGTAGTGGGAGGGTTGTTTGACAACCCGTAAGATATATATTTTGGGAGAGTCGTGAGACTTGGTCCCTAGTAAACATGGAATGAACCCACGGATATGACGAAGTGCTACAAGATCGAAATGCGGTATCTTAGCAAGAGCAATGATGATGAATTAGAATTGATGAATTCTAAATCAAGTCTGGGAGCTTGTAAGACAACTAAATGATGTAAAAGCCATTCGAAGTAGTCATACAAAATAAAAGAGGATCGTACGGTAAGGTAAAAACCTTGGAAGCAAAGCTTGTTGCGAAGGGGTATTCTCAGAAAGAAAGGGTTCGATTAGGAGAAAACCTGATTCGCCGGTAGCTATGCCTTTGACGATCCAAATTCTTTTATTTGTTGCTACTCATATGAAATGTGAGGGATAGCAAATAGATGTCAAGACATCTTTCCTGATTGGAAGTCTTGAGGAAAACATCTATGTGAAGCAACCAGAGTGATTCGTTACAAAGAGCTTAGAGCATTTTGATAGTAAGCTTAATAGTGTCCATTGATGGACTAAAGCAAGCTTCAAGATCATGAAACATCCGTTTTGACGAGGAAATCCAAAGATATGGATTCATACAATGCGCGGATATATCTTGTGTATTGTAAAAAGTGACGAAAATATGGTAGTATTTCTTGTATTGTACGTAGATGATATATTGCTCATTGGAGATAATGAAAAAGTATTATCGGGCGTATAGGTATGGTTAATAAAGATGTATGAAATGAAGGACTTAAGAAAAGCAAAATATATCCTTTTGATCACGGTAATACGGATCACAAGAAAGGATGTTATGCTTATCTCCAGTTTCGTAAAAGATACGATCCTTACTCGTTTAGCATGTGAATTTATCTAAGGGAATGTGTCTTGAGACACAAAAGAAGATAAAAGTGATGAAAGTGGTTCCTTATGCTTCGGCGAATAAGGAAGCTTAATCTAAGGAATGCTATGCACGAGAATGGATAACTGTATTGCCAATGGGATAGACAGTGGATATCAAAGGTAACACGAAATAAGAATGTTGAACTGTGGTAACACATAATTTTGATGTACCTGAAAAGGACTAGAAACTATATGTGGGCTTACCGAACAGATTCACTGCTTCTTATGGGTTACATAGATTCGAAATTTTCAAATCAGATAGGGATGACAGTAAATCCACCTCAAAAGGTTATGTGTTTAATATTAGGAAGTAGAGCCATAATGTGGAGGAGTGTTATATAGAAATATATTTCAGACTCCGGACTCCATCATGGAAAGATGATAAATTGGAGTCTTTGAGGCAGCCAAAGTATCTGTATGACTCTAGAAACTTCATGATGGACTTTGAAGTGTTTCTAAGTTTGCCCAAGAATATTACAATTTATTTTGATGATGATGGTGTAGTTGTAAATTTGAAGGAATAACGAGCCCATAAGGCAATTAAACACATGGAGCGCGAGTACCACCTATTACGAGAAATCGTATGATGAGGGGAAGGTTATTGTCGCCAAGAATTCATCGGATGATGACCTAGTAAATCCATTTACAAGGACTTTAAAGCGAAAGCTTTTGATGGTCGTGTAGTGGGAGTGGAAATCAGATGTATGGAAGAAGACATGACATCATAGTCTTTTAGCATAAGTGGGAGATTGTTGGATTGTATACTAAAAGTCTAGCTTTAGTATGAACAATGTTATAACAATTAATTTGAAATGAGAATCATATGATCAAATAATTATGTCTTATAATTTATTTATATGCACGATGCAATAGTCCACTTACTTTATACTGTAGATAATATATTGTGCGACAACACGCGAAAGATCATATTATCGGTTTTCTTATAAAGTATAAACAGATGCTCACAACCGAGATAGACGGGGACTCTCTATCGGGATAGTTGTAGTGTGGTTTGGTATTAGCTTGTCTTGGCTATAGAATCACATTAGTGCACTTTGTATGTATTGAGCAGGACCGCTTTAGATCATTCGACTTATATTGACTTATAGGAGAACTTGATCTCAGTTATTATGGATGTTCGTGCTCTTAATCACTATACAATAACCTCGATACGTAGGGCAGTATGTATTTCTTTGATTCATCAATGGGTGAGATTTACATATAATTAAATCAACAAACTCGGTGAGTTGGGAAGTAGTGATGTTTCTATGTTATGCTGTTGATTGTAGAAGGAATCCGTGTCCGTCATAGGTTGATGATGTCCCCTTGAGGAGCTCATAAGAATTATCATGTAAACTCTGCAGGTGGATTTATTCCGGCATGATAATGAGGTTGAGTGGTACTACTCTTGGATGAGATATTAATTAATGGAGTTGTCAGTAACTTAATTAATTAATGGACATTGTATATCTTAAACATGGGGAGACTAACGGGCTCATAATAAGAAGGAGCCCATAACGTAATTATGGGATTAGAATGGTAGTGCAGTAATAATATTTTAGTAGAATATATTATTATTATTGTACTTAAGTATAAACTTTGGGCTAAGCTTGGATACTTAAGCCCAATGGAGGCCCAACTCTAATTTCTCCTCCTGGTCCCTGCTGTAGCCCAAATATATAAGTCATCTCAACTGTTCTAAACCTAATTCTCTGCGCCTAACATACGTAAGATAGAGAGTGAACAGCATATTGAGAAGATCTCGAGGATCGTCACCCACACGACATCGAGATCGGACTTAGGAATACAGCAGAAGACTGGAAGGTTGTTTGCTGCTGCTGTCCACCAAATTGTACAATTTTTATAAAATCGTACAGACCTTGGATTTCTCGTGTCGCTGCGTAGGCTGCCGGCAAGAATTCATCGTCTTTAATATACCCTGGTGAAAGGTAATACGTTTCTTTGATTTTCTTGCTTCCGCTGAATTAGATAAGTATGGAACCCTAACGCGTCATGCTTAAACAATCAAATGCCAACAACGGGTTCGGATACCCCCAAAAAATGCGGGTACCCTACCCGCTGTCATCCCTAAAAATTATGAGAGTTTATGTCATTGTAGTGTAACACCTCTCATTAAAACCTTCCTTATTAATTATTTTGCATCATTAAATAAAACTGAAAATTATGATTCTGAAAAAGGTAAAAATATTTCAAAATTTAAATGTACAATGTACAATAAATCTAATGCATCAAAGTACAAGAATTTACAAAAGATTGCTATCTAAGTCCTGTCTAAGTGCAATCATGAAAAAAAAAAAAGACTTATGGCAACTAGGATCTGTAAAAATCCTATGTCATTTGATGTTGCCTTCCCATTCTACACATGAGCAGTAGTGGAAACCAACATCAAACTTTCTATACTCCCTCCGTCTCCTTTCAGATGACACACTTTCCATTTTGGGCTGTCCCACAAAAGTTTGCGCCTTCCAAAAAAAGCAAAAAGTAAAAAACAACTACCCTTCCCCATACACCTTATTTACAAAAAATCATCTCTACCTAACATACTTTATTATTTATTTATTACAAAAAATACCATTATACCCCCTAAAAGTTATCACTTTCTTAATCTCCGTGCCGGAAAGGGGGGCGCAAACTTTTTCAGGATGGAGGGAGTATAAGACAAAGTGCAGCTATTCCAACCCTGCACCTAGAGAAAACCAGAATCAAGATGAGCCCAGCAGCAAAGAAAACTAGCTGCCACAATGTAGAAAATTAGCCATAATGCAGAATTGACGAGTCTAAAGGAAAAAACCCGCAACAAAATTGCAAAGTTAAAAGCTCGATTTCAGAAAACCAGTAGCACAAATTGTAAAAAACAACAGCACAATTAAAGGAGCTTAATACCTGATGTTTATAACCCAAAAGCAGCTAACACAATAGGTCATCAAAAGCATAAGAATTCAGCATCAAGATTACAAGAAAATCAGCAAGATTGCAGAATAACACAAAAGCAAAATAAACCTGTAGATTACAACCTTTTAGTGAATTCTTAAAACTGATTAGCAGATACAACCATAAAACAAGTAAATAGAAAATTAAGACAAGAATCTTCTTCAGTAGCAGAAAACTAGCATACTTAGAACTAATCAGAAAACAGAAAATCCCAGCAATACGAAAACCACAGCAGCAACCCTTAGTTAATTGCAGGTTACTAAACTGTTGCATACAATCGCACAATATAAAATTATTAAGCTATCAGTATGATAAAGGCAACAACTACACACATGAGTGGACTAAGATCAACTCATACCAAGTGCTAAAATACTTCTAGGTAACCAATTAGGCACCTGAATATAAAAAGCAAAAGACTGCACAGAGCAATATAACATTGGGTCAAAACATGAGACCAAAACTAGCTTCTTCAAATTTATATCCACACCAATTTCCATCGGCACAAACTAAAAAAGCACTAAATTAAACACTTACACTCAAATACAGATAAAAATACTTAAAGAGATTTTCTCTGTTGCAAGTGACGTGAAACCAGGTGGAAGTGCTCACAGCATTCGGATCCCAGCTCTGGAGTCTGGAGCACCATATCCGAGTCAGTTAAGCTCTAGCGAAGCACAGATAAAGCGTGGCTGTCCGAGTTTCCACACACAACCATAACATAAGATAATTTATATGTTATCGTGGTGCATAATAATGTAGAAAAGTGGAAGGAGGAGAACCTGAAAAGATGAGTAGAAGAAGAAAACCTTTGTATCTAGCAAATAATTATTAATTTCTTAGAGTGAATCTGCAAATTTTCAATCCCGTGGTCATTGGCGGTCATTGCCTTCCCCGCCAACGCGAACGCCTTCGGGACCGAAAATATCCCCTACCTAGGCTTTATCTACAACTCCTTCCAGGAGAGGGCCACCTTTCCCTCCCACGGCAACATGGCCAGCCTCGCCAAGCACCACGGCGACCTCAAGCTTGCCCAGATCTGCAGCACCATTTCCATTAATGAGAAGCGCCACGAGACCGCTATATCAAGATCGTCGAGCAACTCTTCCACCTCTACCCCGACGCCACCCTGCTCGCCCTCACCCTCACCCTCGCCCACATGAGGTGGAAGAAGATCACCGTGCCGCTGCACCTCATGTACGACGACCACAACCGCAACCTCTTCCACCACTTCTTCGTGGTGAGGGCGGCGAGCGGGACTTTGTTGGTGGCGCTAGGGTTCGTCGTCAATTGGGTTTATTTTGTTCATGAGAGGTTTAATTTGAGAATTTGAGATTTTTTGTATGTTACAATTATAGGGTTGGAGGGATTTTGTGGATTTCTATGGAGGCAAATTCTTATTCACGATTATGACAATTACAATTGCAGTTGATTAACGATTTTAATGGTGTAACGTTTTATTATTATTATTATTATTATTATCATTATTATTATTATAATTTTAAAATTTTGAAAGTAATTATAATTTTCTCATTAACTATAACATAGGTTTTTTAAAAAAAAAATTTTTTTGAAATTTGAATCTTTAATTTTATAATTATTTTTTTATATTTATTTCATATTTATTTAAAATTAAAGAATTTATTGTTATGTTTAATTAATTTTTTAAAAAAGTCACAAATTCATGAGTAACAATATATTCAAATTATATATGTTGCCACAAAATATATTAATTAGGGTAGGTCTTGCGTGAGATCGTCTCACGTGAGAATATTTTACACTTTTTAAAATAGTTATCACTTTCGCTATAAAATATTACCACTTTCGTTATTAAATATTATCACTTTTCATTTACACTATAAATTATTCATGAAATAACATTATCACTTTTCATTAATTTAGTATCACTTTTCAGTATAACAGTTATCACTTTCTCACATCTCACGTAAGCCCTTACGTAAGAAGGTCTCACACAAGTCTTTACCTATGTATTATATATATCATATAGTATATGAAAAAAAATTATTACAACAATTTAAGATAACATATATTATATATATGTTGTCTTTGTGCGTAAAATTTTTTTATGACAATATATGTTGTCATATATGTTGTCTTATAATAAATTACCTTGAAAAATAACATATATGACAACACATTAAGACAACACCAGTCAATATGTGTTATCTTTATGCGTGCAAAAAATTAAAAACAACATATATATTTAATACAACATATACGATTACACATATTTCTGTTCTATGTAGTGTATTCACTAGTGTCTTAATACTTTTTTGTTGTAGTATACGGATTGATGATTGGGAGGAAAAGGAGGAATTGTGGGGAGTTATTTCTGATAGGATAGCTAGGACTCAGTACCAAGATGACCAAGCAATGTTGGAGATGAATATCATCAATAATATTCACTGGATGTTTAATCAAATAGGAATCAGTCAGTTTATGGAGATGAAGAGGGAGATATATTTTTACATCACAACTGAGGTGTTGTGCACGATGAGAGTTGATCGTGGAGATCATTATCTTCCTTACGGATTGTGGATGCAGATTGGTGGGCAGCTGAAGTTATAGTATGCCAATGAGTTTAATGAGATGGCTGGATGTCCGCTGGTATTTCTGCAGCGGAGCATGAGAATTTTAATGCTGATGAGTTCTGAAGGTCTATCACTGGGAGGCGAGAAGACTATAATGCCAATACCTTGAAGGTTGCTTTTATTTGCAACCCAGTGATTACATATATGGATCAGATATTGAGCAACACTCTGTTTGCTCAAGCCGAAGGAGGATGTATACCTAGAGGAGAGCTCTACATGCTTTTGTGTATGATGAATGACGTTCGCTTCAATGTTGGAACGTATCTTTTCTAGCAGCTGTATAGGTTCTCTACTCACTCCTTTCAAAAGGTCAATATCGGAGGTTTGATTACTCTGATAGCAGAGCATTATAATATTGATTTGACTAGATATAGGCCGATTCGAGGGAACCCAGACTTGATCCTGTCGGCTTGTGTGAGGATGGGGTTGATTCAAAGAAAGAAAGATGTGTGGATGTTTATTCGAGGAAAGAATCTGATCTCCTTCATGTTCCCTTTATCCCTTGTTGATCTTACATCTATTCAGATCAACAACAATTTGCTGATTAACATTCCGGAACACAAGGCAATCTCCGACACTTGTCTTGGAGACGGAGATTGGAGGCTTCTGGATGACATGCATATCCAAAGGTATTTACTTGGATGAAGATATGATATTAGTGGGTGATCCAGCGGACTTTATGGATGATGATGAAGATCAGCAACAGTCTCATGAGGTACATGGAGATATGCCTCATGAGCATCCGGAGATGGGTTTTCCTCTGATGCAGCCACCACAGTAGCCATCACAGCAGTATTATGAGCTGCCACTACAGCAGCAGCACAATTTTTGGTAGTCCCAAGATCATTTTTATCGAGAGCAGTTTAGATTGATGAATGAGTATTTCGTCACTTTGAATGCAAACCAGCTAGAGATGAATCGACAGCTGGCATTGGTGAATATGAATTATGCTGCGCTCAACCTTAGGTATGGCGCTATGGATAGGAGATTGGGAGAGCTAAATGAGAACTATAAGGTGTTGGATAGGAAGACCGATACCTTGCAAAGGGACTTCGATGATTGGTGCAACGAAGCGAGCGATGATGATGCTCCTAAGGAGTAGTGTGTACAAGGTTTTATCTTTGCCTATTTTATCTCGCCTCCTTTCTCTTTTTCACTTTACAGGTGAGTATTATGTGAGTAGTGGCTTGTGTGGTTTGAAATTCCTACGTGAGTGGTATGTATTGAGGGTATTGATAATTGATACATTTGATGTGGATCATTGATTTGGATTAGAGATGATGACTCTTCTTATATATGCATGTGCACTTATTGATGATGACATGTACTATTTATGATTACTTATAGTCAAGGTTTAAAATATTGATATTGGTAAAATATCGGTACCTCAAATTTATGGATATATCGATGGATATATCGAATATTGATATCGATATCGGTAAAAATTAAAAAAATCATAGAAACTTGAAAAAAAGAGAAAATTAATTATTTAACTTTTCAATATATTTTAACTAATTTTAATATATAAATATAATTTAAAATCTCAATAAAACTCATAGCATATGATAAACAAATCAATTACAATATATTTAAATAGTCTAAAGTCATACAATACTTAAACAATATTGGTATCGGCTCATCGAATTAGAGAAATTCTGAATATAATTCTGAATGTGTAGTATTGTTATGTACAATAAAATACCTCCTCCGTCCCGATCCGATTGAATGTATCAAAATAACTATATTTTTAATCATAATATACTATCACAATGTGTACATGAAAGAAAATTCCTCCTTTAGTTAGTAGTAATAATTTTAATGAAGAATCATAATAACTGATAATTAATAAAATAAAATAAAATAAAATATTCTTAATAATTTCATGCAAGTGTTGTTGTATTTTATTTTACTTTATTTTTAAAATTGATCAAATTAATGAAAAATTTTATATTTAGTTGGTAAATGTAATATAAAAAATCATAAAAAATTTCTTTAAAATATGGATAATTTTTTGATAATTTCGATATATTCTCGATATTTTATTGATATTTTAGCGATATTTTCTCGATATATCTCGACATCTGAAAAAATTTAAACTGTGGCAAACGGATATCAATATTGTTATCGATATTTCCCGATATATCCTCGACATCAGAAAAGATATATCTTTTTCCCCAATATCGATATCGATACTCTCCAAATACGGATATATCGTAAAAATATTGTGGATATTTTTGGAAATTTTAAACCTTGTTTGTAGTTTATATAGAGATTGATGTTGATTGCATTCTTTGAATAGTGCTTAGAAAATCTATTACCCATGTGAGAATTTGAGCCTTACTAAATCATGCTATGCATAATAGTTTATTTTTGAGAGTATCATTCATACGTTTCTATTCTAGAACTTGGCTTGGAGTCTGGTTTGAGATTTGTGATTGTTAGATACTAGGACATGATCTTAGGCTATTATTGTTCGATTAAGCTACTTAGCCAAATTTTACCTTACCTTATAATGTGTATATCATTGGTGTTGGATTGTATACTAAAAGTATAGTTTTTTATATGAACAATGTTTTAACAATATTTGAAATTAGAATAATTGATCAAATGATTGCGTCTTATAATTTATTTATATGTCCGATGCAATAGTCCACTTACTTTATATTGTAGATAATATGTTGTGCGACAACACGCAGAAGATCATATTATCGATTTCCTTATAAAGTATAAACAGATGCCCACAACCAAGATAGAAGGGGACTCTCTATCGGGATGGTTGTAGTGTGATTTGGTATTAGTTTGTCTTGACTATAGAATCACATTTGTGCACTTTGTGTGTATTGAGCAGGACCGCTTGAGATCATTCAACTTATACTTACTATACAGGAGAACTTGATCTCAGTTATTATGGATGTTCGTGCTCTTAATCTCTATACAATAACCTCGACACTTAAGGCAGTACGTATTTCTTTGATTCATCAATAGGTGAGATTTACATGTAATTGAATCAACAAACTAGTGAGTTGGAAAATAGTATTGTCTCTATGGTGTGCTATTAATTGTAGGAATCTGTGTCCTATTAAATAGGTCGATGATGTCCCCTTGAGGAGCTCATAAGGATTATCATGTAAATCCTGCAGGTAGATTTATTCCGGCATGATAATGAGGTTGAGTAGTACTACTCTCGGATGAGATATTAATTAATGGAGTTGTCAGTAAGTTAATTAATTAATGGGTATTGTATATCTTAAACGCGGGGAGACTAACGAACTCATAATAAAAAGGAGCCCATAACGTAATTATGAGATTAGAGCGGCAGTACAGTAATAATATTTTAGTGGAATATATTATTATTATTGGAGTTAAGTATAAGTTTTGGGCTAAAATTGGATACTTAAACCCAATGGAGGCCCGACTCTAATTTCTCCTCCTGGTCCCTGCCGTAGCCTATATATAAATTATCTCAACTATTCTAAATTAAGACATACATGCTTAACCGTGAGTAAGGTAGAGAGAACAGCAGATTGAGAGGATCTTGAAGATCGTCGCCCACATGACGTCAAGATTGGACTTGGGAATACAGCAGAAGATCAAGAAGTCATTTGCTGCTGATGTTCATCAAATTCCACAATTTTTTTGTAATCGTGTATAACTCCAATATGGTTGTGTGATAAACCATTGGAAAGCCACGGTAGAGAGAATTGTTTTAGCTCAAATATCACACAAATCGAAGATAGTATGAGGAAGTTATGCCCAAAATTGTGAGGCTGAGCGTGCTGCCGGCGAGAATTTTCTCTTCTTCAACATACCATGGTGAAAGGTAATGCAAATCTTTATTCTTACTTCCGCTGATATAGTTTGCAGGGAACCCTAACGGTTCATGTTAAACAAACAATCGAATGCCAATAATTGATATCAGAGCTTTAGTTTCATGGTGGAGCATGGCACGTTAGGCTAGGGTTTATGTGTCAAACGTGGATTCGGGTTTAGAAATTATTATTTCTTGTTGAATACTCTACCCGAATATATTAGTATGATTGTCACCGATGAACATAGATGGCAGCATGCCTGGATGAGACACGATGGCAGACGGGATGCAGCTGCATGGCATAGACACGCGCAGCTAGCCGACAATGTTGGAAGGCAGCACGACTCATGCCAGTGGGTGGCATGAGTCGTTCAGGCAGTAATGCTACGTGGTGCGTGCAGGCAACGCGAATCATGCAGATGGTGTGCGGTGCGTGTGCTGACCGGCGACACAACTAGGAGGCACAATCAAAATGTGGCGTTGATGAGCATTTTCTCAACACACAAAATTATCCCCAAGTATAAAGGATGTCAATTGTAGTTTCGATAGGCAATCAAGTGATTATCGAACCCAAGGGATGGATGATTATCAATTTAATTATATTCTAATTAACTAAGATTATGTTGGCAAATTGGATTTGGTTTGGTTATGAAACTAAATAACGTATAATTGAAATAGCAAAGTAAATAAGCAAGCAATAGAGAAAATTCGGTTGTGATCAAGTAAGTAATTAAGTAGTTATTCAGGTCATCCAGTTTTACTTGTTAATTTCCTTTCCATGTGTTGATGTCCAACTCTACCTTGTGGTTTATGGATGCATCACTAAACCATGCAAGTTTACTCTATAGACACAAGCAAACATGCGTATGACACGTGTGAATATCCTTGGAGCAAGAGATATACTTCACTCCCCTTTCTAGGTACTATCATAATCAATTATTTCCCGTGTACTTAGTACTCTTACCCGATTTGATCTCCCTTTTTAGGTACTATAAAATTATACTCTTTGTCCTACTTATTAACCCGAATAAGATTCAATTAACAAGTATCTATATAAGATAGTTCTGATAAGACTTCGGAATCCCTTCACTTAAAATTATAACATATAATCTTGCTCGACGGTGAGCGCACTCAATCAATAGCCAAAAGATGTATTCAGACTCTACATAACAGTTAATGATGCACAAAACGATTGTGAGTATGAATTAAAAAGGCACAATCTTATATTAAATAAACCACAAGTAGTGTTGTACGGAGTTTACACAGGGAAATTCAATCAACTCATAAAACTTTCATAACCCTAGAACTACCGGGGTGGTTCTAGCCCATGATTGATCTAGGAACAATCATGGTTGATTGGTATGATCTTACTTGACACGCCAGACAAACCTCTCTCACGATCCCCTCGGATGATTGTAGGGTTTCGGTGGTAGATGGATGATGAATAATGTGTGTTCTTTTTCTCCTACGAAAGCTCTTCTTTTATACTCATGGGACCTCCTTATGGGCTTAGGATGGGCCTTTGGTTGAAGCACACATCAAAATTTGGTAAAAGACATCCGAAATTACCATAAATAGCAGCAGCGACACTCAGTTCGACCAAGCCTGGACTGGTCGAGCATGGCCTCCAACTCGAGCAACTGGTCGAGCAAGCTCTCTGGACAACTTCGCACATTCTGCTCGACCAGTCTTCTCTGCTCGACCAAACCAATGTTTGTTGAGCAACACCTCCAAGTCGAACAAACTCTCTGTATGATTTTCACATTCTGCTCGACCTCTGCTCATCTGCTCGACCAAGAAGATTATGATTGAGCAGCACCTCCAAGTCGAGCTAGCTCTCTAGATGGATCTGCACAATCTGCTTGACTTGGTCTCCTTGTTCGACCAAAGTGATGCTGGTCGAACAAGCTATTGGGATCGAACGACACTCGAAACTTGCCTAAAAAATTATGTCTTCCAATTCCGAGCCTTCTACACCTGTTTTCCTATATACATATGCTCAAAACAACCTTACCAACCTCCAATTCATGGCTTCTCTGTAAGCAATCTGATTTGTCTCAATAAAAGACTAAATCGTACTCTATTTCCACACAAATCAACATCCAAAATACATGAATTTACACTCTCATAAAACCCCCAAACTTACATGTTGCTCGTCCCGAGGCAACAAAAATCAAACAATTCCAGAGAGTGTAATCACGAGATCAAGCACAACCAATCCTAACACATTTAATTATATCAACTCAAAACATGCAATCATCATACCTTTCATTCAAGCAAACCATCAATCAATCACAATACTTCTACGAGTGCTAAGTCATCTAGCTCACAGGTAAATATTTACTCTCTCTCTCTCTCAAGTGCAATATATACACTTAATGGTTAATATCGACACTCAATTTCAATTCATATACTCGCATGACCATAAGCTTGACAAAGGTCTCAAAAATCCATCCATAATTGACTCAATACTAGGATCACAAAGGACTTGCTTCAAGGTTTTAATGTTGGCTCTTTGGTAGAGGTGGAAGAATATAGATAAGTGACTAACTCTACTAGTAAAGAATTACCTTGGTATATTGCTTTTCAATTGCTCCATTCTTCACTTCTTCGTCCTCTTAACGATCATGTTCATACGCCATTTCTCCATCTTTACTTGGATCAACCTCTTTTTCGCAGTAAAATACCAATTTTGGTGTTCTTCAAGTATAAGGGTACCAATTTCGAGCACTACCCTCTCTAGTATTCAGGATACCGATTTCAGGCACTATCCCACACAAGATTTAACCTTTTGTCTCTCGATTCTAATTTTACCTTAATCTCTCCTTCTATTCCTCTTCAAAACTTCATAGAGCATTCATCTACCTCCACTCTTTACTATTAATAGGTGTTCAAGGCTTAAAAGGTAAATGACTCATTATCAAGGCTTGTCAAAGAAAAAGCTTAAAGGCTCAAAAAGGGCTTCCAATGATAATCATATAATAAGGTAGGATTAATTTGGCTAAGTAACTTAATTAACAATAATGGCCTAAGATCATTTCTTAGTATCTATCAATTATAGATTTCACACAAGACTCCAAGTTAAGTTCTAGAATACGAGTATACAAATGACTCTCAAGAATAAACGATCATGCGTATAGCATGATCAACAAGGCTCAAATCCTCAAATGGATAATAGAATCCTAAGCACTCTTCATAGCATGCAATCAATATCAATTTCCTATGAACTACAAGTAAAACAGAACATGCTCGTCATCAATAAATCAACATGCATCAAAATAGCACATGCATAGCATGAACAATTCTTATCACTAATAATTGCAAATAAATCCATGTACCATCCTCCATCATCATTATTATCAGTACATGCCACTCACATATGAATCAAACACTAACCCACAACAATCTTCACCTATAAAGTGTAAAAGAGAATAGGGATGAGAAGAATCAAAAAATATAAAAGACCTGGTAACTCTACTCCTCCGGAGCATCATCATCCCCATCATCCTCATCACTCATCTCTTCACGCCAACGATCAAATGCCCTATAGAGATCACTGATATTCCGAGCCATCAAGCGCTCACGGTCTTGCAACTGCCTTAACCGACCATCCATCGTATCATAGCATGCATTAAGTGCGGCGTAGTTGGTATTCACAAGCGCCAGCTGTCTGTTCGTTTCTTGCTAGTTCGCATTGAGTGTGGTGAAGTGCTCGTGCATCAATCGGAATTGCTCCCGATAAAACTGATCCTGGGCCACCAATAATCTTGCTGCGGCTGCGCTGTGGTTGTGGTGGTTGCTCGAAAAACTCCTGCTCAAGTGGCTGTTGAGGCTGCACCAGAGGCATATCCTCCTGATAATTAAAAACAGGTGGTGGTTGTGGCTCATCCTCTTCGAAATCAGCCAGGTCTCCAATCAAAATCATGTCCTCATCTAAGCCGATTCCATGCTCATGCAACTCAGCTAGCAATCTCCAATTTCCTCTTCCCATGAAAGTCTCAGAGATCACTGTATGTTCCGTAGTATTCATCAACAAGTTATTGTTGTTCCTCGCAGTGGTAAGATCAGCTATCACCAACGGAAATTGAAGCGTTCGAGGCTCCTTCCCTCGGATGAACATCCAAGTATCATCTACTCGCTCAATCAGCCCCATCCTCATACATGATGTCAAGATCAAGTTTGGATCACCACGAATAGGATCATACATACTCAAGTCAACCCTATAATGGTGATCAGCCCTCTGATGTTTACCCTCTGAAATCCATGCGTTGTGAACTTATAAAGCTGATGGAAAAAGTAGGCTGCTACATTGAAGCGAACTCCGTTGAGCATGCACCATAAGACATAGAGCTCCCCTCTCGAAATACAGCTTCCTTCGGACCTTGCAAACAATGTGTTCCCCAAAATTCAGTCCATGTAAGCAATCACAGGGTTGCGAATGAAAGCTACCTTCGAAGTGTTGGAATTATAATTTTCTTGCCTCCCCGTAATAGCTCTCCAAAACTCATTCGGCTTAAAGTCATCACTCTTTGTTCCACCCACGTTCTCACAGCCAATTATCTCATTAAACTCTCGAGCCCACATCGCCTGCTCCTGTCCACCTATTTGCATCCGAATACCATAAGGAAGATATCCGTCACCATGCTCAACTCTCAGCATGCATAAGACCTCCGCAATAATGTGAAAGTACGTCTCCCTCTTCATCTCCATGAATCTTGTAATGCCCACTCGATTAAACATCCAACGAATGTCGTTGATAATGTTCATGTCCGTCATGGCACTTTCATCTTGATACCTTGTCCTTCTGATCTTTTGAGATATTGCATTCGAAAGCTCCCTTTTCTCTTCCCAATCTCCAATCTTAATCCCAAAATCTGCTGGCCTTCTTCTACCCATCTTCATCCTCTTGACTATCTCTCTCAACGGGGGTGACTTATTTCCCTTCCTATTCGAAGAAGAGGCAATCTATTTTCCTACAAAGTCATAGTTCAATGCACAACCAAAAGAGATAAACAAATACCAAGCCTAAGTCTAACCCGAATCCTACTCAAGACTTCAAATCCACATGTTTTACAACTTAACTTCAAGTGCTTACTAATCACAATTTCTCTCTAAATCAACACTTTCCATCAAGAATATTTAGATTCAACTAGTCTTAACACTATTCCATACAAACCATCATATCGATTCCACACAAAATTTCACCAACTCAACACTTTAAACATGCTCACATTCCACCCTCAATTGCATCACAACAATACATAAATTCAATGGGCCTATATGTATAATTCAAAATTAAACCAAAGCCCATGCTTCATACAACATCAATTTCACAAAAATTCCACAATGCAACGTAGAACAATTCGTGAAAATTTCAAATGCAATTTCGAATAGGAACTTCAACAATTCAACAAAAAATCTACCCAAGACTAGCATGAATCCACTCACCCATTCTTCACTAAGCATTATCAACACAATCCACAAGTAAAAAGTGAGGAGAAAACTTACCTTTGCTTGTAATGGTGTTCGTGTGGTGAAGACAATGAAGACAACCCCCAAAATTCGAATCTAGCCCTAAATCGGACTTGAGAACACTCGAATTTGGATGTGAAAGTGTGTGGAATGGAGGATTAAAGTGTAGAAAATAGATTGGGAGGAAGAACTTACAGTTATGGTGGTGCTCGAGAAAGGATGATGGATGTGTGTGTCGAACGGAATAAAAATATCACCTTTTAAAAACTGTCTCCGGACTCCGTTCAACTGCAGTTCGACTTGTGAGGAATTGTCGAACAAGGTCCGTAAGTCGAGCAACCCAGATCTGTCCCTTGAAATTACCTCGCTCGACCTCCGTTCGACTTGCACTTTGTAGTCGAACAGCCTGTGGAAGTCAAATGGCATATGTAATCGTGTCTCTATTTTGCCCTGACTTGCTCTACTTCTGCTCGACTTTCAAGTCTTGGTTGAACAACCTATGTTTAGTCGAACAACCTATGTTTAGTCGAACAAAGTCTCTATAAGTTTTGTTCACTTTGTTCAACCGTTGCTCGACTACAACATCTTGGTCGAGCAGCAAGGTTCAAGTCGAACAACCTCTCTGGAAGAATTATGCAATTCGTTCGACCATTGCTCGATCAAATAGCATGGTCGAACAACTCTCCTGAAAGTCGAACAACCTCTCGAACTTCCTAAACTTCATACTCTTCTCGTATTTCCCTGCAACATTCAACTCTAGGACAACATCAAGTATCAAGATATCCAAAAATTAAGCTAGAGAAACTCTTTAAAATCATATAACATCAGGTGTAACTCCGCAATTACACCAGAAAGCAACACACCACTAAACACTAGGAAATTGCAAAAAATCGATGCATCAAAACTGGCTAAAATTTTAATATACCGCAAAAAATCAACTCCCCTAGAAAAGTTACAAAGAAAAGATCATATTCCGCGCTATGATGAGGTAAGTACATCACACCCCCCAAACTTAGTAGAAACTATAGTGAAAATTAAGTTTACAAAGAGATGTAATTTCTGAATAATAAGTGTAGGCACTTGAATTTTATTGTCCATTAAGGAAAATATGTGGCAAATTAATGCAATAATTATCAATTAATTATTTATTTATTAAGAGATTTAAATAAATAAATTCCTAAAATAAATGAGTAAATAATTTATAATTGGGTAAAATCCAGTCAAATAAGTCTGACTTAAAGCCTAAGAAAGTGAAAGGCCCAAGCCCGCATAATTAGGTCAAAACAGACCAATCAGACTGCGAGTTATTTATGGGGCATCCTTATACTTTACCTATATAAGGAGTCCTCCTCCATTCATTCCAGACACACACTCAAATACTTGAAGACATAAACGCTCTGAAGAGATCAAGAACACGAGCAGTGCTCCCTTGAGATCTTCAAGCATCTTCAAGTCAAGAACGGCAAACGATTCGGGATTAAGGTGCGGAGCCCCCCAAATCAAGCGTTCTTCATATACTGAGTTCTTCGGTGTTCTTCGCTCCAAGAACAGCATACGACCCGGGATTAAAGTGCTAAGCCCCCCAGATCGAGTGTTCTTCGGATCAAGTACGTTTAATCCAAACAAAGGCTCGATGCTTCTGGATTAACGTTATAAGGTCCCAAATCCGAGTTCGGACAAGCTACAAGCTTCAACTGAAGATCCGACTCAACACACTGAAGCATCTGAAGACACAGACACTCTGAAGAGGTTGAAACACGAGCAATGCTCCTCAGGATCTTCAAGACAAGAATGGCAAACGACCCGGGATTAAGGTGCTAAGCCCCCCAGATCGAGTGTTTTACATACGTTAAGTTCTTCAGTTTTCTTCGAGACAAGAACAGCATACGACCCGGGATTAAGGTGCTGAGCCCCCCAGATCGAGTGTTTTCACATCAAATACGTTTAATCCAAACAAAGGCTCGACGCCTCTGGATAAACATTACAAAGTCCTAAATTCGAGCTCGAACAAGCTTCAATTGAAGATCCGACTCCACACACGCTGTCAACACAGTCAGCGTACACTCCAGTCAACAAAATCAAAGTCAGCGCAGTCAACACAGTCAGCGCCGTCAACACAACCAGTCAAAGTCAAAGTCCAAGTTGGTTCGAGAGAGAAGAATCAGAGGATCGATAGAGATTATTTCCTAAATTATTAAGTTCAATCCATCCGGATTATCTTTGTAATTCAACTTGTATTTATTTTATTATAAATACAAAATTTATTGTTACAAATTTTGGCACGCCCAGTGGGACCATCTCTACCTCTCATCTCTTCTCTCCACAAGTACAAAGAATGACTCCTCTCAGGATTGCAATAAGAAGACCTTCTACCTTGAAGCATTCAGAGTTGCAAACTGAAGAAATTCAAAAGATAACTCCACTCAAGATTGCGATACGAAGGCCTGCTGCATCAAAGCCTCCAGAGTTGCAAACTGAAAAGGTTGGAGTCATTACAAGAAGTATTCCCGAAGGCTCCGTAGAGGCAAACCATATGGTGGGGATTACTCTCAGCAAGCCATTGCACAGAGACAAGAGTGGTGAAAATATTTCTACTTGCTTAACTCCTCGCTCCACGCCAAGCTTATCATCTACCTCAACTGAAGCTGCAGTGATGACGACAAGTGCTATGACCATTGAGGATCAACTCGCAAGTATGATGAAAGCCATTGAAGGACTCAACAAGCACATAGAAGCTCAAGATTTAAAAATCTGCGAACTTATGAAGAAAATAGAGAATGCGGAGACAAGCCGTACAAATAATAAACAAGTTGAGGATGAAAATAAGCAGGAAGACTGGACGAAACATCATTCACCTGAAAAGAAACAAGTTGAGAAAAAAGTGAAAGTTTCAGCTGACGACACGCTTCATATTAACCAACTAAAGAACATCATGATAAATATGATAAAAGACAAGTTTGAAGGAAGCTCAAAATCTTCTTCAACATTCGCCAAGCCATATACAAAGAGGATTGACAACTTGAGGATGCCAACTGACTACCAACCTCCCAAGTTTCAACAATTCGATGGCAAAGGCAATCCAAGACAACATGTGGCGCATTTCATCGAGACATGCAATGATGCTGGGACCTACGAAGATCACATGGTGAGACAATTTGTCCGATCTCTAAAAGGAAATACCTTTGATTGGTACATCGACTTAGAAGCCAACTCCATTGACAGTTGGGGGCAAATGGAAAAAATATTCCTCAACCGCTTCTATAGCACAGGAAGAATTGTTAGCATGATGGAGCTAACAAATACTCGTCAAAGGGATGAAGAATATGTCATCGACTACATCAACAGATGGAGGAGCCTAAGCCTAAATTGTAAAGAAAAGCTATCAAAAACTTCAGCTATAGAAATGTGCATTCAAGGGATGCAATGGAATCTTAGCTACATACTCCAAGGAATTCGACCTAAAACTTTTGAAGAGTTGGCTTCAAGAGCTCACGACATGGAGTTAAGCCTGACATCAAATGACATCGAATGGCCCTCTATTCAAGACTCTTTCGAGTTTGAATACATGTCCTTTAATGAGCTCTTGGAAGAGAAATCACAAACAAAGGCTGCAGTTTCTATAAAGATTAATAGAAATGAAGTTGAAGCAAGAGAAAATAGTGCATCCCAAGATTTGGGGCAATAAACTGTTGATAAATCAAGACAAAGCTCCTTGACACGAGCTAAAACTGTCTGCATTATGCTCCTTGATACGAGCTTAAACTGTCTAACTTAAATTAAATCTCCTTGAGAAGAGACAAAACTCTCTACATATTATGCTCCTTGATATGAGCTAAAACTATCCACACAACGCTTCTTGATATGAGCTAAAACTATCTACAAGTTACGCTCCTTGATATGAGCTAAAACTATCTACAAGTCACGCTCCTTGATACGAGCTTAAACTATCTAAAAAGCCTCAAGTCACGCTCCTTGATACGAGCCTAAACTATCTAACCCAACTCAAATGCAAAGCTCCTTAACACGAGCTAAAACTGTCTGCATTATGCTCCTTGATATGAGCGAAAACTGTCTGCATTACGCTCCTTGATACGAGCTTAAACTATCTAAAATCTCCAAAGTCAAAGCTCCTTGACACAAGCGAAAACTGTCTGCATTACGCTCCTTGATACGAGCTTAAACTATCTAAAATCTTTCAAGTCAAATCTCCCTGACACGAGCGAAAACTGTCTACATCACGCTCCTTGACACGAGCTAAAACTATCTACAAGTCACGCTCCTTGATATGAGCTTAAACTAATCTAAAATCCTCAAGTCATGCTCCTTGATACGAGCCTAAACTATCTAACACAAATCAAATTCAAGGCTCCTCGATACGAGCGAAAACTATCCATACTATACTCCTTGATATGAGTATAAACTGTCCACACATCAAATCATATCTCCTTGAGAAGAGACAAAACTCTCTACATGTTCGATACTCCTTGATATGAGTATAAACTATCTACACATCAAATAAAGTCTCCTCGAGAAGAGAATAAATTCTCTACACACAAAGCTCCTCGACATGAGTGAAAAATATTCACACAAGGCTCTTTGACATGAGTATAAATTGTCTACAAGTTCAAATTGAAGACTCATTGACACGAGTATAAACTGTCAGCAAATTCAAGTTCAATGCTCCATAACACATGAGCCTAAACTGCATGTTACTCCTGGCCCGTATGAGTATAAACTGTGTACGGCACCCCCATTCAAATCAAATCATGTCCCTTGAACTACGTTTTGACTTGATCCTCTTCAAAGAGGTACGTAGGCAACTTAACACTCTGCTAAGTTCAGTCATAATTTAGGCTATTCATATCAAATTGGAGAGGCAAGCAATAAAATTCAATCATGTTGATCAAGAAATGTATTGTCGCAATTTGTCACCTCAACACAAAGGCGTCCGTGCACAAAATGCGAGGGGGCATTTGTAGGCACTTGAATTTTATTGTCCATTAAGGAAAATATGTGGCAAATTAATGCAATAATTATCAATTAATTATTTATTTATTAAGGGATTTAAATAAATAAATTCCTAAAATAAATGAGTAAATAATTTATAATTGGGTAAGATCCAGTCAAATAAGTCTGACTTAAAGCCTAAGAAAGTGAAAGGCCCAAGCCCGCATAATTAGGTCAAAACGGACCAATCAGACTGCGAGTTATTTATGGGGCATCCTCATACTTTACCTATATAAGGAGTCCTCCTCCATTCATTCCAGACACACACTCAAATACTTGAAGACATAAACGCTCTGAAGAGATCAAGAACACGAGCAGTGCTCCCTTGAGATCTTCAAGCATCTTCAAGTCAAGAACGGCAAACGATTCGGGATTAAGGTGCGGAGCCCCCCAAATCAAGCATTCTTCATATACTGAGTTCTTCGGTTTTCTTCGCGCCAAGAACAACATACGACCCAGGATTAAGGTGCTAAGCCCCCCAGATCGAGTGTTCTTCGGATCAAGTACGTTTAATCCAAACAAAGGCTCGATGCTTCTAGATTAACGTTATAAGGTCCCAAATCCGAGTTCGGACAAGCTACAAGCTTCAACTGAAGATCTGACTCAACACACTAAAGCATCTGAAGACACAGACACTCTGAAGAGGTTGAAACACGAGCAACGCTCCTCAGGATCTTCAAGACAAGAACGGCAAACGACCCGGGATTAAGGTGCTAAGCCCCCCAGATCGAGTGTTTTGCATACGTTAAGTTCTTCAGTATTCTTCGAGACAAGAACAGCATACGACCTGGGATTAAGGTGCTGAGCCCCCCAGATCGAGTGTTTTCACATCAAATACGTTTAATCCAAACAAAGGCTCGACGTCTCTGGATAAACGTTACAAAGTCCTAAATTCGATCTCGGACAAGCTTCAATTGAAGATCCGACTCCACACACGCTATCAACACAGTCAGCGTACACTCCAGTCAACAAAATCAAAGTCAGCGCAGTCAACACAGTCAGCACCGTCAACACAACCAGTCAAAGTCAAAGTCCAAGTTGGTTCGAGAGAGAAGAATCAGAGGATCGATAGAGATTATTTCCTAAATTATTAAGTTCAATCCATCCGGATTATCTTTGTAATTCAACTTGTATTTATTTTATTATAAATACAAAATTTATTGTTACAATAAGCACGTCAAATATAAAAATTTCTCACTCACACTAATGAAATTAAAGCAATAAAACGGGAGGAAAAGCCCCCAACAAGCGCTCATGTTTAACGTCGGAGAGTCACGACGGTACCATTCTAGTGCAAGGTATTCTCAAAGATGACACAAGCATCATCTGACGACTTGTAATGCTTCAAATGATGCCCATTCGCCGTTATGATATCTCCATCTTTGTCCATCAACTCGAAACTCCCCCCTACGCAGGCTCTATGGATAATGAACGACCCCGTCCACTTCAATTTCAATTTCCCTACGAAGAGCTTCAAGCGAGAGTTAAAAAGTAATACCTCATCACCTTGCTTGAACTCCTTGTATGAGATCTTTGTGTCATTCCATTTCTTCATTCTCTCCTTGTAGATCTCCGAGTTCTTGTAAGCTCGATTTCTGAACTCATCCAACTGATTAATATGAGTCATCCTCAACTCCTTTTGATCCTCAATACCCAAAAAGCTTTGTGCTGGATCTCTACGGGTAAGTGGCACGGCTTTCCATAGACGATTTGGTACGGTGACATATCCAACACTGTCTTATAAGCAGTCTGGAACCCCCACAAAACATCATCAAGCTTCATAGCCCAATCCTTCCTATTGATTCCGACTACCTTCTCCAAAATCTGCTTCACTTGTCAGTTGGAGACTTCAGCTTGCCCATTCACTTGAGGGTGATAAGGTATAGTAACCCTATGCTTGACTCCATAATCCTTAAGCACCTTTTCAAGAAGCTTATTGACGAAGTGAGACCCTCCATCACTCACTAGTGCTCTAGGAACTCCATAGCGGGCAAAGATATGTTTATTTAAGAAAGATAACACAGTTCTTGTATCATTCACACGAGTGGGAATGGCTTCCACCCATTTAGAAACATAATCCACTGCTAAAAGGGTGTAGAGAAATCCATTAGATGGGAAAAAGGCCCCATAAAATCGATCCCCCATACATCGAAGATCTCAACAAAATGCTCGGCTGAAGTGGCATCTCATCCCTCCTACTTATGTTCCCCATCCTTTGACATCTATCGCATGTTGCCACATAGGTTTCACAATTTTAAACAATGTAGGCCAATAAAGAGCAGATTGATGTACCTTCGCTGCCGTCTTTTGAGCTCTGAAGTGCCCCCTGTTAGGCTGAGCATGGCAAAAATCAAGAACGCTCTCCATCTCCATCTCAGGCACACACATACGGTCAATGAAATCCGTACATATCTTGTAGATAAACGGATCATACCATATAAAAATCTCAACATCCCGCTTGAATTTCGTAAGTTGATATCGGTTGAGATCTCTCGGAATTTCTCCTATGGCAATGTAATTTACATAATCCGTATACCATGGATCCATCCCTTGGGCAGCCACTACACCTGCTCTTTCAGCCCCTTCAACAAACACTACCATGATCTTCTTATCAGGGAACATCTCTTCTATGTATTCGAAAGAATCATCACAGTGCTCCCTTGTCTCCAACCTTAATAGGTGATCCACCAAAATATTTTATGTACATTCTTATCTCGGATTCCTGCAGAAGCAGAATGCATCTAATGATCCTTGGCTTCGTTTTCTTCTTCTCCATCAAGTACCGAATCGCAGAGTGATCCGTGTATACTATAGTATTCATGCCAAACAAATACTGTCGAAACTTATTGAATGCGTACACCACAGTTAGAAACTCCTTTTCATTCACTGTGTAGTTCTTTTGTGCAGCATCAAAAGTCTTACTCACATAGTAAATGGCGCAGAACTTCTTTTCCCTCAACTACCCAAGCACCACTCCAAGTGCTAAATCACTCGCATCATACATGAGTACAAACGGCTGAGTCCAATCTGGTGTGATCAAGATAGGTGCAGTAATAAGCACCTCTTTAAAAACTTGAAAAGTTGTTAGACATTTTTCATCAAAAATAAAAGGAACATCCTTTTCAAGTAAATGAGATAAGGGCTTGGAGTATTTCGAGAAGTCTTTTATAAATCTTCTATAAAAACCATCGTGTCCATGGAAGGACCGCACTCCCTTCTCATTCGTAGGTGGAGGAAGCTTCTCAATTGCCACCACCTTTGCTCTATCCACCTGCAATTCCTTGGCCGAAATATGATGGCCAAGTACAACCCCATCTCTTACCATGAAGTGACACTTCTCCCAATTCAAGACAAGATTAGTTTCTTGGCATCTCTTCAAAACAGTAGCAAGGTTAGATAAACAAACATCAAAAGAGGAACCGAACACAGAAAAATCATCCATAAACACCTCCATGATCTTTTCTATCAACCCATCAAATATGGCCATCATGCAACGCTGAAATGTAGCAGGCGCATTACATAATCCAAAAGGCAAAAGTTACATATGGGCAAGTGAAAGTAGTCATTTCTTGATCCACGGGTGCAATCATGATTTGATTATAACCCGAGTACCCATCCAAGAAACAATAATACTCATATCCTGCGAGACGATCAAGAATTTGATCCATGAAAGGAGGGGAAAATGGTCTTTCTATGTATTTTCATTCAATTTCCTATAATCCGTACACACACGCCACCCGTAGGAATCCTAGTGGCTAAAGTCTCACCATCTTCGGCTTTCACTATAGTCATGCCCTCCTTCTTAGCTACAACATGCAATGGACTCACATGGGGACTATCACTAATGGGATATATAATCCCAGCATCTAGCCACGTTATTCTATGCATGCAATATGAAGGACTAATACCTTTTAAATCATCAAGAGACTAACCAATCGCAGACTTATATTTCATAAGCACATCTAACAATTCCTCAAGTTGATCATCATCAAGAGAAGAAGATACAATTACCGGATACTTTCCATTGTCTCCAAGATAAGCATACTTCAAGTGTTCCGGTAGCGGTATAAACTCCTCTTTCTTTTCTTCTTGAGGTGCACTCTCTCTGCCAAAGGCAAGTACTTCCTAGTCCACTTGACCTCTTCAACCTTTGTCTTTTGCGATTCATACCTGTCATCACCTAAAGCAAGCAACTTTTCAAGAAATTTAATACGTACCTCATTGGAGAGTTCATCTAGCTCAGTAGTGGGAAAAGTAAGAGACTCCATCAAGAATGTCTCAAGAGGATCCTTAGAGAGAATCAGAGACATGTCTTCATTAACGATCTCCTCCACCACATCAATGTTGTTACACTGCATCTCCATCGGCATCTTCATTGCTTTATATAAGTTAAATAAAACCTCTTCTTTATCCATCCTCAACCGTAGATCACCCTTTTGCACATCTATCATAGCTCCAGCAGTCACAAGGAATGGTCTTCCTAAGATCAGGGGAATGTTATCCTTGTCGTCTTCCATCTCAAGTACAAGAAAGTCCACAGGAAAGACAAGCTTATCTACTTTGATGAGAACGTCTTCAATCACATCTTTCGGAAAGGTCATAGACCTATCCGCTAGCTGTAGAGCCACCGATATGGGAGTTAACTCCCCCAAACCAAGTCTTTTGAAAGTGGACAACGGCATCAAGTTCATGCTTGCCCCAAGATCACACAAGGCTCGACATGCCGGCCCCTTTCTAATTTCACATAAAATTGTGAAGCTTCCCGGATCCTTTAGCTTAGTTGGCAGCTTCCTTTGAATGATCGAACTACAATTCTCAGACAAATTTACCATTTCAATTCTGTTCAAGCTTCTCTTCTTCAAAAGAATATCCTTCAAAAAGCGGGCATAATACGACATCTCCAATATTGCTTCAGAGAAAGGAATGTTCAAGCATATTTTGTTTATGATCTCAGAAAAATTCTTGAACTTTTCCTCTAATCCCTTCTTAACTAGCTTGAGAGGAAATGGCGGAGGTATCTTAGTTTTGGAAATTCCCCATTCATCACGTTCACCTTCTCCGCATTATCCTTCTTGGCTCTCAATATCTTGGCTCTTTCCCACTTCTTTTCTACTACTGTAAGCTCAGTATTCTGCTCTTGAGATGTAGCTGAAGTGTTCTGATCAACAGGCGTCACATTTGGTATTGAATCAGATTCTGAACTGTGCTGCTCGACCTCCGTTCGACTAAAGTGGATTGGTCGAACAAATTCAGAATGATCGAACAGATTGGCTGATCGCGTACTCTATTCCTGAAAGTGTTGCTCGATCTTTGTTCAACCAAGATGGTTTGGTCAAGCTGGTTGAGTAACCTACTTGATCGCGAGCTCTCGTCACACTATTATTGTTCGACTTCTGTTCGACCTGGGTGGTTTAATCGAACGGAGTTGTTCAAGTCGAACGGATTGTCAGAAAATAGAGTATCATAATTCTTATTCTTCTGAAGTTGTTTGACCTCTACTCGACCAGATGGTCTTGTTGAGCAACTCCAGTCTGATCGAGCAGCTGCTCTGTTCTCTTCGGTTTCACTCGCCGGCATCATTAGACCTTCATATTGCATTCTCGATCTTAATGTGATGGCATGGTAAGACTTTTGATTCTCAATACTTTGAGATGGAAACTTACCCTTCTCAATAGTTTGAGTCAATTTGTTTACATTTCCAGCCATCTGCCCCATCAACAACGTATGGTCTTTCACTTGTGTAGACAAATCCTTATGATTATCATTAATCTTCTTCTCTAACTTGGCCTCAAGATGGTCTACTCTTGCATCATTTCTCGCCATGTACCTTTTCACCTTATCCTCAAAGCCAGGCTTTCCTTCTTCCACATTTGCTCCTGGATCAACACCGATAGGAGGCTGCATCGCATTATTCAGATTGCTCCATGAAAACTCCAGCCTCCTTGGTTGTTGGTAATTACCCGGGGGACCATGGTTGTTTTAATTTCCCTGATAATTCTGGTTTCCTTGATTCGAGTATCTAGTTCCTTGAATACTTTGACCCATGGCGTAGTTTGCCTCCTCGATCTCCTCTTGGCTAGCTCCTTCATAGCCACTATCCTACTACATCATTGGTACTCTCTGAGATAAATTAGTGATCTGCTTTTGCTGAGACTCTAATAACTTACTGATATTAGCCAAGCTAGAGACGATCTCATCATCTCTTCCCGACTTTACCATGGTATGCTCAACTTGCGCTACTTTACCAATCCCTTGAATTCATTGAAATATTCTCGAAAAACTTCTCGGCCTCAATGGGTGACTTCGTAAGCAATGCTCCATTAGAAGAAGCATCAAGTAACACTCGAGAATCACAATCCAACCCATTGTAGAATATACTGATATATTGAGCCTTAGATAGCCCATGTTGTGGACACTTACGAAGCATGTCCTTGAACCTGTCCCAAGCTTCATGAAACTTCTCATTGCCATGGATAGAAAATTGATTGATTTCTTGCTTCATCTTGAACACCTTTGAAGGTGGCATGTATCGCTCCAAGAATTTCACTTTCAACTTCTCCCATGTATCACATTCAGCAGCATCAAGATTATCGTACTAATCTCTCACCTTTTCATTCAGCGAGAACATAAATAATATGATCTTCCTTGCATTCTCATGAGCTCCTGCATCTTTTTGTGTACTTGCATATCCAAGGAACTTATTTAAATATTACTGAGAATCTTCAAAGGTTCCCCCAAAGAAGGGACTTCTTTCAATCATGGTGATAAGAGTAGGGTGTAAATCGAAATCGGCTCCGGTCCCTCTTTCTCCTAACAACCCAGCATTGCCCCCTCCGTTGTTCTTAAGGACTTCACGGATGGCAAGTGTATCAGGATTCACTACCATGTTGACTGTCTCTACTTCCAAATTATCTTTGGTTGCAGCTTCGATTGTTTGCGAATTCAGCACGTCAACTTCAACTCCTAAATTAAGAGCTTCAATTGGGTTTACTTTCTTGTTCTTATTCTTCTTCTTTTTCTTCTTCGACGATGCTCTGATCCCTGGATTATACGATGCTAATTCACCTGTCTTTGATCTAGTGAGCATACACCTAAGAAAAATAAGAGTTAGAAATCAAAGACAAGAATAATAATCTCAATTTAACTAGAAATAATAACTAATAATCTATGCCATCCCCGGAAACGGCGCCAAGAACTTGATGAGCGTCTTCTCAACACACAAATTATCCCTAAGTATAAAGGATATCAATTGTAGTTTCGATAGGCAACCAAGTGATTATCGAACCCAAGGGATGGATGATTATCAATTTAATTATATTCTAATTAACTAAGATTATTTTAGCAAATTGGATTTGGTTTGGTTACAAAACTAAATAACGTATAATTGAAATAGCAAAGTAAATAAGCAAGCAATAGAGAAAACTCGGTTGTGATCAAGTAAGTAATTAAGTAGTTCTTCAGGTCATCCAGTTTTACTTATTAATTTCCTTTCCATGTGTTGATGTCCGACTCTGCCTTGTGGTTTATGGACGCATCACTAAACTATGCAAGTTTACTCTATAGACATAAGCAAACAAGCGTATGACACGTGTGAATATCCTCGAAGCAAGAGATATATTTTACCCCTCTTTTTAGGTACTATCATAATCAATTATTTCCCGTGCACTTAGTACTCTAACCCGATTTGATTACCTTTTTAGGTACTATAAAGTTATACTCTTTATCCTACTTATTAACTCGAATAAGATTTAATTAATAAGTATCTATATAAGATAGTTCTGATAAAACTTTGGAATCCCTTCACTTAGAATTATAACATATAATCCTGCTCAGCGGTGAACGCACTCAATCAATAACCAAG
The DNA here is from genome assembly GCA_023678885.1 of Pogostemon cablin. NCBI lineage: Eukaryota > Viridiplantae > Streptophyta > Magnoliopsida > Lamiales > Lamiaceae > Pogostemon > Pogostemon cablin. Next base: position 17,975,544 of record CM042975.1, on the reverse strand, counting down.
AGATGTATTCAGACTCTACATAACAGTTAATGATGTACAAAACAATCGTAAGTATGAATTAAAAAGGCACAATTTTATATAAAATAAACCACAAGTAGTGTTGTACGGAGTTTACACAGGAAAATTCAATTAACTCATAAAACTTTCATAACCCTAGAACTACTGGGTGGTTCTAGCCCATGATTGATCTAGGAACAATCATGGTTAATTGGTATGATCTTACTTGACGCGCCAGACGAACATCTCTCACGACCCCCTCGAATTATTGTAGGAAGTTATCCGAGCGCGTGTGCACTTTTCCAATTGCAAGGCACACAAGCTTGGACCGCAGACTTGGAATCAAATAATGGTGTACACTTAGGTGTAAATAATAAGTATCCTCCCCAACAGAGTCACTGTTGTTATTTGCATGGCTAAAGAGGAATCGACTATTAATTATTTTATCATGAAGTTAGTTTGACGAATGAAATTAATGGGTAAAAGCTTCTCTTGTAAATGTTAGGGTTTGTATACGTCCACACTAACATGGCATGCAGACTTTCATTGCTTGAGACGTTGGTGAATTTTATTTTTATATTGTTTTGAGGGAATTAATATAAATAGATAAATTCGAAGGATTTGATCGGTGTATTTATTTACGTGATTCTCAGTATTTTCGAATAGTTTGTTCCACTCATTGTTAACTAAGAGAATATATATTTACTGGTCCAAAATTAGATGATTAGAAAAGAATCTTGGTTTCGATCTTATTGCTTAGGAAAACATATGTGTTCTCACTAAAGATATCCTCTAGTGTCTTTTTAAGACTCCAGTAAAGAGATGAGATTTTCATAAAAATATAATGTTCATTCTCATGCGACTCTTCAGATACTTGAATAAGTTAGAAAGGCAAGAGGTCATGGTTAATTTGATGAATGAATTGGAAATACTTGGAGTAGAAATTAAAGGGGAAACCTAGATCAATTTATTCTCCATAATTTACGTAGATGTTTTGAGCAAGTTTTACCTGAATTACAAGAGGCTGTATTCGATGGGAAACTTTTGACAAAACAAGTGGCGAAGGAAATCCAATTTCATCATGGTGTGAACAAGGTAGTATCTCATTCACTAGTTGTTGAAGCATGATTAGTGATGGCATCTACTGACACATTGTTTGCAGTTACCGATATCACTAAAAGCGTGTAACTAAGTGATGATGAGATTATTGAGTACATGGGTAATCTACGAAAGTAGTGTTCGTTGCAGTGGGAGTTGTTTATTTATCTTCTAATAGGAATAAACGTTTGATCATGAGAAATTATCTTTACGTATATTTTCATAGAAAGAATTTCATTTCAGTTTCAATGCATTTATGGATGGATACTCCATTTCATTTAAATGACATGGTCATAGTAATGAGGGATGGAGCTATAATATGTTATAGCAAGTTGGTAACAATTTGTACACTCTTAAATCACGTTTATCCCACGGACGCAACAAATTATAATGATAACGCGTCTTCTAATCCAAATAAGAGAAAGGAACCTTCGGATATGAACCAAACATACCTTTTGGCATCTGTAACAAGGTCATGATTGTCTTTTAAGGCAAAGGGGTGTAGAGCAAAAGATATATTGGAATTGGTTTGTTCTGATTTATGCGGTCCTAAGATTATCCCTACGAGAGGTGGTTAGATATATTTATTTGATGCACCGCTAGTCTGAATACTATGATTAATTTAAAAGTGCATGGCCCATACGGTTAAGAGTCATCGAATATATATCAAGTCATTATGATTTAATAATGGTGGCGAGTATCTCTTAGGATAGTTTAGGAGCTATTTATCAGAGGTTGGGATTGAATCCCAAGTTGTCAACACCAGGCGGACCCCAACCGATTGGTGTGGCGAAAAGAAGGAATATGACTCTTATGGAAATGGTTACATAGATGATGAGTTTTTTGGAATTGCTAAATTCATTTTATGGTATGCCTTAGAAATAGCATGTCGTAAGGATGTTTGTCTGTTTGTGGGATATCCTAGAAAAATGAAGGGTGGCTTATTTGATAGTCCAAAAAATCAAAGGGTGATTGTTAACACAAACACAAGATTTTTAAAAAAGGATTATGTAATAAATTACAAACCCATATATAAATTGTTTTAAAGGATGTGAGAGGGAAAACACAAGGTGTAGTACCAATTGTACAAGTGGATATACCACAAGAAAACTGCATCGTGTGATACGTCTGATACATAATTGCGTGTAGTGCTTTATCGTAGTGGGAGGGTTGTTCTACAACCTGATAGATTTATGTTTTGGGAGAGTCGTGAGACTTGATCCCTAGTAAACATGAAATTGGCCCATGGATATGACGAAGCACTACAAGATAAAAATGTGATATCTTAGCAACTTGCAATGATTTCTAAAATAGAATCTATAGATTCTAAATTAGATCTGGGAGCCTGCAGAACCGCGAAATGGTGTGAAAGCCATTGGAAGTGGCTTTATGAAATAAAAGAAGATCAGATGGTAAGGTGATACTTTGAAACAAGGCTTGCTGCGTAAAGGTACACTCAGAAAGAAGGGTGAGTTTGAGTATGAGAAAATATATTTTGCCGGTAACTAAGTTTAAGTCGATCCAAATTCTTTTATATTATTGCTGCTCATATTGAATTATAAGGTATAGCAAATAAATGTCAATATAACTTCCATTTTTGGAAGTCTTCAGGAAAACATCTATGTGAAGCAACTAGAGTGGTTCATTGAAAAGAGCAAAGAGCATTTTGAGTGTAAGCTTAAAAGTGTCCATCGATGGACCAAAGCAAGCTTTAAACTAAAGTACATCTATTTTAATGGGATAATCCAGTGATGTGGATTTATTCATGCGCGGATGTGTCTTGTGTATTAAAAAAAAGGGGTGATGGAAACATGGTGGTATTTCTTGTACTATACGTAGATAGTTCTTGCTCATTGGAGACAATGAAAGAGTATTGTCGGGCGTATGGATATGGTTCATAAAGTAGTGTGAAATGAAGGACTTAAGAAGAAGTAAAACATATTCTTATGATCATGGTGATACAGATCACAAGAAAGGATATTGTGCTCATCTCAAGCTTTATGAAATGATATAATCCTTACTCGTTTTAGCATGTGACTTTATCTAAGGAAATGTGTCTTGTGACACAAAAGAAGATAAAGGTGACGAAGGTGATTCCTTACGCTTTGGCGAATAAGGAAGCTTAATCTAAGGAATGCTATGAACGAGAAAGGATATTTATTTTGCTGAATGTATGCAGAGTCGATATCAACGTAACCAGGAATAAGAATGTTGAACTGTGGTAAGACATATTTGAAGTGCCTGCAAAGGATTAGAAATTATATGTAGGATTACCAGACAGATTCACTACTTCTTGTGGATTACGTAGATTCGGATTTTTCAAGTTAGGTAGGACGGTAGTAAATCCACTAAAAAGGTTATGTATTTAATTTTAGGAAGTAGAGTCATAAAATGGAGGAGTGCCATATAGAAATATATTTCGGACTCCACAATGGAAAGATGATAAATTGGAGTCTCTGAGGCATCCAAAGTATCTATATGACTGTAGAGACTTCATGATGGACTTGGATATGTTTTATAAGTTTGCCTAACGTTATCACAATTTATTGTGATAATAATGGTGCAGTTGCAAACTTGAAGGAATCACAAGCCCATAAGGCTTAAACAAATTAAGAGCAAGCACCGCCTTATACGAGAAGTTGTATGATGAGGGAAAAGTTGTAGTCGCCTAGATTGCATCGAATGATAACCTAGTAAAGCCTTTTACAAGAACCTTAAGGCGAAAGCTTTTGATTATCATATAGTGGGAGTGAGAATCAGATGTATGGCAGAAGACATGGCCGCATAGTCTTTTAGTATAAGTGGGAGATTGTTGGATTGTATACTAAAAGTCTAGCTTTTTGTACGAACAATGTTTTAACAATATTTAAAATGAGAATCATTAATCAAATGATTGCGTCTTATAATTTATTTATATGTCCGATGTAATAGTACACTTACTTTATACTGTAGATAATATGTTGTGTGACAACATGAGGAAGATCATATTATCGGTTTTCTTATAAAGTATAAATAGATGCTCACAATCGAGATAAACAAGAACTTTCTATCGGGATGGTTTTAGTGTGATTTGGTGTTAGTTTGTCTTGACTATAGAATCACATTAGTGCACTTTGTGTGTATTGGGCAGGACCGCTTGAGATCGTTTAACTTATAATGACTATATAGGAGAACTTGATCTCGGTTATTATGGATGTTCGTGATCTTAATCCCTATACGATAACCTCGACACGTAAGACAATATATATTTCTTTGATTCATCAAGGGGGTGAGATTTAAATGTAATTAAATTAACAAACTCGGTGAGTTGGGAAATAATAATGTCTCTATGTTATGCTGTTGATTGTAGAAGGAATCCATGTCATATTAAATAGGTTGATGATGTCCACTTGAGGAGCTCATAAGGATTATCATGTAAACCCTACAGGTGGATTTATTTCGACATGATAATGAGGTTGAGTGGTACTACTCATGGATGAGATTTTAATAAATGGAGTTGTCAGTAACTTAATTAATTAATGGGCATTGTATATCTTAAACGCAGGGAGACTAGCGGGCTTATAATAAGAAGGAGCCTATAATGTAATTATGGGATTAGAGCGGCAGTGCAGTAATAATATTTTAGTAGAATATATTATTATTATTGGACTTAAGTATAAGTTTTGGGCTAAACTTAAATACTTAAGCCCGATGGAGGCCTGACTCTAATTTCTCCTCCTGGTCCCTGCTGTACCTTATATATAAGTTATCTCAACTGTTCTAAATTAAGACATACATGCCTAACCGTGAGTAGGGTAGGTAGAACAACATATTGAGAGGATCTTGAAGATCGTCACCCACACGACGTCAAGATTGGACTTGGGAATACAACATAAGATCAAGAGGTCGTTTGCTACTGCTATTCATCAAATTCCACGATTTTTCTATAATCGTGTATAACTCCATTCTAGTCGTGTGATATACTTTTGGAAAACCACGGAAGGGAGGATCGTTTTGGTGTAAAAATTACACAAATCAGAGATCAGATGAGGAAGTTATGCCCGAAATCGTGAGGTTGTGCATGCTGCCGGTGAGAATTTTCTCTTCTTCAACATACCCTAGTGAAAAGTAATGCAAATCTTTATTCTTGCTTCCGCTGATATAGTTTGCATGGAACCCTAACGCTTCATGTTAACCAAATGATAGAACGCCAACAATTGGAAGCCCCGTTGAGCCTTTAAAACTTTTTTTTTGGCAAGCCTTTGATGAAAAGCCTTTATTACCTTTTTACTTGAGCATTTTAAATATCCTATTTACTAGTAGAGTTGAGGTGAAAAATTTTCTAAGTGATGAATTTGAAGAAAGAAAGGAAGGAAAAAATGGGGGTAGTGATGAAATGTGTAAGAAGTACATGGTTAAATCTTGTTTGGGGGGTAGTGCCTGAAATCGGTACCCGATTGCTTAGAAGGGTAGTGCCCGAAATTGATACCCTTACATTTGAAAAGAAAGAAGATGTTGATTCAAAGTGAACAAGGAGAAAAGAAGTATCGGAAAGATCATCAGAATGATGAAGGAGAAGAGGAATAAAGCTGTTTGATGAAAAACAAAGTCTAAAGTAATTCTCTACTAGTGAATTAGTCACTTTATCTATATTCTCCTACCTTTAACAATGAACCAACATTACAACAAAAAAGACAAGTCCTTTGTGATCCTAGTACTGAAACTTTTATGAATTGATCTTTGGGACCCTTGCTAAGCCTATGGTTCCGCGAATGTATGAATTGATTAAGAGCGTATATACTAACCCTTGAGTGTACATCTTTTACACTTGAGAGTGAGAGTAAACACTTACCTAGTGAGCTAGATGACTTAGCACTAGTAGAAGTATTGTGATTAATTGATGTTTTTGCATGGATGAAGAGTATGATGAATACATGTTTTGAATTGATGGAATTGCATGTGTTAGAGTAGGTTGTCCTTGTTATGAGGATCTTGTGAATCACACTCTCTTACCTTTGTTTTGATTGTATTGCCTCGGGACGAGCAACATGGAAGTTTGGGGGTTTGATGAGAGTGATAATTCACGTATTTTGAGCTCCGATTTGTGTGGAAATTGAGTACGATTTGGTCTACTGTCAAGATAAATCGCGATGTTTACGGAAAATCAATGAATCATATGCTACTTAGGCTATTTGAGCATATTTATACATAAAAACATGTCAGAAGTGCTCGAAATTAGAAAACACGTTTCTTGAGGCGTAGCTCAACCAAGAAAGAGTAGCTCGACCAAGATCAGTCTGTTCGAGCTACATGATCAAAGTCGAGCTGGAGGCATTTGGGTTACAGAGGTGCCGTTAGACCAAGGTAGTGTAGCTCGACTAAGAGCAATTTAGTCGAGATACAGCAGGAAAGTCGAGTTGGGTGAAGTTTCAGTTTACAGACACGCAGCTTGACCGTGGCTCGACCAAGGGGGTCCAGCTCGACCAAGACCATTCTGGTCGAGCTGGAACACGTCAGTGCCAAAATGTCAGAATTCCACCTCTTATGCGTGTATTTTTGTGTTTTCTAAGAAAAAGCATCGTAAAGATTCGTAAGGAGAGTTTACACGTATAAAAATGGATGCAGATCACATCAAAAAGGGAGTTAGATTCTACATCCATCCTAAACCACATCCAAACCCTAACTCCATCATATGGAGCTGTAGAGAGAGATTCATGCAGCGAATCAAGTGAGAACCAAGTGAAGATTCAAGATGGAGCAAGAAGTGATGGCGCCCACATCAAGGGTTTATTTCGCAACTTAATCTTTCTTGTAATTTTTAAGACTATGGGTAAGATCTATCCAAACACCATGAATGTTCTTCGAAGCATCATGGTAATAATCGTTTTTTTATTTTTAAGATTTATGAAGATTTTACTAGTTAATTGAACTTGCGTGTGTATACTCCATACAACACTACTTGTGGATTTATTTTATATAAGACTATGCATTTTTAATTCATACTCATAGTGGTTTTGTGCATCATTAACTGACATATGGAGTCTGAATATATATCTTGGTTATTGATTGAGTGCGTTCGTTACTGAGCAGGATTCCATGTTATGATTCTAAGTGAGGGGACTCCGAAGCTTCATTAGAACTATCTTATATAAATACTTATTAATTGAATTAAATTCGAGCTAGTAATAGTAGGATAAAGAGGATAATTTCATAGTACCTATAAAGGGAGATCATATCGGGTTAGAGCTGCACAGGAAATAATTGATATTGATAGTACCTAGAAAGGGGGGGTGAAATTATGTTCTTACTCATAGATAATTCACACGTGTTACATGCTTATCTGCTTGTGTCTGTAGAGTAGATTCATATGGCTTAGTGATACATCCATGTTTCACAAGGCAGAGTCGGATATTGGTATACGGAAGGGAGATTAATTAGTGAAATTGGATGGCCCGAAGAGCTACCTATCTTTTCACTTATTCAACTCTCATTAATTCTCTACTGTTTTCTACTTTATTTGCCATTTAATTAATTTGTTTAGTAGAATAATAATTACTCCTCAATTAAATTGTCAAACAATAGTTTTAGTTAATTTAGTTTATAATAAATTGATAATCATCCGTCCTTTGGGTTCGATAATATAACTTGGTCGCTTATCAAAGCTGCAATCGCAGCCTTCATACTTGGGGATTAATTGTGTGTTGAGAAAACGCCCATCAACCACCAAAAGATATACAAATTGGATAAAACATACAAAAATCCACAAATAAAGACACTAAAATCAAGGTGAAAATAACAACTATCAACCCCAAAACTTAAAGTGTTGTTCGTCCTCGAACAACGAATAATGATAACAAGAGGAGAGATTTTCACCTAGGAAAAGACCTAACGAATATAAGTAACGACACATCATAAGTAATAGGGACTACAAAACTAATTAAGTAATCCTACAACATCAAACTCATAACATGAAAAAGTAACAAGATCAATTTCAAGAGAATAAAGGGCGTTCAAGTTCCTTCCGGTCCAAGCCTTACATAGTATATCAAAATGCACTCAACACTCTATGAAGTAAGGTATAGCAACACTCATTAACTGATTGAACCAGACGCACCATAGGCTTGCTCACGGACTATATTCACAAGCCACCATAGCTTCAATAAGTGATCAAAAAGGTCTTTATCTTTGGTTGTAATGTTAGGCTATTTGGTAGGTTAGGAAACTTTGGATAAAAGTGACTATTCAAGTGTAGATAATTGAAGAGATGATCAGCTTCTTCAATTTCTTTCACATTTCTATCGTCCTTTATTTTCTTCTCTAATCACAAGCACTAATCATTATCATTCCTTTGATTTCTTGAGCTTCTTTTGATTTGCATGCTTCCTTTCTTTAACTGTTGAATTCCTTGAGCATATTTCACTACAACAAAAAAGTACTAAGACACTGATGAGAGTAGAAATTAGCGTGTTTGAGTGTCCAATTTAACACCTTTTGATGGAAATTCTTGTTATATGTTAGCACAAGTGTCTTATATTCATTGTATGTGAGAAAAAGGTGCACTTGAGGTGTTTTATTATGTTTTAGGTGGAAAAAGGATGAAAAATGCAAAGTTGGAAAAAATGTGCAATTTGTGCAAGAATGCTGAAAACGCACATCCAACTTTCATAATTTTTTTGTATTGTACTTGGTGATCTCGTGAATTATACACGACTCCTTGGTTTGATTGAGTTGCCTTGGGACGAGCAACATGTAAATTTGGGGGTTTGATGAGTGTGTAAATTCACGAATCTTGCACCTGGATTTGTGCTATTTTGAAGTGTTTGAAGGTTGTAATCGGTTGTAAATTGATATATATTTTGAAAAGGCACGGACCAGGTGTTGTTGAAGCCATTTGAGTGGTTTTTCGAAGGAAATCGGAATGGAAGTGTTGAAATCTGAAGAAAGGAAGTCGAAGCCATCCGTTTGGGCGAAGCATGAGTGCAATTCAACCAGAAGGAGGTCAATTCAACCAGCCCTTTTTGTCAAATTGGCATCATAACATGAGCAGAAGGTGGATTTGACCACGACATAGGGATTCAACCTAGGCATCAAGTCGAATCGAGGTCGAATTGATTGGCGGAGATGCCAATTCGACCTCGTCACTTCAATTCAACCAGGGCATCTGGTCGAATCAAGCACTTGGGACTTACAGTAGGTCAATTAGATCTCCAATTCGACCTGAAGGGGTAAATTTGACCTGTTGATAAAGTCAAATTGACATACGAAAACTTACCATATCTGTATTTTTACACCCTCAATGCGTGTGATCACTTAAAAAGCCCATTCCAAGGTCTATAAGGAGAGTTTACAAGTATAAAAGGGGGTGTAGATCACACCATTAGAGGGGATAAAATATACAAGAGAGGAGAAGAGAGGCCACAACATACTACACCCCACAAGGGGGGATCACCCCCCAACCATCATCCCTTCCTCCATCCATCCATCACTTTGAAGATTCGTTTGTGGAATGGAGAACTGAGAGGAGAATTCAAGAGCGAGAAGGACGTGATGACGCCACATCTAGGGTTTATTCATTTCCTAATTTATCTTGTATTTTTCAGACATCCGGGTAAGATCTATCCAACACCCATGATTGTTCTTTGTAACATCATGGGCTAGAGCCTTTTTGGTAGAACTAGGGTTGTAAAGGTTTTTACCAATTAATTGAACTTTCGTGTGTAAACTCTATACAACACTACTTGTGGATTTATTTTATATATGATTGTGCCTTTTTAATTCATATTCACAGTCATTTTGTGCATCATTAACTGTTATGTAGAGTCTGAATACATATCTTGGTTATTGATTGAGTACGTTCACTGCTGAGCAGAATTCCATGTTATGATTCTAAGTGAGGGGACTCTGAAGCTTCATTAGAACTATCATATATGAATACTTATTAATTGAATCGAATTTGGGTTATTAAGTAGGATAAAGAGGATATTTTATAGTACCTATAAAGGGAGATCATATCGGGTTAGAGTACCAATTGGCCAGGGAAATAATTGATACTGATAGTACCTAGAAAGGGGAATGGAATTATATCTCATGCTCTGAGGTTATTCACACGTGTTACACGCATATTTACTTGTGTCTATATAGTATATATTCATGGTTTAGTGATGCGTCCATATTCCACAAGGCAGAGTCGGACATCAACACACGAAAGGGAAATTAATGAGTAAAACCGGTTACTATAGGGCTATCTTTTCTATCTTTTGAGTCACTTTCGAATTCTTCTAAGTGCTTTTATTTTATTTGTTATTTCAATTAATTGTTTAGTAGATTAATAATTCTAAATTCACAATGTTATTACCTTACGTATGAATTAATTTAGTAAATAATTAAATTGATAATACGCCGTCCTTTGGGTTTGATATTCACTTGGTCGCTTACTTAAGTTGCAATTGATATCTTTAATACTTGGGGATTAATTTTGCGTGCAAAGAAAATGCGCATCAAGTTCTTGGCATCATTGCCGGGGAAAGCTGTTATTATTAATTTATTATTTCTAATTTGATTAAGACTTTTATTTGTGATTATTTAATTTTATCTAACTTTGAATTTTTCTGAGGTACTTGTGCACAAGGAAAAAGAAAGAAAGAAAATGAGCAAATAACACACAGTGCTAAACATGGCCGGAGCAAGGCAGAATCCGGATAATATTGCAATCCGTGAAATTTTCACAAACTATGGGATTGGCAACATGGGGTTGATAGGAGCATGGGGGACGATAATGATTTTGAGATACATCCCGCTCTTATTAACATGGTAGAGAAGAATCCCTTTTCTGGAGGTTGTTTTGAAGATCCATATCAGCATCTCCGAAGATTTTTTGGTTATGCAAACACTCAAAAGGGTGCTGGAGCTAATGATAATGCTAGGCGGATCGCCCTATTCAAGTTCTCTTTGATTGATGGAGCGAAAGCTTGTAATGAGACTCTTGATGCAGCAGACTGCACTACATGGGACCAACTGCAGCAGAAGTTCTTCGAGAGATACATGCCACCCTCAAAGATCTTAAGAATGAGGCAAGAGATCACTCAATTTGTTATGAATCAGGTTGAGAAATTTTATGAGGCGTGGGATAGGTTTAAAGATATGCTCAGGAGGTGCCCACAGCATGGGATGTCTAAGGCTGAATACATAAGCATCTTCTACTATGGATTGGATTGTGAGTCGCGAATTTTTATTGATGCATCATCACGTGGAGCGCTGTTATCAAAGACAGCACTTGAAGCAGAAAAGTTGTTTGAAGACATCTCTATGAATTCATGTGACTCGCCTACAGAGAGAGATAGAGAATCATATGTACTTGCTAAGGTAGCACATGTTGAACATCAAGTGGTGAAGCCGAATAGGGATGATGAGATCATCTCTAGTCTACCTAACATCAACAAGCTACTAGAGTCTCAGAAGAAGCAGATTATAGAGATGACACTAAGGGGGCCTAGTATGCGGCAGCACAAAGTGAAGAGTGTTGAAGATACCTCCAATCGACACATGGTTGAGAATGATACAAGGATTGATCATCTTGAGGATACCATGAATGTTGATCATGCAGATTTATCTAAGCAATTAAAGGACCTTACTTTGATTATGGGGTAGATGAACGCGAACGTGAATCAATTGACACAAATATTGGAAGATAAAGCCATCACGTTAAGGTCTGGAACGCAGTATGAGGGACCGATGAGGCCGGAACTAAAATCAGAGACGTCGGGAGCCTGATTTGACCCCAATTCGACCAACAATCCTGGTCGAATTCAACAGGGGAGGTCAAATTGAACGTCTGGACGTGATTTGGAAGCAAAAGAGCCTCGATTCGACCAAAACCACTTCAATTCGACCAGGAGACCAAGTCAAATTGAGATCGAATCCCATCTTTCGGAGCACTCTGTTTCTTCAGAAGCCCAATTTGACCAGCAGCCATTCAATTCGACCAGATCCTCAGGTCAAATTGAGGTCGAATTGGAGGAAAAAAATTATATAGAGAGCCAATTCGACCTAGGCAGTTCAATTTGACTAGACCATCAGGTCGAATCCTGGTCAAATCGAGCGTACATGATGAGAAATGAGTTCCAGGTGCACAATTCGACTAGCAGCCCTGGTCGAATCCAGGTCGAACCCAACCGTTCTGCACCATTTTCCGCGCCGAATGCTCCACTTGATGTTGATGTTACTCCAGTACCATTACATGAGCAGAATACTGAACTTACAATAGAGAAGAAGTGGGAAAGAGCAAAGAAGTTGAGAGCCGAGAAGCTTAGACTGCAGATGGATAATGAAGATGTGGTTTTCTCTCTTGATCATGCAATGAAGATGCCCATGGAGACTCAATCGTGCAAGAGCATTGATGTGGTTTCTAACTTGTTTAATCTTGATTTTTCTAAGGCAGATGATTCTGAATTTAAGTGGAAGATTGACAAGGAGGTGTCTAGACAGCCATGGGAGGAAGGAAATTCCAATGATCATATTTTTGTAACCAAGAAATGTGAGGTGTTGAGTGTAGACAAGAAGAAGGAAAGAAAGTATTTGAAGGTAAGGATGCGAGAAGACCGTCCTCTGATCCAGTAGTTTAAAAGGTTACATCTGTCGTGACTCTCCGACGTTAAACATGAGCGTCTGTTGATGGCCTGCCCTTCTGTTTTATTGCTTTATTTCTTTTGTGTGAGTAAGAAATTTTTATATTTAAGGTGCTTACTAATCGGCAATTACATCTCTTTTCAAACTTAGTTTCAACTTACGTTTTTACTAGGTTTGGGGGGTGTGATGTTCTTACCTCATTGAAGCACTAAGAGTATAATCTTTTCTTTGTAATTTTTGCTAGGGGAGTTAATTTTTTGCGGTATGTTGAAACTTTAATCGATTTTGATGTGTCGATTTTTTATAATTTGCCTTGTGTTCTGTGGTGTTTCTAGTGTGTGGAGTTGATTAGATAGTCAATTAAGTCTTTCTTATAGTTTTTCTATTTTATTATTTATGAATCCTGTGATGATGAGTGTGTTTGAGCTTTGATGATAGAAAAAGGTAAAAGAGTGGCAAGACGGGTTCTACGCTGAGGAGCTCGTGTATACGTTGAAGAAAAATCAGGTGCCCTCATTTTCTTATTCTAAATTTTTTTATGTGCTTTTAATTCATGAGAGTGGAAGGATTGAGTTTGTACTTGTGATCCATGTGAACTTATATTTTTAGAATTGTGCATGGAATTCATATGCTCTTGAAATTGATAAAGGAAGTGTACTTGAGTTATTGTGATATGAAGTTCTATGTGTACTTGTGGGATATTATTTAACATGAAAAGTGCTCTGTTACTTGTTAAAAACCCATGTAAGATTTTGATCCTCGTTGATCATGTTACATAATCACATGATATTTCTTTCTGGTGAGTATCGTTTTTTGTGTGTATATTCTAGAACTTGCCTCTTGTCTTACTTGAAACTACATGTGTGTTAGATGATGGGAGATGATTTTAGGCCATCCTTGAATTTATGAGTTACTTTTCCAAATAATTTCCTACCAAATAATTATATATCCGTAGTTAGCCCTTTTGAGCCTGAAAGCCTTATTTCTTTGGTAACCTACGAAGATAGCCACTTTGATATCCTATTTGAGCCTGAAATTCCTATATTTAGTGGAGAATTAAATGCTGTCAAAGTGTGTAAATTGATTTTGATGGAGTTTGAAAGGAATAAAATATTTGGAGATGTACAAGTGATTATGAGCTGAAAAATAAGTTGCTTAGGGGTAGTGTCCAAAACTGGTACTCCGAGATGTTAGAGGTAGTGCCCGAAATTGGTACCTCAAGAGAGGAAAAAAAGAAAATAAAGGAAAGAAACAATATGTTGAGCTTGAAGGAAATGAGAGAAAAGAAAATTAGAAGAGCATGAAGCTGGATAGCCTTGAAGTGTAAAAATCTGCCGTACAAAAGATCTCTGGTTTTAATTCTCTATTAATTGAGTTACTTTATCCATATGTTTCCTACCTTTACCAAAGAGCCGACATTATATCCTATTAAAAGTTCTTTTTGATCCCATTGTCGAATCATACTTTTAGTGGTGGAGAGTTTGAGACGTTTGGCAAGCTTATGGTTACGCATGCACTTGAATTGAATCTGAACTTAAACACCTTAACCCATAAGTGTACATTTTTACACTTGAGTGCGAGTGATATATACTTCCCGTAAGAGCATGTCAATGGAGCATATGAATTGGTGGTGATTTTCTTAACTTGTATGCTATGAATTGATTATTACATGCAATAAGAGTTGCATGACCTAAGTTGATGACAATTGTATTTTGAAAAGGGGTATTTGTCATAGTCCTTGTTTCCCCGCTAATTTTCTTACTCTCTCTCTCTATTTTTATTTTGTTGCCTCGGGACGAGAAACGGGTAAGTTTGGGGGATTGATGAGAGTGAAAATTAGCATGTTTGAGTGTCCAATTTAACACCTTTTGATAGAAATTCTTGTTATATATTAGCATAAGTGTCTTATATTCATTGTATGTGAGAAAAAGGTGCACTTGAGGTGTTTTATTGTGTTTTAGGTGGAAAAAGGATGAAAAGTGCAAAGTTGGAGAATTGGCAGCATAACACGAGCAGAAGGTGGATTCGACCACGACAGAGGGATTCGACCTGAGTATCAGGTCGAATCGAGGTCGAATTGATTGGTGGAGATGCCAATTCGATCTTGTCACTTCAATTTGACCAGGGCATGTGATCGAATCAAGCACCTGGGACTTACAGTAGGTCAATTCGACCTCTAATTTGACTTGTTGATGAAGTCGAATTGACGTACGAAAACTTACCATATCCGTATTTTTACACCCTCAATGCGTGTGATCACTCAAAAAGCCCATTCCAAGGCCTATAAGGAGAGTTTATAAATATAAAAGGGGGTGTAGATCACACCATTAGAGGGGAGAAAATATACAAGAGAGGAGAAGAGAGGCCACAACATTCTACACCCCACAAGGGGGGATCACCCCCAACCATCATCCCTTCCTTCATCCATCCATCACTTTGAAGATTCGTTTGTGGAATCAAGGGGAGAACTAAGAGGAGAATTCAAGAGCGAGAAGGACGCGATGACGCCACATCTAGGGTTTATTCGTTTCCTAATTTATCTTGTATTTTTCAGACATCCGGGTAAGATTTATCCAACACCCATGATTGTTCTTTGTAACATCATGGGCTAGAGCCTTTTTGGTAGAACTAGGGTTGTGAAGATTTTTAACAATTAATTGAACTTTCATGTGTAAACTCCGTAAAACACTAATTGTGGATTTATACTCACGGTCGTTTTGTGCATCATTAACTGTTATGTAGAGTCTGAATACATATCTTGGTTATTGATTGAGTGCGTTCGCTGCTGAGCAGGATTCCATGTTATGATTCAAAGTGAGGGGACTCCGAAGCTTCATTAGAACTATCATATATGAATACTTATTAATTGAATCGAATTCGGGTTATTAAGTAGGATAAAGAGAATAATTTTATAGTACCTATAAAGAAAAATCATATCGGGTTAAAGTACCAATTGGCCAGGGAAATAATTGATACTGATAGTACCTAGAAAGGGGGGTGGAATTATATCTCTTGCTCTGAGGTTATTCACACGTGTAACACGCATGTTTACTTGTTTCTATAGAGTAGATATGCATGGTTTAGTGATGCGTCCATATTCCACATGGCAGAGTCGGACATCAACACATGAAAGAAAAATTAATGAGTGAAACCGGATTACTCTAGGGCTACCTATTCTATCTATTGAGTCACTTTTGAATTCTTCTAAGTGCTTTTATTTTATTTGTTATTTCAATTAATTGTTTAGTAGATTAATAATTCTTAATTCTCAAACGTTATTGCCTTACGTCTTAATTAATTTAGTAAATAATTAAATTGATAATACGCCATCCTTTGGGTTCGATATTGACTTGGTCGCTTGCTTAAGCTGCAATTGATATCCTTAATACTTGGGGATTAATTTTGCGTGCAAAGAGAACACGCATCAGATACCAGTAAATAGACTACATAGATAAGAAATATGTGTTATCGTATGTTTTATATATGTTGTCTTAAATATGCATGTTGTCTTAAATTTTTTTTACGCACTAAGACTACACATATCGACTGGTGGTGTTTTAATGTGGTGTCAAACATATTATTTTTCAAGGTAATTTACTATAAGACAACATATATGACAACATATGTTGTCGTAAATTTTTTTTATGTACAAAGACAACATATATGACAAAATATGTTGTCTTAAATTGTTGTAATAATTTTTTTTCTTTCTTAAACTACATACTATATGACAATATATGTTGTGTATAATATAATATATTTTCTAATTAATTTATTTTGAATCAACATATATAATTTGAATATGTTGTTACTCATTTAATTTAAAACTAATTAAACATTAAATATATGACAATAGTCAATAAATTCTCTAATTTAATTTAACACGTTATCTGTCTATTAAATAATTAACCCAAAAATAATTTAAATATAAATACTGATGGATATATATATATATATATATATATATATATATATATATTCATTATTAATATTTTTTTTTCTATAATGTTGATTCCGAAAATGAATTATGCTGTATCTGAATATCTTTAATTTTTTTAAAAGTAAAGTTTACTGACGGATTATATCAGTCGGAAGTTGGAAGTGCAACTTAACTTAAAATATCAATTTCCCTTTCCACTTTTCCCCCTCTTTTCTCCCTCTTTGAATAAAAGCAAGCTGAAACCCTAGGGTTTCGTTTCGCCGCCTCGCCATTGCCATCGCCGTTCAGGTCTACTATTTATGCCATCGTCGCTGTTGTTCTGGTGCCTTCATGTTCTTCCCATAACCATTTCCATTAATATTATGAAAGCTCTGGCAGCGGTGTGAGGGATTCAATTTCGAAGCCAAGGGCTTCTCCTCTCTTTAATTCTCTCCATCGGTCAAGAGCTTAACCATTTCCCCTTTTGACAGAAAGTCGTGCGTATGGCGCAGCTGCAATATTTTGTTCTGTGCGAGAAAGAGAGAAGCATGAGGCGCAGTTGTGATTTTCTACAGCCATCACTTTTTCTGTTATTTCACGTTAAAAAATAGTACATATCAGTCCTCACTTTCACTAATTTATTCTGTATGTGTGGTTTTGTGTTGATTCGTATATCATGGTCATGATTTGTTGGTTCATTCTCTGTGAATTTTTAATTTTTAAAATCAATTGACCAAACTTTCAAAGCTAGAATATGACAAAGTCAATAATAATTTAATAGACAATAATTTGAGTGGAAGTATATCTGCAAAATTTGGCAATCTTAATAATCTGGTTAGTCTTGGTGTGTATGATAATCTACTAAGTGGCACAATACCGTCATCTCTAGAGGCAATTTGAGATAATTGAGATTTCTTGTAAGCTCATGATCTCATCTTCTTAATTAATTAGTTCATGTTTACGTAAGTTTTAATTAGAAGTGATGGGCACAAGTTGAAATCAATTAACTACACAATTTTGATAATTTTCAGGAATTTAAACAGCTATAAGCTAACAGGAAAAATCTCATTAAGTGTGATTCAACTAATTCTCGGCAATTTACAGATTTTTTAAGTAACTAACTAGTTTGCTACTCCATTAGTTAAAAAAAATTATTGTTACCTAAAAGATATTTCTCTAATAAATAATGATAGTTATGTTTTGATTTTTCTATGAATCCAAAAGTTAAATTGATGAATAATTGTGTAATTTTTTAGCAATGTTTTGGACAATAAATTTGCAAGAACCTGTCATCGTACTCGTATTGATGATATTTATTCTGGCTTTTAAAACTTTTTCTCCAATAAGTATTCTAATTAAAATGAATTAGTTGAATGATTTAATTATATTATAATTAATACTCCCTCCGTCCCAAACTCGTTGTCTTAGTTACTGTAGACACAGAGTTTAAGAAAAGTTGCATTTTGACTAACTTTATTAACTTTTTAGGGGTATTGTGGTATTTTTAGGTAATAAATAAATTATAAAGTATGTTATGTGTGTTAGGTGAGAGTGATATTTTTGAAATTAAGATAAACTTTTGAGGTAATTAGTTGATGTGAAGTTTCCTTTTTTGAAAAAAGACAATTAGTTTGGGACGGATAAAAATTAAAACTAAGACAACAAGTTTGGGACGGAGGGAGTATATATTAATTTGGAGAAATAAATGAATCGGACGGTAAATTTTGGTTTTTATTTTTTATCAAAACTTGTAGAGGAACACTTTTGTTTGGTTATGGAAAATTTTTCAAACATATCACATAATTGTAATTAATAATATATGTATATGTATATAGGTAGGCAAGTTTTGTTG
The DNA here is from genome assembly GCA_023678885.1 of Pogostemon cablin. Lineage (NCBI taxonomy): Eukaryota > Viridiplantae > Streptophyta > Magnoliopsida > Lamiales > Lamiaceae > Pogostemon > Pogostemon cablin. The sequence continues at coordinate 17,957,074 of CM042975.1, read as the reverse complement.
TTGTTACACTTACATTGAACATTAGTATTATGAATAATTAGAGGCATTTTTATAGTCTACTATTGAGATTTTATTTATTTATATTATAGTCAATGCAATGTTCTTTTTCCCTCGAGGCAATGATTAAGTGTGATGACTTCAATTCTGAGAAAGTCTATATAGGCTTACTAATTTTGATCTTTGAAACTCTTGAATATGGACTAGTTGGAGTTAATGAAGGACTAACGTAGCTCCATTTGGAGGTGTGCAATAATCAGGTCTTGGCCATGTAGGATCCAAGTATGGAATGAATGAATATCTAGAAGTATTGAATTCAATTTTTTTTCCTTATGTTACGTAGACAAGATTATCAAAAATCATCTTTCAAATTCATTTGTGGGTTGTTTTTATCTAGATATTTATTGGTAATGCTTATACAGTACACATAATACATCAATATGATTTAATGATTTTGAAGACGAAATATATATGCTTGGGAAATATGAGCTAAATTTAAGGTTCGTTCTCATGGCCCTCAGCTCTTTTCATACTGTGTGTGACACCAATATGCAAAGTACCCAAGAAAAGCACATTTTTTAAAAGAAGATGGATAAGTGGCATCATATTTTGTAAATAGCCTTATATCATGTTCAAAAATTACATCCTCCATTACTATCTAAATATGTGCCTATTTGTACTTAGTCATGCAGACGAATGCTTAATAATTTGAGTGAGCTATACAGCTAGGCATGCTACAGACGACAAAGGTAAACAATGTTGATTTTGTTTGGCCTATACAAACTTAACAGTCACATTTTTTTTAAATTTAGCATGCCCACTTTCTTTTCATTTGTTCTTATTAGGCTCCTCGACTTCTTATCTCTTACGTTTTTCACTTCTTGTTGATTTTAAAGTTTATTGCTCACTATCTTATAAGATTCCTTTCATTTGTATATCTTTAAGTTCAGATGCATTTTTTCTCCCTTGCTTGGCTACAGTTAGTGAACCAGTTTTGATCTTTAATTTCCATAAGGAATATTTTAAGATTTAGTAGGCTTTGCACATGTTGGTACCATAACTTCTTTATGGTGAATCATTTAGTTCAATTTTAATCATCATCAGCCTTGAATGAGATCACAATTGGCACTGCACATTTATTCAAATGAGTTAATATTCTAGAAGAAACAAGAATCTTTGAAATATATAAAAGTAAAGAATAAAGTTAGAACTGAATGACATTGGTGGCCATAACCCCAAAAAAATGAACATTTTTAAAAGAAACCTTTGATATGTTGGGTAAGAAATTTTCCATTGCTTTGTGTATGCATATAAAGACGCACATTATAATTATTGGGATATATTTTCAATACTTCTGAAGTGGCATTTTACTTTAATTATATTGTGTTACACTTATAAAATGCAATTTATATTTGTTCACTTGGGAATTAGAACCAATAAGTTGTTCATCATCATGTCTCTTTGTAGTTTAAGTAGCATAAATGTGCTGAATTTACATCTTAATAACTCAAATTTTGTGCACAAGACTCGTCTATACCTATCTTAACTGTTCGGTTTATTTTTGTGCTCACGTTTATTTTTCTATTTTGAGATATGGGATGATGATGTAAGAAATGTATGTGGGATAAAGTGTTATACATAACTAAGTCAAAGGCTAGAGGAGAGATCTTCAAGGTATCTCTTGGCGAAATCTCAAGTCTAACTCTAATATGAGTTTAGTTTGTGCATGTGTTTACGAATAACCGAACATACTCTCTTCCCTTTTCCTTATGGGATAGGGCAGTTCAATTATTCGATCCGAAGATTACCAGATGAGGTTTCCAATTGTATGTTTTCAAATTTTTATGTAGAGATTTTTGAACTACAATTGTAATATTTAAAATTATGTAGAGTTTCAATGTTATATTAAATAAAGAATTTATATTAGATGGTGGTTTAAGATTTTTATTTTGTATAATTTTTTATTTTATTTTTCCTTTTTTAGGATTTTTATTTTTTATATTTTTTTTAGATGGTCGTTTAAATGAAAAATTAGGAATATAGATGTATAAAGACTACATATATAATTTGTTGTCATTTAAAAAAGAATTTGATAAAAAGGCTCACAAAGACTACACATATAATCTGTTGTCTTTGTGCATAATTATTTTGAAAAGAGGCGCTCAAAGACTACACATTATATGTGTAGTCTTTGTGCGTCTTTTTTTCTAAAAAGACAAACAAAGACTACACATATAATGTGTAGTCGTAAATAGACCCTAAGACAACAGAGGCATAGACTACATAGTATTTTTCTAAAAATAAGTTAATAGACAACTGATTATATATGTAGTCTTAATGCTTTTTTGTTGATTTGCTCTTTTTCTTATGTTGAGGTTGCATGTACATTTTGCTTGAGTTCTTTTCATCATTTTCTTGCTTGTTAATCATTTTCTTCTTTCTTTTGCACATTTCTCACATAAAACCTTATAGACCATCATCTTCTTGATCACCCACACAAAGGTTATATATATAAGGCTTAAATGGGTATTCAAGGCTTGTATTGTGCTCAAATCACAACAAATAGGCTTAAAGGCTAAACATGGCTTACTAAGGATGATGTTTGGGTAAGAAAATTTATGGCTATAACATAAATAACAAGGACGGCCTAAGATCATTTCACAAATCTCTACTACTCGGGATCATTCTTACAGTCCGTGAGAAAATTCTAGCTTATCTAAGCTCAACTGATCTTCTCATGAAAAACTAACTGTGGAGGCACAGTTGAGGCTCAAACTCTCACAAGCTTTTACTTGGACCTAAAGGAACATATTATACCTCAATTCATCTCAAAATTGAACAAGTTAAATAAAACATGTCACAATTTCAAAGAGTAGAGATTCTTGAAACATAATTCGCCATCACCTATTACAAACAACATATCATCACTCATATTCAAAAATGATTCACAACATTCTAAAAACGTACCACCAAACAAAATTATACTAGAATAAAAATGCAAGCACAACACATAAGCAAAAACTCATCAAACAAAGAAATTACAAAAACATATAAAATACATGACCGAAATCCATCCATCATAAGAAAATAAAGCACATCATCTCAGTATCCATAACATGTAAGCTCCAAATTCCCATCACATCCAAAATACGAAAATCAAACTAAAATACCAAAATAAGGATAATAGAATCGCATAAAACTGAAAATAAATCCCAAAAGTAAACCTCTCGAACACAACATAAGAAGTAATTATGCTAGTTAACAACAATACTGTAATACCCGAGAATTTTTCCTATTTATGTGATAATATAATTTGTATTTTACGCATTTTTATAATTATTTGATAATTATGTGGTAATTGTTTCTACATATTATTTGTGTTTGCATTTTTATTTGAGACATTTATGATAATAATGGTGACAATTTGTGAATATATATAAGTGCATAAATATTTACTTGCATTAATTTGGATATATAATTAAATTATCTTGTGTGTATAAATATATTATTTCTTAATTATTAAGTGTCACACATATTTTCATAATAGTAATAGTGGTAAGAAAATGTACACGTATGTATAATAATTTGTAAATGTATTACGACGCTGGTGGTGGGGCTCCTTTAGATCCTGAGTTGTATACATGGATGAAGACATGTTGTTCCAGTGTGTTGGTCCACTTGTGATCAGTCTCGAAATTGTATAAAAAAATAATGAAATGAAATGGAAAAAGAATATTTGTTTTTGTTTATTGGTGAAAAAATGGGGTCGTTACAGAGTGGTATCAGAGCACGGTCATGGTCCTGTAGACTATCCATGTATACAATCTCATAATCTTTGGTACACCACAAGACTACTCTAATTTATGTCAAATATGTGATTTTGTATGAACGTAATTGTGGTATCATTTATTTCAAATATGATGACTATAAGATGTTGTAGTAGAGTGTTATTAATATCGAGGACGAAATTTTTATAAGGTGGGGTTGATGTAATACCTGAAATTTTTCCTATTTATGTGATAATATAATTTGTATTTTACGCATTTTTATAATTATTTTATAATTATGTGATAATTGTTTTTACATTTTATTTGTGTTTGCATTTTTATTTGAGACATTTATGATAATAATGGTGACAATTTGTGAATATATATAAGTTTATAAATATTTACTTGAATTAATTTGGATATATAATTATATTGTCTTGTATGTATAAATATATTGTTTCTTAATTATTAAGTGTCACACATGTTTTCATAATAGTAATAGTGGTAAGAAAATATACACGTATATTTAATAATTTGTAAATGTATTACGGTGCTGGTGGTAGGGCTCCTTCAGATTCTGAGTTGTATACATGGATGACGACCTGTTGTGCCGGTGTGTTGGTCCACTTGTGATCAGTCTCGAAATTGTATAAAAAATGATGAAATGAAGTGGAAAAAGAATATTTGTTTTTGTTTATTAGTGAGAAAAATGGGATCGGTACGGATTACTCAAGTTTAGATAAGCTAATGGTAATAATGACATAATCAAAAGCAAACTCTCAAGGCTGTGGAGGAGGAGGCAGCTGATATGGCATCCATGGGTCGTACACACGGTTTGCTCCAAGAAAATGCATATTGAACATCATTGTTGTCATCTCTTCAATGTTGGAGATGTGACGATGGGCTTCCTCAAAGTTGTGATCCAACCATAATGGCCCTGCCTACAACTCTCAGATCTGTCCCTTGTGTACCTGCTGGGACTGTCTAATCTCTCCCACATCACCCTCGAGGATGTTCCACTTCAAGTGACCTCAGTGACCTCCCATTGGAGCTTAATCGAACTCCTATTCTTCATCAAATTATGGTGGTTCCGGAGCATGCTCCTCGAACTCCACCTGATGCTCTAGTTCTTCTTCTTCATCATCTCCTACATCCATAGGCACACCCTCGGCTCTAAGCTCCTCTAAATCCTCATCCACCACATTGTCCATTCCTTGTAAAACTTTATCAACACCCTCACAGTCGGGTAGATAGAAAGCTCCCACTGCCTCAGAATGACGAGCACGAGATATGCTCAAGTTCTCATCTGCTCTACGACCGAATATGGTCATCAATCTAGGATTTGGAAGAGGGAATTGGCTACTTCTATCTTTCTTCAAGCAGTAATTCTCTCCTACAAGCGCTAAGAAATTTATCCTCATCAGTGTAGGAGTGGTTAACCCCTCACTAACTAGCTGACGCCTCCTTCCAAAATTTAATCTAAGCCCCTCAACTATCATAGTAATCATCCCTCCAACCATGACTCACGGATGAGCTGGCCTCTTGGCTAATCTTTCTGCGTGCTGGATGAATTATGCTACCATGTTAAATTCAAACCCATAATATAAATAATACAACATTTGCAACTCCCTCTCTACTACGGAACCACTCTCCTATCTACCAAACACGATTTTGATAGAATCTTTTCCAAGTACCTCATCACTGGGTTCCGTATAGCCATTTCTTTAGACAAGCTGGCCCAATATGCAGCGTGTTGCCCAGCTCCATCATTTATTAGCTTAAGCCACCATCTCTGCTTGTTATACCTCTCCTCATAAGAGTATATAATCCTTTCTTCGTCCCTTGGACAACCAAAATACTCGTTTAAATCAGGGGTCTCCACTTCATGCCGCTTGTTGCCCAGCTGAAACTTGATTGAAGTAGGATATCCATTTTGGTTCTTCACAACCTCTAGCGTACTAAAAAACTATGCGGTGAAACTCCGGTATGTGGGTGGTCTTTTATCGAAGAATGCCTCCATGTTCACATTTCTAAACATTGTCCTTATGTCATCCTCAAGTCCTAGATCAACCATAGTTTGGTGATCTTGGAATCTCGTAGCCTGGATCTTAGAACAGATCGCCTCCCATCTTGAAGCACACTTGGGCCATATGTCTACCGAATACACATGCATCTGCATCGGATGGAATCCTGCTATGAACAAATTAGCATCACAAAGTGCCAACTCTCTCTCATCAATCTCAACGAAGTCTTATCCTCTTTCTCTCCGAGCCATCTACATCACAAAAAAAAAACTACAATTAATTCTAAACTTGAAAACGTTATTTCTAATTTAGTCCATTAAGCTCATAATAATACCAAGTAATCCCAACAAGCATTATTTCATCACAAGAAATGAACAACTTCATCATTAAACTCATACATCACTTATCTAATTATCATAATGCATTTGTCATAAAAAATCATCTCATGACTCTAAAATATGATCAATAAATCCAAATAATACCAAGGAGTCTCAAGATTCATTACATCATTAACCTCAATGAACAAATGTAATCATAAAGCCCAACTTTTCACATCAAGTCATGAATATTCATCTCAGACATGCATATATCATCATAACTCATAAACATGACTCTAAGACTTTCAATCAAATCAACAAATGATTATTATGCACCAACATGTCCAATTTAAACTTCAAAGTACACCATATAAGCATCTAATTGAGCAACTTCAAAAGCTTCAATTTTTCACACTTCATGCCAAGTTTCCAACTTTCAATTCTTTCCAATGAATAATCATACATAATACAAGCATCAATTCACTCAAACAATGCCCAATTTCCTCATTTTTTCAAAATCCCCAATTCGAGCTCTATGAACCCTAGTTTGAATTTTCCAATCAATTCAAGAATTCATTCCATAATTACTAGTTTAAACTTCATACCCACACTCTAATCATGTCAATAACCAAAGCCCATGCTTCAATTCAAAGAATTACGCACTAATATTAAGAGTTAGGGTAAAAGTTCATACTTTGCAAATTGAGTGGAAATTTTGAATATTTGCTAGATGTTGATGGATTAAAGTGAGTAATGAACACCACACTAACCCATTTGAATGAGTTTTGAAGGATTGAAGTGGATTTCGGAGGCTGTACATACATTTTAGGCACGACACGAGCTCCAAAATTCGACTAGGGTTCTGCAGAAATGAAGATGTAATCGCAACTTTTATTCTGAATTTCTAACACAACTCGACTCGTGTCCCTATGCTGCACTCGAGTCGAGTCCTAAACTTGACTTCCGACTAGGCGAGCTCGTATTTATAATGCTGGAGCTTGATCACTGTACAGGGCCGAATCCTGGACTCGGCTCGAGCTCTGTCACCCCTTTTCAAAAATTTTTGAACTTCGACCCTGTTTTCCCCTGCTCCTATACTTCCGATACAACTCATATATGCTCAAAAACTCATAAAACCATTAGCACAATATTTATAACCAAATAATAGACTAGCATGCACTTCGACATCACCAAACGAACCAAAATTAAACCAATACTCATGAGAAAATTTTTAAAATTTACCTAATTTTACAAGAACACCTTTCAATCAACATAATAAGCACACTAAAGTGGTGAGTCACACCACGCACTCTCCCCCAAACTTAAATCGAAACAAGAGTTGAGAATTAAGTTTGCAAAAAGTGGTGAGACTTACCCTTATAGTTTCCCCCAATGATATTTTTGTAGAGAAGCATATACATCAACAACTCAAGGTACGTCCACGATGCACTATACCCCCAAACTTAAATTGAAACAAGAGTTGAAATTTAAGTTTGCAACAAGTGGTGAGACATCCTTTCACACTTTAAATCAAGCACTTCTCGTATTTTCAATACGCATTCTCCTCCATGAGCACAATCAACCTACATGCAAAAAATGCAAGAAAACTAAATCAAAGCAACTAAATGAAAGTAATAAAACAAACAATGGGTTGCCTCCCATCCAGTGCTAAGTTTAACGTATTCTAGTCGGACAGAATATGGAGAACTCATCAGAATGGCCAAGGATATCGTTCGTTCTTGCCATAAAATTTTAATATTTTTGCTTATTCCTCTATTAGGCATTTGTGGCAAGTAACGACCATAGTAGCATCCTTCGAGGTTGGCTTTAGAAACTCAACTTCCTTGAGCTTGTATTCCATTAACCTCTCCTTTAGAGACCACCACTTAATTTTTTTTTATCAAGTACTAAGTTCCCAATGCTTCTTCAAGTTCTCTTTTGTACCTAAGGCATTGAGAAGAATCAATAGGTAAGATAAAGTCAATAAAAATAATATTTTGAAATTTAATGCAACTTGAAGAGTTAAAAGGTTTAGAAATGCTCATTTCACTTCCGAACTCATCATCAAGTGCTTCTAGACCTTGTTCATCTTCATCGAATTCATCCACCTCTTTTGATTCTCCCTCTTCACTTGAATTTTCCTCATCAACAAGAGACAAAAAATCATAGTTAATCTTTTCCACCTCTAAGCTCTCTTCAACCTTGTCTTCATTTTCTTCAAATAACTCTCCATCACTTGAGTCTTCATTATCCCCCGAACACTCTTCTACCTCCAACTTTTCTTCAATCTTATCATCAAAATTCTCAATTTCACGAAGAGTGTTCCGTTTTCTTATTATTTGACTCATTCAATGTTCTAGAGCCTCAAATCTCCTTTTATTTTTCTCATTCAATTTTCTTCTAAATTCAATCATCTCGTTCAACATATCCATAAGTTTACTATCTCTATCTTCTACGGTTGGCTTTATCTCTTCACTCGGTAGATGCTACCTTTGTTCTTGAAGATAATTTCCTTGATCAATACTTTGGAAATTACTCCCTTACATGTAAGACATATCCTCTACTTGAGGCTTAGGCATCATTTACTCTTGTTGCACCGTAGGATAAGAAGTTGGCTTACATTGAAAGTACTGAGCCCCGTAACTAGGAAGACTTGCTTGAAAATTTTGCCATGTATACACATAAAAAAGCATATCTTCTACACAACTCAAGTAAGGCACTATTCTCGGATAGAGGAGTAACCGTAGGAACATTGTTGTAGGAACTTGGTACGGAATAAGTGTTTCCTTGATACGGTTGGAATGTATTCACATTGTAAGCACCTTGTGTTGGCGTTTGGATATTTTGGTTAACGTGACCCGTTAAGATTCCATGCAATTCTACTGCAATGGAAACATAAGAGTAGAATCGTATTACCTTTCACCAGGGTTGATGTAGAGGTTGATCATTAGCAGTAGGAACAAATGACCTTCCGGTCTTCTGTTGTATTCCTAAGCCACGTCTTGACGTTGTGTGGGCAACGATTTATAAGACGATCTCAATCTACAATCCCTAATATGCTTTTCACAATTTTATGCATATGAATCAGTTTACTGGACTGCTGAGATTGGCTATTTATAGGCTACAACAGGGTCCAGGAGGAGAAATTAGGGTTTAGGCCTCCATTGGGATTAAGCATCCAAGTTTAGCCCAAACTTTATACTTAAGTCCAATAATAATAAATCAGTCCACTAAAGAAGTATTATTGCACTGCCACCATAATCCCAAATTATGTTATGAGCTCCCCATGTTTAAAATTCAATGCCTATTAATTAATTAAATTACTGACAATTCAATTAATTATTATATGTAGTGAGAATAGTACCACTCAACCTTATTATCATGCCGGAATAAATCCACCTGTAGGGTTTTACATAATAATTATTATGAGCTCCTCAAGGGGACATCATCAACCAATTCCATTAGGACACAGAATCTTTCTACAATCAACAGCACACCATAGAGACATCACCTTCTCCTAACTCACCGAGCATATTGATTTATTAATTAAATCTCACTCATTGATGAATCAAGAAAATAAATACTAACTTACGTGTCAAGGTTATTGTATAAGGATTAAGAGTATAGACATCCATAATAACAAAGATCAAGTTCTATTATATAGTCAGTATAAACCGAACGATCTCAACGGTGGTCCTATTCAATACACAAAGTGCACTAGTACAATTTCATAGCCAAGACAGACTAATGCAAAATCACACTACAACCATACCGATAGATAGTCCCCATCTATCTCAGTTGTGATTATCTATTTATATTTTATATGGAGCCGATAATATAATCTTTCGTGTGACGCCGCACACCACATTATCTACAGTATAAATTAAATGGACTTTTGCAACAATATAATTGCAAACGTTTGATCACATGATTCTCATTTCAAATATAGTCTAAACATTGTTCGTACAAAAAGCTAGACTTTTATTATACATTCTCCCACTTATACTAAAAGACTATACTGCCATATCTGCTGCCATACATCTGATTCCCACTCCCACTACTTGACCATCAAAACTTTCGCCTTAAGGTCCTTGCAAAAGGATTTATTAGGTTATCATCCGATGTAATCTAGGCGATAACAACCTTCCCCTCACCCTACGATTTCTCGTATCAGGTAGTACTAGCTCTCAATGTGTTTAATTGCCTTGGGCAATCTTAGAATCACATCTAAGTCCGTTAGGGAGTTTCTAGAACCATATACATACTTTGGGTGCCGCAAGGCTCCAATTCATCATCTTTCCTTGGTGAAGTACGAGATATATTTCTATATAATCACTCCTCCAAATTATGGATCTACTTCACTAATTAAACACATAACCTTGATGTAGATTTACTGCCATCCCCATGATTTGAAAATTCGAATCTATGTAACCATCAAGAAGTAATGAATCAGTCTGGTAAGCTTACAAATAATTCCAGCCCTCTTTAGACACTTCAAATATGTCTTACCACAATTTAATATTCTTGTTCTGGGTTACCTTGATACCTATTGACTATGCCATTAGCAAAACAGATATCCAATTCGTGCATAGCATTCTATAGATTAAGCTTCCTTATTGCCGAAGCATAGGGGACCTTTATCTATTTTATCTTCTTTTGTGTGTTAAGACACAAATCCTTAGATAAAGTCACATACTAAAATAAGTAAGGATTGTATCATTTATACAAAGCTTGAGATAAGCACAACATCCTTTCTTGTGATTATTGTAACCATGATCGCAAGAATATATTTTGCTTCTCTTAAGTCCTTCATTTCATACTACTTTATTAACCATACCCATACGTCCGAAAATACTATTTCATTATCTCCAATGAGCAAGACACCATCTACATACATACAAGAAATACCACAACATTTTCGTCACTCTTTTTAATACACAAGGACCATCCGAGCATTGATTAAATCCATATGACTGGATTTCCTTATCAAAGCAGATGTTTCATGATCTTGAAGCTTGCTTTAGTCTATCGATGGATAATTTTAATCTTACACTCAAAATGCACTTATCCCTTTGCAATGAATTACCCTTGTTGCTTCACATAGATGTTTTCCTCAAGACTTCCAATCAAGAATGGTCTTGACATCTATTTGCTATACCTCATATTTAATATGCGTAGCAACAAACAAAAGAATCTTGATCGATTTGAACATAGCTCAAAGGTTTTCACCTTACTATGTGATCCTTTTTTATTTTTTATGACCACTTCCAATGGCTTTTACACCACTTAGTGGTCCTACAAGCTCCCAGATTTGATTTAGCATCCATAGATTTTATTTCAAAATTCATTGCGACTTACTAAGATTCCGTATTTTGATCTTATAGTGCTTCGTTGTTTCCATGGGCCGATTTCATGTTTACTAGGAACCAAGTCTCACGATTTTTCAAAACATTAATCTATCGGGTTTTAAAACAACTCTCTCACTATGACAAGGCACTACATGCAACTGTGTATCAGATGTGATACACAATGCAGTTTACGTGTGGTATATCCTCTTGTACAATTGGCACTAAAATTTGTGTTTCCCTTCTTACACCTTTAGAATAATTTATACATAGGTTTGTGATCTATTACATAGTCATTTCCAAAAATCTAGTATTCGTGTTAACAATCACCTTCTGATCTTTTGAACTTCTAAATAAACCACCATTGATTTTTCTAGGATATCCCATAAACAGACAAGCATTATACGACATGCTGTTTATAGGGTACACCCATAAATAAATTTATTAATTCCAAATAATTCATCATTTATCTAACCATTACCATAAGAGTCTTATTCCTTCTCTCCACCACACCATTCAGCTGGGGTTTGCCCGGTGTTGACTATTTGAGATTCAATCTCATTCTCTGTTAAATAACTCCTAAACTATCCTAAGAGATGCTCGCCACCACGATTAAATCGTAATGACTTTATATATTTTCCATAAAGCTTCACCGCATCAGCCATGCACTCTTTGATTTAATCATAGTACTCAGACTTGCAGTGCATCAAATAAATATATCGGTATCTAGAATTATCATCGAATATTCATAATCACCTCTTGCTGGGATAATCTTAGGACCGTATAAATTAGAATGAACCATTTCAAACATATCTTTTCATGGCTCTATACCCCTTTGCCTTGAAAAGGCAAATAATCATATTCACTTCCAAGTAAGACTCACTAGTTTGATAGTTTCCACTTCCAATAAATCCAATGGTTCATCGACTATCTACTTTTGAATCCTACTCAAGTTAATATGATTTAGTCTTAGATGCCAAAAGCATGTTTGGTTTATATCTGAAGGTTCCTTTCTCTTATTTATGATTAGAAGACGCATTATTAATTACTATTTGTTGCACCGTGGGATGAACATGATTTAAGAGTGTACAAATTGTCCATTAACATACCATAACAAATTATAGCTCCATTCTTTCAATTTAATGACTATGTCATTCAATTGAAATAGAGTATCCATCCGCAAAACATAGAAACCAAAATTAAATTCTTTCTATGAAAAACGTACGTAAAGATAATTCCTCAAAATCAAATGTTCATTCCTATCATAAGATAGATAAAAAAATCCCACTACAACAGCTACTAATTTCATAGCAATACCCATGTATATAGTAATCTCATCCTCACTTAGTTGCAGACATATAGTAATTCCAATATCTACACACAACGTGTCAGCAGATGCCATAACTAATCATGCTTCAACAACTAGTGAATAAGATAATTAACTTGTTCATGTCTTGATGAAATTAGGTTTTTCTTTTGCCACACTTTTTGTCAGAAGTTTCCACCGCATACAATCTATTGTAATTTAGTTAGAACTTGCTCAAAACAATAAGGCAAATTATGAAGAATAAATTGACCTAGGTTTTCCCTTCAATTTCTTTTCCACGTATTTCCTATTCATTCATTAAGTTTAACCACAACCCCTTGCCTTTTTTTATTTCTCAAGTATCTAAAGAGTCGCATGAGACCATCATATTTCTATGAACTTCTCAACTCTTCACTAAAGAATTAAATAGATATCAGAGGACATCCATAGTGAGAACACATTTTTATTTTCTTAAGCAGTAAGAATTAAAACCAAGATTCTTTTCTAATCATTTATTTTTGGACAATTAAGTTTATTTTCTTTTAGCTAACAATAAGTGAAATAAACCATTCAAAAATTCAGAGAATCAAGTAAATAAATACAACAATCAAACTCTTTGAATTTAAATTTTATATTGATTCCCTCAATAAACAATATAAAATAAATTCACCGACATCTCAAGCACCATGAATTTGCATGCCACGTTAGTGTGGACGTATACAAACCCTAACATTCGCAAAAGAAGATTTTACCTATTAATTCCATACGTCATAATTATCCTTATGACTCAATGATTAATAGTTGGTTGTACTTTAGCCATGCAATTTAATAGCAGTGACTCCGTTGGGGAGGATACATATTAATTGCACCTAAGTGTATACCATTATTTGATATTAAGTATGTTACTCAAGTTTGTGTGTCTTATAGTTGGAGAAGTCCACACGCCCTCAAATAATTTTTTACAATCATCAATTATTAATTTGTACCAGTGATCCGCAAATAAAACTCATTTTCATTGGGGAAGAAGGCACTATAGCCGACTCATAAGCCTACTTGCATTACATTATAAATAATAATTATTTAATGAAATTTATTCCAGTGATCCACAAATAAAACTCATCCATTGGGAAGGAAGGCACTAAAACTGACTCATAAACTTACTTGCATCACTTAATAAATCAATAATGGAGGCCGCTGGATCTATGACCAATCCCTCTCCCACTTAGTTATTTAACAAGAGAGTTTTTGCATGCATACAATATATACTAAATATAAAATATGCAATTAAACATGCTATTATTATGGAAAATAAAGCAGTAAATCAAATAGCACATGCAATCCAAATATATAATAATAATTGACAAATAAAAAATAATTATTGCAATTATATATAAGGAGAAAAAAATGCCAAATATGTATTGACTTGGTCAACACTCCAACCAATTAATAGTGTTTCTTGGACAACAAGAAGGAAGTCTTATGCCCTAAGAAAACTCATCCTCGGACCCACCACTACCCGAAAAACCCCGCATGTACGGGAGATTTTCCAGCCATGTAACAGCCCGCCGGAAGTGCTGCCCTTCGCTGAAAAAATGTGGTACACTGGAAAACATTGCCGCTCATAGTGCAACCTTGCTTCGTTGGGTTCAGCCCTCCTTCTTCGTCGGAATAGAGGACATGCCCTAAAATGCTGCTGACTTTGCATCTGCCGTCGACATGATAACTGCCGGCAATCTGCCATCGATGCACCCGTGCTCCAGAATCCTCTTTGCTGAACACGCCATGGACGGCAAAAATCCCGCCGACAAGACCTAGCTGCCACTGAGCAGCCTAACTCGCTAGGGATAACAACCGGCGCCTATTGTCCATCGCACCACCCATGCTGACGGACACCAGAATTTTTATCCCTGATCACGCTGGTGGATGGCAGAGCTCCCGCTGGTAACATTCGCTAATAGTGCCGAGCACTCTCAACCTAGTCCCGACGATTTGTAGGTCAGGCTGTTTGAACAGCCCACTTCCCAGTAGTGCCAGAGCCATGATACATGACTCTACACCGCCTCACAGCAGTTCTAATGTGTAAAGCTGCTCCCAGCCTCGCCACCGACAGCTTGGGCTTCCTAGTCCATTGATTTCGCCTGAACCTTGCAGACCCTTGGGTCTCGATCAGAAATATAAGAGACCCGATCGAAACCAGGCTACAGACTCGCGCTGGAAATTATGTGTGACCCGCCCCAGCCAACTGCTGACTCCACTGGAAATATCTGTGACTCACTCAGAACTCATGCTTGGTTGATCGAAAATCTGTCTGATTCGTTCGAGACATGGTCAGGCCCGCCTTTGAAATGCCACCATGAACCCTGTCATGTAGTGCCCACCGTGAGTTGCTGTACATGCCATTCACGCCATCATCCCACCAGTTCATCAGCCACCAATCACGAGCAGTTGAGGTTTCGTGCGACCAACATCCAGGCCGTGGTGGGTTCTGCCATTCGATGTTGGTCATCACTTCCAATAGCAGCAATCCGCCATGGGATATCAATGATCCGCCATCAACAACTCTCAATCAGTCATGGGTCACGACTTTCACCATACATCAGCGCCCATCAAGGCGTGTTCCATCGCGGCAAACAAGCACCGTCCCGCTGCTGTACAAGTTTGGTCTTGCCAGCGCCGTCGCTCATTTTTCTCTCACCGCTCAACCTGACATCAATCATCAGTGCCGTCATCGTGATTGTCGAGTGATGTTGAGTGTGTATTGTGTCGTACAATTAGGGTTTAATAGGTTCAAGCAAATAACCTAAATTTTAGTACCACATTATTCACTCAAACCCTAGCCTAACGTGTCACGTTTAGCCTTAGAACCTACGCTCTGATAGTAATTATTGACATTTGGATCTTTTGGTTAGCGTGAACTGTTAGGGTTCCATGAAATTCTACTACATCGGAAACATAAGAGTAGAATCATATTACCTTTCACCAGGGTTGATGTAGAGGTTGATCATCAGCAGCAGGAACAAACGATCTTCCGGTCTTCTGTTGTATTTCTAAGTCACGTCTTGACGTTATGTGGGCAATGATCTACAAGACGATCTCAATCCATAATCCCTAATCTGCTTTTCACGATTTTATGTGTGTGAATCAATTTACCGGACTGCTGAGATTAGCTATTTATAGATGATTGTCGTTATTTTCACCTAGATTTTAGTGCCTTTTTGAGTGTATTTTGCGTATTGTTTTATCCGTATTTTCGTGTATTTTGGTGGTGTTATGTATTTTCATAGGAATGTGTGAGAATGATCTTAAACATACATATAACAGGTGAAAATGGAGTAAAAATGAAGAAGGAAGATCAAACAAAGAAGAAGAAACAAAGGTGCAAGAACACGGCTGGCCGTGCTGTCAAAACGGCTCGTGTTGCAGCAAAACGGCCCGTGTGCCAGACACGGGCCTGTCCAGAATGGTCGTGCGGCGGCATCTATTTATCCAACACGACCACCACTTGGTCGTGTTGTGGCGCACGACCCGTGTTGCGGAGCACGACCCGTGTACAAGACACGGGCCTGTAAGCGGAGGCCGTGCGGCGACGTCTAGGCATTCAACACGGCCACCCTTTGGCCGTGCGACGCAGAACGACTCGTGTGCCGCATGCTCTGACACGACACGACCCGTGCTACGTAGCACGACTCGTGTCGGCACCAGAACAGGATATTTTTTTACAATTCTTCTAGAAGGTCTCCATGGGGTATAAATACCAATCTATTCAACATTTTAAAGGAGATCCGAAATTCTACTGTTCCCACACACCTCACACACCATTCCTTTGATTTCACACCATATTCTCCATCCCATTCATCCATTTTGAGATCTACATCATCTCTCCATAATTTCCTCCATCCAAATCAAGTGAAGAAGCAAGGAAGCTTGGGTGATCACCAAAGGAAGAAGGGAGATTCAATTGGATCCATTTCCAAGGGAGTTTTTCATTCCAATTTTGTGTTAATCCTTTAGTTTATCATGATTTGTAAGAATTATAATGTCTATGTTATGGATCTTATGAAGATTGTAGGCTAATCTCCCTTGTGAGATTAGCAACATGAAGGTTGTTGGTTAATTTGTGGATCTATGTAATTAAATTCATATGTTGATGGGGATATTTGATTTTCTATCATTGGTGCTTATATATCTTGAGATCTATGATGTTTTGTGTGTTTGATTGTTCTAATTATATGATTAGATTGAGAAATCAATGATGTGCTTAGGATAGTCAAGTGAATCATTTCATCAAACACCTCATGTGCATTATAGATGGTAAAGTGATTGAGAAGTCCTTTATTATTTAGAACCCTTTGATGGAACATGTGATTAGTTAGATTGAGAAGTCAATTGATTATTTGAAGGGATTCTATAATTGAACTTAGTACCTAGTTGGAATAGTTTAATTTAGAACCAACCTTTGAGCTATTTTGAGATTGTGCAAATGATCTACATCCTATTCATTTCGAGAGGAAGTTTAGGTGGTATAAGTGTTGGCCCTTAGTCTTAACCCTTGATACATATGAGTTTAATGCATGAATCCATAAGTTACCACTTCATTAGTGTTGTTAATCTCACTTCTACTTAATTTGGAAAACCACTCATTCATCATTTTTATCTTGTCATTGGATTATTGTTTGTCTACTTTCATTTAATTACTTGTTACCCAAACCATCCATCTATGATTCGTCTATATAAAATCGTGATAAACGTGATATCGCTTAAGTGCTAGCATCGACCTCCCTGTGGTTCGATAAATTCTTGAATTGGTCAACCCGACTACAAGTTATGGCTAATCAAATGGCGCCATTACCGGGGAGGTAACGGTTGCTAGTAGCTTAAAGAAGGAACATTTAAGGCGATCTTACTAGAGACATTATTTCATTTTCTTGTATTTATTACTTGTATTTGCTTTGTGAAAATTTGTTCTAATTTCTCTTGTCTTGAAGGTGTATGCAAACGAGGTCAAAAGGGAAGCAAGTCGAACCAATTGATCTAGAGCTTGAAAACACTTTGAGGAGAAAGAGAAGAGAGAACAAAACCAAAAATAGTAATTCAATGGAGAATTATCAAGGTGACAATCGTGTTGGGATAGAGCATGATGGGGAAGGAGGACATAATATGAACGTGCAAGACAACGCACATCAATTCAATGAGAATCCTCCTCAACAAGCCTATCAAAATCATGGAGCTATAAACAATCAAGCTTATATTCAACAACTTGTGCAACAAGCGATGATTCAACAAGGTTTTCAACAACCTTATCCTCCACAACAACAAGCTTATATGCCACCACCTCCACCTCCGGTTCAACATGGAGTTCAAAATGATCAACGGGTGATCCGGGATTTCTTCATGCCGAGGGCACTTCCACAAATGATGGAACCACCTATTCATGCCAACAATTTTGAGTTTAAAATGGGCTTGATTTCATTGGTGAGAGAGCAACAGTTTGGTGGAGCTCCGAATGAAGATCCTAACGCTCATCTAGCTCAGTTTGTGGAGATTGCCAACACAGTAAAGATGAACGGAGTGAGCGAGGATTGCATAAAGATGAGGTTATTCCCATTTTCCTTGAGGGATAGAGCAAGAACATGGCTCTCCACCATTACTCCCGGTACGTGCAACACTTGGGACGAGCTAGCACAATTGTTTTTAAACAAGTACTTCCCACCGTCAAAGACGCTTCAAATGAAGAGCTTGATCACGCAATTCAAGCAAATGCCTCAAGAGAGCTTTTATGAAGCGTGGGAAAGGTTCAAAGAAATGCTACGCAAGTGTCCACAACATGGTTTCCCGGAGAATCAACAAGTTGGATTTTTCTATCAAGGACTTGTGAACGGACAAAGAGTGCTTGTTGATGCCTCGGCAGGAGGATCCGTACTAGGTGTAACTCCGGAAAGGGCTATTCAAATTTTTGATGAGATTGCTACAAATGTTTATCAATGGCCATCGGAGAGAGTTAGTGGAAGCTATGGTTTTGAAAGCTATGATAAAGGACAACAGTTTAGTGTGAAGAGTGTAAGTGTTGAACCAAGTATGCCAAGCATGGAAAAGATAGTGGCGGAAGTTGTTAAACAAATGAGCTTGAATCAAAGTATGAACAATCAAGGAGCGACTATGGTTGAGGGCTACAAGTCGAGCAAGGTGTGCTACCTCCGAATGCTGTGAATGGTGAACAATGGACCAACTCTATGCCACGCGTTGAGGATGTGTCTTATATGCAAGGAAGAAATTATCAAGGTAATTATCAAAACAATTACCAAGGTAATTTCAATCAAAATCAAGGAAGTTATCCACAAAGGCAAGGAGGATTCAATGCTCAGAGTAGTGGAAGTTCGCATTCACAACAACAACCAAGTCAAGGAGCATTCACTAGCCAAGGAAGCGGAAGTTCTTATCCACAACAACCAAGGAGGCAAGATAATTTTTCATATGCAAACCCAAATAATGCGGTTGCTTATCCTCCGGGGTATCATCCGGGAGCTAAAGCGCCAAATAATGAAGGGAAGGCGACTACCGACGAACTTATTGAAAAATTGATTGCTTCCAACAAAAATCAAGAGGAAATGATTGAAAGAAAATTCAAGGCTTTTGAGGAAGTAAATGATAGACGATTAAAAGCCTTGGAGTATTCATTTAGTCAAATGGCGAGCTCAATGAGTGCTAAAGAGAAAGGAAAATTTCCTTCCACTACCATTGTGAACCCAAATGAACAATGCAAGGCAATTACCTTGAGAAGTGGAACAAATTATGATGGACCATCTATGCCATTAGAAGATGATAAGGTGGAAGAGAAGGAAATGGAGAAAACCTTGGTTGAAGAAGAAATCGATGTTGAAAGTGAAGTTGAAGATAAATTGAATGAGGAACCGGAATTGATTGATAACAAGGTTGTTGAAAAGAAATGGGAAAGAACCAAGGCGATGAAAAAGAAAGAGGAGGAAATTGAAGTGGAAAGGGATAGTTGGGGAATTCCAAAAACACAAGTACCTATTCCTTTTCCACATCGATTTTTGAAGAAAGGCTTGGATGAAAAGTTTGCAAAGTTTTTGGAAATTTTCAAGAAAATCCACATTAATATACCCTTTGCGGATGCTTTGAAACAAATGCCTCACTATGCGAAGTTTTTGAAGGACATCATGTCAAGGAAGAGGAGCTTGATAGAGAATGAGACCGTCAACTTGACGGAGGAGTGTAGTGCAATAATTCAAAGGAAGTTGCCTCCAAAGCTCAAAGATCCGGGGAGTTTTGTTATTACATGTGAAATGGGCAAGAGTGAGGTTCATAAAGCTCTTTGTGATCTTGGGGCAAGTATTAACTTGATGCCTATGTCCATTTTCAAGAAACTTGGTATAGGGGAAGTGAAACCTACATCCGTTACATTGCAATTAGCGGATAGGTCTTTAACCTACCCTAGAGGAATAGTGGAGTATGTGTTAGTCAAGGTTGGAAAGTTTATATTCCCGGTTGATTTTGTAGTGCTTGATATGGACGAGGATGCAAATGTTCCATTGATATTGGGGCGTCCATTTTTAGCAACGGGAAGAGCTTTAATTGATGTACAAAAAGGGGAGTTGAAGTTGAGAGTAAATGAGGAAGAGGTGGTTTTCTCGTTGAAGAGTGCTATGAGATATCCAAATGAGAAAGAAGAATGTAGAAGGATCGACATGATTGATGAAGTTGTTGAAGAGAACCTACCATTCATCTTAGCTAAAGATCCTCTTGAAATGAGCATAAGCCATTCTCTTACTTTATCTTTAAATTCTAATCATTCTGTTCATTGTTTAGAAGATGAAGATATTAATGATTGTTTACATGAATTGAATGCTTGTAGGGAAATGCAAGAGGATGAAGCAAAGTTGGCATACTATGGAAAGAGGGAATATCTTCCATTAGAGATGGAGATTGAAGAGTCAAAGGTTGATAAAGGAAAGGAAGAATTGAAGCCTCTACCCGATCACTTTAGGTATGCATATTTGGGGGACGAGAAGACATTTCCGGTAATTGTATCATCATCCCTTTCTCCTTTAGAACTTGATAAATTGTTGAGAGTACTTAGAGATCATAAGAGTGCTATAGGGTGGAGTTTGGATGATTTGAAGGGAATTAGTCCCACAATTTGCATGCATCACATAAGGTTGATTGATGAGAACAAATCATGTATACAACCTCAAAGACGTTTGAATCCTATTATGCAAGAAGTTGTTAGAAAAGAAGTTTTAAAATGGTTGGATGCTAAAATTATTTATGCCATTAGTGATAGTCCTCATGTAAGTCCTTTGCATGTTGTGGCTAAGAAAGGAGGGTTAACCATTGTTAAAACGGAATTTGATGAAGAACTTGCAACAAGGGTGAAAACGGGGTGGAGAGTTTGTTGTGATTATAGAAAACTTAATGACAATACTCATAAGGATCATTTCCCTTTGCCTTTTATTGATCAAATGCTTGATAGGTTGGCGGGATACAAGTATTATTATTTTCTAGATGGTTACTCGGGGTATAACCAAATCATGATAGCCCCCAAGGATCAAGAGAAAACAACTTTTACTTGTCCGTATGGCACATTCGCGTTCTATAAATTGCCTTTTGGGTTATGCAATGCGCCCGCCACCTTTCAACGTTGTATGATGGCTATTTTTGGAGGATTGATTGAAAATGTGATGGAAGTTTTTATGGATGATTTCTCCGTGTTTGGATCTTCATTTGATATATGCTTAACTAATTTGTCCATGGTCTTGCAGCGATGTCAAGATACGAACCTCGTCTTGAATTGGGAAAAATGTCACTTTATGGTTCAAGAGGGTATCGTACTTGGTCTTCATATCTCCGAAAAAGGTTTGAGAGTTGATAGAGCGAAGGTTGTAGCCATTGAACATCTTCCCCCTCCTAAAAACGAAAAAGGGGTTAGATCATTTCTTGGTCACGCCGGTTTCTATCGACGTTTTATAAAGAATTTTTCTAATATTGCCAAACCTTTGTGTAAATTGCTTGAGAAAGATACTCCATTTGAATTTAATGATGAATGTCTTGATGCTTTTAGGGTGTTAAAGGAAGCTTTGATTTCTTCACCAATCCTTGTCTCTCCCGATTGGAGCAAGCCCTTTGAACTCCATTGTGATGCAAGTGATAGTGATTTGGGAGTAGTGCTTGGACAAGTGCGAGAGAAGAAATTTCGAGCTATCTATTATGCATCAAAGACGTTCAATGCAAATCAAAAGAATTACACCACAACGGAAAAGGAGTTTCTTTCCGTAGTCTATGCTTTTGAAAAATTTCGTCCATACTTAGTTGGCACGAAAACCATTGTCTATACGGATCATGCTGCCATTAGGTATTTGATGAGTAAAAAGGATGCCAAACCAAGACTAATTCGTTGGGTTCTTTTGTTGCAGGAGTTTGATGTTGAGATACGTGATAAGAAGGGAGTCGAAAATGTCATAGCAGACCACTTGTCACGATTGGAGAATGTTGATGAAAAAGGAATCATGGAGCTCATAAATGATATGTTCCCGGATGAAGAGATACTTCAAGTGGATTTTCATCGGATGTACACTTTGTGTGAGACCGGAAGACCGTGGTACGCGGATTTGGTAAATTACTTAGCGTGTGGTATCAAGCCGGACCATCTCACCGAGTCAAAAAGGAAAAAGTTCTACCATGATGTTAAAGAATATTTTTGGGATGATCCTTTGTTGTTTAAGCATTGTACGGATGGTATCATACGGAGGTGTATTCCGGAGGAAGAAAAACTAAGTGTCATGGAGATGTGCCATAGTTTACCATGTGGAGGACACTTTGGGTTTCAAAAGACGGGAGCTAAGATCTTACAGTCGGGATTGTTTTGGCCAACATTGTTCAAGGATTGCAAAGAATACGTCATGGAGTGTGATAGATGCCAAAGAATTGGAAGTATTGGACAAAGAGATGAGATGCCTATGAAGAACATCTTTGAAGTTGAAGTGTTTGACGTTTGGGGGATGGACTTCATGGGCCCATTTCCGTCTTCCAATGGTTTTCTTTACATTTTGCTTGCGGTAGACTATGTGTCTAAATGGGTAGAAGCAATTCCTACAAGAACAAATGATGTTCTAATTGTCAAAGCTTTCTTGAAGAAGAACATTTTTGCAAGGTTTGGAGTACCAAAGGCAATCATTAGCGATCAAGGGACTCATTTCATAAACAAGATCATTGAAAAGCTTTTGAGAAGCTATGGAGTGAAGCACAAGGTGTCAACACCTTATCATCCGCAAACAAATGGTTTGGCGGAGGTATCAAATAGGCAAGTAAAGCTTGTACTTGAGAAGACAGTAAAGGGGAATAGGAAGGATTGGTCTTCTAAGCTAGATGATGCGCTTTGGGCTTATCGAACGGCGTACAAGACCACTCTTGGTTTGTCTCCGTATAAACTTGTCTATGGGAAAGCATGTCATCTTCCGGTTGAAATAGAACACAAGGCTTTATGGGCATTGAGGAAGTTAAATCTTGAGGAGAAAGAATCGGGAAAGAAAAGATGCCTTCAATTGATTGAGCTTGAGGAATTTCGTGAGGAAGCATATTCAAACTCACAAATTGTCAAGGAGAAGCTAAAACGATGGCATTATGAAAGAATTAAAGCAAAGGAGTTTATACCGGGGGATAGAGTACTTTTGTTCAATTCGAGATTGAAACTGTTTCCCGGAAAGCTTCGTTCAAAATGGACCGGTCCATACGAGGTGATTGAAGTTAGAGAAAATGGATCTTTAATGCTTGAGGGATCGGATGGGAATTCTTTTATTGTCAATGGTCATAGGGTTAAGCATTACCATTCTCCCTCTCAAAGGGAGTTGGTATATGTTGACACCTTCTCTTCTTGAGATCCGTATCCTTTTAGTAGTTTAGGTTTGTATATATTTCTTTTCTTGTTTTGTTTTCTTTTGGTTTCGTAGGTGGATTGTGCTTATGAGGAGAAGTTTTTTTTAAAACATTCTAAGTGTGTGTCATTGATGTGAACGGTATATCGTACCACTTTTTGCAAACTTTCTTTGAAACTCTTGTTTCAATTCAAGTTTGGGGGGATATGATGTGATACGATATATTATATTCTATGTTGACATGCATTCGTGTGTTTTTGAGCCAAATTTGAAATTTTCTCATAAGTTCGGTTTAGTTTTGATTCGTTTTGGTGGTGTTGAAGTGGATAGTCCTTTTGTGTTGATATTATGATTGAACTAATGATGTTGATGAAGTGTGAGCATGAATAGGGAGTTTTGGAAGCATGGAAACAAGGAAAGACAAGAGTTGAAGATGAAAAGTGGAAGATTCAATAGAGTAGTGACACGCCTCGTGTCGCCGACACGACCCTGTTAGCTTTGGCCGTGCGGCGACATCAGTTAGTCCAACACGAGCAGTATTTGGTCGTGTTGCGTGACACGGGTCGTGTCCAAGCGCGAGACTCGAGTCGTGTAGCCGACACGACCCTGTACACTTTGGCCGTGCGGGAGCACCAGAACACGCAACACGGGCACCTTATGGCCGTGTTGCGTGACACGACTCGTGTCGGGTCTGAAGCAGCATTTTAAAAGGCAGATTCTGAACACAGCTCGAAGGCCAAAAACTCATTCCACCGTGAATTTCCAGTCGAAACTCCACCCATCATCCTCTAAACACCAAAGAGTGGTAAGATTGTGAGTGTAGAAGGTGAACTTCAAAGCATAAACAATAATCCCCTACATTTTGTTCAATAGAATTCAAGGTATGTCTTCTTGTGCCCTAATTCTCAATTCGAGGTATGAATGGCGAAATTCATGTATGGGTTTTGAATGATGGAATGTATAAAGCATGTCTAGGATAGTGAAACATGAATTTGCATATTTAATTGTTGGATTGATTAAATTTTGATTAGATTTAGGGTTCATGAAGGATGAATTTGGGGATAATTGTTTTAGGATGATTAATTTAGGGCATGTGATTGTTAAATTGATTAATAATGCTTCTATGATGATTGTATTGATGTGAATTAGTTTAGGTATTGAGGAATTGAGCATGAAAGCATAGTTAAGACTTGTTGAATTGAATTGTGAAATAGGTGCATGCCAAGTGTTTGATGAAATGCCTAAATGAAAATTCAAATTAGAATTCAAAGTTTTTACATGAAGCATTATTGAATTGAATTGTGCCCATTGAAAAAGTGAAATGTTATGAAAGAATGAGAGGATTAGGATGTTGAAAGTGAGTGATTGAATGAAATTTTTGAAATAACTTTGTGTTAAGTTGATTGGATCGAAATGTTAAGTCTTTGAAACAAAATGTTTATTGTGCTTGAATATGTGCTAGGATTAACACTTAGTTGAATAACTAGTGATAATTCTAATCAACATGAGACATTTTGTTTTGAGTTAACTTGAAACTAATTTGAATTATGTTGGACATTGTAGATGGCTGAAAGAAGAGTGAGGAAACGCAATGAGGACTTCATTTTCATTGAGTCAGATATGGAACTGTCCAACCTTGATGCCAAACTGCTAATGAAAGACCAACACCCTGAGAATTTTGGAGTAGAGTTCATGGAATGGGAGAAGTACGCATTGAGATGGGAGTACATAATCCCAAAGATTAGGGCAACTCGATTCCAAGATCAAGCAACCATGAAAGGCCTTGGAATAGAAGGTGATCTGAGGACTCTATTCCGTCGAGTGGAAATGGAGGAGTTTTTCGATAAGAGACCTCCCACTTATCTCCACCTTACAGCCGAGTTCATGAGCACCTTGGAGGTTCACAGAGATAGGAACAAGTTTCCTATTGCTATCACATTTCAGTTAAACAATGAGATGTGGGAGAAGATACCTGTGAATGAGCTGAATAGATTTTTTGGGTGCCCAATCATGAGAGGCCATCAGAACTTCTTACTACAAGGGGGTTTCAATCAACAAACGTGGTGGAGAAAATTGGTTGAGGATGGGACTGAGCCTCCAGAGTACATTCCAAGTTCGTCAAAAGGGACAGCCATAAAGAACCCAGTCATGAGGTACCTTGAGAAGATAGTATCAAATACTATTCTGGGTCGGTTCGAGAGTGGATCTGTTGGGGAAAAGCAGTTGTACATCATGTACAGTATATTCAAAGAGTTCACAGTGAACATTGCAGCTCATTTCGTTCAGCATGCAGAGAGAGTGGCGAAGAGAGAGAACACTAGAGGGATTATGATTGGAGGAATGGTGACAATGATTGCTCAAGGGTTAGGCATCGACCTTAGAGGGATGCAACACTCGATGATTAGTGAAGGGCTCACGTACAATCAACTCATAAGGATGGAGTTCCTATCATTCATAAGAAATATGTATTGCTTGAAGCAAGATAAGGGAGCTCCATTCCCTCTACCTGCTCCTGAGCTCACCACACTGCAAGGACGAAGAAAGCATCAGAATTTAGCAATGGCGAGTCCTAACCACTCCGCAGTCGTGAGAGCTTTCTACCGAGAGAATAGAGATGGAGTGGAAGCAGTGCTCCAGCAGATGAGAGTGGATGAGAATCCTGAGCTAAGGAATCTGAGAGCTGAGCCGATGGACATGGATGTAGGGGAGGAAGAGCAACATCATCAGGTGGAATTTGAAGAGCATGCACCAGAGCCTCCAGCATTTGAGCAAGAAGAAGAAGAACAAGAGGAAGGAGATGGACCAAGAGAGGGGAATGCAAGATGGAATCTTCTGGAGAACGAACTCATGGAGATCAGGCAGACGCAGCAGGCGCTTGGAGATGAGATGAGAGAGTTCCGAGAGGAGCAGCAGAGGCAGGGTGCAATGATAAGGGAGATCCATGAAGGGCAGCGTCGTAGGGAGTACTATGAAGAGAATACACGATCACGCTCGAACAACATGGAAGAGATGATCACAAGGATGTTCAATTTCCAATTCCCTACCACACCTCGTGCTTATACTCCTTGGGGATCATGGCATAATCAACCCCCTCCGCCTTCGGATAACTAAGGGAGTACTTTTGGTGTTCGACACTTCATTAGTTCATCTTCTATAGTTATTTAATTTGTGTTGGATTTGAGACTTCATATTGTTTTGTTTTGGGATGTTTAATTTCGTACTTTTCTTTCAATTAAGGATTGAGATGATTTTTGTTGTGTATTGACTATGGATGGGGTGAATTTTCTTTGTATCTTTTCTTTTAATGTTGTCTTTGTGTTTTTGCTTTTGTCGTTTTGTTGTTTCTTTGTTTTTTTTTTCGTGTTTAGGTTTGATTTGGTGGTTTGTTTGGGAGGTTGTGAGTCGTTTTGAATATGAGTGATGATGCATTATGGTGATAAGTGAGGTCGAATTATGATTAAGGAACTCTACGCTTTCGAATTGTGATATGTTTTATTTAACTAATTCAATTAAAAGAATGAATAAGTTGTAATAAGTCCTTTTAAGTCGAGCATAAACTTGTGAGAATTTGAGCCTCGACCATGTATACATGGTACCTTTTCATGAGTGGATCGGTTGAGTTTTGATAAACTAAATACTTGCTCAAAGACTTTAGGAATGAATCCGATTAATGGAGATCGATGAAATGATTTAAGGCCATCCTTGTCATGTATAGCCATTGCCAAATATTTCCTTACCTTTAAAAATCATCCCTAGTAAACCACTTTGAGCCTATAAGCCTATTTATTGTGAAGATAGCACATTACAAGCTTTAATTACCCACATGAGCCTAAGATGTATACCTTTAGTGTGAGTAATAAAGAAGATGGTGGCTAGAAAGGTGTGATGAGATAACAAAAGAGAAAGAGGAAATGGTAAGTAAGTAAGAAAAAGGATGAAAAGAGCATAAGAAAGAATGGACATGCAATTTCAAAACAAGAAAATGAGCAAGCAACAATAATATGCTCAAGTACTTAAGAGTCAAAGAAAAGAGGCATGAATCTATAAGAAGCTCAAAAAAAAAAAATCCAAGAAAGTGATGATTAGTGCTTATGATCAATAAAGAAAAGAAAGGAAGAAAAAGAATGTGAAGGGATGGAAGAAAGTAGCTACCTCTTCGATTACTTACACTCATTTAGTCACTTTTACCTATATTCTTCCTACCCTACCAAAGAGCCTATCATTACATCCTTAATTAAAGACCTTTTTGATCATTGATTAAATTTTTGGTGGTTTGTGAATAGAGTCTACGAGCAAGTGTATGGTGAGTCGAGCCAATTGATTGATGAGTGTTGATTTACCTTATTTAAAGAGTGTCGAGGGAAATTGATAAACTTATGTGAGGCTTAGACTAAAAGGACTATATTGCTCTTTATTCTCTTTTGATTGAACTTGTTAATTTCTCTTATCATGAATCTAATGTTGTAGGTTAGCTTAGCATGATTTGAAATTCTTGTTGCTAATGATGTGTTCTTACTTGTATTCGTTTAGTCTTTTTACTAGGTGAAAGCTTCTCCCTCAGTCTATCATTTTCATTGTTCGGGGACGAAAAATACTTCAAGTTTGGGGGTGTGATTGTCGTTATTTTCACCTAGATTTTAGTGCCTTTTTGAGTGTATTTTGCGTATTGTTTTATCCGTATTTTCGTGTATTTTGGTGGTGTTATGTATTTTCATAGGAATGTGTGAGAATGATCATAAACATACATATAACAGGTGAAAATGGAGTAAAAATGAAGAAGGAAGATCAAACAAAGAAGAAGAAACAAAGGTGCAAGAACACGGCTGGCCGTGCTGTCAACACGGCTCGTGTTGCAGCAAAACGGCCCGTGTGCCAGACACGGGCCTGTCCAGAATGGTCGTGCGGCGGCATCTATTTATCCAACACGACCACCACTTGGTCGTGTTGTGGCGCACGACCCGTGTTGCGGAGCACGACCCGTGTACAAGACACGGGCCTGTAAGCGGAGGCCGTGCGGCGACGTCTAGGCATTCAACACGGCCACCCTTTGGCCGTGCGACGCAGAACGACTTGTGTGCCGCATGCCCTGACACGACACGACCCGTGCTACGTAGCACGACTCGTGTCGGCACCAGAACAAGATATTTTTTTACAATTCTTCTAGAAGGTCTCCATGGGGTATAAATACCAATCTATTCAACATTTTAAAGGAGATCCGAAATTCTACTGTTCCCACACACCTCACACACCATTCCTTTGATTTCACACCATATTCTCCATCCCATTCATCCATTTTGAGATCTACATCATCTCTCCATAATTTCCTCCATCCAAATCAAGTGAAGAAGCAAGGAAGCTTGGGTGATCACCAAAGGAAGAAGGGAGATTCAATTGGATCCATTTCCAAGGGAGTTTTTTATTCCAATTTTGTGTTAATCCTTTAGTTTATCATGATTTGTAAGAATTATAATGTCTATGTTATGGATCTTATGAAGATTGTAGGCTAATCTCCCTTGTGAGATTAGCAACATGAAGGTTGTTGGTTAATTTGTGGATCTATGTAATTAAATTCATATGTTGATGGGGATATTTGATTTTCTATCATTGGTGCTTATATATCTTGAGATCTATGATGTTTTGTGTGTTTGATTGTTCTAATTATATGATTAGATTGAGAAATCAATGATGTGCTTAGGATAGTCAAGTGAATCATTTCATCAAACACCTCATGTGCATTATAGATGGTAAAGTGATTGAGAAGTCCTTTATTATTTAGAACCCTTTGATGGAACATGTGATTAGTTAGATTGAGAAGTCAATTGATTATTTGAAGGGATTCTATAATTGAACTTAGTACCTAGTTGGAATAGTTTAATTTAGAACCAACCTTTGAGCTATTTTGAGATTGTGCAAATGATCTACATCCTATTCATTTCGAGAGGAAGTTTAGGTGGTATAAGTGTTGGCCCTTAGTCTTAACCCTTGATACATATGAGTTTAATGCATGAATCCATAAGTTACCACTTCATTAGTGTTGTTAATCTCACTTCTACTTAATTTGGAAAACCACTCATTCATCATTTTTATCTTGTCATTGGATTATTGTTTGTCTACTTTCATTTAATTACTTGTTACCCAAACCATCCATCTATGATTCGTCTCTATAAAATCGTGATAAACGTGATATCGCTTAAGTGCTAGCATCGACCTCCCTGTGGTTCGATAAATTCTTGAATTGGTCAACCCGACTACAAGTTATGGCTAATCAATAGACTACAATAGGTATCAGGAGGAGAAATTAGGGTTTGGGCCTCCATTGGGCATAAGCATCCAAGTTTAGCCCAAAACTTATACTTAAGTCCAATAATATTAAATCAGTCCACTAAAAAAGTATTGTTGCACTGCCACCCTAATCCCAAATTACATTATGGGCACCTTCTTATTATAAACCCATTAGTCTCCTCGTGTTTATGATTCAATGCCCATTAATTAATTAAATTTCTGAAAATTCAATTAATTAATAGATGTACCAAGAGTAGTACCACTTAACCTTATTATCATGCCAAAATAAATCCACCTACAGGGTTTACATGATAATCATTATGAGCTCCTCAATGGGACATCATCAACCAATTCTGTTAGGACATAAATTCCTTCTATAATCAACAGCACACCATAGAGACAGCACCATCTCCTAACTCACCGAGCATATTGATTTAATAATTAAATCTCACCAATTGATGAATCAAGGAAATAAATACTGGCTTACGTGTCATGGTTATTATATAGGGATTAAGAGTACGAACATCCATAATAACAGAGATCAACTTCTATTATATAGTCAGTATAAATCGAACGATATCAACGACGGTCCTATTCAATACACAAAGTGCACTAGTGCAATTTTATAGTCAAGACAGACTAATGCCACATCACACTACAACCATACTGATTGATAGTCCCCTTCTATCTCGGTTATGAATATCTGTTTATACTTTATAAGGAGCCGATAATATGATCTTCCATGTGATGCCGCACACCACATTATCTACAGTATAAAGTAAATGGACTTTTGCAATAATATAATTGCAAACGTTTGATCACATGATTCTAATTTCAAATATCATCTAAACATTGTTCATAAAAAAGCAAGACTTTTAGTGTATAATACAACACCTTGTCATCCCCCATTTCCTGCATTATTGTAGAATTGGTAAATGTTCATCATCTCTTCAAGAGACCTTCTAAAACTTCTCTTCACTTGCTATTTTTTTGTTGCTCCTTCTTCTCTTCTTTCAAGGTTGGTGTACTTATCAAGAAGAACAAGTGAGAACAAGATTTTTCAAAACAAATAAAGATGCAAAACACATTACACCAAAGGCTTTTACCCCGGCAATGGCGCCATGAGCTTGGTTGCAATTTTGGTATAAATTGATTAGAGCAAGCGTACTCTATCGCGTAGTAGACCGCAGTGACCAAGTGTAAAATTTAGAATATCAAACCCAAGGACGAAAGTGTATGTAGCCGTATTCGAAAGATATTTTACTCTAGAAGGATTAATCAATAAAAGATGGGGTTATTTAATACTAAAAACTAACAACTAGGTAAGTAATTAATGATAGAAAATGTACATACGTGATGGAAAATGGATGAAGGTGAGCAATCTAAGAAGTATGCAAGGCAAGCAACATTCGTAGAAAAAGCTTATGTACACTCACACACACACATGCATTGAAGGTCATCATGCTATGATATTAAGGGCAATAACTTATGTATCCCTAATCCCTATTGCCAAGACAATTAGGTTCTCAACTCTTTTACAAGTTTAAATAAATCTCCTTAGATTGTCTCTTACTCTCAATTCCCATGAAGGTACTATATGATCATAAGTTTGGTTCCCCTCACTACTTCCTTACTAATATCCTATCATGAGGTTCTAAGCACAAGAAGGGTATGACTTATCTCTCCTCACACTAACTAAGTCATCTCATGCAATCAATGATTCAATTAAAATAATATTGGAATGGCCATCCTAACATCATGTATAGAAAATTTAACCACACAAATCATAAATAAAATGAGAATAAACATTCATGATAGAAAATATTCATAACAATCATTTCGTCAAACATGTGGTGTGCAAAATATACATAATCCATAACCAATTATATTGCTAGCCTCACATGACGACTAGCCACTATAAATAATAATAAAATCAATAAAATCCATGGCATGCTCCAATTGAGCCAAATAATGAAGAAAATCACAAATCGAAGGTAAGTTGGCTTCCCTTTCAATGTAGGCCTTTTCTTCCTTCAACATGCTTCAATCTTCAACCAATGATGATTTTCCCTTCTTAGATTGGTGGATTGATTGAATGGTATATGAATTTGAGTAGATCAAGTGGATTGGATGGATGAAGTGAAGGATGGAAGAGATAGAGATGAATGTGTGTGAATTTAGGTGTCAAGTGTGTGTGGAAACTGATCCAGAGTGATCCCTCCGTAATTTGTGATCAAAACTTGTATTTATACCCACTGGAAGCTTCACGTGCACATTATAAAACTGAATTTGGGCCGAGCTCGACTCGAGCTTGTACAGCTCGAGCTGGAACACGTTTCTCGGTAGTTTTCGGCATTCGACGGAGCTCGACTCCAGCTCAGCACACGACCATGGCATGGGTAAGCAGGCATTTCAGGCATTGGCACATGGCCTCTCTTACAGGGCCATGTCCTGTACACGACACGAGCTTTGGCACAAGCTCAACTCGAACACTAAACTCGAGTCGTGCTTGGTCGAGTCCTGTCCTCCTTCGTTTCAGTTCCCGACTCTATTTTACTCTATTTTGACATGTTTTATATACATTTAAGCTCATTTCCACATATTTATCAATCTATCACACACTTCTCTTCATAATGTATAACGCCACCAAAAGGTACACAAATCGGATAAAACATACAAAAATTCTCAAATAAAGACACTAAATTATATGTGAAAATAACAACGATCAGCTCTTACACAAGACTTGTCCTTAAAAAATTAGGCAAAGACTTGTGTGAAATCGTCTAGTGTAATACGTGAGACGGATAAAAAGTAATAACTTTTATAATAAAAAGTTATTATAATGTTATTTCATAAATATTTTATAATATAATCCTTCCATCCCACAATACCCTTCACACTTTCTACATTTGTCCGTCCCACAATAACCTTCACACCCTAAATATAGTAAAAAAATACCAATATATCCTCCACCGATTCAACAATTTCAAAAATGCCATTTGAGTTTAAACTCATAATTAGCACTAATTTTTTAATTTGACCCGAATTAAAAATTCTAACCTAATTAACATAACCCTAATCAACAATTAAATTTACATTTCACATAATACATTTAGAATCAAATCTTCTCTCATTTCTTTCCTCTATCTCTCTCACTCACTCTCTCTCTCTCAGAGTCATCTTCATCCGAACAAACCCAAGAACCCCTCCTTTTCAATATTTTCTTCGCCGAACAAACCATTGTCCCCCCTTCTCAATGTCGATCTAAAGATCTGTGGTGAACCTAAGCCATTCTCTTGCTCCTATTATCAATTGATCTAAACCTCTCTTGTAACCCACTCCAAGGGAGATAGCTAGAACCATCGTTGACATGGTCGTTCCCGACTCCCCCTTTTCTAGATTTGAGGATTCCGACTGGTGGTTGAGGACTCTGAGGGGGTTGATGTTGCTACTGTTGTTCAATGCAGCCTCTCCGCTAGTGGGCGCGGGCAGTGACAAGGGCAGTGGAGACTGGAGAAGGAGGGCTGAGCGTGAAGGAGTGGGCCCAGGGTGATGGGGAGGCGGTTGAGGGCGACATTGAAGCAGATCTCAAGATTAGAAGATTGGCAGCGACATGGAGCTGAGTGACCTCAGCGTGGTCGCGCCGCCGTGCAAGGGTGAGGGAGAGCTTCAACACGGAGGCGGCCTCCACGGAGAGGGTCTGTTGCTCTGCATTATTGAGGTACTTGTGTTCATTATTTCTCACTTTGATTTATCGGATCTAGTTTTTGTTTTGTTTTGTTTTTTGTTTTTCTTTTTTATTGCATTTAGATTCGAAATATTTGTGAATTTTATGAGTTTAATCTTATGTATTTATGTGATTTGTGTTTTTATGTTTTGTGCTTTTCATTTGATTTGTTTACTAGAAAATTTTACATATATAGTCGCGTAAATTGAAAATGTTTTATCGTTGATCTTTAGTTTATGTAGATTTTATCAGATCTATTTGTGATTTGTTTTAATTTGATGTACATTCATTAAATCTACTGATATGTGAATGATAAATATGTTATGTGATGCAACTCTGTAATTCAAAGGCATTGAATAGTTAAATTATTTTTAATCTGGTCTAATCGTATTCAATGGTGTTTCTCAGGATCTACAAGATGGTTTGTTTCATGGTTTTGTGAGGCTGGTTCAAATATTCTGTAATTTTTAATTGAATGTAATAAATCTCTGTACTTCTAATATAAGTTTTGTAATTTTTGTTAATGTTTTAAGGATACAATTTATTTTTTTTATATTTCTTAAATTTTAGAAGCTTTTTAAAGATTTAGAGAATTAAAAAAATTTGGTAGATTATGTTTTGGGTCCTCTATTCGATCAGCCTGTATGGTTCACATGCGTAGATTAATGGCGGATGAGATATGGATTGTGGGATAAGAAACGAAAGTAAGGTTTTGGCTAGAAAATTGGATAAGGACCCCAATTGCTGATTTAGTGGAGATTCCCCTTTACCTCCGGCATCACTTTGATCAAAAGATTGGGGATTATCTTTGTAAAGGTCACTGGCATTTCACGTAGAGTTTTACTAATACTTACCCTCAAATAGTGGACACTATTTTGGCTACGCGTATGGCTCCCAATACAGAGGATTGTAGAATGTGGATCAAATCTTTACAGGGTACGATCACATCTAAGATAGCGTACATGCATACAAGGCAATACTTTATTGAGCCAAATTAGGGAGAATGGATATGGTCGCAGTTCATCCCTAGTAGGAGGTCTATTACTGTTTGGAAGGACATCAAAGGGATTCTAGCTACATGAGATGTGCTGCTCCATAGGGGTTATAATGGTCCATCAAGATGCTACCTTTGCAAGGGTGCGGAGGAGACGGTTGATCATATCTTCCTTTCTGTCCAGTTTCTTTGACGGTTCTTTGAAAGACGCTGTCTGGGTTTTCGTTTGGTGACAAAATACAAAAGGGGCAAAACTTTATTGGACTTCTTTTGCAAGCAATGGAGGTCAAGGAAAGCAAATAAATCACTTCTCTGTGGAGAATTGCTTTTGTTACTTATATATAGTTGATTTGGCAGGAAAGAAACACTGTTGTATATGATGGATACAAGGAGGACGGCGAGGATAAGGAGATTAGGATCTCTCGTATTACTGCCACTCTTCTGTCATTAATTAAGGTAGGTGATAGGTTTCACTGGGCCCTATGAATAATACTATGGAGGACTTAGCGATGTTAAAAAAATTTGGTATAAAAGGGGTGCCGAGGAAAGCACCTCGGATCATTCTAGTGCGTTGGAAGCCGCCCAGGCTGGCTGGGTAAAAGCAAATGTCGATGGGCATGCTGCTAGGTCTCCCGGAAGAATATCGGGTGGTGGCATCTTTCGAAATTATAGAGAGTTCTCGATAGGCTGTTATACTTGTGGGTTTGGTTATGGGCTGGCGATTGAAGCTGAGTTGGCAGAAGCTTGTCTTGCCATTGATTTCGCATATAGGAGAGGTTGAAAGCATTTATGGATTGAAATTGACTCCATGTATATGGTTTACGCTTTCACACACGTCCCCGACTATACCTTGGAGAATGTTGTCGAGGTAAAAGTGTGTTAAAGAGGTAATTAAGCATATTAGATTTCATATTTCCTACATTTACAGAAAGGAAAATGCGGCTGCAGATGCGTTATCTGGCATTGGAGGGGAGCTCGGTTGGCATCATCCTGCACCATTGTTCCTACATAAACATTTATTCCACGATATGAATATGGAATACTATATATTTAAATAAGCTTTATTGGCTATGATTATCACATCTTTTGATCTCTCTGTAATTGTACTCTATTTTCTTTTTGCTCTTAATAATATTGACTTATTGGTTATATAAAATTAACTCAAATCATAAACTGAATTATATGGACATTTTTACCCCTGAAAAAGTCAATTGAAAATGTCAAAAAATAATTTTTCTTAAACAACGTAGAACAGTAAATGTGAAGGGTATTCCGGGATAGAGGAAGTAAATGAAAAGTGATACTCCCACCGTCCCGGCACAAGAGGTGAGAGAAATAATATTTTAATGTATAGTGGGTAGGTGTATTAGTGTAGTGTGTGGGTCCCATGCAAATATATTAATTGTTTTGTGTGGGTCCCATTTACTAAAAAGGGAAATGCACATCTTTTGTTGGGATGAACGAAAATAGCAAAATGCATTCCTTGTTGTGGGATGGAGGGAGTAATATTTTATAGGAAAAGTGATAACTAATTACGAATGTGTAAAAT
The DNA here is from genome assembly GCA_023678885.1 of Pogostemon cablin. Taxonomy (NCBI): domain Eukaryota; kingdom Viridiplantae; phylum Streptophyta; class Magnoliopsida; order Lamiales; family Lamiaceae; genus Pogostemon; species Pogostemon cablin. The sequence goes on along the minus strand of CM042975.1, from coordinate 17,920,877 downwards.
GGTCTTATCGTGAGACAGTCTCACACACAAAACTTACCCTAAAAATAGATTAATGTAAAAATTCATAAATTTTAAGGAATCTTGGGTGACTTGAATTCCCTATTCCACTTTTAATGTTTCATTAGTATTCCATAACATAATAAAATTATACCCTACAATTTATCATTAAATCCTTGGATCATGTGGCTTTAATCTAGGAAATAATAAAAATAAGTGTCATTTAATTAATGAGTGTAATATATCAAATGAAACACCAAATTAAAATAGATGGTTCGGATTTAATCTTAGGTGATATCGTCTTACATATCCTAACAAATAGATGAGATATATTATTAAAGAGAAAAAGAAATAAACCGTCTCACATATCCTAACTTATAACACAAAATTATTCATTAATAAAAATTAAATTAAATTAAAATAAGAAAAAAAAGGTCTTGTTTGGTTATGTTAAATTATTATAATTAAAAATAGGATTGTGAACTATTCTTAAGAATTAAGAGCACGCAACGTTGGCTCTTTGTACATGATTTTTTTTTATCTTTTCGTATTTTTTAATAGAATTTTGATAGATTATTTTAATAAGGGCATGTATTGGGTGAGACCGTCTCACGAATCTTCTTATGTGAGACGCATTTTATCCTATCCATTAACATAAAACAAAAATAAAAATTAAATAAAAATTAAAGAAAAACAACGCTCTGTTTGGTTTCATTAATTAAAATTAACAAAATTTGCCGCTAACCTTTTAAGGCAAGCGACAGCAAATAACTAGCGACATGAAGCTAGCAAATTACGATTTTATTTCAAATCAATTAATTTTTACTTTTAATAAAAATTATTTATTATTATTATTATTATTATTATTATTATTAATTACTCAATAATAATATTATTATTAGTATTATTTTTTAGATAATTCGATTATTCTATTATTATCAATTTATTTTATTCAGGTATTACTTTATACTAAAAATGTTATCACTTTTTATTCGTTATATGAATAGTTCATAAATAATTTAACTAAATAGTTATCACTTTTAATTTATCATGTATCACTTATCACATTTTATTATTCCAGTAAATGGTACTTCGTGAAATAATTCAATTATATGAATATCACTTTTCTTAGATTAGAAATCACTTTTTTTTAAAAATATTATCACGTTTTATCCATTTTATAAATTATTTGTGAAATACACTTTGATAATTAGTTATCACTTTTATTAAAGGTGTTATCACTTTTCATTTAAAATATTATCAATTTTCATTCGTATTATAAATTGTTCATGTAATAGTTCACAACAATGTTATCATTTTTCATTAATTGAGTATCACATTTTACAAATTTATAATATTTAAATAAAAAAATAAATTAAATAAATAACAAATTTAAATTAATAAAAATTTTAATAATAAAAATATAATTCAAAAAATAACATTATATATATACAAAAATATACTCCATCTGTCTCATTTCAAATGACACACTTTTCATTTTTGGTTGTCTCAATCTTTTGTAGGACGAAGAGAGTATATATAAAAGACCTAATTAATTTACTTTTACAATTAAATTTTTAATTTTTTAATTTAACTTTAAAAATATAATTAATGGATTAATGGGTGATATGTCTCACATAAGGGGATCCGTGAGACGGTCTCACCCCAGTCTTTGCCTTTTATTAATTGTTAACAAAAATTATATATTTTTATTATTTTTAAAATAATAATAATCTTGTATCACTTTTTAATTATAAATGTTCTTGTTTTTTATTCATCTTACGAAATATTCATACAATCATTTATTTGAGTGATTACATTTTATTGATCATGTATAATTTCTAATTAAAATTGTTGTCACTTTTTATTCATTTCACGAATGATTCATAACATAGTGTAATTGGATAGTTATCACTTTTCATTGATCGCATATCACTTTCTATTAAAAATATTATCACTTTTTATTCATCCTCCTAATCTTCACGAAATAGTTCAATTAGTCAGTTATCACTTTTTAAAAATATTACTCACTCCGTCTCACCACAAGAGTTACATTTTACTAATTAGGTCACAGTGCAAGAGTTACATTTTTTTGTAGATGGGACCCACATAAATCAATAACTTTATATTCATGGAGCTCACACACAATACTAATACAAATACTCACTATATATTAAATTATTATATCTCTCAACCCACTACACATTAAATACTATATTTTTTAATCTCCCCGCGAATAGTAAATGTAACTCTTTTCATGGAATCGAGGGAGTATCACTTTTTATCTATGTCACTAATTATTCATAAAATAATTCAATGGGTTAGTTAACACATCTCATTGATCTGGTATCAAATTTATTAAAACTATTATCATGTACTCCCTCCAAAGGAAGTGTAACTATAAGGATGGGACAGAGGTGTTAGATTGTATACTAAAAGCCTAGTTTTTGTATTGAATAATATTTTAATAATTTTATTTGAAATGAGAATCATATGATCAAATGTTTTGCATATTATAATTTATTTATATGTTTGTGCAAAAGTCCATTTACTTTATACTATAGATAATATGTTGTGTGACAACACGCGGAAGATCGTATTATCGATTTCTTTATAAAGTATAAACAGATGCTCACAACCGAGATAGACGGGGACTACCTATCGGGATAGTTATTGTGTGATTTTATATTAGTTTGTCTAACTATAGAATCATATTAGTGCACCTTGTGTGTATTGAGCAGGACCGCTTGAGATCGTTCGACTTGTACTGTCTATATAGGAAAACTTGATCTCAGTTATTATGGATGTTCGTGCTCTTAATCCATATACAATAACCTCGTCACGTAAGGCAGTATATATTTTTTTTATTCATCAATGGGTGAGATTTACATGTATTAAATCAACAAACTTGGTTAGTTGGGAAATAGTATTGTCTCTATGGTGAGCTGTTGATTGTAGAAGGAATCCATATCCGACATAGATTGATGATATCCCCTTGAGGAGCTCATAAGGTTTATCATGTAAATCTTGCAAGTGGATTAATTCTGACATGATAATAAAGTTGAGTGGTACTACTCTCGGATGAGAGATTAATTAATGGAGTTGTCAGTAACTTAATTAATTAATGGACATTGTATATCTTAAACATGGGGAGACTGTCGGGCTCATAATAAGAAGGAGCCCAAAACGTAATTTTGGGATTGGAAAGGCAGTGCAATAATAATATTTTAGTGGACTATATTATTATCATTGGACTTAAGTATAACTTTGGGCTAAGCTTGGATACTTAAGCCCAATAGAGGCCCAACCCAATTTCTCCTCCTGATCCCTGCTGTAGCCCAATATATAAGTCATCTCAACTTCCTGGAACCCTAAGTCTGCGCCACTTTTGACGTGAGAAGAGGGAAGAAAGTAGATTGAGAAATCCAGAAGATTGTTGCCCACACAACATCAGGATTAGACTTGGGTCATACAGCAGAAGATCAATATGTAGTTCTCTGCAACTATTGATCCTCTACATCAACTCTGAAGAAAGGTAAACTTTAATCATTGCTTCCGTTGTTATTGTTTACATGGATTCCTAATGGATCACGCTGAGCCAAACGATCGATTGCCAACAATTGGTATCAGAGCGTCAATTTCGTGGTGAAGCGTGACACGTTAGGCTAGGGATTACATGCTATACGTGTTTCAATTGTCGTACAGAAAGCATGTGAATTAGGGTTGGTATAATTTTGTATTATTTGTGAAAATCCTATGAATTTTCATCGCTAGAAACCCTATGTGCATCTATCCTATAATATTGTTGTTTTGTAATACCTGGACATCACACACATACTCGATTGTATGGTGATGGTGTTAATCGGTGGTATTGTGTGGATGACGCATGGTATGTATCGACTGCATGAAGAAAGGCCTTGGCGAAGGTTGGACCACTGCCGAGACTGCGACGGGCTGAAAATCTTAGCAATGCTTCTAGGCCACTCAGTGATGGCGCCCAGCGTGATAGTGTGAGTTGTTGCGCGCATTGATGGGTTGTTTTCGCTCATCCTCTTTGCGACTGGGTTAGCGAGGACTGCTAAAAGCAATCATCAACAGCGACGGGATGGAACTACATCACTAGCAGTCGGCTGTAGATGGTAGAGCCACGATAGATGGGCGAGATGCTGGCGGCGTGGGTGCGGGCAGAAGGGTTGTTGATTACGATGGCACGACATGCGACTTCATTGCTAGGGATCGGCAGTTAGCGCTGCTGATTGGATTTCTAGGCGAGTCCACTGGCCTTCCGGGAGAGACCTAGGGAGGTTCTGGTCAGGCCTGTTACTTTTCGGAGCGGGTTTGGTTGGGCTCTTCTGCCGATCAAGTCCTGCATATTCCGGGATGGGTCTGGAGAGCTTCTGGTCGGAGTTCAAGGCGAGTCCTTACACCACCAGGACATGTCTGATATTTTCAGGCGTATTCCCGATGGGCTCGGGGTAAATCGAAGATCTGTTGGCACTGGAAGTCTGGGTGCAGAGCCACATGCGGCAGATGGCTGGCAGCACAACTCCGGTGGGCTGGCAGGAGTCTGCTACACGTGTATTCCTTATTGTCGATCGAGCAGAATGGATGCGCGGCAGATGGCTGGCAGCACGCTGTAGGTGGGCTGTCGGTGCGACTTTGGTGGGCTGACGGCACGACCGCCGAGAGCAGCGGGCACCAAGTTGTGCGGGTAAAGGCTCAGCGTGTGAACGTTTGTTGCGGCTTGCGAGAAAAAAGGGCAGGGCTGGTGAACACATTTTCTGGCTAGTGGGCTTGGTGTGCTCAATTTCTCAAGTTTGTTTTTGGGCTGCGTTGGTGGGCCTATTTTTTGTGGTTTTTTATGGGCTGCTTTCCTTTATGCAATTGCAGCTTTAAGCCAGCTGGGCCCATTTTCTTGATCTAGCTATTTATGCACTTGTTTCGTGATTTATATAACTACCTTAATTGTTTTATTTGACTATTATTGTTTTATATGTGAAAAACATATTTTATGTGATTTAATTTTTTTTAAATTACTGAATATAGAAGCATGCTAGGATGTATATTTTATTACTAAATATCATATGCATGATAAAAACCCTCGGTGTTTAAATAACTAAGTGGGAGAGGGGATTGGTAATTAATTCTCGCGGCCTCCATTATTGGTTTATAAGTGATGTGAGTAAACTTGCGCGTTGGCAATAGAGCCTTCCTCCCCATCGGATGAGTTTTTTCATGGATCACTGCTACAAACTTCTTTAAGATGATTGTAGAAAGTTATCCGAGCGCGTGTGTACTTCTCTATCTGTAAGGCACATTAGCTAGCGCAATGGACTTGGGGTCAAATAATGGTGTACACTTAGATGCAAATAATAAGTATCCTCCCCATCGGAGTCACTGCTATTATTTGCATGGCTAAAGAGAAACCGACTATTAATTATTTTGTCATAAAGTTAGGATGACAAATAAAATTATTGGGTAAAACCTTCTCTTGTAAATATTAGGGTTTGTATACATCCACACTATTGTGGCATGCAAATTCACGGTACTTGAGATATTGGTGATTTTTTTTATATTTTTTTGAGGGATTCAATATAATTTGATAAATTCAAAGTGTTTGAACTATTTATTTATTTATGATTCTGAGGATTTTCAAATGGTACTCAACTCACTTTCTGTTATACTTAAAGAGCACAAACTTACTGGCATTAATTATGTTGACTGAAAACGAAACATGGACATTGTTTTAACTACTGAAGATTATATCTGTGTTCTCACTGAGAAATGTCCTCCTGCACCTACTAATGCCTCTACCGAAGAGCAAAGAGTTGCTTATAATAGGTGGGTCAAAGCTGATAGGATGGCTAAGTGTTATATTTTGGCTTCTATGTCAAATGTGCTTTAGACTCAGCATCAAGCTATGGACATCACCTATGATATGATGCATAATCTTAGGGAACTCTTCGGGCTTCAGAGTCGTCCTACTAGGTCGAAGGGCATGTCTGTTCTAATGAACACCAAAATGGCTGATGGCACTTCCATAAGGGAGCATGTCCTTAGGATGATGGGCCAACTCAATGAGTTGAAAGTTCTTGGAGCTGAAATCGATGGGGAAATCTTGGTTGATATCATACTCCAAAGCTTGCCTAGGAGTTTTGAGCAGTTTTGCCTGAAATACGGTATGAACAAACATTTGTACACATTGGCAGAACTTCTGACAGAACTTGTGGCGGCAGAAGAACTATTTCGTAGACCTCCTCAGGTTCATATTGTTGAAAATGCTGCTCATCCTAGGCCGAAAGGCGGTAGGAATAAGAAGAAGCAAGGAAATTTAGCACCGGTGAACCAAGTGAAAGCAAAGACTGGTGCGGTCAAGAAACCTAAAGGCAAGTGCTTCAAATGCAAGCAGCTGGGACACTGCAAGGCTGACTGCCCTCTTCTGAAGGGGAACAAGAATGATAAGTCTTTTGTACTGGTTGTTGAATCGTGTTTAGCAGCTGTATCTGCTGATACGTGGTGTGTAGATATGGGAGCCACTGACCATGTCTTCAATTCTTTGCAGGGGTTCCATCAGACCCGACAGCTTAGTAATGGGAAGATTACCATACTCATGGGAAATGCTACAAGAGTAGCGGCTGTTGCAGTGGGAGACGTCTATTTATCTTTTAATAAGAATAAAACTCTTGTTTTGAGGAATTGTCTTTATGTATCTCATTTTAGAAAGAATTTAATTTCGGTTTCTAAATTATTTAAGGATGGATATTCTGTTTATTTTAATGACAAGGTTGTTATAAGGAAAGATAGAATTATTATCTGTGATGGTGCATTGATAGATAATTTGTATACTCTTAATTCAATTACTCCCACAGTGCAACAAATTGAATTTAATGATACATCTACTAATAAGAGAAAAGAACCTTCGAAAATGAACCAAACATATCTTTGGCATTTAAGACTTGGTCATATTAACTTGAGTAGGATTCAAATGTTGATAGCTGATGGACCTCTGAGTTCATTAGTAGTGAAAAATTATCCAACTTGCGAATCCTGCTTGGAGGGAAAAATGACAAAAAGGCCTTTTAAGGCAAAGGGGTATAGAGCCAAGGATCTGTTGGAATTAGTTCATTCTGATTTATGTGGTCCTATGTCTGTCCAGGCAAGAGGGGGTTATGAATATTTCGTCACTTTCATTGATGATTATTCTAGATACAGATATATTTATTTGATGCGCCGCAAGTCTGAGTGTTTTGATAAATTCAAAGAGTACAAGGCTGATGTGGAAAAGCAACTTGGAAAATATATCAAGACACTACGATCTGATCGTGGTGGCGAATACCTCTTGGGAGAGTTTAGGAATTATTTATCGGAGCAAGGGATTGAATCCTAATTGTCTGTACCGGGCACACCCCAGCAGAATGGTGTAGCGGAAAGAAGGAATAGGACTCATATGGAAATGGTAAGATCAATGATGAGTTATTCGGAATTACAAAATTTATTCTGGGGACATGATTTAGAAACAGCGGCTTACATTTTAAACTTAGTACCTTCTAAATTGGTAGCCTTCACACCCACAGAATTGTGGACCGGGCGAAAGCCTAGTCTGAAATATGTTCGGATTTGGGGTGCTCCAGCATATGTGTTGAAGACAGATGCTGATAAGTTAGAATCTCGTACTGATGTTTGTCTGTTTGTAGGGTATCTTAGAGGGACGAATGGTGGTTTATTTTATAGTCCTAAGGACCAAAAGATGATCGTTAGCACGAACGCCAGATTTTTGGAAGAGGATTATGTAATGAACCACAAATCCATGAGTAAAATTCTTCTAGATGAAGTAAGAGAGGAAACACCAAACATCATACCAAATGTACAAGAGGATATACCACAGGACACTGCACCGCGTGTCACACCTGATACATTATTACCTGCGGAACCTCATCGTAGTGGGAGAGTTGTGAGACAACTGGATAGATTCATGGGATTGGGAGAGTCATCCGACTTGGTCCCTGGTGAACATGAAATTGACCTATGGAATTACAACGAGGAACTGCAAGATAAAGATGCTCAATTATGGCAAAACGCCATAAAATCTGAAATAGAATCCATGCATTCTAATTAGGTCTGGGAGCTTGTAGAACCACCTGATGGTGTAAAAGCTATTGGATGCAATTGGATCTATAAAAGAAAAAAAGGATCTGACGGTAAGGTGAAAACCTATAAAGCAAGGCTTGTGGCTAAATGATATACTCAGAAAGAAGGAATCGATTATGAGGAAACCTTCTCACCTGTGGCTATGCTTAAGTCAATCCGGATTCTTTTGTTTATTGCTGCTCATATAGATTATGAGGTATGACAAATGGATGTCAAGACAGCTTTCCTGAATGGAAGTCTTGAGGAAAACATCTATATGAAGCAACCAGAAGGATTCATTGCAAAGGGCGAAGAGCATCTTGTGTGCAAGTTTAAGAGGTCCATTTATGGATTGAAACAAGCTTCAAGATCATGGAACATCCATTTTGATGAAGTATTCCAGTCATATGGATTTATTCAATGTCCGGATGAATCATGTGTGTACAAGAAGTGTGACGAAAACGTAGTGGTATTTCTTGTACTCTACGTGGATGATATTCTGCTCATTCGAAATAATGTAAAGGTATTGTCAGGCGTAAGGGTATGGTTGTCCAAGCATTTTGAAATGGACTTAGGAGAGGCTGGACACATTCTTGGGATCAAATTAATAAGGGATCGCAAGAAAAGAATGTTGTGCATATCCCAAGCTTCATATATTGATACAATCCTGACTCGTTTTAGTATACAAGATTCCAAGAAAGCTTTTCTACCTTTCAGACATGGAATACCTCTATTTATAGAAATATGTCCAAAGACACAACAAGAAATAGAGGCATTGAAGCTGGTCCCTTATGCTTCGGCAATAGGAAGCCTCATGTATGATATTCTATGTACGAGATCGGATATCTGTTATGCCGTGGGCATGATCAGTAGGTATCAAAGTAATCCAGGACAAAGGGATTGGACTGCGGTAAAGCATATTTTGAAGTACCTGTGAAGGACTAGGGATTATGTGCTGGTTTATCGGGCAGATACTTTGTTACCTTTGGGTTATACTAATTCGGACTTCCAGTCAGATAGAGATGCTTGTAAATCCACCTCGGGTTATGCGTATACTCTTGGAGGAGGAGCCATAATATGGAGGAGTATAAAGCAGAAATGCGTTGCTGACTCCACCATGGAAGCTGAATATGTAGCAGCCTCTGAGGAAGATAAAGAAATAGTATGGCTTAGGAACTTCTTAACGGACTTGGGTGTGATTCCTGGTTTGCCCAAAGAGATCACAATTTATTGTGATAACAGTGTTGCAGTAGCAAACTCGAAGGAACTCGAGCCCATAAGGCGAGTAAACACATTGAGCGCAAGTACCACTTGATATGAACATCATTAAAAGAGGGGAGGTCGTTGTCGCTAAGATTGCATCGGAGGATAACCTGGCTGATCCTTTTAGTAAGAGCCTTTCAGCGAAAGCGTTCGATGGGCATGTAGAAGGAATGGAGATTAGATGTGTGTCAGCAGATATGACAGCGTAGTCTTTTAGAATAAGTGGGAGATAGTTAGATTGTATACTAAAAGCCTAGCTTTTGTATTGAACAATGTTTTAACAATTTTATTTGAAATAAGAATCATATGATCAAATGTTTTGTATATTATAATTTATTTATATATTTGTGCAAAAGTCCATTTACTTTATACTGTAGATAATATGTTGTGCAACAACACGCAGAAGATCATATTATCGGTTTCCTTATAAAGTATAAACAGATGCTCACAACCAAAATAGATGGGGACTATCTATCGGGATGGTTGTAGTGTGATTTGGTATTAGTTTGTCTTAACTATAGAATCATATTAGTGCACCTTATGTGTATTGAGCAGGACTGCTTGAGATCATTCGACTTGTACTGTCTATATAGGAGAACTTGATCTCAGTTATTATGGATGTTCGTGCCCTTAATCCCTATACAATAACCTCGACACGTAAGGCAATATATATTTCTTTGATTCATCAATGAGTGAGATTTACATGTATTAAATCAATAAACTTGGTGAGTTGGAAAATAGTATTGTCTCTATGGTGTGCTGTTGATTGTAGAAGGAATCCATGTCCGACATAGGATGATGTCCCCTTGAGGAGCTCATAAGGTTTATCATGTAAATCTTGCAAGTGGATTAATTCCGACATGATAATATGGTTGAGTGGTACTACTCTCGGATGAGATATTAATTAATGGAGTTGTCAGTAACTTAATTAATTAATGAACATTGTATATCTTAAACATGGGGAGACTGTCAGGCTCATAATGAGAAGGATCCCAAAATATAATTTTGTGATTGGAAAGGTAGTGCAGTAATAATATTTTAGTGGATTAGGTTATTATTATTGGACTTAAGTATAAGCTTTGGGCTAAGCATGGATACTTAAGCCCAATGGAGGCCCAACCCAATTTCTCCTCCTGGTCCCTGCTGTAGCCCAATATATAAGTTATCTCAACTTCCTGGAACCCTAAGTCTGCGTCACTTTTGAACGTGAGAACAGGGAAGAAAGCAGATTGAGAAATCCTGAAGATTGTTGCCCACACAATATCAGGATTGGACTTGGGTCATACAGCAGAAGATCAAGAGGTAGTTCTCTACAACCATTGATCCTCTACATCAACCCTGAAGAAAGGTAAGCTTTAAACGTTGCTTCCGCTGTTATTGTTTACATGGATTCCTAACGGATCACGCTGAGCCAAACGGTCGATTGCCAACAGAAGGAAGCATTATAAATTCTATAAATTATTCATGAAATTCACTTTCATAATTAGTTATCACTTTTATTAAAAATGATATCACTTTTTAAATATATATATATATATATATATATATATATATATATTATTTTTCATTTATATTATGAATTGTTCATGAAACAGTTCATAGTACCGTTATCACTGTATCATCAATTTTCATTTATATTATAAATTGGTCATGAAGCAATTTACAGTACCATTATCACTTTTCATTAATGGAAAAACTTGTGTGCCCCCGGGGGCACGGTGTGTCCTATTATAAATTCTTGTGTTCCCATGGGGCACGATGTGTCCTGGGGACATAGGAAATCAACTCTTCATTAATTGGGAAACAGTTCATAGTATCGTTATGACTTTTCATCAATTGAATATCATTTTTCTTTATAAAGGTTATCAATTCTTATTCTTCATACGAAAGTCATTTCGACGATCTCATACACATATTTAATATTATAAATTATTCATGATACAATAATTTAAAAGAGAAATTGTCACTTTTATTTGAGTATATATTGGGTGCAACTAGTTTTATATTTTTTAATTGTGCATCGGGTCGACCCATTTTTAAATGGGTCATATAAAACCTAAAATTAAGCCAAAAAATTTCATTCCGTCAACAGCATTCCCTGATTCTCTCCCACCACGGCAATTCTCTCCCACGACAGTCCACCACCGATTTTGCCGCCAGGTTTCGGCAATCCGCCACCATCATTTGATGATTTCACCGCACCATGCTAATTTTGCCACCAAGTTTCAGCGATCCGCCGCCGTCATCTGATGATTTTACCGAACCACACTGATTTCGTCGCCAGGTTTCAACGATCCACCGCCGTCATCTGACGATTTCAATTCCGCAATTTGCAGCTGTCTAACAACACCGTCTAACATGTCTAAGAAGCAGAATATATTATGTGACGACACGAAACTAGTGGATTTATTCCAAAATTAGGTAAAGCTAATCTTATCTCCAATTGTAGTTTCTGATTTTAAATAATATTGTTAGTTTTTTTCTTCTAATCTATGATTCATTCTTCTCCAATTGTATATATTTTTGCCTTAGTTTATTGTAGTCTCATTGTCAATCCAATTTGTTGTTTAATGCTGCGTACAATAAGTATTGATTTCCGTTATCTAATTGTATATGTTTTATATGTTAATTGTATAAAGGTATGTTATGAATTGTACATGATTATGTATGGTCTGTATTGTGTAGCTTCTTATGACTTGTGTATATGTATGGTCTGTATTGTACATGGTTATGATTTATATGCTGGATTAGTTTAATTGTATTTGTTATCTCTGTTAATTGTATATAGGTATGGTATGAGTTGTATGTTATCTCTGTTTCTTCGTTAACTGTATATAGGTATGTTAAGAATTCTATAACTGAACTACGAAGATGCCTATTATATAGAGAAAACATAATGCTATGTGATGGATTTTTCTTTACTGTATATGTTTTCTCTGTTAATTGTATATAGCTATGGTCTGAATTATACATGGGCATAATTTGTATGTTGGATTATTTTAACTGTATATGTTTTCTCCATTAACTGTATATATGTATGTTCTGAATTGTATGTGGTCATGATTGGCTTCTCTGTAGCATTGTGAATTCGATGTGATTTATTTTTCTTTACTGTATATGTTTTCTCCGTTAATTGTACATATGTATGGTCTAAATTGTACATGGGCATGATATATATGTTGGATTATTTTAATTGTATATGTTTTCTCTATTAATTGTTTATTTTTATTAAATCGCAGGGTATCTTTCAATATACTTCAAGTGTGAATCTATTGCGCATATATCTAAAGATGGACATTATAGAAAATCAAAGTATGACTCCTCTACCTAATTTTTATTTATACTCTTTACACGTGCCATTGATTTTATTTAATATTTAGACTACATAAATAATGAATTCATGGTATGCAGGCATTACCCAATGTTTCTTATCAACTGAAGATGATGTATTAGATTTCTGTTGTCTATTTAAAGTACATGATAGCGAAATAAATGATGAATTTTTCAATAATAACAAAAGTAACATGCCAATAGAAAATACATTTATATATGCTCTTGAATTTGTATGATATAATCTATTATATGTAAAAACCTATTTTATTCTAATTTCATATGGAATTTTATTTTCTTTGTATATGTAGATACAATTTCTATGTTGTGTACAATTGAGCATGAGGGAAACAAGGAAGACAACAATACCACAGGATTGGAGAACGAAGTTATTTTTGAAAAATATGAAGGCTTATTGTGCAACAACACAGCAGGAGTGGAGACTGAAGGTATTTTCTTTACTGTATATGTTTTCTCCGTTAATTGTACATAGGTGGGGTCTGAATTGTACATCAGCATTATTTGTATGTTGGATTATTTTAATTGTATATATTTTCTCCATTAATTGTATATAAGTGTGGTCTGAATTGTACATGAACATGATTTGTATGGTGGATTATTTTAATTATATATGTTATCCCCATAGATTGTGTATATGTATGGTCTGAATTGTATGTGGGCATGATAGGCATTTGATGCGATGGATTTTTCTTTACTATATATGTTTTCTCTCTTAATTGTATATAATTATGGTCTGAATTGTACGAGGACATGATTTGTACGGTTGATTATTTTAATTGTATATTTTTTCCCGTTAATTGTGTATATGTATTGTCTGAATTGTATGTGGGTATGATATGCATTTGATGTGATGTATTTTTCTTTATTGTATATGTTTTCTCCGTTAATTGTATATAGGTATGGTCTGAATTGTACATAAGCATCAGTATGTGTATACGATAAGATATATTTAGTGAAAGAAAAAAACCCTAAACCCCTAAACCTTAAACCCCTAAAGACCCTAAACCCTAAACCCCTAAACCATAAACCCTAAACCCATATCCTAAACCCTAAACCCAAAAAAACCCCAACCCTCTCTCTCTCTAGAACTTTTGCTCTGACCTCTCTCTAGTTCCCCCATCTCCGCCGTTCCTCCCTCCCTGTTGCAAGTAAGATGATGGCCAGTGTATTGGCTACCTTAGTGTAGTCATCATCTTGTTGTGCCCAGCCCTTGCTTCGCGGCAATCATGAAGCTCCGGCGAGAAAAGTTGGTTTCTTCCTCCTCTTGCAGGAAGGTGAGCAAAGAAACGAGATCAAGAAACCCAAAAAAGAGTAGCAATGGCGTATCTCGAGCTAATCCTCTTTTGCCGTCGCATATAGAGTGCTTGTTCAATACCCATCTCTCCATTCTAGACCTTTCTTTGGCTGCTGCAGCCGTAGATGAGATCAATCAAGAAGAATATCTAATCTATCTCCAGGGCCCTTCAACAAAATTATTGGAAAAGGAGATTTTAGAGAAGGAGAGCTTGACATATAGTAATTTGGAAGAGATCTTGGAGGATCCGCAGTTAGATGGTGCTGATAGAAACTTAGAACAGATTTTTGAAGACCAGCGATCACATCTTGATGATGCTGATAGAAATTTGGAAGAGATCTTGGATGATCGGCGGTCAAATTGTGGTAGTGCAAATCTGATAGAAAAAGCTGCGCCTCCCCTACCCAATTTGAATTTAGCTCCTCTCTGCCTTGGATGTTGTGAGTAATAGTACAAAAGGAGCAGGTAAAGGAAGCTGCCTTTTACATTCTAATATTGTGGATGAAGGAGAAGTTGACACGTTTCCACCTTTATTCAATAATTCAAAAAATCTTTCTGTTCCTACATCCTGTCCCACTGTTCCCTCAGAAAGCCCCACCAAGTCTTTTTCTTTTAGAGATAAGTTGGTGGGATCCAAATCTACATCCGTACTCCCCTCCGAACCCCACTCCTTCCCCAGCCATTTTGTTTGACCTCCGACAACTCTCTGGCCATATCCACTACGGAAATCAGGTATATTGCTCTTACTCCTTTCAATCCTAATCACCCTATGAGTCATGCTACTCAATCCCTGCCCAACTCTGTACTGACATAGGAAGCTTCTTCTTTCTGAGTCCAACTTCCTCCCGCTCTCCTTCACTATTCAACCCCCGATCCACAATCTCCTCACCCATCAACCATACCCCCCCTCTCCTCTGCCCCTCTCACTGCTCCTCATCATCATCACCCTCCTCCGCCATCTCCCCACCCTCCTTTTAATCACCCAAAATCATCTCATCATATTCCTAACTCCCACAACCGCCGACCACATCCTAACCACTTCCTTAATTTCGTCCCCCTAAAGGAACCAGGAGTGGTGCGCATACCTGATGAGATGCTTGATGATGACAATAATGAATGGAATCACACCCTTATTGGTTGCTTTGCTGGAAGATATCCGGGCTTCCCAGCAGTGAAAGATATAATCAATAAGTGGGGAGTGGAAGTCAAAATATTCAGTCATGACAGTGGATGGATTATTTTTAAACTTTCGGAGGAGGATGTTCTAAAGGTTCTTCAGAATGGTCCATATGAAGGTAACTTCATTTATCTCATACTTCGACGAACGCCTGATGACTACCAATTTGATGAAGCCGGACTGTCCATCATTCCCATGTGGATTCGGCTCCAATCTCTCCCCCTCAAGTATTGGGCCTCCGATCGATTAAGTCTCATTGCGTCGGCTATTGGCGAACCAATCATGATGGATTATTACACCATGAATCAAGAGCATGTCTTCTTTGCGCGCTTCCTTGTTCATGTTGATGCTTTGAAGAAGCTGCCGGATGAAATATGGATCAAGAATCATTCCAGGGGCTTCAAACAGAGGATTCTATACGAATTTCATCCAAAGTATTGCACCTCTTGTAATTATCTGGGACACCTTGATTCAGAATGCCGCCATTGTGATGATCTTCCTCATTCTGACCAGCCTACAAGGTATGACAGGGATTTCCAATTCGAGAAAAGGAAAAGAAACAGAAACAGAGGGCGACGGCCCAATCATCCTAACTCTAGGCCCAACCCGCATCCTAAGCCCAACCCCCCATCCAATCCTAATAATCCTAATAACAACCAGGCCCAAATAAATCCTAATCCCAATATTCCTCCTAAGCCCATAAACCCATATATTTCAAACCCCTCCAATTCGGTTTATCTCGACCCTAAAACCCAACCCAATTCCAAAACCCAACCCGCCAACAATATTCCCAATAATAACCATAACCCTTCTAATCTTAAGCCCAATTCCCCTTCTCCTCAACAAATTCCCGAGCCCATCTCCTCTCCTATAATTCGCTCCCCTCTCATAAGTACTGATAAGGAAACAGTTCAAGAAACTCCCCTCTCATGTCAAGGTAGATTGAATATTAGCAGTAGCATGACAAATCAATTCGCTATTCTTTCCCAATTGGAACCTATGACTACAATGGAGGATCTCTCCATTCATCTTTGAACCGATCGAGAACAGGTATGCGAAACTCCACACCTTGCTCAAGGTCGATCAACTGGAAACAATCTCAAACAAGCTTGGATCCTAGTTTACAGCGGAGAATCCTCATCCTCAGCATCTACTGGGAGGAATTACAAACATAAGAGAGCAAAGTCGATGGGACACCGGCAAGTAGATGATTGTGAGGTAGATGGATACACAGAAGACTATGGTGAAAGAATAATTAAGAAAATTACAGAGGAGGGCATTACATCCTCTGAATATTCTTTATGACCTTCCTCATTTAGAATGTGTGTAGGATGAGGCGCACACCAACCCACAATGCGCTAAAAAACTGGTGCGTGAACATGATGTGGCTTTTGCAGTCTTAGTGGAAACTAAGTTGTCTATACATTCTGTGGATGATGTTATCAAGAAGGTATTCCGTGGTTGGAATCATATTCACAATTTTGAGCTTTGTAGTGGTGGTAGGATTGTGGGTGTTTGGAACCCAATGCGTCTTGATTTGGATAGCTTTGTCTTAAGTTACCAATCCATCTTGATGAATGCTTGTTGTCTTACAACCTCAAAAACAGTTCGCTATCTCAGTCGTCTATGCTCACAACCGCTATGTTGCTAGGAGAAATTTGTGGGTACATCTAATCTCCCTCTTTCATTCGAACTCACTGCCATGGATCTTGGGAGGAGACTTCAACTGTGTAAGATTTGAGGGTGAAAGAAATAATCCTACACAGAATATGGGAATTAGGGAAATGCATGAAACTTGTTCTATTTTGGGAATGGAGGATACTTATTCGACAGGTTGTTTCTAGACTTGGTCGAATGGAGATTCGTGTTCTAAAATTGATAGAGTTATGACATGCAAGCTTTGGAGGAGTATGGGTTGGGATCTTCACACCATTTTTCTTTCACAGGGCACTCAATCCGATCATTGCCCTGCCATCACATCCTTCCAAAATCTGAGCCCCCACTATATTAGACCCTTCAGATTCTCTAATTTTTGGACTAACCATGATAATTTTTTGGCTCTTGTTTCTTCTTATTGGCAGGTACATCTTATAGGTACAAAGCAGTTCATTCTTTGCCAGAAGTTGAAATCTTTAAAAAAGCCTTTGAATAAGTTGCACAAGCAGAACTATTACCACATTTCTGAAAGGGTAGCTAGGGGAAAGGAACACCTACTTCATCTCCAGTCAATGTTTATGTCTAGCCCGAGTAATCATGAATTACATTGGGAGATTAGTGAGGCGCTCAATAAACAGAAGCATTTGGAGGATTGTGAGGCTAACTTTCTTATGCAGGTTCTAAAGCATAAACACATTAAGAACCAGGACCGCTCTACGAAGTACTTCTATTCTCTTATTCGAAGCAATGGAGCGAGGAATGGTATTTATTCACTTCACACTGATGGTGGACCCACTTCTTCATACCAAGAACTGATTGACACTTTTCTCTCATATTATCAATCAATTCTTGGTGAGGAGGGTTCCACTTCTCAGTCAGTGGAGCAGGAGGTGCTGGATAGAGGGCCTAAGCTCTCTTCTATGGAAGCTTGTAATCTTGTAGCTCCGGTAGATGAGGCGGAGATTAAAGAAGCATTGTGGTCAATCAACAAAAAAAATCTCCTGGTCCGGATGGTTATACTTCAGCTTTTTTTCAGAGTGCTTGGAATGTGTTGGCGCAGATGTGGTAGCAGCAGTGAAGGAGTTCTTTCGGAAAGGAAAATTGCTCAAACAGTTGAATGCTACATTTGTCTCTTTGATTCCCAAAAAGAGCCATGAGCCGAGAGTCCATGATTTTAGACCCATTTCATGTTGTAACACAGTGTACAATATTATCTAAAAAATCTTGGCATCTCAACTTAAAATTTATCTTCCTTCCTTAATAAATCAATCACAATTTGGATTTATTAAAGGACGAAAATTGAGAGACTGTGTTATGCTTGCAGAGGAGATCTTTTGAGGCTATGGATGAAGAGAAGGGACTATCCCCCTGGGATGGCAGTCAAAGTAGACATTTCCAAAGCTTATGACTCTGTGAGCTGGAAATATCTCTTTGAATTACTTACGGGATTAGGTTTTTCCTCCACTTTTCGTACTTGGATCGAGTAGTGTGTTACTACTACTTCCTACTCCCTACTCATCAATGGCAAACCAGAGGGTTTTTCAAAGGCAAGAGGGGTCTTCAATAAGGTGATCCGATTTATTCGCTCATCTTTTTTATATGCATGGAATATCTTAGTAGATTGATGAATAGAGCAGTAGATCTTCTCGAGTACAGGTTCCACTCTAGAATCTGTAAGCGTGTAGATGTCTCACATCTGATCTTTGCAGATGATCTTCTGATTGTGGGCTATGGAGATGTAGCAACTGCAAAGTGTATAGATAGGAAATTGAAAGGTTTTTCTGAAGTCTCTGGGCTTTCTGCAAATCCTCAGAAATCCAATCTCATTACTTCAGGAGTTTCGACTCATGTACGACGTAGGATTGCTCAGATTCTTCCTTTCAGTACAGGTACCATTCCTTTCAAATACTTAGGCATTCCTATGTGTAGCAAGAGAATTAGAGTGAAGGATTTTACAGCCCTTCTGAATGACATTAACAATATGATACAAACTTGGTCTTCTAAACTGTTGTCATTCACGGGTAGATTGGAACTTATCACTTCTGGGATTTATGGCATTCTATTTTTTTGGTGTGACATCGTTAAAATCCTAATTGTGGTGGTAAAAAAGGTAGAGACTGTTATTCGCATGTTCTTGTGGAGAACGAAGGTAAGCTTGGTGAGCTGGAACGATATCCTTCAACTTAAGAATGCATGAGGGCTAGGGTTGAAGGACATCATTACTTGGAATAAGGCCCTTTTGGCAGGAACACTGTGGGATGCACACAGGGAAGCCTCATCTCTCTAGGTGAAATGGATCCACTCTGTTTACCTCTCGACTTCCCAGTGGACAGTGATCTATCCCGATAACAATTCTACATACTTATGGAGAGTTCTCATTGCCATTAGGAATGCTGTAGAGAATGAATCAGAAGGGGATGAAGGAGTGATTGGAGCTATGGAGAAGTATTGTGAGAATGGGGTATTCAAAGCCAGCCGTATGTATGATCATTTGAGAAATAGATACACAGCGGACTCGAGCTTTGTCTATAAACAGGTTTGGCACAAATGGATTGTAAAAAAGTTCAGTTTTAGATTATGGTTAGTGCATAGGGATAGAGTGGCTACGAAGGATAGGGTATGGTGCACAGGTGAAGACAAACGATGTGGTTTTTACTTTGATCAGGAGACTACATCGCATCTCATCTTTAATTGCCATAATACCACCCGTATTTGGAATGAAGAGAGAAGATAGATTGGATGGAGAAGACGAAGGCTATCATCAATCACAGACGCCTTCCGTAAGATTATGTAGGATACCAGAAGCAACAAAAAGTCAAGAAGACTACTTTTCATCACCTTTGCTACCATGATCTACTACATTTGGATGGAAATGAATGCTCTTCATTTTGGTACGAGGATGCTGTCCCTGACTCATGTTGCTGATAAAATCAAAATTCAGATAGCATCTTTGTATATAAATTCTTGATATATTTTCTTTATTCACCTTAAGCATTTTGCTTAAGTACATTGGATAGGTTGGTTAGACTTTGTATTCGCATCGTAAGTAAGTACTTGATGTAACCATATTCAGTGAAATAACATTTACCAATTTCACTAAACCCATAAACCCTAAACCACCTAAACCCCTAAACCCCTAAACCCTAAACCCTAAAACCCTAAACCCCTAAACCCTAAACCCTAAACACTAAAAACCTTAAACCCCAAAACCCTTAATCCCAAAACCCTAAACCCTAAACCCCTAAACCTTAAACCCCTAAACCATAAACACTAAATCGTAAACCCCTAAACCCTAAACCCTAGACCCCTAAACCCCTAAATCCTAAATCCTAAACCCTAAACACTAAACCCCTAAGCCCTAAGTTGTATATCGATATGTTCTAAATTGTACATGGGCATAATTAGCATTTTGGTAGCATTGTGCATTCAAAGTGATGGATTTTTCTTTATTGTATATGTATTCATCATTAATAATATAGAAATAACCAATTATGTTTGTTATATGCAAATTTTATTCAAATTTTATGCTCTAGTGAAGATGAGGAAAGTAGGGAGTATGAGAGAGTAATAGATTCACTAGTTGGATTAAAAACAGACACACTTGGGAAGATGCACAAATTGTATTGTAAGCATGCAAGAGAATTAGGATTTAGTGTACGTAAGTCCACCACAAGAATTTCAAGTAAATCAGTCGAGACATGAAAAACTTATGTGTGCTCATGTGCTGGAAAAAGAAAGAAAATTTTTGATGAAAGAAAAAGGAAAGTTAGTAATACAAGGACTGATTGTAAGGCACTTATGAGAGTGAAAAGGGCGGATGAAGGGATGTTTGAGGTGATAGTTCATGAGATGACCCATAATCATCCATTGACTAGAAGAGAATAGAGTTTTCTCCATCGTTTGGAGAGACAAATATCCAATGATAAGGGTGATGCTATAATAGACATGATATCTTCAGGAATTGGAGCTACTGATTCTTATAGATATATACTACATACTGCTGGAGGAGAAGAAAATGTAGGGCATACAATGAGAGATCACATAAATTTTGTAAATCAATGAAAAATGAATAGGATACAAGGTGGGGATGCTCAAACACTAATATCACTAATGGAAAAACAGGAAGAAGAAGAGGAAAGTTATTATTACAAGGTGATGTTGGGTGAGGGAGGAAGATTGTGTAATGTGTTTTGGACAGATTCCATGA
The DNA here is from genome assembly GCA_023678885.1 of Pogostemon cablin. Classification (NCBI taxonomy): domain Eukaryota; kingdom Viridiplantae; phylum Streptophyta; class Magnoliopsida; order Lamiales; family Lamiaceae; genus Pogostemon; species Pogostemon cablin. The sequence continues at coordinate 17,899,805 of CM042975.1, read as the reverse complement.
TGAAAGAAGATTTTAACACTTATGCGGATGTGTTGGTGTTCGATACCACATACACAACAAATAAGTATAACTTAATTTGTGCCCAATTTTTTCGGATAAACAATCATAGAAAGAATGTGATGTTTTCTTGTGCTTTCATTAGTGATGAGACAACCAAGTCATTCGAGTGGTTATTTGAAAATTTCAATAAATCTATGGGAGGCAAAAGTCCAGTAACAATTTTTACGGACCAAGATCATGCTATTACAAATGCTCTAGAGAAGGTAAATATCTTAACACTTATAAAATTACTACCATTGCTATACTTAATTAATACATTGAACTGTATATTATTCCTATGCTGTAGGTTTTTCCAAATACAAGGCATAGGTTGTGCCTGTGGCATAGGTTGTGCCTGTGGCATCGGCATATGAATGCTGTTAAAATTATGCCAAACTAAAATCAAATGATTCTTTTAAGGAGTGTTTCAACAAGTTCTTATCTAACTGTGCCAACGAAGAGGAGTTTGAAGACTGTTGGAATCATATGATATCAACCTATGCACTGCAGGGCAAAGATTGGTTTGAGAGAATGGACACTTTAAAAGATAGGTGGTGCACACCACTTAGCAAGGACTTCTTTTCAGCTGGCCAAGTCTTATCTTCACAAAGAAGTGAGAGCACCAATCATGCTATTGGATTTAAAGATGTTGAGAGTTAAAATAAGCGTGTTTTAGTATTAAATCTAACACCTTTTTGATGAGAATTGTTGTCATATATTAGTACAAGTATCTTATATTCAATATATTTGAGAAAAAGGTGCACTTGAGGTGTTTTGTTGTGTTTTAGGTGGAAAAAGGATCAAAAGTACCAAGTTGGAGAAAAGGTGCAACTTCTGTAGGAATTCTGAAAAACGCAAGTCCAAATTGTGTAATTTTTCTATATTTGTGTGGAGCTCTGAATTGGAATTCTAATACATGATTGGAAAGACACAAAAGAGAGCATCATTTTGGCATAAAGAACAACTCAATCGGAATCCAACCAAGAAAATTATGATCAAAATGGTGACGTCGCGTAAGTTGTTCCTACTCAGCACGACTGTTCAATTTTGCATGACTTGTTATATATTCAAATGTTGGATTTTCTGATATTTCTTTATATGGATAGAAACCCAAGGAAGAGAGGATCGTGTGAGAACAAGAATCACTTAAATCGGAAATTCGATGAGGAAGTTATGCTCAAACTCGTGAAGTCGCGCAGCTGCCATCGAGAATTTCCGAGAATTTCCAAAAGTTTCTGAAAATTAACTAGTTCTTGGATCACAATTAATATCCTTATCACATAATCCTCCATGATTCACCCATATCTTTTATTTTCTTATTTAATCCCCTTCTCACACCTATATATATTTTACATTATTATTCATGTGAGGGAGAGCCACAAATCCATCCTACACCCCACAAGGTGGGATCACCCCCAACCATCATCTACATTCTTTCTTTCATCCATCAATCACTTTGAAGATTCGTTTGTGGAATCAAGAGGAGAACTAAAAGGAGGATTCGAGATAGAGAAGGACGCGACGACGCCACGTCTAGGGTTTTCTTTGTTTCCTAATTTATCTTTTATTTTCCAGATATCCGGGTAAGATCTATCCAACACCCATGATTGTTCTTCGTAACATCATGGGCTAGAGCCTTTTTGGTAGAACTAGGATTGTGAAGGTTTTTACGAATTAATTGAACTTTCTTGTGTAAACTCAGTACAACACTACTTGTGGATTTATTTTATACATGATTGTGCTTTCTTAATCCATATTCACGGTCATTTTTGTGCATCTTCAATTGGTATATAGAGTCTGAATATATATCTTGGTTGTAGATTGAGCGCGTTCACCTCTGAACTCCGAAGCTTCATTAGAACTATCATATATGAATACTTATTAATTGAATTGAATTCGAGTTATTAAGTAGGATAAAGAGGATAATTTTATAGTACCTATAAAGGGAGATCATATCGGGTTAGAGTACCAATTGGCCAGGGAAATAATTGATACTGATAGTACCTAGAAAGGGGGTGGAATTATATCTCTTGCTCTGAGGTTATTCACACATGTTACATGCATGTTTACGTGTGTCTATAGAGTATATATGCATAGTTTAGTGATGCGTCCATATTCCACAAGGTAGAGTCGGACATCAATACACGGAAGGAAAATTAACGCGTGAAATTGGATTATCCTAGAGCTACCTATTCTCTTACTTGATCCACTTTCGTAATTCTTCTAGTGATATTTTATTTTATTTATTATTTTAATTAATTGTTTAGTAGTTTATAATTAATTCCATAACTCTTATTGCCTTTCATCTTAATTAATTTAGTAAATAATTAAATTGATAATACGCCGTCCTTTAGGTTCGATATTTAACTTGGTCGCTTGTTTAAGCTGCAACTGGTATCCTTAATTCTTGGGGATTAATTTTGCATGTGAAGAAAATGCTCATCAAGTTTTTGGCGCCGTTGCCGGGGATGACTGTTATTATTGATTTTATTATTTCTAGTTGATTAAGACTTTTACCGTCATGACTCTCCGACCTTAAACATGAGCGCCTGTTGGTGGCCTGTCTCTTCCATTTTATTGCTTTGTTATTTTTTTTGTGTGAGTGAGGAGTTATTATATTTAAGGTGCTCACATTTCGGCAATTACATCTCTTTTCAAACTTAGGTTCGACTTACGTTTTTACTAAGTTTGGGGGGTGTGATGTACTTACCTCATCTTATGAGCACCAAGGGTATAATTTTTCCTTTCGTTTGTTGTTTGTTTGTTAGGGGGTTGATTTTTTGCGGCATATTAATACTTTAACCAGTGTTGATATGTCGATTTTTTGCAACTTACCTAATGTTTAGTGTGTTGTGTTGGTGTGTCTAGTGTGTGGAGTTGATTATGTTGGATTATATACTAAAAGTCTAGCTTTTTGCATAAACAATGTTTAGATAATATTTGAAATGAGAATCATTTGATCAACCGTTTGTAATTAAGTTATTGCAAAAGTCCATTTACTTTATACTGTAGATAATGTAATGTGCGGCGCCACACGGAAGATCATATTATCGGCTCCTTATAAAGTATAAACAGATATTCACAACCGAGATAAAGGGGACTATCTATCGGTATGGTTATAGTGTGATTTGGCATTAGTCGGTCTTGACTATAAAATTGCACTAGTGCGCTTTGTGTGTATTGAATAGGACCGCTGTTGAGATTTTTCGGTTTATACTGACTATATAATAGAACTTGATCTCTGTTATTATGGAAGTTCGTACTCTTAATCCCTATACAATAACATCGACACGTAAGCCAGTATTTATTTCTTTAATTCATCAATGGGTGAGATTCAATAGTTAAATCAACACGCTCGATGAGTTGGGAAATGGTGATGTATCTATGGTGTGCTGTTGATTATAGAAGGAATCCGTGTCCTAACGGAATTGGTTGATGATGTCCCCTTGAGGAGCTCATAATGATTATCATGTAAACCCTGCAGGTGGATTTATTCCGGCATGATAATAAGGTTGAGTGGTACTACTCTTGGTAATTATATTAATTAGTTGTCAGTAACTTAATTAATTAATGGGCATTGAATCTTAAACACTGGGAGATTAAAGGGCTCATAATAAGAAGGAGCCCATAAACGTAATTTGGGATTAGGGTGGCAGTGCAATAATATTTCTTCAGTGGAATGATTTATTATTATTGGACTTAAGTATAAGTTTTGGGCTAAACATGGATGCTTAAGCCCAATGGGAGGCCCAAACCCTAATTTCTCCTCCTGGTCCCTGTTGTACCCTATAAATAGCCAATCTCAGCAGCCCAGTAACTTGATACACACGACATAAACACCATGAGTTTGAGGGAGCTGTAGATTGAGATCGTGTAGTAAATCGTATCCCACACAACGTCGAGACGTGGCTTAGGAATACAATAGAAGTCCAGAAGGTCGTTTGCTGTTTCTGTCCGTCAACTTCACCGATTTTTCTAAAATTGTGTGTAAGTCCAAACTGTGCATGTGATACACCGCTGGAAAGCTACGGAAGAGAGGATCGTTTTAGCATGTAGATCACTCTAATTCGAGATGGGATGAGAAAGTTATGGACAAAACCGTGCGACTGCGCAGGCTGCCAGCGAGAATCCTTCTTCTTCAACATACTCTGGTGAAAGGTAATCAATTCTACGTTTATGCTTCTGCTGCGATAGAATTGCTTGGAACCCTGACGGTTCACGTTAACAAAAGATCCAAACGCCAACAATTGGTATTAGAGCGTAGGTTCTAAGGCTAAACGTGACACGTTAGGCTAGGGTTTATGTGAATTATGTAAATTATTCTTGAATAATGATCGCATGATGGAATGGGTTTTGAATTCTCTGAGTAATCGATGGATATCCTGTGAAAACCCTACGTGTAATTCATGAAAACCTCATCCCGTACACGATGATTTTCTATTGGCGGAGGAACGGTGGAGCCTGGTGAAAGTATACCCTATTCATACATATGTGATGGATGTTGGTTCACGGCGGCACACACCATGGTGAAAGTGGCAACGGCGTATTATGATGTCGGAAGCGCTGCTCATCGCCAATCCAAGGCAATGGTTGTTGATCGCGGGCTAGGCATATGGCATGTCGATGACGGCACGATGGTGTTTGGGGCCCAACATGGATGGTCGAAGAAGCTCTGTCTAGACGCCAGAACGACACATGTTGAAGCCAGACTGGCAAAGGAAATCAGGCTGGTGGGCTTAGTGAGCTGCACGACTGCCAAGGGTCGGCGCATTGGAACAGGTTCTGGGCGGGTCTCCTTGTCATCTGATTGACTCTGCCATGATTTTGGGCGGTCTGAACTTGCTTCGATCAGGCCAGGCAGGATTCCCGGTGAGTCCACTGCTACTCTGAGTGAGTTTGATCAGGTTCCAAGAGGTTCTGCATCAGGTTCCAAGAGAGTCTGCATCAGGTTCCAGCGGGTCAGTCATGATTCTGACTGGGTCTGGAAGCGTTCCGATCGAGACCAAGCCTTTATCCGATTGGGTCACCCTATTTTCTGAGCGAGTCTCCTTCGTAAGATGGGCTAGGATGAAGGCTGGAAGGTGCAGATGCAGGGTTGCAAGCACGATCAACAACACATGGTGTCTGCAACGCGCATCATCGGCAGCAGTCGTTGGCGGCGGCAAGATGTGAGTTCTGAAGCGTACGGATTTTGGCGTGGCAATCAGTCACGGCGGATGGTAAGCGAAGGCAGCAGCAAGGTGTCATGACCGGTAGCCGCTACCGGCCTGACTGCCAGCAGCGGACGGCATGGTTATTCCTAATCATTGGATGGACGATGATCGACATCGAGATATCCGATTCGCGCCTGTCTGACTGAACTGATCGATGGGCGTATAGTTTCACAGGTAGTTTTGGACTGGACGACCAGCAACAGGCTGTTCAATATGCTAGTAGGGTCCACCGGCGGCGAGTCTGCTGGGCATTGCTAGTGGAGTCTGGCTGTTTGCTGAGCGTGTTCTCCGACATGCTGAGTCTTGTCCGTCGGCATGCAGAAGTGTGCAGATTGGTGGCTGAGACTGGCATGGAATCGGCATCGAACACCAGTTGATTAGGTAACCACAGTTCTGACCAGCGGACGGCCTTGAAGAAGCTTGGGTTGATGATGACATGCGGTTGGACCCTCCGGCGAAAGCACTACGCTGGACATTGGCGGCTGCCAGACGGCTGAAAGTCATCATTATGCTACTATAAAATGCGTTGGGCGACGACTATTTACTCAGGTGGCTCACCGATGGACTTCCGGTGTTGGTTTTATTCCCGGAAGTTGGCAGATTATCCATTAGGAAATGGCGACCAGGTTTGCCGGCAGTCGCTAGTATCATGGCTAAGCCGTGAGTCCCCGTGAAAGGGAAGTGGTGACTTGGCAGGGGAGTTATGGGCCGGTGAATGAGCAGATTCCAGCAGCGAATACGTACGTGGTTGGTTCTTAGGGCACAAGATATTCCTTCTTGTTGTGCAAGAAACCCATCTAATTGCTTTGAGAGTTGACCTAGTCAATTCTATTTTTGGCATATTTTTAATCCTTATATAATTGCTAATAATTATTTTTATTTGCCAATTATTATTATATATTTGGATTGTATGTGCTATTTGATTTACTGTGTTATAATAATATCATGTTTATTTGCATAATTATATCTGTTATATTGTATGCATGCAAAAACCCTCTTGTTAAATAACTAAGTGGAAAAGGGATTAGTCATGATCCCGTGGCCTCCATTATTGATTTATTGTGTGATGCAAGTAAGCTTATGAGTCGATTTTAGTGTCTTCTGCCCCAATGGATGAGTTTTATTTGTGGATCACTGAAATAAATTTCATTAAATAATTATTATTTATAATGTTATGCAAGTAAGCTTATGAGTCAGCTATAGTGCCTTCCTCCCCAAAGGATGAGTTTTATTTGCGTATCACTGGTACAAATTAATAATTGATGATTGTAGGAAATTATTTGAGGGCGTGTGGACTTCTCCAACTGTAAGACACACAAACTTGGATAACGTACTTAATATCAAATAATGATATACACTTAGGTGCAATTAATACGTATCCTCCCCAACGGAGTCACTGCTATTAAATTGCATGGCTAAAGGACAACTGACTATTAATCATTGAGTCATAAAGTTAATTATGACATATGAAATTAATGGGTAAAACCTTCTCATGCGAATGTTCGGGTTTGTATACGTCCACACTAATGTGGCAAGCAAATTCACGGTGCTTGAAATGTCGGTAAATTTATTTTATATTGTTTATTGAGGGAATCAATATAAAATTTAAATTCGAAGAGTTTGATCGCCGTATTTATTTACATGATTCTCTGAATTTTTGAATAATTTATTTCACTTATTGTTAACTAAAGGAAATAATATTTACTTGTCCTAAATAAATGATTAGAAAAGAATCTTGATTTCAATTATTACTGCTTGGGAAAATTAAAATGTGTTTTCACTAAGTATGCCTTCTAATGCCTATTTAAGTCTTTAGTGAAGAGGTGAGAGGTTCATAGAAATATGATGGTCTCGTGAGAGTCTTTGGATACTTGAGTAAGATAGAAAGGCAAGAGGTCATGATTAATTTGATGAATGAATTGGAAATACTTGGAATAAAATTGAAGGGGAAACCTAACTCAATTTATTTTTCATAGTTTGCCTTAACGTTTTGAGCAAGTTTCACTTGGATTACAAGAAGTTGTATGCGGTGGGAAACTTCTAACAAAACGTGTGGCAAAGGAATGCCATTTTCATCAATGAGTGAACAAGGATAGTATCTTATTCACTAGTTGTTGAAACATGGTTAGTGATGACATCTACTGACACGTTGTATGTAGATACCAAAATCATTAAATGTTTATAACTAAGTGATGATGAGATAATAGAGTACATGAGTAATCTACGAGAGTAGTGGTTATTGCAGTGGGAGTTGTTCATTTATCTTATGATAGGAATAAACGTTTGATTTTGAGAAGTTGTCTTTTGTACTTTTTTATAGAAAGAATTTGATTTCGATTTCTATACATTTACGGATGGATACTCTATTTCATTTAAATGACATGGTCATTATAATGAAGGATGGAGCTATAATATGTTATGATACGATAGTAACAATTTGTATGCTCTTAAATCATGTTTATCCCACAGACGCAACAAATAGTAATTAATAATGCATCTTCTAATCTAAGTAAGAGAAAGGAACCTTCAGAGATGAACTAAACATAATTTTGGCATCTAACATTAGATCATTTTACTTAAGTACGATTCGAAAGTTGATGGCCGATAGACCTTTAGGTTTATTGAAAGTGGAAACTATCGAACTTGTGAGTCTTACTTGGAAGTGAAAATGATCAAATTGCCTATACAAGGCAAAGGGGTATAGAGCCATGAAAAGATATGTTAGAAATTGTTCATTCTGATTTAAGCGATCCTAAGATTATCATGTAGAGAGGTAGTTATGAATATTCGTCATTTTGTCTGACGATTATTCTAGAATCAAGATATATTTATTTGATGCACTGCAAGTCTAAGTACTGTGATTAAGTTCAAGGAGTGCATGGCTGATGCGGTGAAGCGTCATGGAAAATATATCAAGTCGTTACGATTTAATCGTGGTGGCGAATACCTCTTAGGATAGTTTAGGAGCTATTAATTAGAAATACACCGGGCAAACCCCAGCTGTATGATGTTGTGAAAAGAAGGAATATGACTCTTATGGAAAAGGTTAGATGGATGTTGAGTTATTTGAAATTATTAAATTGATTTTATGGGTAAGCCCTAGAGACAAGATGTCATATGGATGTTTGTCTGTTTGTGAGATATCCTAGAAAAATAAAGTGTGGTTTAATAAATAGTCTAAAAGATCAAAGGGTGATTGTTAACATGAACACTAGATTTTGGAAAAGGACTATGTAATAAATTATAAATCCATGTTTTTAAATGTTCTAAAAGATGTGGGAAGGGAAAATACAAATTTTAGTACCAAGAATACAAGAGGATATATCACAAGTAAACTGCAACACGTGTCACATCTGATACACAATTGCATGTAGTGCCTTGTCATGGTGGGAGGTTGTTAAACAACCAAAAAGATTTATATTTTGGGAGAGTTGTGAGACTTGGTCTCTAGTAAACATAAAATCATCCCATGGACACGACGATGCCCTACAAGATCGAAATGCGGAATCTTAGCAAGTTGCAATGGATTCAAAATCATCTCTGGGAGCTTGTAGAAACATCAAATGGTGTATAAGCCATTAGGATGTAAGTGGCTCTACGATGAAGCAACCAGAGTGATTCATTGCATAGAGCTAAGAGCATTTTAAGTGTAAGCTTAAAAGTATCCATCGATGGACTAAAGCAAGCTTCAAGATCTTGGAACATCCGTTTTGATAAGGAAATCCAATAGTAAGGATTTAATCAATGCTCTGATGGATCTTGTGTTAGTGAAGGAAACGTGGTGGTATTTCTTGTATGTACGTGGATGGTGCCTTGTTCATTGGAAACCATGAAAGAGTACTGTCGGGCGTATGGGCATGGTTAATGAAGCAGTATAAGATGAAGGACTTAAGAGAAGCAAGATATATCCTTGCGATCATGGTAATAATGATCATAAGATAGGATGTTATGCTTATCTCAAGCTTCATAAAATGATACAATCCTTACTCGTTTTAGCATGTGACTTTATCTAAGGATTTGTGTCTTACGATACAAGAGAAGATAAAATAGATAAAGGCGGTTCCCTATGTTTCAGCAATAAGGAAGCTTAATCTATGGAATGCTATGCACGAATTGGATATATGTATTTCCAATAGCATAGTCAGTGAGTATCAAGGTAACCCGGAACACGAATATTGAATTATGGTAAGAAATATTTGAAGTGCCTGAAGAGGACTGGAAATTATATGTAAGATTATCGAAATAATTCATTACTTCTTGGCGGTTACTTAGATTCGGGTTTTTTCAAATCATAGGAATGACAGTAAATCCACCTCAAGGTTATGTGTTTGATGGAAGTAGTTCCATAGTATGGAGGAGTGTTATATAGAAATATATTTCTGACTCCACTATGGAAAAAGGATAATATTGGAGCCTTGTGGCAGCTAAAGTATCTGTATGTACCTAGAAACTTCGTAATGAACTTAGATGTGATTTTGAGTTTGTCCAAGGTTATAATAATTTATTATGATAATAATGGTGCAATAGCAAACTTGAAGGAATCACGAGTCCATAAGAAAATTAAATAAATTGATAGCTAGTACTATCTGATACGACAAATCGTATAATGAGAGGAAGGTTGTTGTCGCCTAGATTGCATCGGATGATAACCTAATAATCCTTTTACAAAGACCTTAAGGTGAAAGCTTTTAATGGTCAAGTAGTGGGAGTGGTAATTAGATGTATGGCAAAAGATATGGCAGCATACTCTTTTAGTATAAGTGAGAGATTGTTGGATTGTATACTAAAAGTCTAGCTTTTTGTATGAACAATGTTTAGATAATATTTGAAATGAGAATCATGTGATCAAACGTTTGCAATTAAGTTATTGCATAAGTCCATTTACTTTATACTGTAGATAAGGTGATGTGCGGCGTCACACGGAAGATCATATTATCGGCTCCTTATAAAGTATATACAGATATTCACAACCAAGATAAAGGGGACTGACTATCTATTGGTATGGTGGTAGTGTGTTTTGGCATTAGTCTGTCTTGACTATAAAATTGCACTAGTGCGCTTTGTGTGTATTGAATAGGACCGTTGTTGAGATTGTTCGATTTATACTGACTATATAATAGAACTTGATCTCTGTTATTATGGAAGTTCGTACTCTTAATCCCTATACAATAACCTCGACACGTAAGCCAGTATTTATTTCTTTAATTCATCGATGGGTGAGATTTAATAGTTAAATCAATATGCTCGGTAAGTTGGGAAATGGTGCTGTCTCTATGGTGTGCTGTTGATTGTAGAAGGAATCCGTGTCCTAACAGAATTTGTTGATGATGTCCCCTTTAGGAGCTCATAATGATTATCATGTAAACCCTGCAGGTGGATATATTCTGGCATGATAATAAGGTTAAGTAGTACTACTCTTGGTAATTATATTAATTAATGGAGTTGTCAGTAACTTAATTAATTAATGGGCATAGAATCTTAAATACGGGGAGATTAACGGGCTCATAATAAGGAGCCCATAAACATAATTTGGGATTAGGGTGGGAGTGCAATAATATTTTTTTAGTGAAATGATTTATTATTATTGGACTTAAGTATAAGTTTTGGGCTAAACTTGGATGTTTAAGCCCAATGGGAGGCCCAAACCCTAATTTCTCCTCCTGGTCCCTGTTGTAGCCTATAAATAGCCAATCTCAGTAGCCCAGTAACTTGATACACATGACATAAACACCGTGAGTTTGAGGGAGCTGCAAATTGAGATCGTCTCATAGATCGTTGCCCACACAACGTCGAGACGTGGCTTAGGAATACAACAGAAGACCGGAAGGTCGTTTGCTGTTTCTGTCCGTCAACTTCACTGATTTTTCTAAAATCGTGTGTAAGTCCAAACTGTGCGTGTGATATACCATTGAAAGCTACGGAAGAGAGAATCATTTTGGCGCGTAGATCACTCCAATCGAAGATGGGATGAGGATGTTTTGGCCAAAACCGTTCGACTGTGTAGGCTGCCAGCAAGAATCCTTCTTCTTCAACATACTCTGGTGAAAAGTAATCAATTCTACATTTATGCTTCCGCTGCGATAGAATTGCTTGGAACCCTGACCATTCACGTTAACCAAAATATCTAAACGCCAACAGATTAGATAGTCAATTGAATCTTTCTTATAGTTCTCCTCTTTTATTATTGATGAATCTGTGATGATGAGGTGTGCTTGAGCTTTGATGATAAAAACAGGTAAACTGAGGATTTGACCTGATCGAGTTGAACAACTCAAGGAACTCGTGCATACGTTGAAGAAAAATTAGGTGCCCTCATTTTCTAATTCTAATTTTTATATGTGCAATTAATTCATGGAGTGGAAGGATTGAGTTTATATTCTTGGTGATTCATGTGAGCTTATATTGTTTTAAATTGTGCCTGAAATTCATATGCTCTTGAAATTGATGAAGGAACTGTACTTGAGTTATATTGCGATATGAAGTTCTATGTGTACTTGTGGGATATTAATTACCATGAAAGGCGCTCTGTTACTTGTTAAAAACCCATGTAAGATTTTGAGCCTCGTTGATCATGTTACATAATCACATGATATTTCTTTTCTGGTGAGTATCGTTCTTTTACGTGTATTCTAGAACTTGCCTTGAGTCTCCTTGAATATTCAAGATTAGTCTAGCGGATTATGGAAATGATATTAGGACATCTTTGATAAATAGCCCATCTTTTCCCATATACTTTACCTAAATTCATTAAATCCTTTGTCAGCCCGTTTAAGCTTTTTTAAATCCATTCTTTTGATAGCCAATAAAGCTTAATTGAAGAGAGTGGACATTTAAATCTAGTACTCCATGGAAATAAACACCCTAGGGTAGTATTTAAATCTAGTACCCTATGGAGGATGTGAGAGGTAGTGCCCGAAACTGGTACCTCAAAGAAAAAAAAGGAAAAAAAAAGGTGAAATAAAAAGGTGAATGATGGAGGTGAAGAGGTAGAAAAAGTTGAAAAAATATGTTGTGCTTGAAGGAGAAATATGGGAGAGTTTGATGAGAATGTTGTTCTTGAATAGAAGGTGATGAGAAAAAAAAATAAAGATTGAGAGAGACGGCTGCTTGATCGATCTGAATTTTGAGTCACTTATCCATATACTTCCTACCTTTTCCAAAGAGCCTACATTACAACCAAGTAAAAGACATTTTTGATCCATGATTTGCTAGCTACAAGTAAAAGGAGAGTTGAGACAATAGGTAAGCTTATGGTTACGGATGCACTTGAATTGAATTTAAGAGTAAACACCTTAACCCATAAGTGTACATCTTTTACACTTGAGTGCGAGTGATATATACTTCCTGTGAGAACATGTCAATGGGGCATTTAAATTGGTGGTGACTGTCTTATCTTGTATGCTATGAATTAAGTATTATATGTCATGAGAGTTGCATGACCTAAGTTGAGGACAATTGTATTTTGAATGGGGTATTTGACATAATCCTTGTTTTCCCACTAATTTTCTTACTCTCTTTCTCTTTATATTTATTTTGTCGCCTCGGGACGAGCAACGGGTAAGTTTGGGGATTGTTGAGAGTGAAAATAAGTGTGTTTTAGTGTTCAATCTAACACCTTTTTGATGAGAATTGCTGTCATATATTAGCAAAAATATCTTATATTCAATATATTTGAGAAAAAGGTCCACTTGAGGTGTTTTGTTGTGTTTTAGGTGGAAAAAGGATCAAAAGTACCAAGTTGGAGAAAAGGTGCAACTTGTGTAAGAATGATGAAAATAAATGTCCAATTTGTGTAATTTTTTTGTATTTGTGTGGATCTCTGAATTGGAAGTGTGATATATGGTTGGAGAGCCACAAAAGAGAGGATCCTTTTGGCATAAAGAACACCTCAATCAGAATCCAAACAAGAAAGTTATGATCGAAATGGGGACGTCGCGCAAGTTGTTCCTACTCAGCACGACTGTTCCATTTTACATGGCTTGTTACATATTCAAATGTTGGATCTAATATTTCTTTATATGGATAGAAATCCAAGGAAGAGAGGATCGCGTGAGCGCAAGAATCACTAAAATCGGAATTTGGACGAGGAAGTTATGCTCAAACTCGTGAAGTCGCGCAGCTGCCAGCGAGAATTTTTGAGAATTTTCAAAAATCTCCGAAAATTACCTATTTCTTGTAGCACAATTAATCTCCCTATCACATAATCCTCCATGATTCACCCATATCTTTTATTTCCTTAGTTAATTTCCTTCTCACACCTATACATATTTTACATCATTATTCATGTGAGGGAGAACCACAAATCTATCCTACACCCCACAAGGGGGATCACCCCCAACCATCATCCACATCCTTTCCTTCATCCATCCATCACTTTTAAGATTCATTTTTGGAATCAAGAGGAGAACCAAGAGGAGGATTCAAGATGGAGAAGGACGCGGCGACGCCACATCTAGGATTTCCTACGTTTCCTAATTTATCTTTTATTTTTGAGATATCCGGGTAAGATTTATCCAACACCCATGATTGTTCTTCGTAACATCATGGGTTAGAGCCTTTTTGGTAGAACTAGGGTTGTGAAGGTTTATACGATTTAATTGAATTTTTGTGTGTAAACTCCGTACAACACAATTATGGATTTATTTTATACATGATTCTGCTTTCTTAATCCAAATTCACGGTCATTTTTGTGCATCTTCAATTGGTATATAGAGTCTGAATATATATCTTGGTTGTAGATTGAGTGTGTTCACCGCTGAACAGGATTCCATATTATGATTCTAAGTGAGGGAACTCCGAAGCTTCACTAGAACTATCATATATGAATACTTATTAATTGAATTGAATTCGCGTTACTAAATAGGTTAAAGAGGATAATTTTATAGTACCTATAAAGGAGATCATATTGGGTTAGAGTACCAATTGGCCAGGGAAATAATTGATACTGATAGTACCTAGAAAGGGGGTGGAATTATATCTCTTGCTCTGAGGTTATTCACACGTGTTACACGCATGCTTACTTGTGTCTATAGAATAGATATGCATGGTTTAGTAATACGTTCATATTCCACAAGGCAGAGTCGGACATCAACACACAGAAGGAAAATTAATGCGTGAAACTGGATTATCCTAGAGATACCTATTCTCCTACTTGATCCACTTATGTAATTCTTCTAGTGATATTTTATTTTATTTGTTATTTTAATTAGTTGTTTAGTAGTTTATAATTAATTCCATAACTCTTATTGCCTTTCGTCTTAATTAATTTACTAAATAATTAAATTGATAATACGCCGTCCTTTGGGTTCGATATTTAATTTGGTCGCTTGCTTAAGCTGCAACTGGTATCCTTAATACTTGGGAATTAATTTTGCGTGCAAGAAAACACGCATCAAAAGCCCATAAAAAAAAGTTTGACTGAATTCTATGGTATGTTTCTTAATTGAAATACTATAAATATAGCATATGATTTTATATTTTATTAATAATAAATGTAAAACGGTCGTGTGTAGATTTTTGTAAAATTATGTACCATTGAAAACAGTATATCTGTACAAGTTATCATTTTGAACTAATATTTTAATTGTTTATATATTTTCTTTGTTAATTGTATATAGTTATGATTTGAATTGTACATGGGCATAATTAGTATGGTGGATTATTTTAATTGTACGTGTTTTCTCCATTAATTGTATATATGTATGGTCTGAATTGTACATGGACATGATTTGTATAGTGGATTATTTTAATTGTATATATTTTCCCCGTTAATTGTATATAGGTATGGTGTGAATTGTACATGGGCATGATTTATATGGTGGATTATTTTAATTATTTGTGTTTTCTCCATTAACTATGTATATGTATTATCTGAATTGTATATGTATTATATACAGGTATGAATAAAAATATATAAACTTATTATTCAATAATATTATTCTTATTTAAAATTATTTTTTCTAGGGTAGTAAAGCAGTTGAGGAGTAAAGAACAAGCTAATGAATTTAAATGCTCTAGAATAATTGTAGAAAGTGCTCTGCCTTTTGCAAGTATTTTAAAACATGCCTCCAAGGTATATACGCTATCTCTCTTTTCACATTTTGAGGATGAATTTAGAAAGTGTATAATGGCTTGTTCTACACTCAAAGGAGTTCATGACACGACTATGATTTTTGATGTCTTCTCTGTTGATAATGATGGGAAATAAGATAATGTCGTGTTTGATGTTCATATGAATCTAATTCAATGCACATGTAAGAAATTTGATGTGTGTGGGATCTTGTGCTATCCTTGTTTAAGAGTGCTTCACATAAGTTCTGTGCAAAGAATTCCAGACAACTACATACAAAAAAGATGGACAAATTTTCCAAAGTCTGAGATATGGGATAAATTCAGTGGGAGAAATCCAAGTATTGGGAGTAGTGTACCATGGAGACATGAAGTAGCTAGGAATTACTATAATCTATTACTAAAATGTGGAGAGAATGAAGAAGCTAGAAAGATTAATCATGAAGGCTACAAAAGAGATTTGATGGCTATTGAAGCCTTGGAGAAGTCAGCAAAATCTCCGCCAAGAGAAGAATCAGTTGATTTGTCAAATACTGTACTTGATCAAATCCATGCAATTACAAAAGGTAGAAAGAAGAGAGTTAAAGGTCATTTCGAAAATAGTAAAGGAGCAAAAAGGAAAAAATCAGATATAGTGAAAGGATTTGGATCTAAAAGTCCAAATGTTCGTTTGTTTTGGTGATGTATCAATAATTGGAATTTTGTTCAATTGCTAGTACATTTGTCATTCTTTCATGTTATATAAATTTGTTCTTTAATGAGATATTCATCATCGTTTGAAATTATTATTTTTTATAATATATGATTCTCACATAAAAATCTAGCATTGCCCATATGTGCTTTTCACTCAAAAAGCAAATATCTTCTTAATTGTATGTGTTATCTCTGTTAAGTGTATATAGGTATATTCTTAATTGTATGTGGGAAAGATGTGATGGATTTCTCTTTACTGTATATGTTTTTCCATTAATTGTATATAGGTATGGTCTGAATTTTACATGAGCATGATTTGTATGGTGGATTATTTTAATTGTATATGTTTTCTCCGTTAATTGTATATATGTATGGTCTGAATTGTGCATGGACATGATTTGTATGGTGGATTATTTTAATTATATATTTTTTCTCCATTTTTGCTTTTCACGCTGAGCAAATTTGTTTTTATGGCTTTTTATGCTTCATTTTAATTTGTCAAATAAGTCTTTCTTTTTTCTTTCTTCAAGGTGATGCTGGACATTGATAAGAAAAGTCTTTCTTACATATTAATCTATATTAACTTAATTAACAATTAACTAAACTATGAATCAGTAACTGACAGAATTATTTAATCACAAATTCAAAATTTGAAAAATTAATCAATATAAAGGAAACCTTAAACTCCTCTGATATCAACTAATCAAATACGAATTCACTATTTATCAAGTAACATAAGTACACGTATACTACTACATACACGGTAAACAGCATTCAAAACGATGATGAAGTTTCATCACTTGAAGAACTAGATTGCTGCCTTTCATTGAATCTAGGAAAAGCCTCATACAGCAGCCAAAGCACGAACTGTACAGCAATATATAGACCTGGAATTGAATGTCTCAAACATTATCTCACCACCTATTCAAGACTCTTTGGTGCAGTTAATAGACTCTCAATCTTAATACATCTTCATAACACATAACACATAGTTTCAAAATACCACTAGATCTTCAAAATACATCCACAAAACCCAAAAAATTTTGCTAGTTACATTTCCCACATAAACAAAGTATCATCACTATTCAGTAGTTGTTATATTACTTCTTTCCCTTCTTCCCTCCAACATCCCTTTTCCCCAGGTTAGTTTTATTGATTTCTTCAAGAAATTGTGCAGCAACTTTTTTCTTTTCCTCAAGAGCCTTCGCAACCTTCTCTTTCTTTTTCTCAGCTAATATCTTTAGCAATCTAGGCTTCTCATGATAAAATTTCATAGTTTCCTTTATCACATATCCTCTCATTTCATTCTAATTTGATAAAAATAGTATGGCTAAGATCTGAGCTCTTAGCAGAGTACGAATTTCAGCCTGGAATAAAATACAAATTATTAATACAAATGACATTTAAAACTCATACAATATTAATCAATAATATATATACTAAGTTAGGAACCTATGCACCATAGAGCAAAAATATAAGCACTTAGATAGTTAGTTTCAAAAACAGTTACAGTACAAACAAATATTCCACACAATTATACATGAAATCATGCATAAGAAAATATTCAAGAAAATAAATCTAATAAACTCATATACTCGACAGGAACAACATAAATACCAAGGCAAAAACCTACATTTAAACTAATGCCACCATAATACAAGTGTCGATCACATCAAAGAAGTTTCCAAAAAATATAGAAAATACATGAATTACATAAATTAATATTAAAAGCATACTATAAAGATACATTTCAAATTATATGTAAATAAAATAGTAAATACCTTACTCAAGTTGGGTGATGTGTAAATGGTACCATTGAAATACTTCAAATGGTGCATCAAATAGATGCCACAATCATTGTCCACTTTTATAGTCTGCCATTTGAAAGAAACATTCTCAAATTCATACTTCATAATTTCAGAACTTTTGGCATGGCCCTTTTTTCTTAAAAATCCATTCATTATTTCAACCTACATAAGATTACAAAAAAACTGAATAAATACAACTTATTAAAAAGTTATACAATTAAGCATATCAAGTAATACACTTAATAGTTTAAAAGTATACATTAAAAATGATAAATTAAATTATTCTTAAAAGGAACACTAACCAATGAATCTGCTGCCCCTTCAAATAATCCCTCTTCCCATCTTCAACATATTTCCGATTATCCAAATATTGAATCTTTTTATTAACAAAGTTGATTGCAACAGCAGCCAAATATTTTTTTTAAAACAAATGGTAGAAAAATCTACATGTAACAGAAAATAATCAAATATTAAGTTCCAAAATATATATCTATATACATATTGAATCCAAAGTAGTAAAATTGTATAAAAATTACCAATTCACTAGACATGAGAGTGTCCCTGGTAAAGTCCAACCATTTACTCCAAATGGCCATAACTTTCTTAAAATCTTTAGCTTTAGCATTGCTATTTTTATCTTTTTTATAATTTTAATAAGCATTCAAGAATACCCTAAAAAGGAAAAAAAAGAGTAAAATAACAAATTAATAAAAATGTAAAAAAAAAGTTATTCAGTTAACTAGAATACTTACACTGTGCTCTAAGTTAAAAATATAGCGCGAGCGACTCTTAGCAGTAGATGCAATAGTATTTATCTCGAGTCACCATGCATCAACAATTCGAAGGAAAATTTCTTCATTTGGATACATTGATAAAATGTTCAAATTTTCAATGTAAAGAGGCAACCTATGTCTATAGAATGATTTCCTAATAAGAAATTGAAAAAAAATAAATTAAAAATTAATTATAAAAAAATAGTAGATAAATAAGTCTAGAAACAAGTATACTTACGCTGAATGTTCACCTTCAGCGTCACAAAAGAAGAAATCCAATAGTTCAGCACGACATCTTTCAAGTTTTGATACAACCTTTTTATTCTTCAAAGCAAACTTCGAGAGATACCTAATCTTATCCCTGATATTCCAGAATTCATCCCCAACATCTTCACCAACATACCCATCCTTGCTTCTAACATAATTCAATGCATTACTGAATTCTTCTTCGGAAGCATTAGGATTGTCCTCATCTACTTCAAGATCATCTTCATAGTCATGAACTTGGACATATGGAGTTGGTGAAACATCAGAATCTATCAACTTGAATTGTGGAATATCATCAACAACCTGTCTTGTTGCTTTATAACTTCTCACCACATCATCAATGTACTTTAACACTCTTTCATCCTGTTCTTAGTCCCATTTTTGGTTAAAATGATGTAGAGTAAGAGAACTCTATCGTTGTTGTAAACATAGCGACCAAGTAACAAAATTTATAGAATATTATCCCAAGGGAAAAGTAAAATCAAGGTGTATCCGGATTCGCCTTCGATCATGCTTTGTAAAAGTGATAGAATTTGAGTTTTAGTTTTTAAACTAACAATTATTCTAAGCAATTAACTAGTAAAACAAGTAATAACTAGGATTTTCAAAGAACAAGGATGTAATGGAATGATTGAAATAGATCTTAGAAAGAATACAAGGTTAACCATAATCAAAGTCAAGGAAGCAATCTAGATATGCAAGACTCTAGTAGCAAAATTTATCAACAATGGATTAGAAGCAATCGCAATTGTACCCCAATCCCTATGGCCAAGGTGACTAGGTTCTCATCCCTTTTACAAGATTAAATCCCCTTAGATTGGTCTTATTATCAATTCCCATGAAGGTACTATGACTCTAAGTTTGGTTCTTCTCATTCAATTTCTCAAATGTCCTCTTATAAGTGTTCTAAGCATTCAAAGTGTATGGCTTACCTCTCTTCATACTAACATGCATGTCCATTTCACTAATTGATTCAATTCACCCCTAACATATAACATCGAAATGGCCATCCTAACATCATGTGTATAGAAATCAATCACACAATTAATAAAATGAAACATGAATCGCAATTTATAAGAACAAATCCATCATCAATTCAATTTACTACTAAAAATCTCACAAATCTAGTTTAACCTCAACTCATCATGTGGCTAGCCTCACAACATGTTCTTAGTCCTATTTTTTGGTTAAAATGATGTAGAGTAAGAGAACTCTATCGTTGTTGTAAACGTAGTGACCAAGTAACAAAATTAATAGAATATCGTCCCAAGAAAAAAGTAAAATCAAGGTGTATCCGGATTTGCCTTCAATCATGCTTTGTAAAAGTGATAGAATTTGAGTTTTAGTTTTTAAACTAACAATTATTCTAAGCAATTAACTATTAAAACAAGTAATAACTAGGATTATCAAAGAACAAGGATGTAATGGAATGATTGAAATAGATCTTAGAAAGAATGCAAGGCTAACAACAATCAAAGTCAAGGAAGCAATCTAGATATGCAAGACTCTAGTAGCAAAATTTATCAACAATGGATTAGAAGTAATCGCAATTGTATCCCTAATCCCTGTGGCCAAGGTGACTAGGTTATCATCCCTTTTACAAGATTAAATCCCCTTAGATTGGTCTTATTATCAATTCCCATGAAGGTACTATGACTCTAAGTTAGTTTCTTCTCGTTCAATTTCTCAAATGTCCTCTTATAAGTGTTCTAAGCATTCAAAGGGTATGGCTTACCACTCTTCATGCTAACATGCATGTTTATTTCACTAATTGATTCAATTCACCCCTAACATATAACATCGTAATGGCCATCCTAACATCATGTGTATAGAAATTGATGAGAGTGAAAATAAGCGTATTTTTTAGTGTCCAATTTAACACTTTTTTGATAGGAATTGTTGTCATATATTAGCACAAGTATCTTATATTTGATATATTTGAGAAAAAGGTGCACTTGAGGTATTTTATTATATTTTAGGTAGAAAAAGGATCAAAAGTGCCAAGTTGGAAAAGTGCAATTTGTTCAGGAATACTGAGAAACACACATTCAACTTGTGTAATTTTTATGTGTTCTTTTAGAGGTCTGAATTAGATGTCTGATATATGGTCGGAAAGACACAGAAAAGAAGATCGTTTTGGCGTAAAGAACACCCCAATCACATTCCAAACGAGAAAGTTATGATCAAAGTGGTGACATTGCGCAAACTGTGCCGAACAGAACGGCTGTGCCACATTTCATGACTTATTATACACTCAATTGTTAGAGTATCTATGATTTCTTTATATGGATAGAAATCCAAGGAAAAGCGAATCGTGTAAGCATAAGAATTACTAAAATCGGAGTTTGGACGAGGAAGTTATGCTCAAAATCGTGAAGTCGCCCAGATGCCAGCGAGAATTTCTGGAAATTTCCAAAAATTGCCTATTTCTTGGAGCAATTTCTTGGAACACAATTAATCTCCTTATCACATAATCCTACATGATTTACTCATATCTTTTATTTCCTTATTTAAGTCCCTTCTCACCCATATCTTTTATTTCCTTATTTAAGTCCCTTCTCACACCTATATATATTTTACATAATTATTTATTGTGAGGGAGACAACACATCCATCCTACACCACCCCACAAGGGGGATCACCCCCCAACTATCATCCACATCCTTTCCTCCATCTATCCAACACTTTGAAGATTCGTCTGTGGAATCAAGAGGAGAACCAAGAATAGAATTCAAGACGGAGAAGGACGCAACGACTCTCACATCTAGGGTTTTATTCGTTTTCTAATTTATCTTGTAATTTCCAAACATATGGGTAAGATCTATCCAACCTACATGATTATTCTTCGCAACATCATGGGCTTGAACTGTTTTGGTAGATCAAGGGTTTATGAAGGTTTTATGAATTAAGTAAACTCTCTTGTGTGTCCTCCGTACAACACTACTTGTGGATTTATTTTATATATGATTATGCTTTCTTAGTCCATATTCACGGTCATTTTGTGCATCTTCAATTGGTATATAGAGTCTGAATATATATCTTGATTGTAGATTGAGTGCGTTCACCGCTGAACAGGATTCCATGTTATGATCTTAAGTGAGGGGACTTCGAAGCTTCATTAGAACTGTCATATATGAATGTTTATTAATTGAATTCGGGTTAGTAAGTAGGATACAGAGGGAAATTTTATAGTACCTATGAAGGGAGATCATATCGGGTTAGGTTCCAGACGTGAGAAATAATTGATACCGATATTACCTAGAAGGGGGGTGAAATTACGTATCTTACTCTGAGGTTGTTCACACGTGTTACACGCATATTTACTTATGTCTATAGAGTAAATTTGCATGGTTTAGTGATGCGTCCATAGTTCACAAGGCAGAGTCGGCCTGCACTTGAGAGAGAAGTTAAGTAGTAAAACTAGATTACCCTAGAGCTACTTATTCTCATACTTGATCCACTTTCGTATTCTTCTAGTGTTATTTATTTTAATTGTTATTTAAATTAATTGTTTAGTAGTGGATAATTAAAATCTCAACTTTATTGCCTTTCGTCTTAATTAATTTAGTTAATAATTAAATTAATAATACGCCGTCCTTTGGGTCGATATTTAACTTGGACTCTTGCTTAAGCTGCAACTGATATCTTTAATACTTGTGGATTAATTTTGCGTGCAAAGAAAACGCGCATCAAGTTTTTGAAAGAATATGGAAAAAATGGGCTAAATATAAATCACACAATTAATAAAATGAAACATGAATCACAATTTATAAGAAGAAATCCATCATCAATTCAATTTACCACTTAAAATCTCACAAATCTAGTTTAACCTCAACTCATCATGTGGCTAGCCTCACAAGAGGTCTAGCCACCAATAATCATCTTACAAACCTTACAAAGTTCATAAATGCCATTGCTAACTTCAAATAAAAGGAAATACAAAATGAAAGTATAAATCCTTCCCTTGCAATTAAGAGTTGATCTCCTTCCTTCATAAGCTTTCCAAGCAAATAAGCCTGAAATCTCTCTAAGGATGGTGTGGATAAAAGATGTATGAAGTGAATTATGGATTCAAAGTGGTGGAGGTGGATGAATTTGGTGGATTTGGATGTAGGAAAGAGTGTGTGAAGAGATGGTGTGGTAGTGTGTGTTTTGATCCAAAAACTGCTCAAATGGGACTCTTTCCCGTAAATCATGCTAAAATTGGGCATTTATACCCCTTGGAATCTTCTAGAACACGTGCAAAACTTGATCTGGAATCTTTACCAACTCAACTCAAGCTACAAAGCTCGACTCGAGTAGCGACACTTTTCCCGACATGTTCTGCATGTTGATGGAGCTCGACCCGTTTGTTGCGCACGGCCTCGGCATGGGCGTGTAGCTAGTTCTTATGCTTGCACATGGCCTCCTGTTACGTGCCCATGTGCGGAGCACGACACGAGCTCGACCACACAGCTCGACTCGAGCTTCAGAGCTCAACTCGAGCATGGTCGATTCCTGTCCACCTTCTTTGTTTCACCTCCCGACTCCGTTTTGCTCCATTTTTTACTTGTTTTATATACATTTATGCTCATTTCAACACATTTATCAATCTGTACACACTCCTTCTAATTAACATGAAATTTCACCAAAAGTTACACAAATATGGATAAAAACATCCAAAAATCCACAAATAAAGACACTAAAATCTAGGTGAAAATGACGACGATCAACCCCCAAAACTTAAAGTGTTGTTCGTCCTCGGACAACGAAAAATGATAAACAAGAGGAGAAATTTTTACCTAGGAAAATACCTAACGAACATAAACCACAACACATCACAAGTAATAAGGAATACAAAATCACATTAAGTATTCCTACCACATCAAACTCTTAACATAAAGAATTAACAAGTTCAATCTCAAGAAGACACAAAGGATAATCAAATTCCTTCCGGTCCAAGCCTCTCATAGGATATCAAATGCA
Source organism: Pogostemon cablin (assembly GCA_023678885.1). Classification (NCBI taxonomy): domain Eukaryota; kingdom Viridiplantae; phylum Streptophyta; class Magnoliopsida; order Lamiales; family Lamiaceae; genus Pogostemon; species Pogostemon cablin. The sequence goes on along the minus strand of CM042975.1, from coordinate 17,875,979 downwards.
CTCAACACTCTATGAAGTAGGGTAAAACAACTCTCATCAACCGGTCAAAACCGACTCACCATAGGCTTGCTCATGGACTATGTTCACAAGCCAACCTAGTTTCAAAAAGTGATAAAAAAGGTCTTTATCTTCGGATGTAATGTTAGGCTCTTTGGTAGAGTAGGAAGATTATGGATAAAAGTGACTATACACGTGTAGATAATCGAAGAGATGATTCTTTTCTCCAACATCTTCACTTTCAATCTTCCTCCCTTTTTCAAATATTCATGAATACTAAACATCACCATACCATGGATTCATTGAGCTTCTTTTGAATTGCATACTCCCTTTCTTTAACTTTTGAATTACTTGAACATATTTTATGATTTTGCTCATTTTTCCTTTTGTTGAAGTTGCACATGCATTTAGCTTGAGCTCTTTTATCCTTTTCTTGATTCACCATTTTCCTTCTTTTTCTTGCACTTTTTCACATCAAACCTTGTAGATCATCATCTCCTCAACTACCCACACAAAGGTTATATACATAAGGCTTAAGTGGGTGTTTAAGGCTTGTATTGTGCTCAAATCACAAAAAAATAGGCTTATAGGCTCAACTTGGCTTACTAGGGAAGATGTTTGGGTAAGGAAATATATGGATACGACTCATTTAACAAGAATGGCCTAAGATCATTTCACAAATATCCACCATTCGAGCTTTGTTCTATAGTCCATGAGCAAATTCTAGTTTGTCTAAGTTCAACCGGTCCTCTTATCAAGAATTTACCGTGGAGGCACGGTTGAGGCTCAACTCTTACAAGCTTTTGCTTGGACCAAAAAGAAACCTTATAATTAACCTTCATACTTCTCAAAATTGAACAAATTATGTAATTCATGTCACAATTTCAACTAGTAGAAATTCTTAACATGCTTGCCATCACCTATCACAAATAATGCATCATAGCTTATATTCAAAAACATTTAACAGCTTTCCAAAACAAACCATCAATTCAACCTATACAAGAATAAAAAACACAAATACAACACATAAGCAAAAGACTCACCAAACTATAAACATAACAAAAACATATAACATACATGACCAAAAATCATCCATCTCAAGGAATTAAGGCACATTAATCCAACATACATAACAAGTAAGCTCAACAATCCCATCACATCTAAATTATGAAAAAACAAACTAAATACCAAAAATAAAAGGATAAAATCGCATAAAACTAAAAATAGAATACAAAATAATCCTCCCAAATTACAAAACAAATCAAGTACAATCCAATCCAACAATCTCAATCCAAATATCTATCTGACTCCCTCCATGGCTTCGGAGGTGGAGGTGGATGATAAGAATTCCATGGCACGTAGACACGAGGAGACGCTGGGAATTCGAAATTGAACATCATAGACATCATCTCCTCCATGTTGTTGGAATGAACACGAGATTGTTCTACATAATATTCCCTACGACCACTACAACATAAGTCTCATTATGTAACACCAAAAAATGTTATTTAACAATTGAAAATATTATTATTGATTATAGATAATATTTTTTTCGGTGTCGCTGTTGCCCCTGTTATCTAAAGTCTAATGTTGCACTTTTTTTGCTTTTAATAATACCTCATATCAATTTTAACATTTTATTGTAACACTTTAAAAAATGTTACATGTACTCTTAATGTAACATTTATACATTCTAATGTAACACTATTTATTACCACTTTTAAATATAAATGTAACATTATGTATATGATTTGTTAACACTTTTAATATAACGTAACATTAAATATATTGTTTTTATGACACTTTTAACTATTATGTAACATTATTTATATTATTTTGCTAACACTTTTGAATATAATTTTACATTAATTACATAATAATTGTATCACTTTTAAGAATATGTGTAACACTTTTTTAAAATAATTATGTAACACATTTGTTAACATTTTATTTATTTATTCAATATTTTTAATAATAATAATAATTTTATTAAATTATCATATTTATATTGATAATTCAATAATAAATTTTAATATTTAATAATAAAAATATTATTTCATTCTTATTATTATTTTTAATATTCTGAAAATTATAAATTATATTAAGAAAGTAAACACAGTGTACAATACATCTAAGGCAAAAAGTGTATATTAAAAAACTATCCCCTTGTAAAGCTAAGGCTAAAACAAGCAACCAATCAAAATGATCTGATCATCAAGGCTGCATAATTACAATCAAAAAGAAAAACAAACTAGCTAAACAAATCTTGAGCAAGAAAACTAGAGCACCAGCAATCTGCCACCGTAGATTCAACAACAGAACCAGCAAGAATTGAATCTGCAAAAAGGTAGTAGCGTGATACACATCAACAAAGCAAACCTCGAGATAATTTGCAATATATTCAACATCATTCCAGTATTAACGTTGCATTAGAAATTTCAGTAGAACCACTGATGCGCGTTTTCTTTGCACGCAAAATTAATCCCCAAGTATTAAGGATATCAGTTGCAGCATAAGCAAGCGACCAAGTGATTATCGAACCCAAAAGAAGACGTATAATCAATTTAATTATTTACTAATTAATTAAGACAACTGTGGCAATATAGTTTTTCGAATTTAATTATAATCTACTAAACAATTAATTAAAATAACAAATAAAATAAAATATCACTAGAAGAATATGAAAGTGGATCAAGTAGGAGAATAGGTAGCTCTAGGATAATCAAGTTTCACTAATTAATCTCCCTTTCGTGTATTGATGTCCGACTCTGCCTTGTGGAATATGGACGCATCAATAAACCATGCATATATACTCTATAGACACAAGTAAACATGCGTGTAACACGTGTGAATAACCTCGGAGCAAGAGATATAATTTTGCCCCCTCCTTTCTAGGTACTATCAGTATCAGTTATTTTCCTGGCCAATTGGCACTCTAACCTGATATGATCTCCCTTTATAGGTACTATAAAATTATCCTCTTTATCCTACTTAATAACCCGAATTCAATTCAATTAATAAGTATTCATATATGATAGTTCTAATAAAGTTTCGGAGTCCCCTCACTTAGAATCATAACATGGAATCCTGTTCAGCGGTGAAAGCACTCAATCTACAGCCAAGATATATATTCAGACTCTATATACCAATTGAAGATGCACAAAACGACCGTGAATATGGATTAAGAAAGCACAATCATATATAAAATAAATCTATAAGTAGTGTTGTACGGAGTTTACACACAAAAGTTTAATTACTTCGTAAAAACCTTCACAACCCTAGTTCTACCAAAAAGGCCCTAGCCCATGATGTTACGAAGAACAATCATGGGTGTTGGATAGATCTTACCCATATGTTCGAAAAATACAAGATAAATTAAAAAACGAAGAAAACCCTAGATGTGGGCGTCATCGCGTCCTTCTCCATCTTGAATCCTCCTCTTGGTTCTCCTCTTGATTCCACAAACAAATCTTCAAAGTGATGGATGGATGGAGGAAAGGATATGGATGATGGTTGGGGGGTGAACCCCCTTGTGGGGTGTAGGATGATTGTGTTGTATTGTATCCAATCCGTATGCTATTGTGTCTTCTTGGTATGATCTACATCCCCTTTTATACTTGTAAGCTCTCCTTATGGACCTAGGATGGGCTTTTTCTTGGAAAACACGCAGAAACACGCACTTGGGGTATAAAAATCAGATCCGGACGCGTCCCAGGCATGGAGTTCGACCTAGGGCTTGGTCGAACCCTGGTCGAATCGAAATTGGTGATAATTCGTACTTCAGGCTTCTGATTTGACCAAAATGGCTTTAGTTCGACCAAGGAGACTGGTCGAACTGGACTGTCGTGGTCGAATCACACTTGCACCGTCTCACTGTTTTGCGTATAACTTCCACATCCGAGTTCCAATTTGAGTGATTCTTGTACTCACGCGATCCTCTCTTCCTTGTATTTCTATACATGTAAAGATCTCATAAAAACTCGAAGATTTGAATCTGTAAAAAGCTATTGAAATCAGAACATCCGTTCTGTTCGGTACAGCTCGCGCGACGTCACCATTTTGCTCATAACTTCCTCGTTTGGAACTCGACTGAGGTGTTCTTTACGCTAAAACGACCCTCTCTTCAGTGGCTTTCCAACCATATATACAACGCCAGTTTTGATCTCGACAAAAACACAGAAAAATTACAAAGTTGGACGTGCGATTTTCAGCATTCATAGACAAATTGCACCTTTTCTCCAACTTTGCACTTTTGGTCCTTTTTCCACCTAAAACACAACAAAATACCTCAAGTGCACCTTTTTCTCACATATATTGAATATAAGACACTTGTGCAAATATATGACAATAATATCAATAAAAAAGGTGTTCAATTGGACACTAAAATACGCTAATTTCCACTCTCATCAATCTCCCAAACTTACTCGTTACTCGTCCCGAGGCAACAAAATAAAAATAAAGAGAGAGAGTATGAAAATTAGTGGGGAAACAAGGACTATGACATATACCTCCTTCACAATACAATTGTCCTCAACTTAGATCATTCAACTCTCGTTACATTTAATAATCAATTCATAGCATACAAGTTAAGACAATCACCACCAATTCAAATGCTCCATTCACATGTTCTCACGGAAAGTATATATCACTCGCACTCAAGTGTAAAAGATATACACTTATGGGTTAAGGTGTTTACGCTCAGATTCAATTCAAGTGCATGCGTAACCATAAGCTTGCCAAAAGTCTCAAACTCTCCACCACTATTATTATGATTCGATAATGAGATCAAAAATGACTTTTCTTTTGGATCTAATGTTGGCTCTTTGGTAATGGTAGGAAACATATGGATAAGTGACTTAATTAGTAGAGAATTAAAATCGGAGATCTTTTGTACTGGAGATTTTTTACACTTCAAGGCTATCCAGTTTCATGCTCTTCTAATTTTCTTTTCTCTCCTTTTCTTCAAGCTCAACAATTTATCCTTCTTTTCCTTTTTCTCGAGGTACCAGTTTCGGGAACTACCTCTAACATCTCGAGGTATCAGTTTCGGGTACTACCCCTAAGCAACTTATTTTTCAGATCATATTTTTCAGCTCATAATCACTTGTACAGCTCCAAATATTTTATCCCTTCCAAACTCCATGAAAATCAATTCACACACTTTGACAACATTTAATTATCCACTAAATATAGGAATTTAAGGCTCAAATAGGATATCAAAGTGGCTATCTTCATAGGTTGCCAAAGAAATAAGGCTTTCAGGCTCAAAAGTGCTAACTATGGATATATAATTATTTAGTAGGAAATTATTTGACAAAGTGACTCATAAATTCAAGGATGGCCTAAAATCATCTCCCATCATCTAACACACATGTAGTTTCAAGTAAGAAAGAGGCAACTTCTAGAATATACACACAAGAACGATACTCACCAGAAAAGACATATCATGTGATTATGTACATGATCAACAAGGCTCAAAATCTCACATGTGTATTTAACAAGTAACAGAGCTTTCATGGTAAGTAATGTCCCATAAGTACACATAGAACTTCATCTCACAATACAAATCAAGTACACTTCCTTCACCAATTTCAAGAGTATATGAATTTCAAGCACGATTCTAAAAATATAAGCTCATGTGGATCACCTAAAACCAAAATTTCAATCCTTCCAATCTCATAAATCAAAAGCACACAAAAAAATTAGAATAAAGAAATGAGGGCACCTGATTTTTCTTCAACGTATGCATGAGCTCCTCAAGTTGTCAACTAGATTAGGTCAAACCCTCAGTTTACCTGTTTTTTCATCAAAACTCGAGAACACCTCATCATCACAGATTCATCAATAATAAAATAAGAGAACTATAAGAAAGACTCAATTGAGTATCTAATCAACTCCACACACTAGAAACACCACAGAACACTAGGCAAATTATAAAAAATCGACACATCAAAATCGATTAAAGTTTTAACATACCGCAAAAAATCAACTCCCCTAGCATACATGACAAAGAAAAGATTATACTCTTGGTGCTTCAATGAGGTAAGAACATCACACCCCCCTGAACTTAGTAAAAACATGAGTTGAAATTAAGTTTGCAAAGAGATGTAATTGCCGATTAGTAAGCACCTTAAATATAAAAATTTCTTACTCACACGAAAGAAATAAAGCAATAAAACGGAAGGGCAAACCCCCAACAGGCGCTCATATTTAACGTCGAAGAGCCACGACGGATGTAACCTTTGTAGACTACTGGATAGGATGGCGGTATTCTCACATCCTTACCTTCAAATACTTTCTATCCCTTTTCTTGTCTACACTCAGCACTTCACCTTTCTTGGTCACAAAAATATGATCCTCAGAATTTCCTTTCTCCCATGGCTGTCTAGACACCTCCTTATCAATCTTCCACTTAAATTCAGAATCATCTGTCTTAGAAAAATCAATATTAAACAAGTTAGAAACCACATCTATGCTCTTCCATGATTGAGTCTCCATGGGCATCTTCATTGGATAATCAAGAGAGAAAACCACATCTTCATTATCCATCTGCAGTCTAAGCTTTTCGGCTCTCAACCTCTTTGCTCTTTCCCACTTCTTTTCCACTATAAGCTTAGTATTCTGCTCATGTGATAGCACAGGAGTAGCATTAACATTATGTAAAGCATTCGGCATGGAAAATAGTACAGGACAGTAGGGTTCGACCTGAGTTCGACCTGGGTAGCTGGTCAAACTTGGTGTATAATGGTCAAACTGAACACCTGAAAGTTTGTTCTCCCCCTTACAGGCCGGTTCGACCAACAGGGTTGGTCAAACCACAGTGATCATGGTCGAATCAGGCTTCAGACAAAATAGAGTTCTCTTGACAGTGTGTTCGACCAGAGCTCTTGGTTGAACTGACCTATTTTTGGTCGAACTGATCTTTTGACTCCTCTAGACGTCACCCAGTTGCCCTGTTCGACCTCTCCTGTGCAGTTCGACCATCAATGTTGGTCGAATGGGGGTCAAATCGGGCTCCTATCGCTTTAGAATTCAATTCTGGCTTCATCGGTCCTTCGTACTGCGTCCTGAACCTCAATGTGATGGCATTATCCTCCAACTTTTGTGTCAATTGATTCATATTCGCGGCCATATGCCCCATAATCGAAGTAAGGTCCTTTAACTGCTTAGATAAATCTGCATGATCAACATTCATTCTCGCTTTGATGCGGTCAACCCTTGCATCATTCTTAGCCATGTATCGATTGAAGGTATCTTCAACACTCTTCATTTCTTGCTGCTTCATACTAGGCCCCCTTAGTGTCAACTCTATAATCTGTCTTTGCTGGGACTCTAGTAGCTTGTTGATGTTAGCTAGACTAGAGACGATCCCATTATCCCTATTCGGCTTAACCTTTTGATGTTCAACCTGTGCCACATTGCTAAGTACATATGATTCTCTATCTCTCTCTACAGGTCAGTCGCGTGAATTCATAGAGATGTCTTCAAATAACTTTTCTGCTTCAAGTGTTGTTTTAGATAACAGCGCTCCACATGATGATGTATCAATAAGAATATGCGACTCACAATCCAATCCATAGTAGAAGATACACGGGTGACCCAGGTTCGATCCCCTGCAATGGCGCCAAGAACTTGATGCGTATTTTCTTTGCACGTAAAATTAATTCTCAAGTATTAAGGATATCAGTTGCTGCTTAAGCAAGCGACCAAGTGATTATCAAACCCAAAGGACAGCGTATTATCAATTTAATTATTTACTAATTAATTAAGACAAGTGTGGCAATATAGTTTTTCGAATTTAATTATAATCTACTAAACAATTAATTAAAATAACAAATAAAATAAAATATCATTAGAAGAATACGAAAGTGGATCAAGTAGGAGAATAGGTAGCTCTAGGATAATCAAGTTTTACTCATTAATCTCCTTTTCGTGTATTGATGTCCGACTCTGCCTTGTGGAATATGGACGCATCATCAAACCATGTATATATACTCTATAGACACAAGTAAACATATGTGTAACATGTGTGAATAACCTTGGAGCAAGAGATATTATTCCACCCCCCTTTCTAGGTAATCAGTATCAATTATTTCCCTGGCCAATTGGTACTCTAATCCGATATAATCTCCTTTATAGGTACTATAAAATTATCCTCTTTATCCTACTTAATAACCCGAATTCAATTCAATTAATAAGTATTCATATATGATAGTTCAAATGAATCTTCAGAGTCCCCTCACTTTGAATCATAATATAGAATCCTGTTCAGCGGTGAACGCACTCAATCTACAATCAAGATATATATTCAGACTCTATATACCAATTGAAGATGCACAAAATGACATTGAATATGGATTAAGAAAGCACAATCATATATAAAATAAATCCACCAGTAGTGTTGTACGGAGTTTACACACAAAAGTTCAATTAATTCGTAAAAACCTTCACAACCCTAGTTCTACCAAAAAGGCCCTAGCCCATGATGTTACGAAGAACAATCATGGGTGTTGGATAGATCTTACCCATATGTTCAGAAAATACAAGATAAAATAGAAAACGAAGGAAACCCTAGATATGAGCTCGTCGCGTCCTTCTCTGTCTTGAATCCTCTTGATTCCACAAACGAATCTTCAAAGTGATGGATGGATGGAGGAAAGGATGTGGATGATGGTTGGGGGGTTAACCCCTGATGAGAGTGTAAATTCGCATGTTTTGGGCCTTGATTTGCATGGAAATAAAGTACTATTTGGTCTTTTATTGAGATGAATTGGTACGTTTATGAGAAAGGCACGAATAAAAGGGTACAAGGGTGATTTGAGCATATTCGTATAGAAAAACAGGTGAAAAAGCTCAAAATTGGAAGACACGATTTTGGAGATAAAATCAAGGTGTTGTTCGACCAATCTGACTTGTTCGACCTTCAATAGGTGGTCGAACGGGAGGTGACAAGTCAAGCAGATTGCCAAAGCTCGTCTAGAGAGCTAGTTTGACTTGGAGGATCTGCTCGACCAATATTATCTTGGTCAAACGGATGAGAGGAAGTCGAGCAAAGTGGAAAAAATGTACAGAGAGCTCGATCGACTAGGAGGAGTTGCTCGACAGGATCAATCTGGTCGAGCAAGAGCAGTTTGGTCGAGCAAATTACCAAAGTTGTCCAGAATATTTATTCGACCAGGGGCTTCTTGTTCGACTTAGATACTGAGGTCGAACGGCATGTCGCTGAATGTTATTTATGGTTATTCTGAATGTCTTTCACCAAATTGGACGTGTGCTTCAAGCAAAGGCCCATCCTAAGCCCATAAGGAGATCCTATGTGTATAAAAGAAGGGCTTTCGCAGGAGAAAAAGGGACAACACACAACACAAGACAACACATCTTCCTTCATCCACCAAACCCTACCACCATCCGAAGGGGTTGAGAGAGAGATTCGTCTGGCGAGTCAAGTAAGATCATACCAACTAGCCATGATTGTTCCTAGATCAATCATGGGCTAGAACCGCCTTGGTAGTTCTAGGGTTATGAAAGTTTTATGAGTTAATTGAATTTCTATGTGTGAACTCCGTACAACACTACTTATGGTTTATTTTATATAAGATTGTGCTTTTTCAATTCATACTCACGGTTATTTTGTGCATCATTAACTATTATGTAGAGTCTGAATACATCTCTTGGTTATTGATTAAGTGTGTTCACCGCTGAGTAGAATCACATGTTATAATTCTAAGTGAAGGGATTTCGAAGTCTTATTAGAACTATCTTATATAGATACTTGTTAATTGAATCGTATTCGGATTAATAAGTAGGATAAAGAGTATTATTTTATAGTACCTAAAAAGGGAGATCAAATCGGGTTAGAGTACTTAGTGCACGGGAAATAATTGATTATGATAGTACCTAAAAAGAGGGGTAAAGTATATGTCTTGCCCCAAGGATATTCACACGTGTCACACGCTTGCTTACTTGTGTCTATAGAGTACGCTTGCATGGTTTAGTGATGCGTCCATAAACCACAAGGCAGAGTCAGACATCAATGCATGAAAAGGAGATTAACGAATGAAACTGGATTACCTGAAGAACTACTCTATTACTTATTCGATCACAACCGAATTTCTTCTCTTACTTGTTTACTTATCTTGCTAATTTTATTATATGCTATTTAGTTTCCTAATAAAACCAACTAAAATTTACCAACATAATATTAGTTAATTAGAATATAATTAAATTGATACTAATCCATCCCTTGGATTCGATATATACTTTGTCACCTTTCAAAACTACAATTGATATCCTTATACTTGAGGATTAATTTTGTGTGTTGAAAAAATGCACATCAAGTTTCTGGATCTGTTGCCGGGGATGGCATTAAATATCTTTTGATTATATCTAGTTTAATTGAGATTATTATTCTTGTTTTCGATTTCTAACACATTCTTCTTAGGTGTATGCTCACAAGATCAAAGAAAGGTGAATTAGAACCATATAATTCAGAGATCGGTGCATCGTCAAGAAAGAAAAAGAAGAAGAAGAGTAAGAACAAGAACGTAGATCCAACTGAAGCTCTTAACTTTGGAGTTGAAGTTGACGTGCTAAATTCACAAATGATTGATGCTGCAACCGAAGATAATTTTGAAGTAGAAACAGACAACATGGCAGCGAATCCTAATACACTTGCCATTTGTGAAGTCTTTAAGAACAACGGAGGGGGCAATGCTGGGTTATTAGGAGTGAGAGGGACCGGAGCTGTCGATTTACACCCTGCTCTTATAACCATGATTGAGAGGAGTCCCTTCTCTATGGGGAACATTCAAAGATCCTCAACAACATCTTAATAAGTTCATTGGGTATGCAAGTACACAAAAAGATGCAGGAGCTCATGAGGATGCGAGGAAAATCATATTGTTTAAGTTCTCATTGAATGAAAAGGCGAGAGATTGGTATGATAATCTTGAAGGTGCTGAATGTGATACATGGGAGAAGTTGAAAGTAAAATTCTTGGAGCGATACATGCCAACTTCTAAGGTGTTCAAGATGAAGCAAGAAATCAATCAATTTTCTATCCATGGGAATGAGAAGTTTCATGAAGCTTGGGACCGTTTCAAGGACATGCTTTGTAAGTGTCCTCAACATGGGCTATCGAAGGCCCAATATATCAGTATATTCTACAATGGGTTGGATTGCGATTCTCTAGTTTTACTTGAAGCTTCTTCTAATGGAGCATTGCTTACGAAGTCACCCTTTGAGGCCGAGAAGCTTTTTGAGGATATTTCGATGAACTCAACGTATTGGCGACTGATAGAGTTCGAGGCAATTATGTCCTTGGGAAAGTAGCGCAGGTGGAGCACACGATGGTGAAGTCAAGGAGAGATGACGAGATCGTCTCTAGCTTGGCTAACATTAGTAAGCTACTAGAGTCTCAACAAAAGCAGATCACTGATTTATCCCAGAGAGTACCAATAGTGCAGCAGGACGGTGGCTATGAAGGAGCAAGCTAAGAGGAGATCGAGGAGGTAAACTACGACATGGGTCAAAGTATTCAAGGAACTAGGTACCCAAATAAGGAAAACCGGAACTACTAAGGGAACTACAACAATCGTGGTCCCCGGGTGGTTATCAACAACCTAGGAGGCCAGAGTTTTCATGGAGCAATCTGAACAATGCGATGCAACTTCCTGTTAGTGTTGATCCGGGAGCTAAAGTGGAAGAAGGAAAGCCGGGTTTTGAAGATATGGTGAACCGGTACATGGTGAGGAATGGTGCGAGAGTAGACCGTCTCGAGGAAAAGTTAGAGAAAAAGATTGATAATAATCATAAGGACTTGTCTACGCAAGTGAAAGACCTCACGTTGTTGATGGGGGAAATGGCTGGGAATGTCAACAAATTAACTCAAACTATTGAGAAGGGAAAGTTTCCATCTCAAAGTATTGAGAATCCAAAGTCTTGCCATTTCAACCAGACTACCTAGTTGAGCAGAGGTCGAACAACCTCAAGAAAAGCAGAATTACGATACTCTATTTTCTGATCAACCGTTCGACCAATACCAAGCCGTTCAACCTGACCATCATGGTCAAACGGAGGTCGAACAGAAGCACTGCGATGGGAATTCGCAATCTGGGAACTTGTTCGACTAGAATCAATCTGTTCGACAAACCATATTGGCCGAACGATGGTTGAGCAACATGTTCCCGATGAGAAGATGCGATCAGACGAACTGCTTGACCACAACCAACTCTAGTCGAACTGAGGTCGAGCAGAGCAGTTCAAAGTCCGATTTGATACCGAATGCGACACCTGTTAATCGGAACACTCCAGAACATCTCAAGAGCAGAATACCGAGCTTACAGTGGTAGAAAAGAAATGGAAGAGAGCTAAAAGGTTGAGAGCCGAGAAAGATAAAGTAGAGAAGGTTGAACGTGATGAATAGGGGATTTCCTAAACAAAGATACCTCCGCCTTTTCCTCTCAAGCTCGTGAAGAAGGGATTAGAGGAAAAGTTCAAGAAATTTTCAGAGATCATAAACAAAATAAGTTTGAACATTCCTTTCTCTGAAGCAATTCTGGAGATGCCGTATTATGCCCGCTTTTTAAAGGATATTCTTTTGAAGAAGAGAAGCTTGAATGGAATAGAAATGGTGTCTGTCAGAAAATTGCAGCTCGATTATATAAAGGAAGCTGCCAGCTAAGCTTAAGGATCTGGGAAGCTTCACTATATTATATGAAATTGGAAAGGGGCCGGCACGCCGAGCCTTGTGTGATGTAGGGGCAAGCATCAATTTGATGTCATTGTCCACTTTTAAAAGGCTTAGTTTGGGAGAGTTAACTCCAACATCGGTGGCTCTACAGCTAGCGGATAGGTCTATGACATATCCGAAAGGAGTTATCGAAGACGTTCTAGTCAAAGTTGAAAAGCTTATCTTTCCTATAGATTTTCTGGCGCTAAAGATGGAAGACGACAAGGATAATGCTCCTTTAATCTTAGGGAGACAATTCCTTGCAACTGTTGGAGCCATGATAGATGTGCAAAAGGGTGAGCTACAGTTGAGGATGGATAAAGAAGAAGTCTTGTTTAACTTGGATAAAGCAATGAAGATGTCAATGGAGACACAATACCACAGCATTGATGTGGTGGAAGAGATCGTTAATGAAGACATGTCTATGAATCTTTCAAAGGATCCTCTTGAGACATGCTTGATAGAGTCTCTTACTTTTCCCACTACGGAGCTAGATGAACTCTCCAATAAGGTATGTATCGAATTTCTTGAAAACTTGCTTGCTTTGGGTGATGACAGGTATGAATCGCAAAGAACAAAGGTTGAAGAGGTGAAGTGGACAAGGAAGTACTTGCCTTTGGACAGAGAAAGTGCACCTCAAGAAGAGAAAAAAGAGGAGTTGAAACCGCTACTGGATCACTTGAAGTATGCTTATCTTGATGACAATGGAAAATATCCGGTAATTGTATTTTCTTCTCTTGATGATGATCAACTTGAGGAATTGTTAAATGTGCTTAGGAAGTATAAGTCTACGATTGGTTGGTCTCTTGACGATTTGAAAGGTATTAGTCCTTCGTATTGCATGCATCAAATAAGATTGTTAGATGAGGCCAAGAGAAATATTCAGAATCAGCGGAGGGTGAATCCTGCTATTCAAGAAGTGATTAGGAAGCAAATCCTAACGTGGCTAGATGCAGGGATTATTTATCTTATTAGTGATAGTCCCCATGTGAGTCCATTGCATGTTGTTGCCAAAAAGGGGGGCATGACTATAGTGAAAGCCGAAGATAGTGAGACGTTAGCCACTAGGATTCCTACAGGATGGCGTGTGTGTACGGACTACAGGAAATTGAATGAGAATACATGCAAAGACCATTTTTCCCTTCCTTTCATGGATCAAATGCTTGAATGTCTTGTGGGGTATGAGTATTATTGCTTCTTGGATGGGTACTCGGGTTATAATCAAATCATGATCGCACCCGAGGATCAAGAGAAGACTACTTTCACTTGCCCGTATGGGACATTTGCCTTTAGAAAGATGCCTTTTGGATTATGTAATGAGCCTGCGACATTTTAGTGTTGCATGATGGCGATATTTGATGGGTTGATAGAAAAGATCATGGAGGTGTTCATGGATGACTTTTCTACATTTGGTTCCTCTTTTGATGTTTATTTATCTAACCTTGCTACTATTTTGAAAAGATGCCAAGAAACGAATCTTGTATTGAATTGGGAGAAGTGCCACTTTATGGTGAGAGATGGGGTTGTTCTTGGCCATCATATCTCAGCCAAAGGATTGCAGGTGGATAGAGCGAAGGTGGTGGCGATCGAGAAGCTTTCACCACCTACGAATGAGAAAGGAGTGCGGTATTTCCTTGGACACGCCGGTTTTTATAGAAGATTCATAAAAGACTTCTCGAAATACTCCAAGCCCTTATCTCATTTACTTGAAAAGGATGTTCCTTTTGTTTTTGATGAACAATGTTTAACAGCTTTCAAGTTTTGAAGGAGGCACTTATTACTGCACCTATCTTGATCACACCGGATTGGACTCAGCCGTTTGTACTAATGTGTGATACGAGTGACTTCGCACTTGGAGTGGTGCTTGGGCAGTTGAGGGATAAGAAGTTTTGCGCAATTTACTATGTGAGTAAGACTTTCGATGCGGCACAAAAGAACTACACGGTGACTGAAAAAGAGTTTTTTACTGTGGTGTATGCATTCAATAAGTTTCGACAGTACTTGGTTGGCATGAAAACAATAGTGTACATGGATCACTCTGCGATTCGGTACTTGATGGAGAAGAAGGAGACGAAGCCAAGGATCATTAGATGGATTCTTCTTCTGCATGAGTTTGATATGGAGATTCGAGATAAGAAAGGAACAGAAAATGTCTTGGCAGATCACCTATCAAGGTTGAAGACAAGGGAACATTGTGATGATTCGTTTGATTACATAGAAGAGATGTTCCCTGATGAGAAGATCATGGCGGTGCTTTGTGAAGGAGCTGAAAAAGCATGTGCAATAGCTGCCCAAGGAATGGATCCATGGTATGCGGATTATGTAAACTACATTGCTGTACCCGAGAGATCTCAACCGATACCAACTTGCAAAGTTCAACCGAGATGTTGAGACCTTTATATGGTATGATCCGTTTGTCTACAAGATATGTACAGATTGCCGGAGATGGAGATGGAGAGTGTTCTTGAGTTCTACCATGCACAACCTAACGGGGGCACTTTGGGGCTCAAAAGACAGCAGCGAAGGTACTTCAGTCAGCTCTTTATTGGCCTACCTTTTTTTAAGATTGTGAGACCTATGTGGCATCGTGTGATTGATGTCAAAAGATGGGGAACATAAGTCGACAAGACGAGATGCCACTACAACCAAGCATTGTTGTCGAGATCTTCGATGTATGGGGGATCAATTTTATGGGACCTTTTCCCCCATCTAGTGGATTTCTCTACATCCTTTTAGCTGTGGACTATGTTTCTAAGTGGGTAGAAGCCATTCCCACTCGCGTGAATGATTCAAAGACTATTTTATCTTTCTTGAAGAAACATATCTTTGCCCGTTATGGAGTTCCTAGAGCATTAGTGAGTGATGGAGGTTCTCACTTCGTCAACAAACTTCTTGAAAAGGTGCTTAAGGATTATGGAGTGAAGCATAGAGTCACTACACCCTATCACCCTCAAGCGAATGCGCAAGCGGAAGTCTCCAACCGCCAAGTGAAGCAAATCTTGGAGAAGGTAGTCGGAACCAATAGGAAGGATTGGGCTATGAAGCTCGATGATGTTTTGTGGGGGTTTCGAACTGCTTACAAGATGGTGTTGGATATGTCACCGTATCAAATTGTCTATGGGAAGCCGTGCCACTTGCCCGTAGAAATTCAGCACAAAGTTTTTTGGGCATTGAGAAGTTTGAACTTGTCCTTAAAGGATCAAAGGGAGTTAAGGATAACTCATATCAATTAACAGGATGAGTTTAGGAATCGTGCTTATAAGAACTCAGAGGTTTTCAAGGAGAGAATGAAAACATGGCATGATTCGAAGATCTCTTACAAGGAGTTCAAGCAAGGTGATGAGGTATTACTTTTTAATTCTCGCTTGAAGCTCTTCACTGGGAAATTGAAATCAAAGTGGATGGGGCCGTTCATTATCCATAGAGCCTGCGGAGGGGGGAGTTTTGAGCTTATGGAAAAAGATGGGGACATTATTGCTGCAAATGGACATCGGTTGAAGCTTTACAAGTTACCGGATGATGTTTGCATCGTCTTTGAGGATACCTTGCACTAGAATGGTACCGTCGTGACTCTCCGATGTTAAACATGAGCGCCTGTTGGGGGCTTTCCCTCCCATTTTATTGCTTTAATTTCATTAGTGTGAGTAAAAAAATTTCTTATTTGATGTGCTTATCATTCGGAAATTATATCTCTTTACAAACTTAGTTTCACCTATGGTTTCTACTAAGTTTGGGGGTGTGATGTATACCTCATTATAGCATGGAGAATATGATCTTTTCTTTGTAATGTTTGCTAGGGGAATTAGTTTTTTGCGGTATATCAAATTTTAGCCGATTTTGATGCATCGATTTTTTTGCAATTTGCCTAGTGTTTAGTGAGAGGAGTTGTTGTTTTTGGTGTGATTGCGGAGTTACACTTGATGATATATGGTTTCTCTAACTTAATTTTTAAATATCTTGATACTTGATGTTGTCCTAGAGTTGAATATTGCCGGAAGAAACGAGAAGGGTACGAAATTGAGGGAGACAATGCAGTTGTTCAACCTACCTTGAGCTTTTTGACCAATATTTTGGTCGAGCAACAGTGGAACAAAGTGTGAAAATCTTCCAGATGAGCTGTTCGAATTGACCCTTCTAGCTCGACCACGAAGCTTGAGTTGACCAATGATCGAGCAAAGTGCGAAAAACTTTCAGAGAGTTTGTTCGACCAATCAGAGGTTGCTCGACCAGGGGTATGAGATCAAACAAAGGTCGAGCAAGACAGAGAAGAACAGGGGGCACGATGAGGCAAGTTACTCAACTTCTAGCACTTGTTCGACCAAGAACTTCAGGTCGAACGGAGGTCGAGCAAAATGCCCAAGTTGTCCAGAAAGGTTGTTCGACCCAAACCAGATTGTTCGACTAAGGAATCTAAGTCGAACAATGGTCGAACAAAATGTCTAAATTGTCTAGAGAAGTTGTTCGACTAACCCTAACAAGTCAAGCCGCGATCGAATGGAGGCTGGGAGCATTTTTTAAAAAAAAGGTATTTTATCCGTTAGACACACCCACTTCCGTCACCCTTTCTCGAGCACCACTTCATAACTGTAAGTTCTTCTCCTTAACTTCCTCCCTACACTTTAATCCTCTCTTCCACACACTTCACATCCGATTTTGAGGGATTACAAGATCCAATCTCGGGTTTTCACTCAACTTTTGGGGATTTTCGGTCTTGTTCATCACACGCACACCATGTCAAACAAAAGTATGTCTTCTTCTCACTTTACTTGAGGATTTTGTTGAAGATGATTAGTAAAGAATGGGTGAGTGGATTCATGCTAGATTTGGTTTGTATTGAGTGTTGAATTTCTCGAGTTGTTATTATAGATCGCATTCAAAAATTCTTGAATTGTTCTTCATTGAATTGTGGAAATTTTGTGAATTCGATGTTGTATGAAACATGGGCTTTGGTTTAATTTTGAATTATAAATATGGGCTTATTGAATTTGAATATTGATTGGATGCAATTGGTGATGGAATTTAAGCATGATTGTTTTGTTGAAATTGGTGTAGCTTGGAGTTGACTTGCTATTATGTTAGTGTGGAGTAGTGTTGGATTACTTGAATCTTGACATTCTTGATTGATAGTGTTGGTTTAGAGTTTGATGATTTGGAAACACTTGAGAATGAGTTGAATTGGATACATGAGTTTGAAGTCTTGAGTAGAATTCATGATAGACATAGGTTTGGTTTTATCTCTTGTTGGTATATTGAAGTACAACTTTTGAAGGAAAAGAGATTGTTTCCTCTTCGCAGAGGAAGGGAAACAAGTCACCCCCACTGGTGGAGATTGTCAAGAAGATAAGGATGGATAAAATGAAAACACCAAGGGATTTTGGAATCAAGATTGGCGATTGGGAGGAGAAGGAGAAGCTGTGGAATGCAATCTTGTTGAAGATAAGAAGGACGTGATATCAAGACGATCGGGCCATGGTGGATATGCACATTATCAACGACATTCATTGGATGTTCAACCGAGTGGGCATCACAGCATTCATGGAGATGAAAAGGGAGACATACTTTCACATCACTGCGGAAGTATTGTGCATGCTGCAAGTGAAGCGTGGTGAAAGATATCTTCCCTATGGCATTCAAATGCAGATAGGTGGTCAAGAGCAGACTATGTGGGCTCGTGAGTTCAACGAGATCATTGGCTACGAGAATGTGGTTGGAAACGAGAGTGATGACTTCAGGGCAAATGATTTTTGGAGAGCTATAATGGGGAGGCAAGAGGACTACAATTCCAACACTTCTAAGGTTGCTTTCATTCACAATCCTATTATTGCTTACATGGATCAGATCCTAGGGAATACGATGTTTGCAAGGTCTGAAAGAAGTTGTATCCCAAGGGGAGAACTATACGTCCTGTGGTGCATGCTCAATGGGATTCGTTTCAACGTGGTAGCTTACTTCTTCCAGCAGCTTCACAAGTTCACCACGCATGATTTTCAGAGAATAAACATTGGGGGGTTGATCAAAATCATAGCAGAGTACTACAGGGTTGATTTGAGTAGGTATGAGCCTGTTCGAGGAGATCCGGACTTGATCTTAACTTCTTGTGTTAGGATGGGGCTGATTGAGAGAGTGAATGGTGCTTGGATGTTCATCTGAGGGAGGGAGCCTCGAACACTTGAGTTTCCGCTTGTGATCACTGACCTTACCACTGTGAGGGATGATCGTAATTGGTTGATGAATATGATGGAGCACTCAGTAATCTCGTAATTGTTGGCTTATTTGCGTGAGCAAGGAATTAGCTTGGATGAGAACATGGTTCTTATTGGAGATCCAGCTGATTTCGAGGAGGAGGAGCCACAGCCACCACAAGCTTTCGATTATTAGGAGGACATGCCTCCGGTGCAACCTCAGCAGCCGTTCGAGCAAGAATTTTTCGAACAACCACCGCCATAGCCACAACCACAGCCGCAGCAGGACTTCTGGGTGGCCCAAGATTAGTTCTATCGGGAGCAGTTCCAACTTATGCATGAGCACTTCGCCATGCTTAACACGAACCAACAAGAAATGAATAGACAGCTGGCACTTGCGAATGCTAACTACGCTGCACTCAACACGCGCTATATTGAGATGGATGGACGGTTGAGGCAGTTGCAAGATCATGGGCGCAAGATGGATATGAATCTCAGTGCCTTGCATAGAGATGTGGAATGGATGCTGCTGGAGAATGATGGTGATGATGAGGGGGGTTCGGATGATGATGATGCTCCGGAGGAGTGATGAGCATCAGGTTTTTCTTTTCTGATTCTTCTCATTCCCCATTCTCTTTTCTATTTTACAGGTGCCGGGTTAAGTATTTGGGTGTAGTGGTGATTCTTGCATGAGTGGTCTGTATAATGATGATGATTTATTGATGCATGATAATTTGTTAATGGCAAGCATGTTCTATTTGTACTTGTAGTTCATAAGAAATTGATGTTGATTGCATGATTTGAATAGTGCTTAGGATTTTATTAACCTTGTGTGGATTTGATCCTTTTGATCGTGCTATATGCATGATGTTTATTCTTGAGAGACGTTTGTGTACTCATATTCTAGAACTTGACTTAGAGTCTTGTGTGAAATCTATAATTGATAGATACTAGGAAGTGATCTTAGGCCGTTATTGTTAATCGAGTTACTTAGCCAAATTTATTTTACCTTATCATATAATTATCTTTGCAAGCCTTATTGAGCCTTTGAGCCTTTTTCTTGGCAAGCCTTGATAATGAGTTGTTTAACCTTTTGAGCCTTAAAAACTAATTACTAGTAAAGAAAAGGAGGTAGATGAATGCTCTAGAAAGTTTTGAAGAGGATGAGAGATTTGATGAAAGTAAATTCGAGAGACAAGAAGTTAAATCTTGTGAGGGATAGTACCTAAAACTGGTATCCCGAATGCTAGAGAGGGTAGTGCCCAAAACTTGTACCCTTATACTTGTAGAACACCGGAACTGGCGTGATACTATAGAGAAAAAGTTGAGCCAAGTAAAGCTGGAGGAATGGTCTATGATCAGGATTGTTGATAAAGCAGTGAAGAGGGAGCAACTGAAAGTAATATACCAAGGTAACTCTTTACTAGTAAAGTTAGCCACTTACCTATATTCTTCCACCCTAACCAAAGAGCCAACATTACATCCTTTAAGCAAGTCCTTTGTGATCCTAGTATTGAGTCGATTATGGATGGAGTTTTGAGACCTTTGTCAAGCTTATGGTTACACGAGTATATAAATTGGAAGTGAGTTGTGATATCAACCATAAGGTGTATATCTTTTACACTTGAGTGAGAGAGTAAAAACTTACCCGTGAGCTAGATGACTTAGCACTCATAGAAGTATTGTGATTGATTGATGTTTTTACGTGAATGAAAGGTATGATAGTTGCATGTTCTAAGTTAATATAATTGCATGTATTTTAATGTATTGTACCTGGTGATTACACTCTCTAGATTTGTTTAGTTTTTGTTGCCTCGGGACGAGCAACATGTAATTTTGGGGGTTTGATGAGTGTAAATTCGCATGGTTTGGGCCTTGATTTGCATGGAAATGGAGTACTATTTGGTCTTTTATCTAGACGAATCAGTTCATTTATGAGAAAGGCACAAATAAAAGGGTACAAGGGCAATTTGAGCATATTTGTATAGGAAAACAGGTGAAAAAGGCTCGGAATTGGAAGACATGATTTTAGAGGCGAAATCAAGGTGTTGTTCGACTAATCTGACTTGTTCGACCTTCAACAGGTGGTCGAACGGGAGGTGACAAGTCGAGCAGATTGCCA
The DNA here is from genome assembly GCA_023678885.1 of Pogostemon cablin. Taxonomy (NCBI): domain Eukaryota; kingdom Viridiplantae; phylum Streptophyta; class Magnoliopsida; order Lamiales; family Lamiaceae; genus Pogostemon; species Pogostemon cablin. The sequence goes on along the minus strand of CM042975.1, from coordinate 17,854,948 downwards.
AAGCTCTTCCAGAGAGCCAGTTTGACTTAGAGGATCTGCTCGACCAACATTATCTTGGTCGAACAGATGAGAGGAAGTCGAGCAAAGTGGAGAAAATATCCAGAGAGCTCGTTCGACTAAGAAGAGTTGCTCGACCAGGATCAATCTGGTCGAGAAAAAGCGGTTTGGTTGAGCAAATTGCCAAAGTTGTCCAGAATGTTTGTTCGACCAGGGGCTTCTTGTTCGACTTGGATGCTGAGGTCGAACGGCGTGTCATTGAATGTTATTTATAGTAATTTCGGATGTCTTTCACCAAATTGGACGTGTGCTTCAAGAAAAGGCCCATCCTAAGCCCATAAGGAGATCCTATGTGTATAAAAGAAGGGCTTTTGCAGGAGAAAAAGGGATGACACACAACACAAGACAACACATCTTCCTTCATCCACCAAACGCTACCACCATCCGAAGGGGCTGAGAGAAAGGTTCGTCTGGCGAGTCAAGTAAGATCATACCAACTAGCCATGATTATTCCTAGATCAATCATGGGCTAGAACCACCTTGGTAGTTCTAGGGTTATGAAAGTTTTATGAGTTAATCGAATTTCCATGTGTAAACTCCGTACAACACTACTTGTGGTTTATTTTATATAAGATTGTGCTTTTTCAATTCATACTCACGGTTGTTTTGTGCATCATTAACTTTATGTAGAGTCTGAATACATCTCTTGGTTATTGATTGAGTACGTTTACCACTGAGAAGAATCACATGTTATAATTCTAAGTGAAGGGATTCCGAAGTCTTATTAGAACTATTTTATATACATACTTGTTAATTAAATCGTATTTGGATTAATAAGTAGGATAAAGAGTATTACTTTATATTTCCTAAAATGGGAGATTAAATCGGGTTAAAGTACTTGGTGCACAGAAAATAATTGATTATGATGGGGGATAAAGTATACGTCTTGCTACAAGGATATTCACACGTGTCATACGCTTGCTTACTTGTGTCTATAGAGTACGCTTGCATGGTTTAGTGATGCGTCCATAAACCACAAGGCAGAGTTGGACATCAATGCATGGAAAGGAGATTAACGAATGAAACTAGATTACCTGAAGAACTACTCTATTACTAATTTGATCACAATCGAATTTCTTCTCTTACTTGTTTACTTATCTTGCTAATTTTATTATATGCTATTTAGTTTCCTAATAAAACCAACTCAAATTTACCAACATAATCTTAGTTAATTATAATATAATTAAATTGATACTAAGCCATCTCTTGGATTCGATATATACTTGGTCACCTTTCGAAACTACAATTGATATCCTTATACTTGAGGATTAATTTTGTGTGTTGAGAAAACGCTCATCAACCCCCCTTGTGGGGTGTAGGATGATTGTGTTGTGTTGTATCCAATATGTATGCTATTTTGTCTTTTTGGTATGATCTACATCCCCTTTTATACTTGTAAGCTCTCCTTATGGACCTAGGATGGGCTTTTTCTTGGTAAATACGCAGAAACATGCACTTGGGGTGTAAAAATCAGATCCGGACTCATCCCTAGCATGGAGCTCGACCAAAGGCTTGGTCGAACCCTGGTCGAATCAAAATCGGTGATAATTCTCACTTTAGGCTTCTGATTCGACCAAAATGGCTTTAGTTCGACCAAGGGGTCTGGTCGAACTCGACTGTCGTGGTCGAATTACACTTGTGCCATCTCACTATTTCGCATATAACTTCCACATCCGAGCTCCAATTTGAGTGATTCTTGCACTCACACGATCCTCTCTTCCTTGGCTTTCTTTCCATATAAAGATCTCACAAAAAACTAAGATTTGAATCTGTAAAAAGCTATGGAATGCAGAACATCCGTTTTGTTCGGCACAGCCCACGCTACGTCACCATTTTGCTCATAACTTCCTCGTTTGGAACTCGATTAAGGTGTTCTTTATGCCAAAACGACCCTCTATTTAGTGTCTTTCTAACCATATTCACAAAACCATCTTTTATATCTATAAAATACATAAAAATTGCACAAGTTGGATGTGCATTTTTCAGCATTCATACACAAATTGCACCTTTTCTCCAACTTTACACTTTTGGTCCATTTTCCACGTAAAATACAACAAAATACCTCAAGTGCACCTTTTTCTCACATATATTGAATATAAGACACTTGTGCTAATATATGACAACAATATCAATAAAAAAGGTGTTCAATTGGACACTAAAACACGCTAATTTCCACTCTCATCAACCACCAAGTAGCATGGTAAACACAATAGTAAAGCAATCAAGCATATTGGCATATAATACCAGTGACAAAACAAAGTGAACAAGCAATAGAAAATATCGGCAGAAGAACCCATCAACACGATGTGTACCAATCACAGATGTTGAATAATAAAGCAACAGAAAAAAGACAGCCTAAACAGCATAATAATAAAAAAAAACTTATTAAATTTCTATGCTTCAGGTATCTTTATCGGAAATTAACTCTTCTTAGTTATGTCCATTTTGTTTTATGTTGACTTGTTAACTGCTTTTCCATTTGTTAATAAAACAATGAAGGTTCATTTTTTTTTCTTATGTTTACAGTGTCCACTGATATAGAATTTTTGCTACTGCTGCCTTTTTGTATTTGTTTGGCTAAACTTAGGTGCTGACTCTTAAAGAAATACTTTAGTAATGTGCTGTTAATGAAATGTTTATCTTAAATGAACATTTTTATTTACAAGATTTCTATTTTTCCTTAACTGTGGGTGCTTGGTATGTGTTCACAGGATGTGTCTACTGAAGTTGGTACGAATGATCCTAAGAGAAGGATTGATGCATTTGCTCATGCCTTTTCTGCCCATCTGGCAAGGTGCATGTCATTTGACTAACTACCCTATTATTTGCATCTTTTTTTATTGAAACAATTGACTTTAACTACAAACATATTTGAATGAGATCAAACATGATATAAGGTAATCAATATCCACAATCAATTTTATAGTTATACATAAGTATATTTCTTTACCATGAATGGTTGCTGAAATATAGCAAATAATATCCTTCATGAAATTTTATACATATTACATTTAGATAATTACTTTATGTTCACAACTACTTATGCCTAGGTAGCCAAAGATGGAGTTTGTTTATAGAATGAATTACTTTACTTTACGTTAGGTATTGGTCTAGATTTAAAAGATGGAGCTGAGAAGGCATCTGAGTTTTTTGCTGGGTATGAGTTTTTGACTCAGGCTCTAATAGGCATCATAAATATTAACTTTTGATGTTCTTTCATGGAACTTAAATTCTAGAAGTATATTTTAGTCATAGTTTTGTGATATACATTTTTGCTCTAGGGTGGCATCTTAAATATGATACTAATATCTGGACAGTTTAATCAATAGGCACACATATAGTGTACTTCTGTTCTATTTTTCATCTGTGTCGATGAAAATAATTGGAATTTGTCCCTCGTATTGTCTTGCAACTTTAAGTTCTGTTGAAACATAACTTAAAGTTTCATGAAGAAGAAGCAGCCATCTATCTTCTCTCATGTAGAATTATTCAGTCTCTAAAAAACGTCATATCAGAATCAAATCTGATGGTTGATCCATGGAAATAGGGTTGGCTACTAGGTTTGCATCAATGGGATTGAAGGGGGTTGTAAGTACATTTATGGTAGAGAAATAATGGATCTCTGCATTTGGAAACCTGCCTTGGTACTATTTTAGATAAAACAAATTAAAGTGAACCACAAAGCGTGAAAGGCATGAATACAGATCTATTTTCTTGCTATCTTTAAATTCTATCTATGTACATATGTATCTATGTGTTGTGGAATGGTTGCAATGCTTGAATTCTATTATGCCTTTCTTATATCAATCAACACTCTGAGGTGTAGCTAGCTTTTAGGTTTCTTTATTGTTTTTCCCTCCTAAAACTATTAAATAATATAAAACTTATAGTTGTGATTTTGAATAACTGCTGCTTCTGCTGGAACCATGTTGCTTTGGTTATTGACTTGGTTGATTTCTAATTCGTTGATGGTATTTTTGCTGAGAATAGATGTTGCTGCTGGTTTTTGTTGTTGTTTGTTTTTATGATTTTGGGTAACTGCATTTGTTTGTGGATCCATTTATTGACTTGGTTAATTCTTAATTTGTTGTTGCTGGTTCTTTGATGTTTACAGTGTGTTCCCGCAGTAGATTTTTTAGCTATCAATTTTTATGATAATGGGTTACTGATGTTTTTTACTGCTGATAGGAGTCCTGCACTGTGCACCAGTTTATAGCCACACAAAATGCACTTTGGACAGCTACTTCAGGATATTATACTAAGGATTGCTAGCTTCTGGAATTTCTGTTGAAGCTAGTATCTTCTACACAAGAAGAATACTTTATGCTATATTTTGTTTATCGTTCTAGATATTATTAGTTTGATAGTTGGTTTATTCAGCAACCTGCTATAATTACACTAGACAATCTTAGTTAACTAAAGAGATATGTTTTAGATGCCTTGTACCTTGTACTTTTATGCTAATGGATGTAATGTATTTTGTAAATTTAACTATGATATATATTTACCATTGTAAGAATAGAAAACTAATAGTTTTACAAAATTTTATGCATCTTATATTTAATTAAAATCAGGTTATGAAAATTCTAAAAAAAATGAATAACTCCATTTATTATTACACACAATCTGGGATAGCACTTCGGTTGAGGTGATACATTATCTGGTACAACACATGACTCCTTTATATAATTGATATAATACTTAAGACTATAATTCATATTTATTAAATAAAATAAAATTAAAGTGTAACATAAATATTATACTTGGGTAAAATTGTTATTTAAAAATTTTACTTATATAAAAGTGTTATATAACGATGTTACTTATACAAAAGTGTTAAATGATAAGTGTAACTTATGAAAAAGTGTTATATGCGTGTGTTACGTATTAAAAAAGTGTTAATGTTAATCGTATATGTTACTTATATAAATAGTGTTACAAATATGTTACATATTATAATAATTTAAAAGGTTTTACTAATTTGTGTTAAATAAAATAATAGTGTTATCATAAGGTGTTATATAATAACACTTATGTTGTAGTGCACGTTGTCCATCCCGAATCTCTTGAATGTGCGTCCCATGCACTTGTTGTGTCTCTCGGATCTCTCTAAGTTGTGTTCCATACAACTGTTGTGCTTGCCTTATCTCTCGAACTTCATTTCCAAAGAAGTTCCACCTTACATCTCTTATTTCCTGCTATTGCTGAAATTTATCCTCTTATTCCTCAAATACTTGTGGTTCTGGTGTTTGCTCCTTAAACTCCGCATGATGAGATTGCTCTTCTTCATTCCCTATCTCCATGGCCACTGGCTTAGCTCTCAGATTTTCTAACTCCCGATTTTTCTCCACACGCATCTGCCTGAGCACCACCTTTTCGATTCTCAGGATAGAAAACTCTCACCACTGTAGAGTGGCGAGGGCTTGCCATTGCCATGTTCTCGTTCTACCGTGCAGTGTATATCGTAGTGAGTTAAGGAACAGGTAGAAGAAATGGAGCTCCCTTATCTTGCTTCAAGCAATAAGTGTTTCATATCAATGATAGGAACTCCATCCTCACGAGCTGATGGTAGTTAAGACCTTCACTTGTAATCATGTGCGGCATTCCTTGGATATCGATGCCTAGCCCTTGGGCTATCATTGTCACTATTCCTCCAATCATCACTCCTTGAGTTGTTTTCCTTTTTGCTAATCTTTTTTCATGTTGAATAAAATGTGCCGCCACATTAAACTTGATCTCTTGGCAAAGACAGAACATTATATATAACTGCTTTTTCCCAATTGCTCCACTCTCGTAATGGCCCATAATAGTATTTGACACGATCTTCTCAAGATATCTCATCATGGGATTTCTGATGGCCGTTCCTTTAGAAGCGCTTGGTATGTAACCATGTTGCTCTGTCCCATCTTTGAGTAGTTTTTTCCAAAATGTTTGTTGATTGAAACCCCCTCCTGGCATAAAGCTTTGATGGCCCTCCTTATCGGGCATCCCATGTATCTATTCAAATCATTGAGAGGTATATCTGTCCACATCTCGTTGTTTAGCTAAAAGGAGATTGATATAGGAAATTTGCTCATATCCTTTTTAACCTCGAGTGTGCTCAAGAACTTGGATGCGAGATGTAAATAAGTAGGGGCCCTTTTGTCGAAAAACTCTTCCATCTCTACCCGTCGAAACATGGTTCTTAAATACTCCTCGATACCAAGACCAACCATGGTAGTTTGATCTTGAAATCTAGTTGGCCTTATTTTTTGCAAAATAGCTCCCCATCTAAGTGCATACTTAGCCCAATCTTCATCAAACTCTACTCCGTATTCTGATGGGTGCATCCCATGTTCTACTAAATGAGCATCTAAGTTGGCCATTTCCATCTTAGTTTCAACCATGATGAAGTCTTCGTCACGTCTTCTTGCTCTCCTCTCGGCCATCTACAATATTCAACATACCCAAGTTATATTCAATTTCATTAAAAGGAATGATAGTAATTTAAGCCTAGAATTATCACTTGTTATTCAACTAAGTATTAACTCTAGCATACCTTGACATCACATTATCATGATAACATAGCTTCAAGCACCACCAACAAATATTAATCTTCAAGGATTTTTCTAGTTCAATTCAAGCAACTATCCAAAACAACGATTCTTCTAAAAGTTTACTACAAGTTAAGCAAATGAATCCCTTCAAACATTCATTAATTTCACCTCATAATCTCATCACATGTGCACAAATCTTTCAAAAATATCCAATCAATGCTCATTATTCAAGTAAAGCTTCCAATTTGACTCAAAAAGTTACTTAGGCGTTTCATCGAAGACTTGGCATGCAAATCATTTCAAAGTAATTTCAAAAAGAATATCCCATTCCCTCATGCCCAATTCCTCAACACCTAAGCTACTTCACAAAAGTTCACGCATCATAAGAGCATTATCAATCAATCTGTACAACATATGCATCTAATTCAATCATACTCAAAAATTCCCAAATTCAACTTCCTTATGAACCCTAATTCTTACACAATTTCAATCAATTCATCAATTAAAACTTGCAATTCATGTTTCTCACTCCTAGACATGCTTTAATTATGTTATTATTCAAAGCCTATGCAAGAATTTCGACTTTCAAACCCTTAATTGAAAACTAGGGCTCAAAGATCATACCTGGACTGTTCTTGAGATGATAGGTTGGGAATTGAGATGGGGGATTGAAGGAAAAATATTTTAATCACTCAATCTTACAAACACTTGCCGCTTTTCACGGATTATTAGGGTTTGTAAGTGATTCCGAACGAAAGGGCGACTCAAGAACATGGGTGAAGTATGTTGGGCAGTGCTTGCGCTCGCCCCTTTTAATTCTGACTTCAGACACGACATGGCTCATGTCTGGTACACGGCCCATGTCTCCGTTCCCTACACGGCCCGTGTTCTGCGCACGGCCTCGGACATAGCCATGTAGACATTTCTGATCACCGCATACTTCCGTTCCCTTCATGGGTAGTGTGCTGAACTCGCCCTTGGCCTTGGATGAGTAGTTGCTTCTAATGTCAGTACATGGCCACCTCTTACAGGACAGTGTACTGAACACGGCTCGTATAGTCGTTTCTCTATTTTTTTCCAATTTCTAACTTCACACCTTGTTTTGCCCTGTTTTTGTAATTCCAATAGACCCTATTCATGATCAAAAATTTATCAACGCCATTAACTCTACAAGTGATCAAAATAAAGATTATCATGTACTTCGACACCACCAAACATGCCAAAACAAACCAAACTCATGAGAAAAACCTCTCAATCATCATAAACATAATATACCAAGAACATTTAAGTGGTGAGTCACACCACGCACTCTCTTCCCAAACTTAAATTAAAACAAGTTGAGAATTAAGTTTGCACAAAGTGGTGAGACTTACCTTTGTTGTTTCCACCAATGATCTTCATAAGATTACCTTGTGATGACGTATGTGCAATCCAAAATTCAAGTATAACCACCACGCGCCCCCCCAAACTTAAATTAACACAAGTGTTACAATTTAAGTTTGTAAAGAGTGGTATGACATACATCTTCATTCCAAATCTAGCACACCGCGTCTCCTTCATATGCATTTTCCTCAACGAGCACATTCCACCTACATACCAAACTACAAGAAAAACAATTAAAAACAAACATAAAATAAAATCTACTCTACTAAACATTCAAAGAATTTCAAAAAGATAGGGTATACACATACACTGTCTCCTTTTGAGAAAAAGATAGGTAATATTTCACCCGATGACCATTCACTACAAACTCATTATTAGGACCCTTTACCTTCAATGTATTCCCACTCAACACCTCAAGCACTTCAAATGGCCCCATCCATTTAGACTTAAGCTTTTCGGGAAACAACTTAAGCTTTGAATTGAATACAAGAACCTTGTCCCCGAGAGCAAACTTCTTTTCCGTCACTTTAGCATCATGCCATTTCTTCATATTCTCTTTGTAAATGATGGAATTATCAAATGATCTTCCTCTAAACTCCTTAAGCTCAACCAATTTCAACAATCTTGCTCGGCCACTCTCCCCTTCATCTATATTAAGGAATTTAATAGCCCACAATGTACAGTGTTCCAATTCAATGGGAAAATGACACGCTTTTCCATAAACCAATTGATACGATGACACACCAAGGATGGTCTTAAAAGTCATTATATATGCCCATAATTTATCGTCAAGCTTTTCCGACCAATCCTTCATCCCCCATTGATTATCTTCTCCAAAACTAACTTGATTTGATGGTTCGAGACCTCCGCCAATTCATTCACTTGAGGGTGGTAAGGTGTAGCAACTCGATGATTCACTCCATATCTCTTCAATAATCCTTCTATCAATTTATTCACAAAATGAGATCCCCCATCACTTACCATCAGAGTTCTCCCACCAAAATCAACTCCAATCCCCTCATCTATCATAGTAATCATACCTCCTATCATAACTAACTGATGAGCTCGTCTCTTAGCTTGCCTCTCTACGTATTGGATGAATTCTGCAGCCATATTGAACTCATTCCCATGATATAAGCATTACATCATATGCAACTTCCTCTCTACTATGGAACCACTCTCCGATCTATAAAACATGGTGTTTGATGGAATCTTTTCTAGATACCTCATAACAGGATTCCGTATGGCTGTTCCCTTAGATGAACTAGCTCGACTCTTGTTGTTGCTCTACTCCATCATTAATCAATATGAGCCACCACCGCTTCTTGTTGTAATTCTCCACATATGAATAGATAACTCGATCCTCATCTCTTGGGCAACCAAAATACTCATTTAAATTAGGGGTTTCAACTTCGTGCCACTCATTGCCTAGCTAGAACTTGATCAAAGTAGGGTATCCATTGTGATTCTTCACTACCTCCAACGTACTCAAGAATTCCGTTGTGAGGCTTCGTTACGTGGGTGGTCTCTTGTCAAATAAATCTTCCATGTTCACATTTCTGAACATTGTCCTCAAGTCCTCTTCAAGCCCGAGATTAACCATTGTCTGTTGATCTTGGAACCTTGTAGCATGAACTTTTGAACAAATTTCCTCCCACCTTGAAGCATACTTTGGCCACTCATCAACCAAATCCACATCCATATCTAGTGGATGAAACCCTTCTATACTCAAGTTGGCATCACAAAGTTTCAATTCCTCTTCATTAAGCACAATGAAGTCTTGTCCCTTTTTCTATTCGAGCCATCTACATCACCAAATTTTAACAATTAATTCAAAACTTGAAAACATACTTTCCAATTTATCCAAATAAGCTCATATTAGTACCAAGTAGTTCCACAAGCATTTTAACATCATAAGAAATGAACAGCTTCATCATTTAAGCTCATACATTACTCATCTAGTGATCATCGTGCATTTATCATGAAAACTCAACAATAAACTCCACTAACTCTCTTATGAAATCACCAATTAACAACTACACATATTCATGTCCAATTTTTAAGCATCAAATTATACCTTATAAGCCTTTAATTGAGAACATGATATGCACACTTTCAACTTGCAATTTCAAAAGCTTCAATTTCCACACTTCATGCCAAGTTTTCATCTTTCAAACCATTCTAATCAATTTTCTTGCATTAATCAAACTTCAATTCACTCAAACAATGGCTAATTATATCAATTCCACCAAAATCCCAAATTTTGGGCTTTCATGAACCCTTCTTTGAAAATTCAAAATCAAAACTTCATCAATTCACTTCATATTCAAACTCAAAATAACAATTTTCACTTCATTCTCATGCCAATTCATCACTTAGAACACACATATCAATCCAATTTAAGCATTTCACAAGTTATCCCAAATTTTAAACTCATGAACCCTAGTTCAATTACTCAAATAATTAACGAATTCTTGTTGAAATTTCAAGTTTAAACCTCATTACCCTGCTTCTATTATCCTAATAATCAAAGTCCATGCTTCAATTCAAAGGATTACACACCAATTCAAAGTATTAGGGTGGAGAGTTCATACCTTGCAAAACTGGATGAAGAATTCAACTTTTGGACGATTTGGATGGATGGAAATGAAGATTAAACACACTACTAACCAATTAGAGTGAGTTTTGAAGGATTTAAATGGATTTAGAGGGTGTACGGATGAAGTTGTCATGACACGAGCTCCGAAAATGACGAACAGGACTGGCAGAAATGAACCTGGAGTCTCGTTTTTATTGTGACTTTCAATTCGAGCTCCAAAGCTCGACTCGAGTTTCGGAACTAGACTCGATTCGAGTTCTAAACTCAGCCTCCAACTGGGCATGTTGCTACTTTTGATGTTGGAGCTCGCCCCGTGTGTGCTCAAGTCGAGTTGCGATACTTTTCTCGGCGTGTTATGCGTATTGATAGAGCTCGACCCGTATGTTGCGCACAGCCTCGGCATGGGCGTGTAGCTAGTTCTGATGCTCACACATAGCCTCCTGTTACAGGCCCGTGTGCAGCGCACGACACGAGCTCGACCACGCAGCTCGACTCGAGCATGGTCAAGTCCTGGCCACCTTCTTCGTTTCACCTCTCGACTCCGTTTTGCTCTATTTTTTACCTATTTTAATATATTTACGCTCATTTCCATATATTTATCAATCTGTACACACTCCTCCTAATTAACATGAATTTCCACCAAAAGTTACAAAAATATGGATAAAAATATCTGAAAATCCACAAATAAAGATACTAAAATCTAAGTAAAAATGACGACGATCACATCCTTTAAAAATTGATCTAAATCTGAAACATATGGTGAAGAACTTGTTCCTTCACCATCATTCTATTTCAAGACAGTCTGATTTTTCAGAATTTTCTCTAATTTGATCACGTACTTTTCTGGTAATGCCACAATCTCCTTTTTCATCTCCAAAAGAAGAAGCTCTAGTTCCTAATGAAAATATAAAAATACAATAATTAGTTTAGTTCATAAAACAAAAATAGTATACAAATACGCATAAAACCTATATAATTACACGGCATATATCATACAGTATTGATAGTTTAACTCAAAAAACAAAGAAATTTTTTTAAAAAAATAAAATAAGAAAGTTAAATACATGTTCAAACGGAACAGATGTGGACATGCTCTCGAAAGGAATATACGAAGCTTAATCAAATTTTCTCAAACGGTCAATAATAGATATAGAAAAATATTGGTCAACCAGCTTCCCAATACCATAAGCACCAGCAGTTACCTCTTCATCACACTGCAAATCTATGCTCTTATTTGTCCAATGTCACACAAGAGGTAGCATGCATGGTAAGTGTATACCCTTCCAAAGAAGCTTGTACATGTAGACGAGTTGTAAAAGCAACAAACAACCACCAATGTTCTTGGCGTTTTTTTCCTTATATGAGCTAATGCTATCACACAAATCCTTCAAAACATGCTCACACCAATCAATGTTTTTAATCTCGTCTACATTCTCTAAAAATTTAAACACTTCAGTTCTTAGTGCACGATTATGGACGGGGTCAGAAAACAAATCAAACTGAAAATCACAAAAACTCTCTTAAAATCTTCACCACCGTCTGTCAATTGGTTAAGCAGCAAATTGGATAATGTACGCAATGGGGATAAAGGCTTGATGTCATAATCAGATTGAAGCCTAAATAAAAGAGCAGGTTTTTCTTTTTTGTAATATTTTAAAACAGGTCGACTACTATTTCTTGGAAGGCAAAACATGTCATAAACATCATCAGTCGTGACGTGGAAACTTCTGTACTCATCAATAACAAACAGCCTAGCAACTGGATTAAAATTTTTTACTAACCAATAAGCATCTCATGGTTTGAGAACCTTTCAAATTTCACAAAAAATAACCCACCAAATCCTATACTTTGAACAACAGTTATTTATCTATCATTCAGATTTGCCTTTACTTTGCCCAATCCACATGGATTACACTGAGTAGTGAATGAGCTGAAAAGCACATAAAAATGAACAGATATAAAATTCTGACATCAAATTTACAAATATAAATTTAGTTAATATGTGTATACTATAAGTTAAAACGTATACAATTTTAGGCAAATATGTATACAAGAAACAGAGCACAACATAAAATTTTATAAAATACACATAAATCAAGAGTTGCATAAAGAGATATTAAGTATAATAGATGAGAATAATTTATGCAAGTACTTGACTGTGAATAGCATACTTTTTTCTCCAATAATGATCAGTTTGTGTACTACAATTTGAAGATCATGCAAACTTTTGTGCACAAATGAATTGATATAAATTAAAAATAAAGTGTATAACATGTAGACCAACTAACATTAACGACCATTTCTTATATTCAGACATCAATTCATTGATTTGCAAAGAAAAAATATGAATCAAGTAATATACAAAACTACAAATGTATGCAAAATATACATATACATATTAAAATAAAAAAGACCTTTTTTTTTCTTCTTAGTTCTGTTCTGAACATCTTGATCCTCAACAATCCTCTCTTCATCAACATGATCATCACTTTCATCAGATTCGACCTGCTCACCCTTAACTTTAAAATCTTCATCAGATTCAATCTCCTCAAGATCCTTGTTGGAAGGTTCTTTTGGAGCAGCTTTCTTAGGTGGAGGCTTTCTAGGAGAAGATTTACTAGTAGAAAGAAGTAGAACAGATTTAAAGGAAACGGTTTTAGAGGAAGGCTTTTTGGGAATGACTTTTGTAGTTGATGGATCTTTGGATGAAGGCTTCTCACAAATAGGGTCCTCAGAGGCCTGTTTTTTCTTCTTTTTTACACTAGCATCAGCCCTATCAGCCTGTTTTCTTTTAAAAGGAGCCACTACAGGCTCATCTTCAATGAAATCTGATAATAGACGGTTGTCTAGCTCTTCATCAGGAACCTATGCTCCGATAGGCTCCTCATTAGGAACCTGTGTTCCAATAGGCTCCTTTGTCTTGCCTTTCCGTCTTTTATACGTAGAAGCACTATTCTTATTCTTCTTCATTATAGATGCCTAAACATCAAAACACAAGGCGTTAATAGAGAATAATCAACTTCCATATATTAAGAAAAATACATACAGAAGAACCACATTTCCACTACAAAAGAAGACTGTTTATAATAAAGTAAGAGTTATATATATATAGAGAGAGAGATTAAATCAGAAGCATGGATGCTCTGGAAGCCCTGAATCTTTTCACTTAGTGACAAATCATATTATCCATGATGGAAAAGAGACAATGATACATACTATAAAAGATAAAATGAAAATCTCCAAAAGTCAATAGAAGGCCACATATCAGGGTGACACTGAGAATTTCTTTTGGCTTGTTGGAATTATTAGAAAATAATAACGTGTTCAAAATGACAACATTACTTGTCTTTCAAAATGAAACCAAACTTCTAATTGAATAGGCAGCAAGTCAATCAACATACAGTTATAAATACTCATTGATTAAAGTATCATTAACACCAAACATAAGATTTTAAAATAGGAAAACTTATATGAGTGTAAAATCTAAAACAATTTGGTCTGAGTTCTATTTTCAAACAGCTTGCATATCCTCGTTCAAATTGCTGCTATTTAATCTGATTCTCATTCTTCTCTGACTATGATTGCAGAAGCTTACTTTTGAAATGCTATGCTAACATCCAGCTAGTGAAGTATACTGGCATCTTGACAACTCTGCTAAATGATTCTCTAATTCAATTTCTGGATCTATATTTTATAAACTTCAAATTTACATTTAGTTTATTTTTGTAATCTAAGTATTCAAATCAATTATGAATACCACTACCCGCTGATAAACTTTTGAGAAGGAGCCATCCATATTATTCATTTCTTTCAGAAATATTCAGAGCTTTAAGGCAGGTCCTAAATGCTCACCCTCCCACAGGGGTTGCACTATACAATAGGCAAATCTACATTATGTCTCGCTGATGGTCAAGGTTTTATGAACCTGGCTACACTGAGCAAATTTGAGTTTATATTTATAACAGGTAATCACGGGGCAACAATATAAAAAAGAATGAACCTATTTGAGTGCGTCATCATCTTCCAAGAGTGGTGACGTGTCGCCGGACTTCTAGGGCTGGAATCAGAAAATAAAACTAAAAAAATAGAAAATACTTACCACGATTCGTACAGGAGCTAGAGATAATGAGGAAAAGATAAAGTGCGGGAGAAACCTAGGGTTTCCACAGGGAGAAATAAAGATAAAGAAGATAGGTGTAAGGAGGCTAGGATTTTCGGTTTTCAGAGAGAAAGAGGGGAGCGGGAGGGCGTATGCGGATCTGAAAAATGAAAACGGGTTAAACATAGTATATATACCACGGATCATAAAAACGGGTCGGATCCAAGTGCAATCTTGCACCCAGTTGCACCCAATAAATTGCCCTTTTATTTTATCAATTTTTTTAAATAAAAAATGTTATATATTTTATAAATTTATAATATTTAAAAAATATAAAAAAATGCATACAACCTAATTAATTTTCTTTGATAATTAATTTTTTTTATTTTTTAATTTAATATCAACCATGATTCCTTAAAATTAGTTAGGCCTAATTAATTTTTTTGCTTTCATAATTTATTTTTTTATTTAATATCAGCCATGACTCCTTAAAATTAGTTGGGTAGATCTTGGGTGAGACGTCTCACGAATCTTCTTATGTGAGATAGATCCTATCATATCCATTAACATAAAATAAAAATAAAAAATAAAAAAATTAAAGAAAAACAAGGACTCTGTTTGGTTTTATTAATTAAAATAAGGGAGGATTACTATTAGGTACACAAAAAAATCCTTAATTACTATGAGATACAAACATACAAAAGTATTACTACTAACTACAAAAATATATAGTGATATTCCAATATTACCCCTATAAATGTGCTGCACATAAATGTTGTGTGCAGCAAGTGTTCGTGTGCAGCAACGTATGTGCAGTAGAAAAAAAGTGTGTGCAGTAAAAAAATATGGTGGTTCGGCGGAGCTCCGGCGACGGCAGTTAACGGCCGGTCAACGCCGGTCAACGGTGGTCAACGCCGGTCAACGGTGGTGGGTGAGGGGTGGGGTGGGGTTGGTGGTTTAAAAGTGTATGGTTTAGTGGTATACTTGGTATTTTACTTTAATATTTTATATATAATAATTATTATTTTAAATCAATGTACCTATTAGTAATTAAGGGTATAACGTGTGTAATTAATCCTTAAAATAAACAAAATTAGGCTAACCTTTAAAGCAAATAACTAGCGACCTACCTTCATGCAAACAGTTATGACTTTTATTTCAAATCAATAATTAATTTTTACTTTTAACAAAAAAAATATTATCTATTATTATTATTAATTATTCAATAATAATATTATTTGTATTATTTTTAAGATAATTTAATTATTCTATTATTATCACTTTATTTTATTCAGGTATCACTTTATACTAAAAATGTTATCACTTTTTATTCATTATACAAATAGTTCATAAATAATTTAACTAAATGGTTATCACTTTTTGTTTATCATATATCACTTTTAAAAAAAAATACTATCATTTTTTATTATTCCAGTAAATGATACTTCGTGAAATAATTCAATTTACGAATATCACTTTTCTTAGATTATGAATCACTTTTTATTAAAAATATTATCACGTTTTATCCATTTTATAAATTATTTTTAAAATACACTTTGATAATTAGTTATCACTTTTATTAAAGGTGTTATCATTTTTATTAAAGGTATTATCACTTTTTGTTTAAAATGTTATCACTTTTCATTCATATTATAAATTGTTCATGTAATAATTCACAGCAATGTTATCACTTTTTATCAATTGAGTATCACATTTTATACATTTATAATATTTAAATAAAAATAAATTAAATAAATAACAAATTTAAATTAATAAAAAATTTAATAATAAAAATATTATTTAAAAAATAACATTATATATATATATATATATATATATATATATATATATATATATATATATATATATATATATATATATATATATATATATATATATATATATATATATATATATATATATATAAAAGACCTAATTAATTTATTTTTATAATTAAATTTTCAATTTTCTAATTTGAGTATAACCAAATAGAGCCCTTAAAAATATAATTAATGGATTGATAGATTATGCATCTCACATAAGAGGATTCGTGAGACGGTCTAACCCATCTTTTCCAAATTAGTTAGGCCTAATTAATTTTCTTGCGTAATTAATTTTTCAATTAAATAACAATTACATAGATCCTTTAAAATTATTAAATTATAGGTTAATAAATAATCTTTCTGAAAAATAGGATCACCATTATACAAGAACATAATAAATAACAATCGAAACAAAATACGAAGTAAAGTAATTATTCATAACATAATAGTCATCAGCTCTAAGGCACCTTAATCAAATCTAATTGGATATAAATTACAAACTGTTTCTTCAAATGTAGTACTCATTCTAGTTGAATGACTACTTTGCTCTGTATTTTTAAAATGAAATAGCAGGCCTAGTATGACAGATATTAGTCCAACAAAATTTTGATTGCTTAGTAAATTAATTCTAACCAAAAATGACCTCAGTCTATCAACAAAATTTGCGGACAAAGGTTTGTACAGACTCCCTTGAACTCCGAATATCATGATGGTTTGGAGGATATTCAACATTCTATATGAAATGCCCCATTGGCAGATGAAACGAACTTAGGTTTTCGATTTACCTTCTCCAAGCATTGAATAACATCTCCGACTTGGAAATCACCATAATCTTTGAGCACCAGCCCACATAAAGCCCCCTTGCTCGCAGCCTGGATGTCATTCTGTTTCTGCTTCATAGACTCACAAGGGCCTTCAAATATTATTTCCCCACTTCGAAGAAGTCTCAATGTTGCTGACTTTGTAAGACGGCCATCTATCACCTTACAACCGGCAATTTTCAAAACCCCTCCCATGGCTTTGCTTGCCTTAATTTCATATATGTCTTGTACCTGAGCTTCTCCAGACACCTTGGTCTCAAGTGTTCCAGGAGCCTTTTCAACAATTAACTCACCAATATCCTCCAAAAGATGATAGATCACACGGTGAAGTTTTATCTACAATACATCATAAGCTGAAATCAGCAAAACTAACTTCTACCTATTTCCCATTCAAAGTAGAATAATCTGAAATTGCATTAGGACAATTGCAAGACCCGAAAAACCCTTATCCCAATGTGTGGATTAGTTTAATTTGAAATAATGATTTTATAGTTCACGCGATACTGGGGCATCTAAAAAGTTTCCTGTTAGCATGTTGAAACTATCATAAGCATGTCTCTGGTTAACTCATCATTTGATGCTACCTCGACGAGTCCATCTTTCTATTGCATTATCCTATCTAACCTTGATTATAAGCAGTAATATCCCCAAAGGCATAATTACTGTGACCTGATATCTTTATATTGGCAACAAAAATTATAATTGTCCACATTTCCTGTCTAGACCCATGGAACTTATTTATACTAAAATTTGTTTAGATCTTCCTCCCTATTTTTTTTTAATCAAAGATCCTGTAGTTTACCCCGGGGCATCAACAATGTATCCTATTTACAAGCACAAACCATCATAAGCTCATTTCTTAAGAAAAAATTATTTATGGAGCTATCTCCGCAATCCCACTTTCCTTCAACTGAATTCATTACTTATCCTGTCCAATCTAGAGTAAAAGCAGGTGTATGCTGAGAGCATGAAAGTGGCATGATACCTTAATATTGGCTTGACTGGCAGAAAGAGAGATTGCAGCAGGGGGGTCACGGACATTAAATCCAACAATACATGCATCGCAGGCTTGTGCCATGTCGATATCAGATTGGGAAACGGGCCCAACTCCTGCATAAACGATCTTCAAAATAACCTGAAATGACAATGAAGGCTATGAATGAGGAAGAGAAATTGGAAGTATGTATACTTGCATTTTAAGAATTAACATGACCTGCGGGCTGTTCAGACATTTCAATGCATCACTGACTGCTTGGACAGTGCCTTGCACATCTGCTTTCACAATAATTGGAACTACAATTATTCCAGATTTCTGGTCTTCTTCCTCATTCTCTTGACCTTGAACTTTTTGCATCTCCTCATCCAGCTTTTGCCTCTCAACTTGCTGTCTTAAGAGTCTATCCTTCTCATTCTTCTTTTTCCTCCCTTCACTAAGCATCTTTGCTCTCTCCTCAGACTCAACAACAACAATATCATCTCCAGCCATTGGGAGCCCCTTTAACCCTTCAATCTCGACTGGCATGGCAGGAGTAGCCTGTGATATTGTTTTTCTTGCCATGTCCCTAATACATCTGATTCTTCCCCACTCAGCACCTATAACAATATGCTGTCCACAAACAAGGGTCCCTGCCTTCACAATTGCAGTAGCCAATGGACCACGTCCCTTATCAACTCTTGCCTCAACTACATAAGCTTGGGCAGGTCCATCAATAGGTGCTTTAAGTTGCATCAGTTCAGCCTGAAGTAGCAAAGCTTCCTCCAACAAATCCAATCCCGTTCCTTTTATTGCAGAAACTTCAACAACCTGGACATCCCCACCCATCTCCTCTAATGACAAACCTTCAGATGCAAGCTGGATTTTTACTCTTTCAGGGTTTGCATCTGGTTTATCACACTTGTTAATTGCAACAACAATCGGAACATTTGCTGCTTTTGCATGAGACATCGCTTCGAGAGTCTGAGGCATAACCCCATCATCTGCAGCCACCACAAGCACCACCACATCCGTAACTGCTGCACCTCTGGCTCGCATTGCGCTAAAGGCCGCATGGCCAGGAGTGTCAAGGAATGTGATGGCAGCCCCTGACTGCATGCCAACGACAAATGCACCTACATGTTGGGTTATGCCTCCAGCTTCTTTAGCAGCCAAGGAAGTTTGGCGAAGAGCATCCAGAAGAGATGTCTTGCCATGGTCAACATGACCCATAACTGTGACAACTGGAGGGCGAGGTAATAGTTTCACACCTTTATCAGCATGCATCCTATGGACATTGACCCCCACCTCCTACAGATATCAAAATACCTGATTGGACTCTTATGAATGGCAAAAGAATACTTAAGCGAGCAAATCAACAAACTATCATAATGATGGACTTTTATTTTCTTCTCTCATTTTCCTTTTAAAGGAAAGGGTTATGATGCTGTCAAAAAACAACCACAAAACAGAAATATCACAGAGTTCATCTCTTCAACTGTAATTGGTCTGTATTACATGTGCGCATACACACACAGATACACACGCTAAAACCTCAAGCCACATTAGAAGTTAGAAAGGACAATGGTTGATTTCAATTCAAGGAATTACCATTGCAACCAGCTCTGCTATGTCAATGCTGAGGGTGTCAAACTCTGAATCAGCTTTATCACCAACAGCAGTGATGATATTCTGAATGGTAACTATAGATTCTCCACAACGCTTGGCCAACTCTAGAACAGACATGCCCTCAAATATTTCAATTGTTTTATCTGGTAAAGACTTTGCAGCTCTACTAAGTTTAGGAGGAATGTAAGGGACTTCAACTGGAGCTTTGGTTTCTTTCTTTCTCTTCGAGAACTTTCCTTTATTATTAGTTTTCACTCTACTAGCATTACTCAATGATTCATTGTCCCTTTTCCAAGCCAAAAGCTCTGTGCTTGAATGGAGATACCTGAAAAAAAATGTAGTGTTAATTTACCACTCTAACAGCTCAAAGTATTATAGAGACATACACTGACACGGCAATCGCTTAACAGGAACAAGTTCCAAGTAGTGAATGACATCAAGGCTCCCAAAAAAAGGGCTTAGTGGATAATTGATAAAACAATGCATAATATAATAGGTGAAAAATACAAAGAGCACAAGAATTGGAGTTATTACAATAGAAGTATAGAACAAAATTAATCCTTCCATAATATTAAACCCAGCATTAAATTCCCAGAGCACATACACCCCATGACCCATTATTTAAAATTCACAGTGAACGCAAGTATGTTATTAAGTAATGATAAGAAGCTTTATTAAACTGGAAATTTGAAAACATTCCTTGTTTGCTAAGATAATTTTACTACGTATCAAAAACTTCAATAGTAATGGGCGAGCTACTTTACAAGGCTCCAGCAATTGCAAACTCACATTGAGACTTAGCGTATATGAAATTCCAATATCAAAGATTAAAAAAAAAAAAGCAAGAATACAAAAAAACAAAAATGAAAATTAGTATTATAATATGATATCCCGTTAATATTTTAAATAAATCTATAACTAACTCTAAGCTCCACCATCTTCATTATAGACAGTAGAGTTTTTATTCTTTCATCCAATTTTTACTCATTATTTTTCATATGTGATTTATTAGTGAAGATCTTTAGAGTAGAAAACACTCAAATAAAATTCAAATGCAGTATCCACAAAGTAGTAGTAATATTTTTGCAGTCATCTCATGTAATCAAATTTCAGACATGTCATTCAATTCAGGAAAACAAAAATTAACAGATATTTTAAAATGATTTATGCTACCACATCAACATGTATGCATGTCTTTTTCTTCTTTTTTTTTTTTTTTTTTTTTTTTTTGAGTAGATACAAAATTAATTAAAAAAATACAAGTAATATAGCAAAACCTATCCATAGTAAAAGATTATGTGCACCTAACATATCTGTGGTTCAGGCATTAAACCTGTTGCAAAGAAATATAAAACATATTGGCTAAAGTCTTGCAACTAATTTCCCACTTAGACAAACTATGAGTTGCAAGAGGTCACCTCTTTGTGTATTAGTATGAAAAACAGTCAGATGTTTTATAGGAAGGCAAACTATCCTTTTATTAAAAATTATCAAAAGTTGAAGTTTCATCTAATGAGATTTTTGCTTAACTTATAGCATGGAATAAAATATTTTACATGAAATTAGATCTCGATGAGATCAGTGCAGTTAGATCAAGGAGTTCACAAGATTTTAGTGATAACAATCTTGTAACTAAAATGATCAATCAAATATGATTTATAACTTATAAGATTAAAAAGGGAAAAAAGGCACATACAATTTGTAGAATTTCATAAGGCTCTAATAATATCCAATCATTTATATTAGAAGCAACTATATTCATCTCTTGAGAACTTTAACAACATTGTAAGGCATCATCTTAATATCACAATATATTTAGATGAGATTATAACTTCACCCAAAATAAGCTCAAAATATTAAATCAAAAACATACTAGGAAAGAATAGAATTTAGTGCACCAATTGGTTTCAATAAAAGCAAGAGAGCTCTATGAACCAAATAAATTAGGATAACCCAAGGGTTAGAGAAAATACAGCTGGTCAATTGAATAGGCAAATATAGCGTGATCCTTTCCAGCCAATATGAAAAATCTCAAGGCACATAAGATGCAAATTAGAGATCTAGATATGCATTGATGGCATGTATATAATTAAATGAGCTAAAATACCTATTTAACCATCTATCATCTGAAAAAGAAATATCTTTATTGGCAGCTAGAATTGTGTGGCAACATCCTGAAATTAAACACAAATGATGATCAGAAAACTAACAATAATCCCATCTTCTTCAAATTCAATCACATCAGAATTGGTTAATATACATGTGATGTGATAGGAAAATACGAAAGGAAATAAACAAGTTCTTCACAAAGTACAGTGCTAGCTTATACTGATACAGAGGTCAAGATATGATGCTAAGAGTCTATGAAGTTATCAAAAACAGAAACAGTAAACTGAAAAACAACGGGTTAATTATGAACAAATTAAAATACTAAAACTGTAACGGAAAATGACCATCTTTTTACCATGCAAATGTCGCGCTATAAAATAAAGTGTTCTGGCATCTTGAAGATCACATTTTGAAGCTAAGGCAGCTTTGGTAAGACCTTGAGAAATACCCTGCAATGTCCCAGGCAACACAACTGAGTTTTCCATATGGAAAAATTAAAAAATTGTACGAGTGATATGAAATTACCATCTAAACATTACAAAAGACATTAGTTCGAATCTGTTGATGTTTGCAGATTTAAGAGGAAAACGGAAAAGATATATTTCAAGACACGGTCAAAAAAAAAAACTAGGGCAAAAAAATTAAGTCTACATACTTCTTCATCTTGATAGAGAATCAATGGAGTTTACTAACCTTTTTCCCTACAGTTCTCCATGCCATTCACGAAGACGGTAATATCTACCAACTAAGACGACGTATCTGCCGGCACCAATTCCAATGCCAAGTCTTGCGGTTGGGGATTGTCGGGTTCCAAGCCAATGTGACTTTTGGTTAATGGAGTGTTCAAACATTTTGGGTTGGGTTGGGTTGGGCCGGGTAAGTGTTCATAATCTTCTACGCAAAAATATCCTGCCACTCCAACGCTCCCATATTAAAATTTAGAGTTTAATTTCGGTGGACCTGGGATATCGGTGCATCTAATTAATCTTCATCGTTAAATCAACTACTCCTACTATTTATTTAATAATCAATACACAATAAAATAAAATAACTAAAATAATTTTGATAACCACTCACTACATCTTTCACTTTACCTTATAAATCTGCAGGTGCACCGGTGTTTCAGGTGCTGCACTGGTGTACCAGGTGCACTGCAGAATAGCCCTAAAATTTATTTAAACTTATTAATAATTACATAAAGTTTAGTGAATTAAAAACTAGGCTATCTCATAACTTTACACCATTTTACGGCATATTCAGCAGTATGAAAACAATAATTCCTCCAAAAGTTTGCACACTTTACATTAAAAGATAAAAAATTCATTTGATCTCATATAGGGGTGGGAAAAAAATCAAAAACTCGGTATGCCGAGCTCGTCGAATCAAAAAATATAAAAAAATATCAAAATTTAGGTATATCGAAATTTTCGGTACAGTATTATCGCCGTATCGAAAAAATCGATTCGATATCGGTATCTACCGAGTAAAATTTTGGCATTTCAGTATACCAAAAATATATATATTATTTTTATTTTGGATTTTTATTTATGGATCCCTATTTGTTTTTACCAATATATTACTAAGCCCAAACTTTATAGATTGAGATGATTTTATATTACAGTAATCTTTACAAGTTGTGCCTCTATATAGAGGAGTACATGATATGGTCAAACATACAGGAAAGGAAATATACAAATTGATTTGTACAAAATAAATCAGAGTTATTATTTTGCTGAATTATCGTTGTTGATTGGAGTATTCTTAATACGCCCCCGCAAAATTGACGTGCCATCAGCAACGGATATTTTGGAACGAAGTATCTGAAAGAGAGCGCGAGATGGTGGTTTTGTTAGCAAATCGGCAAGTTGGTCTTGAGTACTCACATATGATACAGAGAGACGACCCTTGGATGCTAAGTCACGCACAAAATGGAGGTCTATAGATGTGATACCTGAACTTCTCTCTACTCATGTGTCAATATAATTTAATTTGTGATACGTGCATTTTTATAATTATGTGATAATTATGTGGCAACTATATGATAATAAAGTGACAATTATGTGATAATTGTTTCTATATTTTATTTATCTTTACATTTTATTTGGGACATCCGTAATAAAAATGGTGACATTTTGTGAATATATTTGTGCATAAATATTTACGTACATTAATTTGGATATATAATTAAATTATTTTATTTGTATGAATATACTATTTCTTAATTATTAAGTATCACACGTGTTCTCGTAATAATAATAGTGGTAAGAAAAATGTACACGTATGTATAATAATTTGTAAATGTATTATATCTTAGTTATTAAGTATTGCACGTATATTTGTAATGAATAATAATAATAATAATAACTTTATTTACTATAAATAGAAATTTACTATAAATAGTAAGTTGATAAAGGTTTGTAGCGGTTGATGAACACCACTTGCCATCACCTCTCATATATATATTGAGGTTATAAACCTTATTTGGCAAGGGGGAATAGAGGTCCAGCGAAAAAAAAGAGAGGAAAAGGAAAAAAAAAAGAGAGGGGGAGAAAAGAGAGGGGAGAGAGAGAGGAAAAGAAAAAAGGAGAGGAAGTGGTTCGTGTCGAAATGAAAAGGAAGAAATTAGTTACAGTTCTTTACGAGGTCTTTAGTATTATCAATGTTTGGAGTCCAGGTAAGTAGAGGTCCAACTACAATGCATAAATATATTGTGTGTGAATTATTTGTGATTATTTGGTGAATATTATTTTGTGAATTATTTATGATTAATTTGGAATATAAGTTGTAAACTTATGTGATTGGAGATAAGTAGAAGTCCAACTACAATTCATAAACATGTTGTTTGTGAATTATTTGTGATTAATATGTGATAATTATGTTATGGATTATTTATGATTAGTTTAATTACGTTATGAATTATTTGGGATTAATTTGTGATACAAACTGTAGATTTATGTGATTTGGAGAAAGTATGGTTCATATTAAATAATATTATTTGTAAATTATTTATGATAAATTTGCAATACAAGTTGTGAATTTATGTGATTTGAAATAATATCATTGTCCTATATAGATTTGTGTAAATAAAAAATGTTGAATATAGATCTGTATGATTTGAGAATATATTATTTATAAGGATCTGTGTGATCCGAGACGAAGTTGTTATTCTAAAAAGGGATCATATGATCCAAGGTGAAGTTTTTGTTTCAGAGGTGGATTTGTGTGAATTGAAGTTAAGTTGTTGCTTTGTTGTGATTAAATGTTAATATTGATGTCTTAAATGGTTTATGATGCATATTTAATTGCCCTGGTTGCATACCATGCATAATCATGAAAAGTGTTTTCTCCAAAATTTAATAAGATACTAATGGTGTGTGCGGCCACTATATATGCATCTCTGTCAGGGTTCGAAAAAATTGTTCCCAACACTTTATTCTGGATTTGGAAAAATCATTCCCAGTATTTTATTTGGGGTTCGAAAAAATCATCTCCACCACTCTGTCAGTGTTCGAAAAAATTATTCTCGGCACTATATTCGGGATTAAAAAAAACGTCTCCATTGAGCTCATTTGGAGTGCATATCATAAGTGTGTCAGAAACCAATTACGTATGTTGAATTGGTGTGATAGTTTTGGTTATAAATATATTATGTGAGAAAAAATATATATGCAGGTTTTTATAATGATGATATTTATGTTAATTAGTATTTGAATTATAAGTTATGTAAGGTGGGTCGTGTCAATAGCAATGTGTTTCATTATGCTATGTTGGACCAGATTGTAGGCCAAGCGCGTAGCACCCATATTATCACAGAAGATGCGTGGCGTGGACGTTAACCGAATGCCAAGATCGGTGAATAGATGATCAAGCCAACACACCTCAGAATCCGTGGTAGCCAAGGCTCTATACTCGGCTTCAGTGGACGAACGAGCAACCCCTCGCTGTAATTTCATGAGCGCCAAGAAATGGGATTGCACCCAAGAAAGACAACGTAACCCAATGTAGACTTCCCATCGATTAAATCACCTCCAAAGTCCAAGTCTGTGAAAGCAGTGATAGTGAGCGAAGACGAAGGTCGCATAGTAGACCATGATGGAGAGTTCCCTTTAGATAGCGGAACAAACGCTTCACAACATCCCAATGTGAGGCCAGAGGAGAAGACATATGTTGAGCCAGCTTGTTTACTGTGAATGCAATGTCTGGGCGAGTAAGAGTGAGATACTGCAAACCACCAATGGCGCTATGATATTCAGTTGTATCAAAGGAACCAGATATTGTAGATTAATTTGTGGTCATTGGAGTGGAGATTGGCTTCACTCCATCCAACTTAAACCGCCGTAATAAATCAACTATATACTTATATTGAGATAAAAAGAGCCCCTCCTTACACTTCGCGACCTCTATACCAAGAAAGTATGTCAAAGGACTAAGATCCTTGACCAAGAACGATTTCATAAGGTGACTTGTAATGGCTCTAATAAGCTTGGTGCAAGATCCAATAATTATGAGATCATCAACATAAACAAGAATAAACATGCGGACTCCATCTCTCGCTGATATGTGAATAAAGATGAATCTACCCGTGACTGAAGAAATCTAAAGGACAATAGAGCCGAGCTAGGGCGTTATACCATGCACATGGTGCTTGGCGAAGACCATACAAAGTACGATGAAGTAAGCAAACTAGAGACAGGGCAGAAGTGTCCTTAAAGACAGGAGATTAAGTCATATATACAGGGACGTCTAGCCGCCCATGTAGAAAGGCGTTGCTAACATCCTGTTGTCGTAGAGGCCAATTAAATTGTAGTAAAAGAGTAAGGACTGTACGGATAGTTGCAGGCTTGACGACAGTGCTAAATGTCTCACGAAAATTAACTCCGGTACGTTGGTGAAAGCCTTTGGCTACAAGATAGTCCTTGTATTTATCAACTGAGCCATCAGGTTTACATTTGATCCAAAAGACCCACTTACATCCAATTATATTGATGTTGGGCGGAGGAGACACCAAATCCCATGTGCCAAAGCGCTGAAGAGCAGTAATTTCTTCCACCATAGCCGTGCGTCAGAGTGGACTAGCAAGATCTTGAGCAACTGTAGATGGCTCAACATCAGAAGGTAACGGATGCTTCGTGGCACTGAAGAACCGTTTGGGTTTATGGATATTATTAATATTGGCATTCGATCATTTGGTTAACGTAACCCGTTAGGATACCATGCGGTTCTATTATAGCGGAAGCAATAAATCATAGAAACGATTACAGTTCACCAGGGTATGTAGAAGATGAAGGATTCTCACTGGCAGACTATGCAGTCCCACGAGAATGGCCATAACTTCCTCGTCTAATGTCAGAATTGAATGATCTTTATGTTCTGATGATCCTCTCTTCAACAGCTTTCCGTCAGTGTATTGATCATCAAATTCTGAGAATTGTACGATGTTATATAAATTTCGCAAGGTGGCGGACAGCAGCAGCAAACTACCTTCTGATCTTCTGCCATATGTCCCAAGTCCGATCTCGACGTCGTGTAGGCGACAATCTACGAGACCTCCTCAATCTGCTCTCAACCCTCATCACACGTAAAATAATAAATTAGATTAGGGTTCTAGATAAGATGAGGTGACTTATATACATGGGCTACAGCAGGGACCAGGAGGAGAAATTGAGTTGGACCTCCATTGGGCTTAAGTATCCAAGCTTAGCACAAAGCTTGTACTTAAGTCCAATAATAATAATATATTCCACTAAAATATTATTACTGCACTGCCTTTCCAATCCCAAAATTACGTTTTGGGCTCCTTCTTATTATGAGCCCGTTAGTCTCCCCATGTTTAAGATATACAATGTCCATTAATTAATTTAAGTTACTGACAACTCAAGTAATTAATATCTCATCCAAGAGTAGTACCACTCAACCTCATTATCATGCCGGAATAAATTCCACCTGCAGGTTTTACATGATGATTCTTATGAGCTCCTCAAGGGGACATCATCAACCTATGACGGACACGGATTCCTTCTACAATCAACAGCACACCATAGAGACAGCATTACTTCCCAACTCATCGAGTTTGTTGATTTAATTACATGTAAATCTCACCCATTGATGAATCAAAAAAATACATACTGCCCTACTTGTTGAGGTTATTGTATAGGGATTAAGAGCACAAACTTCCATAATAATTGAGATCAAGTTCTCCTATAAGTCAGTATAAGTCGAACGATCTCAAGCGGTCCTGCTCAATACACACAAGTGCACTAATGTGATTCTATAGCCAAGACAAGCTAATACCAAACCACACTACAACCATCCTGATAGAGAGTCCCCGTCTATCTCGGTTGTGAGCATCTGTTTATACTTTATAAGAAAACCGATAATATGATCTTCCGCGTGTTGTCGCACAACATATTATCTACAGTATAAAGTAAGTGGACTATTGCATCGAACATATAAATAAATTATAAGATGCAATCATTTGATCATATGATTCTCATTTCAAATTAATTGTTATAACATTGTTCATACAAAAAGCTAGACTTTTAGTATACAATCCAACAATCTCCCACTTATACTAAAAGACTATGCTGTCATGTCTTCTGTCATACATCTGATTTTCCACTCCCACTACACGACCATCAAAAGCTCTCGCCTTAAGGTCCTTGTAAATGGATTTACTAGGTTATCATCCGATGCAATCTAGGTGACAACAACCTTCCCCTCATCATACGATTTCTCGTAACAGGTGGTACTCGCGCTCTATGTGTTTAATTTCCTTATGAACTTGTGATTCCTTCAAGTTTGCAACTGCACCAATATCATCAATATAAATTGTGATAACCTTGGGCAAACTTAAAATCACACCAAAGTCCATCATGAAGTTTCTAGAGTCATACAGATACTTTGGCTGCCTCATAGGCTCCAATTTATCATCTTTCCATGATGGAGTCCGGAGTCTGAAATATATTTCTATATAACCCTCCTCCATATTATGGCTCTACTTCCTAAAATTAAACACATAACCTTGAGGTGGATTTACTGCCATCCCTATCTGATTTGAAAAATCTGAATCTACGTAACTCATAAGAAGCAGTGAATCTGTCCGGTAAGCCTACATATAATTTCTAGTCCTTTTCAGGTACATAAATATATGTCTTACCACAGTTCAATATTCTTATTTCGAGTTACCTTGATACTCACTGTCTATGCAATTGGCAATACAGTTATCCATTCTCGTGCATAGCATTCCTTAAATTAAGCTTCCTTATTCGCCGAAGTATAAGGAACCGCTTTCATCACCTTTATCTCCTTTGTGTCACAAGACACATTTCTTTAGATAAAGTCACATGCTAAAATAAGTAAGGATCGTACCATCTCATGAACTTTGAGATAAGCATAACATCCTTTCTTGTAATCCGTATTACCGTGATCAAAAGGATATATTTTTACTCTTCTTAAGTCCTTCATTTCATACTGCTTTATTAACCATACCCATACGCCCGACAATACTCTTTTATTGTCTCTAATGAGCAATATATCATCTACGTATAGTACAAAAAATACCACCACATTTCCATTACTCTTTTCAATACACAAGACATATCCGAGCATTGATAAAATCCATATCACTGGATTTCTTCATCAAAACGGATGTTCTATAATTTTGAAGCTTGCTTTAGTCCATTGATGGACACTTTTAAGCTTAATATCAAAATGCTCTTAGCTATTTGCAATGATTCACTCTAGTTGCTTAACATAGATGTTTTCCTCAAGACTTCCATTCAGGAAAGTTTTCTTGACATCTATTTGCTATCCCTCATATTCTATATGAGTAGCAACAGGTAACAGAGTCCGGATCGACTTAGGCATAGCTATCGGCGAACAGGTTATCTCATAATCGAACCCTTTCTTTCTGAGTATATCTTTTTCGCAACAATCTTTGCTTCCAAGGTTTTCACCTTACCATATGATCCTCTTTTATTTTGTATGACCAGTTCCAATGGCTTTTACACCATTTAGTGGTCTTACAAGCTCCCAAATTTAATTTAGAATTCATCAATTCTATTTCAACATCATTGCACTAGCTAAGATATCGCATTTCGATCTTATAGTGCTTCGTCGTATCCGTGGGTTCAATCCATGTTTACTAGGGACTAAGTCTCACGACTCTCCCAAAACATGTATCAAACAGGTTGTCGAACATCCCTCCCACTACGACAAGGCATTACATGCAATTGTGTATCAGACGTGACATGCGTTGCAGTTTACCTTGTGGTATATCCTCTTGCACAATTGGTACTAATACTTTATGTTTTCTTTTCACATCCTTTAGGACAACTTATAAATGGGTATGTGATTTATTACATAGTCCCTTTCCAAAAATCTAGTGTTTGTGTTAACAATCATCCTTCGATCTTTTAGACTAAATAAATCACCTTTATTTTTATAGCATATCCCACAAACAGACAAACATTCAAATGAATTACTGTTTCTAGGGCTTATCCATAAAATGAATTAAATAATTCCAAATAATTCATCATCTATCTAATCATTACCATAAGAGTCTTATTCCTTCTATGCACCACACCATTCAGCTGGGGCATGCCCAGTGTAGACCACTTGAGATTTAATCTCAACCTCTGATTAATAGCTCCTAATTATCCTAAGAGGTACTCGTAATCACGATTAAATTGTCATTACTTGATATATTTTCCATGATGCTTTACTGTACCAACCTTGCAATTCTTGAATAAATCAAGAACTTAGACATGCAGTGCATCAAATAAATATATCGGTATCTAGAATAATCTTTGATTATTCATAACCACCTCTCGCCTGAATAGTATTAGGTCCGCTTGAATTAAAATGAACCAATTCCAACATATATCTTTGGCTCTACACCCCTTTACCTTGAAAAGGTAATTAATCATTTTTACTTCCAAGTAAGACTCGCAAGTCTGATAGTTTCCACTTCAGATAAACCTTACGGTCCATCTGCTATCAACTTTTGAGTCCTACTCAAGTAAAATGATCTAGTCTTAGACACCAAATGCATGTTTAGTTCATCTCCGAAGGTTCCTTTCTCTTATTAAGATCAGAAGATGCATTATTAATTATTATTTGTTGCATCTATGGAATATATATGATTTAAGAATATACAAATTGTTCACCAACGTACCATAACAAATTATAACTCTATCTTTCATTATAATGACCATGTCATTTAAATGAAATGGAGTATCCATCTATTAATGCATAGAAACCAAATCAAATTCTTTCTATGAAAACGTACGTAAAGACAATTTCATAAAATCAAACTTTTATTCATATCGTAAGATAAATAAACAACTCCCACTGTAACAGCCACTACTCTCGTAGTATTACCCATGTATAAAATAATCTTATCCTCACTTAGTAATAAACATTTAGTGATTCTGGTATCTACACAACGTATCAGTAGGTGCCATCACTAATCATGCTTCAACGACTAGCAAGTAAGATTCTATCCTTGTTCACTCCCTTTATGAAATTGTATTTCCTTTATCACATGTTTTGTCAGAAGTTTCCCACCATATACAACCTCTTGTAATTCAGGAGAAACTTACTCAAAACATCTAGGCAATTATGAAGAATAAAATTGACTTAGGTTTCCCCTTCAACTTCTATTCCATGTATTTCCAATTCATTCATCAAATT
Source organism: Pogostemon cablin (assembly GCA_023678885.1). Taxonomy (NCBI): domain Eukaryota; kingdom Viridiplantae; phylum Streptophyta; class Magnoliopsida; order Lamiales; family Lamiaceae; genus Pogostemon; species Pogostemon cablin. The sequence continues at coordinate 17,823,226 of CM042975.1, read as the reverse complement.
CAATCATGACCTACCGCCTTTTAACTTACTCAAGTATCTGAAGAGTTACATGAGACCATCATATTTCTATGAATCTCTTATCTCTTCACTAGAGACTTTAATATGCATCATGATAAGTATTTTGTGAGAACACACATGTATTTCTTAAGCGATAAAATTCGAATCCAAGATTCTTTTCTAATCATCTAATTTTGGACCAGTAAATATAATTTCTTTTAGTCAACCATAAGTGAAATAAAACTATTTGAAATTCAGAGAATCATAAAAAATACACCGATCAAATCTTCGAATTTATCCATTTATATTGATTCCCTCAAAATAATATAAAATATAAATTCACCGACATCTCAAGCACCGTGAGTTTGCAAGCCACGATAGTGTGGACGTTTACAAACCCGAACATTTACAAGAGAAGGTTTTACCCATTAATTTCATTTGTCAACCTAACTTTATGACAAAATAATTAATAGTCGGTTCCTCTTTAGCCATGCAAATAAAAGCAGTGACTCCGATGGGAGGATACTTATTATTTACGCCTAAGTGTACACCATTATTTGACCCCAAGTCCATTGCGCGAGCTTATGTGCCTTACAGATGGAGAAGTACACACGCGCTCGGATAACTTCCTACAATCATCAATTATAAGTATGTACAGTGATCCGCACATGAACTCATCCGATAGGGAGGAAGGTCTATGCCAACACGCAAGTTCATGTGCATCACATTACAAACATAATTTTAAAGAAGCCTGTTCCAGCAATATCCATGAATAAACTCATCCGATGGGGAGGAAGGCTCTAATGCCGACGCGCAAGTTTATTCACATTGCTAACAAACAAATAATGGAGGCCGCGGGAATTAATTACCAATCCCCTCTCTCACTTAGTTATTTAAAACCAAGGGTTTTTATATGCATATAATATTCAGAATAATATACGCAACCTAGCATGCTCATACTTCCAAATATATAACAATAATTGACCAATAAAATAATTATAGCAGTTTTATATAAGGAAATAAATTGCCAAAAATAAGTTGACTTGATCAACACTCCAACATACATGCATATAATATACCAAATATAATACGCAATCTAGCATGCTTCTATTTAAGGCAATAAATCAAAGATAATCATGCATACATATATAACAATAATCAATTAATAAATCAATTATAACAGTTATATAACAGCGAATTCGATTATTCGCCACCAATCACGAATGCGGACAACTGCGATGGGGATCGACCTCCCCGCAGCCTGCTCCACCACTCCGGCACCCTGCCCCATCATATTGTGAAGACTCACACGGAATCTGATGCAGACTAGTCGAACTTAATGCAAACCCGCTCGAACCTAGTGCAGAGTCGATCAAACCTGATGCAGACAAATCGAACCTGATGTGAATCCGCTCGAACCTGGTGCAGCATTGATCGAACCTGATGCAAACTAATCGAACCTAATGCAAATCCGCTCGAACCTGGTGCAGTATCGATCGAACAGTTTTCGTCGAATCCTCTCACACACAACCATAGATGAACAGATATGATATAGAGTATATTTCACATAGGGATATTCATGGTTTGCGCAGTAAAACCAAAACCCTAAACATGCGATCCTAATTTCGAAAAATTAATCACATAAACCCTAGCCTAACGTGTCACGCTTCACCACGAAACCTTGCTCTGACACCAATTGTTGGCATTCGATCATTTGGTTAACGTGACCCGTTAAGATACCATGCGGTTCTATTATAGCGGAAGCAATAAATCATAGAAACGATTACCGTTCACCAGGGTATGTAGAAGATAAAGGATTCTCGCTGGAAGACTGTGCAGTCCCACAAGAATGGCCATAACTTCCTCGTCTAATGTCAAAATTGAATGATCTTTATGCTTAGACAATCCTCTCTTCAACGGCTTTCCTTCAGTATATTGATCATCAAATTCTGAGCACTGTACGATTTTATATAAATTTTGCAAGGTGGTGGACAGCAGCAGCAAACTACCTTCTGATCTTCTGCCGTATGTCCCAAGTCCGATCTCGACGTCGTGTGGGCGACGATCTATGAGACCTCCTCAATCTGCTCTCAACCCTCATCACACGTAAAATAATAAATTAGATTAGGGTTCCAGATAAGTTGAGGTGACTTATATACATGGGCTACAGCAGAGACCAGGAGGAGAAATTGGGTTGGGCCTCCATTGGGCTTAAGTATCCAAGCTTAGCCCAAAGCTTATACTTAAATCCAATAATAATAATATATTCCACTAAAATATTATTACTGCACTGCCTTTCCAATTCCAAAATTATGTTTTGGGCTCCTTCTTATTATGAGCCCGTTAGTCTCTCCATGTTTAAGATATACAATGTCCATTAATTAATTTAAGTTACTGACAACTCAATTAATTAATATCTCATCCAAGAGTAGTACCACTCAACCTCATTATCATGCCGGAATAAATTCCACCTGCAAGGTTTACATGATAACTCTTATGAGCTCCTCAAGGGGACATCATCAACCTATGACGGACACGGATTCCTCCTACAATCAACAGCACACCATAGAGACAGCACTACTTCCCAACTCATCGAGTTTGTTGATTTAATTACATGTAAATCTCACCCATTGATGAATCAAAGAAATACATACTGCCCTACGTGTCGAGGTTATTGTATAGGGATTAAGAGCATGAACTTCCATAATAACTTAGATCAAGTTCTCCTATAAGTCAGTATAAGTCAAACGATCTCAAGCGGTCCTGCTCAATACACACAAGTGCACTAATGTGATTCTATAGCCAAGACAAGCTAATACCAAACCACACTACAACCATCCTGATAGAGAGTCCCCGTCTATCTCGGTTGTAAGCATCTGTTTATACTTTATAAGAAAACCGATAATATGATCTTCTGCGTGTTGTCGCACAACATATTATCTACAGTATAAAGTAAGTGGACTATTGCATCGAACATATAAATAAATTATAAGATGCAATCATTTGATCATATGATTCTCATTTCAAATTAATTGTTATAACATTGTTCATACAAAAAGATAGACTTTTAGTATACAATCCAACAATTAAGACTTCTAGTTCGCATGTGATGAGTGCGTTGAGGCTCAACTGTAGGATCAGATGATTGAGTGTGTTCATTAGATGTAGAGCTTGGAGCCATGGGACCCAACGAGGTCGATGTCAGAGGAATACTTGAAGATGCAAGATCAAGATTAGATGATACACCATTCTGTCTGGGAGGCAAGATCGAGAGTATCATGCTAGCAGGAAGATAAGTGGCAATTAGCTGTGAGGATAATGAGGAGCCTGGAAATGAATCTTCAATGAACTGCACATGGTATCACGAGGGGTTTCGATCTGCACATGGCTTTGATACCATGTTAAATAAACGACCACCTTATCTAAAAGCTTAAGCTGGTAGAGAGATAAACCATTTAATACTTAGTCAAGTCAGTCTAACACGCCCCCTCACATGCAGGCGGGGAATTTTTTGCCTCAAACCTTGCATGTGGAATTTTCTCATAAATGGGTGGCAGTGAAGTTCGAACCTTGGATCTTTGTTAACCATGGGATCTGATACCATATAGAAAGAGATGATTTTGTATTACAGTAATCTTTGCAAGTTGTGCCTCCATATAGAGGAGTATATGATATGGTCAAACATACAGGAAAGGAAAGATACAAATTAATGTGTACAAAATAAATCAGAGTTATTATTTTGCTGAATTATCTTTGTTTATTGGAGTATTCCTAATAAACTTAAGCCCAAACTTATTACTAGTTTTATGCCTAGCCAATTTAACATTATCAATATTCCAATTTTCTCCAGCGAAGAGCAGCGGTAACGAAAAATTAGAGGTATGATGAGAATCGAGCGTCGATGAAAGATCTGGTGAAGCAGAGATCGAATCCTCCCAAACGCCGCTGTCGAACAGCGCAAATCTGTAGTGGAGGACGCTGGCGGTGAAGAAAAATGAGAGAAGTATGATAAGAATCGAGAGTTTTGAGGATCGAGGCGATGGTGTTCCATTTTCATTAAAATTGAAGAAAAAGAAGAACTTTGGGAGTAATTCCAGTGGGAAAGTTTCACCGAAGACTGAGGCGGCGAAAGGATGTGGCGGCGGTAGCAGTGTGGGGAGGGATTGGTATCATAGCAGTAGCGGTCTCCGTCTGCAGGTTTGTGAATTTATTTTCAATTTTAGGCAATTAATTGGGGTATTATTATTTAATTTAAAGTAAATAAGAAACATGCATTGATGGATTTGTGTTGTTGATCTGAATTTTAAGTAGATCTTGAAAGAAAAAATTATTTTGATTATTTTGTCCAATTGTTTATGGACGTAACATATTATTTATTGTTTTGGATGTCCTTCAACTTGTAAGGGAATATTCAAATTTAAGTGAAATCAATGTATTCAGGTGTATGAATGATTTATTTTGAAAAAAATTGTGGATTTTATGGTTTATTTTTTTATATGAATTTCGGTATGCCTATAATATTGAACTTTCAACGTGTAATAATTTTTTGGCATTTCAGTATAATCGGTATATACTGAAAAAATCGGCACGATATTTATCTCGATTTGACAACGGTATGCATTTTCGTATACCAAAATTTCGGTATATCGAAACTTCGGTATATCAAAATTTCGGTATCAATATCGGTATGCAAAATAGAATACCAAAAAATTTGATATGGTATTGGTATTTTCGGTATGCCGTGTTTTCCCACCCCTAATCTCATATTCATTTTAATTGATTTGAAAAAAAATTAAATAATATTGTCGATCAATAAATAAATCTCATCCTAAAATTAATTAAAATAGAAGAGGGTGACTAGGTTAGGACCGATCCTACCAATTTTGGTGGAACCAAATCCTCTTCTTTCAATTGGGCTTTCAATTGGGTTTAGGATTTAAGCTTTGCTACTCTACTGATTCAAGTCTCGTTGAATTTTGTACAACAACACCGATCAGATCTGCTGAAAAGGGCGAACTCTAGCGCAACTACCACTCTGGGGTCATCGCTGCCCATTTCGAAACATAGGTCGCCAGTCTCTGCCCGTTATGATGCCACCCACCACCGAATCTGTTCCAGCTGCATTCCTCTTATTACCGCTGGAGTCTGATTCTATTCTGCTAGAAATTACCATCCTTCGCCGTTGTTGAAGCTGAGTCATCGCTTCTCTGTGAAGTCATAGTCTCCATTTTTGAGCTAATTTCTCCGTCGTTCGCAAGTCTATAACTAACTCCCATCGAAAAATATGTTGTTGTCGTCGATTGCTACACATCACTAGAAGAGTTTGCAGCAGTAAGAACTCGCTGCTTAAAGCGTCGTTGAAATTCGATGTCTGCCCCATAGGTTTGTTGCATCCTTGTGCTCTAGTACTACTCTCCAATTTAAATAATAGAAGGTGCTGACTTGAAGTTAGTGATTTGGAGTTTGGTGTATTTCTGAACTTATCATTTGTTACATTCTCTTGTTTAGGCTCGTCCAAGATCCGTACTTATCTTGTTTAATCACCTTTAAAATATCAAGGGTCAGTTAAGTTTTCTTAATCTTACTGTGTTTTCTATTCACTTCTTGTAATTTCAGAGCATTTTTGCTGCTTGTTTTGAAAGCCAGTTTTCATTTTCTTGCTGCAACTTCATGTTTTAGTTTTATATGATCTCCTCTCCTTGAATGGCACACACCGGAATGATGAAGTGAATGGACAGAATTTTAGGATGAAGCGGTGCGATGGTGTCGTTTTTCCGCACTGGGATGTGATGGTGTACGTGTTATGTTTTTCCCCTTTTTCTTCACGATGCTGGAATAGGTTTGCTTCGGTGGTGAATGGGCCTCACGTGGTGGCATGGGATTGATAGCCTCCGCCTTGGGCTTCTGTTTATTCCCCAATATTAGTAAGGAATGATGATGGCCCCCACTTCAATTTTCCATCAATAAGCCCATTATCAACAAAATTTAAATATTTTTATATGTTGTGGTTTGCCCTTTGCTAATGGATCAACAAATTTAATTGCGTGGCATCACAACACTTTCTCAATTCAATTTTCACATGGCCTTCCATAAGTTAAGTAATCATTCACACACTATTAGTGCGGCCAGGTGCAAAAATTTTATAAAATCAAGGAGTAACCTATTTCTTTATAAAAAGTAACCTAATTAATATGAAAATATATAATTTATCATAAAGAGTGACCTTATAACTCAATTTATAGAAAAGAATAACCTAGTATAATTCATATGCTTGTTCATAGTAACCCATTTTATTATAAAGAATAATTCAATTTATTAAAAAAAGTAATCTAAAAGATGTTGACAAAAAAATTCAAAACTTTAATGAGTAACCAATTTTATTATAAAATGTAACCCAATTTAATAAAAAGAGTAACCTAAAAGATGTTGAAAAAAAACTTTTCAAACCTTCGATGAGTAACCCATTTTATTATAAAAAGTAACAAAATTTATTAAAAAGAGTAACCTAAAAAATTTTGAAAAAAAAAACTTTTCAAAACTTCAATGAGTAATCCTTTTATTACAAATAGTAACCCAATTTTTTAAAAAATGTAACATAAAAGATGTTAAAAAAATTTTTTCAAAACTTCAATGAGTAACCCATTTTATTATAAATAGTAACCCAACCTATTAAGGAGAGTAACCTAAAACATATTTGAAAATAAACGTTTCAAAATATCAATTAGCACACGGACGACTAATACTCTTCTTTTACATGAAGGGTTAACAAAGAGCATGGCATCATCTCATTAGTGCCACACAGTTTATTTGAAGCAAGCAATTAACACATCCCATACACTTTATTAACACACTTCATTAGTACAAACTTATAACTGGCTAAATAAGCAACTTCATTAATGTATTAAACATGACGAATTTTGACATCAAATGTGACAGTCTTGGATCTTGGTGAACTAGGCATGAGATAAAAATCACAGACATCTCCTTCCTTTAAATCATTCGACACATAAAAATCATGCCACCCTTGCCCCAAGCAGACTCGGAGTATAAAAACTCTACGAATTACCAGATATATTGCCCATACTCTCTCAAGGTCATCTTTTATACTCGCACTCCTCTTCTTTGCAAGATTATTCGACTGCACAAAATCTGCCGGGATATACTAAAATTAGCAATTTCAAGATGGATTCTTTTTTACACAGTTGTGATCTCCATTAAACCAATGTGCATACTCCACAAGAAATAAATTTCTCTTGAACAACATCTATCGATCTTCTTTAGGCGCATTCAGGATAAAACAACTGCAAAATAGAAAAAGAAAAGAGTAAATATCTATTGAAATTAAACTAGATATTAGTAGCTGGTTAGGAAACCTTCCATATTCACGTGTAAAATATATCTTAGCATAACCCAACTACCGGTTCGGATCTCCTGTTATATTTGGTGTTACATCTCCTGTTATAAACCGTTGGATGATTGACACGTAGGATAGACTAATCTATATCCTAACAATCAACCCTAAGGGGAATGGTTGAGATTTTTCTCTCTGTATACGTGTCACTCATCTAACACATGTAACAGGAGATGTAACACCAAAATGTAACAGGACATCCGACGCCCCCAACTACTCTATCAACTAGGCAATATTTAGAAACTAATTGATGTGGTATCTAAGTTTAAAAAAACAACTATCACTAATGCATAGATGTAATCATGCAATTTTTCAACTTAAGAAACAATTACTCATGTAAATATAAAAGGGAAAATAAGCAATTTAAAAAACCAATAATAACATAAACATAGCATAAACAGATGCAAATATTAGATCACAATCTCCATACAAATATGTGGAGTTTAATTATTAATTTAATTGGTATACTGACCATAAAGGATGGTTCCAATAAACGAATCACCATCACTAGTAGTGTCAACCAATTCAGATGGAGAAATCTTCTTAGATGGAAAATCCTATGATGTGCGTTTTCTTTGCACGCAAAATTAATTCCCAAGTATTAAGTATATCAATTGCAGCTTAAGCAAGCGACCAAGTGAATATCGAACCCAAAGGACGGCATATTATCAATTTAATTATTTACTAATTAATTAAGACAAGTGTGGCAATATAGCTTTTGGAATTTAAGTATAATCTACTAAATAATTAATTAAAATAACAAATAAATAAAATATCACTAGAAGAATACGAAAGTGGATCAAGTAGGAGAATAGGTAGCTCTAGGATAATCCAGTTTCACTCATTAATCTCCCTTTCGTGTGTTGATGTCCGACTCTGCCTTGTGGAATATGGACGCATCACTAGACCATGCATATCTACTCTATAGACACAAGTAAACATTCGTGTAACACGTATGAATAACCTCGGAGCAAGAGATATAATTCCACCATCCTTTTTAGGTACTATCAGTATCAATTATTTTCCCGGCCAATTGGTACTCTAACCCGATATGATCTCCCTTTATAGGTATTATAAAACTATCCTCTTTATCCTACTTAATAACCCGAATTCAATTCAATTAATAAGTATTCATTTATGATAGTTCTAATGAAGCTTCGGAGTCCCCTTACTTAGAATCATAACATGAAATCCTGTTCAGCGGTGAACACACTCAATCTATAACCAAGATATGTATTCAAACTCTACATAACAGTTAATGATGCACAAAACGACCATGAGTATGAATTAAAAAGGCACAATCATATATAAAATAAATCCACAAGTAGTGTTGTACGGAGTTTACATACGAAAGTTCAATTAATTGGTAAAAACCTTCACAACCCTAGTTCTACTAAAAAGGCTCTAGCCCATGATGTTACGAAGAACAATCATGGGTGTTGGATAGATCTTACCCGGATGTCCGGAAAATTACAAGATAAATTAGAAAAACGAAATAAACCCTAGATGCGGGAGTCGTCGTGTCCTTCTCCGTCTTGAATCCTCCTCTTGGTTCTCCTCTTGATTCCATGAACGAATATTCAAAGTGATGGATGGATGGAGGGAAGGATGTGGATGATGGTTGGGGGGTGAACCCCCCTTGTGGGGTGTAGGATGATTGTGTTGTGTTGTATCCAATCCGTATGTTTTCTTGGTGTGATCTACATCCCCTTTTATACTTTTAAACTCTCCTTATGGACCTAGGATGGGCTTTTTCTTAGAAAATATGCAAAAACATGCACTTGGGGTGTAAAAATTGGATCCGGACACATCCCGGGCATGTGGTTCGACCTAGGGTTCGACCTAGGGGCTTGGTCGAACCATGGTCGAATCAAAATCGGTGATTTTTTGCACTTTAGGCTTTTGGTTCGACCAAAATGGCTGTGGTTCGACCAAAGTGTCTAGTCGAACCAAACTGTCGTGGTCAAATCACACTTATGCCATCGCACTGTTTCGCGTATAACTTTCACATCCAAGCTCCGATTTTAGTGATTCTTACGCTCATGCAATTCTCTCTTCCTTGGGTTTCTATACACATAAAGAACTCATAAAAACTCTAAGAATTAAAGATATAACAAGCCATGGAAAGTGACACAGCCGTTCTGCTCGCCACATCTCACGCAACGTCACCATCTTGATCATAACTTTCTCGTTTGGATTCCGATTGGGGTATTATTTACGCCAAAACGACCCTCTCTTCAGTGGCTTTCCAACCATATATCACAACACTAGTTTTGATCTCCACACAAACACAGAAAAATTGCACAAGTTGGACCTTTTCTCCAACTTTGCACTTTTAATCCCTTTTCCACCTAAAATACAATAAAACACCTCAAGTGCACCTTTTTCTCACATATATCAAATATAAGACACTTGTACTAATATATAACATCAATTCCAATCAAGACGGTGTTAAATTGGATACTATAACATGCTTATTTTCACTCTCATCATCCTACATGTTGACACTATCACATTATCACTAATCTATCCAAATAAAACTCTCAGAAGAGTTCATTTGAGTGCGATAATCTTACCAGTTCCAAGAGTAGTAGATGGTGCCCAACTCACTCAAATTCAAGCAAAATTTCTTATTAATCCAAGATTTTGAACAAGCACATAAATTCATTCAGATTGGAAACCAACTTGATTACGTTTTGCATATACAGATAGGAACTATATACTACTTACATTGTTAGTAACTCATATTCTTGGATAAAAGAAAATGAGAAGAAACAGAATATAAAGGCCTATTGATAATACAGAATCCCCGACAAATACAAAAGAATGAAATCATCCCTAACCCGAAACATACAAGTAATTATTTCTAATACAGAAGACCTCATTTTGGAAGCCCTTATTAACCAAAATTTACCTTGAATTGTCAACACATACGAATTTTAGGGGGTAAAAGATAAAGAAAATATGATTTAATAATTCCTAAATAAAAATTTGAAAATGGAGGAAGACAAAAATTAAAGTTGACCTTGTCAGTATCCATGGGGTTGGGAGTACCATAGCCACTATAATACATCTACCCGATAGCGGCAATGTGGTGGATTTTTTTCAGTTGGCTTAAGGCGGCAGGTGGCTCTTTCCCGTGGACAGGGAACGCAACGACCACGGCGGTCTCGACACTAGTGGTTGCTGGTTCACAACTTCGATGAGAGAACAGATCTACAACAGCGGCGAATCGACGGTAACACTCAATATTTGGTGGTGGGTGACATGGACCTCTCATGGAGGTCGGCGGCGATCTCAACTCTCCATTCGAATCTATTAGAGGAGAGAGAGAAAGCCAGATTAATAACAAAGATTGAAAGAGAAAATTATGAAACAAATGGGTTTGACCCATATTAGAATAGATGATGTGTACTCTAATAAACAGACCCAGTTGTACTAAGTTAAAAAAAAGACTGGCCTATAGAAGTCGTTGTCAAAATAGAATAATAAAAAAAGAGTGTAATTTTTTCTGATCACCAAATGAATCGGTGGAATCTGTGGTCCCCACCATTTATAATTAATGTTGCTTTTGTTTTATATTTTTCAAATTTACTATATTTAAATGACTATTATATCCTAAACTTAACAGAGTAAAATTTATACCTTGAATCACAAGAGTGAAATTATAATTATAGTCTAAACCTTAAACCCTAAAGGTGAAATATACCCTAAACCACAATGGTAAAATTAAAATTATACCCTAAACCCTATGGGTAAAATTACTATTATACCCTAAACCCCTAAACCACAAGGATAAAATTACAATTGTACCCTAAACTCTAAATCCTAGGGTGAAATATACCCTTAACCACAAGGGTGAAATTACAATTGTAACCTAAACCTTAAACTCTAGGGGTAAATATACCCTAAACTAGGTAAAATTATAATTATATTCCTAATTAAATAAATAAAAAATAGAAAAATAAACAAAAGAAAAAAAAAATAAAAAAAACACAAACAAACAGCAACATAACTGTACGAAATTGGGGTAAAATTGGGATAGGGGCCACAGTTCCACGGATTTGAAAAAAAAAGGCTTACGTAGGCTAGTCATTACCATATATTAATATTAACAATCCAAAAAATAATCTTATTAGCATGTAAAAAGATTTTTATTACCATCACCAACCATCATGTTCCATACGATTCCAACAATCAGCGGAAGCAAGAAACATAGAAACGTATTACCTTTCACCCATTATTAATTACTATTTGTTGCATCCATGGGATAAAAAAGATTTAAGAGTGTACAAATTGTCACCAACGTACCATAACAGATTATAGCTCCATCCTTTATTACTATGACCATGTCATTTAAATGAAATAGAGTATCCATCCGTAAATGCATAGAAAATGAAATGAAATTCTTTCTATGAAAACGTACGTAAAGACAATTTCTCAAAATCAAACGTTTATTCATATCGTAAGATAAATAAACAACTCCCACTGCAACAACCACTACTTTCGTAGCTTACCCATGTACTCAATTATCTCATCGTCACTTAGTTGAAGGCTTTTAGTGATTTCGGTATCTACATACAACGTGTCAGTAAATGCCATCACTAATCATGCTTCAACGACTAGTGAATGAGATACTATCCTTGTTCATACCTTGATGGAGATGAATTTTCTTTGCCACATGTTTTGTCAGAAAATTCCCTACCATATACAACCTCTTGTATTTCAGGCAGAACTTGCTCAAAACATCCAGCAAATTATGAAGAATAAAATTGACCTAGGTTTCCCCTTCAATTTCTACTCCATGTATTTCCAATTCATTCATCAAGTCAACCATGACCTCTTGCCTTTTAACTTCACTCAAGTATCCGAACAGTTGCATGAGACTATCATATTTCTATGAACCTCTCACCTCTCCACTAGAGACTTTAATTAATAAGCATCATAGAACATCTTTAGTGAGAACACATATTTATATTTTCTTAAGCAGTAAGAATTAAAACTAAGATTCTTTTCTAATCATCTAATTTTGGACCAATAAATATATTTCTTTTAATAAACAATAAGCGAGATAAAACCATTTGAAAATACAGAGAATAACAAATAAATACACCAATCAAATCTTCAAATTTATCCATTTATATTGGTTCCCTCAAAATAATATAAAAATCAAATTCACCGACATCTCAAGCACCGTGAGTCTGCAAGCCACGATAGTGTGGACGTTTACAAACCCGAATATTTATAAGAGAAGGTTTTACCCATTAATTTCATTTGTCAACCTAACCTCATGATAAAATAATTAATAGTCGGTTACCCTCTTTAGCCATGCAAATAATAGCAGTGACTCCGATTGGCATGATACTTATTATTTACACCTAAGTGTACACCATTATTTGATCCCAAGTCCGCGGCCCAAGCTTATGTGCCTTATAGATGGAGAAGTACAGCACGCGCTCGGATAACTTCCTATAATCATCAATTATAAGTTTGTACAGTGATCCGCAAATAAACTCATCCAATGGGGAGGAAGGTCTATGCCAAAACGCAAGTTCATATGCATCACATTACAAACAATAATTATTTAATGAAGTCTTTACTAGTGATCCTTGAATAAACTCATCCGATGGGGAGGAAGGTCTATGCCAACACGCAAGTTTACTCACATCACTTACAAACCAATAATGGAGGCCGCGGGAATTTTTAACCAATCTCTTCTCCCACTTATTTATTTAACACCGAGGGTTTTTCATGCATATATAATATTCAGTAATAAAATACGCAACTTAGCATGCTCCTATTACGGCACATAAGACAGTAAATCACAGAGAATCATGCATAGCATATATAATAATAATCAATTATTTAAATCAATTATAAACAATTATATTCGATTGTTCGCCACCAAGCAAGAATACGGGCAACGACCTCTTGATTATCAAATTTTCAAAAATATCCAAATTATCAAAATTTTGAAAATATCGATATTGTCCATCGATATCGTCGAGATTATCGAAATCATCGATATCGACCAGATTATCAAATTTTTGAAAAACTTCCAAATTATCAAAATTTTGAAACTATCGATATCGACCGTCGATATCGTCCAGATTATCGAAATCATCGATATCGACCAGATTATCAAATTTTCAAAAATTTCCAGATTATCAAATTTTCAAAATTTCCAGATTGTCAAATTTTTGAAAACTTCCATTGAAAACTTCCAGATTATCAAATTTTCGAAAAAACTCCAGATTATCAAAATTTTGAAAATATCCAGATTATCAAATTTTCAAAAATGTCCAGATTATCAAAATTTTGAAATTTCCAGATTATCAAATTTTTAAAATTTTCAAATTATCAAATTTTCGAAAATATCCAGATTATCAAATTTTCAAAAATTTTCAGATTATCAAATTTTTTAAATTTTCAGATTATCAAAATTTCAAAAATTTTCAAATTATCAAATTTTCGAAAAACACTCCATATTATCAAATTTTCGAAAATATCCAAATTATCAAAATTTCCAGATTATCAAATTTTTGAAAATTTCAGATTATCAAATTTTCAAAATTTCCAGATTATCAAATTTTCGAAAATATCCAGATTATCAAATTTTTAAAAATTTCCAGATTATCAAAATTTTGAAATTTCCAGATTATCAAATTTTCGTCGAGTGCCATCAAACGTATAGAGTATTCAACAAGAAACAATAATTTTTAAACCCTAGTCCACGTTTGACACATGTATATGGTATCTGAATAGGGTATACTAGCTGCTAGCATAACATGAATACTTAAACCCTTTCACCTTTTGACATAAACCCTAGCCTAACGTTTCACGCTTCACCACGAAATCGAAGCTCTGATACCAATTGTTGGTGTTCGATCATTTAGTTTAACATGAACCGTTAGGGTTTCATATGTTTCTAATAATCAGTGAAAGTAAGAAACATAGAAACGTATTACCTTTCACCGGGTATGTTGAAGAAGATGGATTCTCACCACCAGCCTGCGCAGCCTCACCGTTTTGGTCAAAACTCTCACATCCAATATCAGATTTGAGTGATCTATGCTCCAAAATGATCATCTCTTCCGTGGCTTTCTATCAGTATATCACACGTTGAATTATGACTTCTGTACAATTTTATAAAAATTGTGCAAGTTGATGGACAACAACAGCAAATAACCTTTCGGTCTTCTGCTGTATTCCCAAGTCCAATCTCGATGTCGTGTGGGCGATGATCTTCGAGATCTTCTCAATCTACTATTCTGTCTACCCTCTTCACGTGTTAGGCGTGTCTCTCTAGGGTTAGAACAGTTGAGATGACTTATATATGGGCTACAGCAGGGACCAGGAGGAGAAATTAGAGTTGGGCCTCTACTGGGCTTAAGTATCCAAGCTTAGCCCAAAGCTTATACTTAAGTCCAATAATAATAATAATGTATACCACTAAAATATTATTACTGCACTACCGTTCTAATCCCATAATTACGTTATGGGCTCCTTCTTATTATGAGCCCGTTAATCTCCCCATGTTTAAAATATACAATATCCATTAATTAATTAAGTTACTGACAACTCCATTAATTAATATCTCATCCGAGAGTAGTACCACTCAACCTTATTATCATGTCAGAATAAATCCAGCTGCAGGTTTATGATAAGCATTTTCTCAACACTCAAAATTAATCCTCAAGTATAAGGATATCAATTGTAGTCTCGATAGGTGACCAAGTGATTATCGAACCCGAGGGACGGATTATTATCAATTTAGTATATTCTAATTAACTTAGACTATGTTGGCAAATTTGTTTGGAATAGTTACGAACTAAATAACAAGAATTTAGATAGCAAATTAAATAAACAAGCAATACGAAAAATACGGTTGTGATCAAGTAAGATTCGGGTCATCCAGTTTTACTTATTAATTTTCTTTCTATATGTTATTATCCGACTCTTCTTTGTGGTTTATGGACGCATCACTAAACCATGCAAGTTTACTCTATAGACACAAGCAAACAAGCGTATGACACGTGTGAATATCCTCGGAGCAAGAGATATAATTCACCCCCTATCTAGGTTTATCAATATCAATTATTTCCCATGCACTTAGTACTCTAACTCGATATAATCTCCCTTTATAGGTACTATGACGTTATACTCTTTATCCTACTTATTAACCCGAATTAGATTCAATTAACAAATATTCATATAAGATAGTTCTAATAAGACTTCGGAATCCCTTCACTTAGAATTATAACATGTAATCCTGCTCAGCAGTGAACACACTCAATCAATAACCAAGATATATATTCAGACTCTACATAACAGTTAATGATGCACAAAACAACCGTGAGTATGAATTAAAAAGGCATAATCTTATATAAAATAAACCACAAGTAGTGTTGTACGGAGTTTACACATAAAAATTCAATTTACTCATAAAACTTTCATAACCCTAGAACTACCGGAGCGGCTCTAGCCCATGATTGATTTAGGAACAATCATGGTTAATTAGTATGATTTTACTTGACGCGCCAGACGAACCTCTCCTCACGACTCCTTCGGATGACGGTAGGGTTTCGGTGGTGGATGGATGATGAATGATGTGTCGTCCCTATTTTTCCTGCGAAAGCTCTTCTTTTATACTCATGGAACCTCCTTATAGGCTTAGGATAGGCTTTTTCTTGAGGCATACGTCAAATTTGGCAAGGAAACTCCGGAATTACCATAAATAGAAGTAGCAAAAATCCGCTCGACCACACCTGGACAAGTCGAGCAAGGCTTCCAAATCGAGCAATGGTCGAGCAAACTCTCTGTACAAGCTTGCACATTTTGCTCGATTTTACTCATACGCTCGACCAAGATGATTCTGGTCGAGCAACACCTCTAAGTCGAGCAAGCTCTCTGGACAAATCTGCGTATTCTTCTCGACTTGACCACCTCTGCTAGACCAAAGTATTGTTGGTCGAGCAATCCTTGAAAATTGCCTCAAAAATCGTGTCTTTCAATTTTGAGCCCTTTCGATCTGTTTTCTTATACAAATACACTCAAAAGCCTTTGTATCCTCTGATTCGTGGCTTTTCCGTAAACATTCTGATTCGTCTCAATAAAAGACTCAATCGTACTCTATTTCTGCATAAATTGAAGCCCAAAATATGTGAATTTACACTCTCATCAGTTTACATGATAATCCTTATGAGCTCCTCAAGGGGACATCATCAACCTATGTCGGAAACGGATTCCTTCTACAATAAACAGCACACTGTAGAGACAACACAATTTCCCAACTCACCGAGTTTGTTGATTTAATACATGTAAATCTCATCCCTTGATAAATCAAAGAAATACATATTGCCTTACGTGTCGAGGTTATTGTATAGGGATTAAGAGTACGGACATCCATAATAACTGAGATCAAGTTCTTCTATATAGTCAGTATAAGTCGAACGATCTCAAGCGGTCCTGCTCAATACACACAAAGTGCACTAATGTGATTCTATAGCCAAGATAAACTAATACCAAAACACACCTCAATCATCCCGATAGAGAGTCCCCATCTATCTCGCTTGTGAGCATCTGTTTATACTTTATAAGGAAACCGATAATATGATCTTTCACGTGTTGTCGCACAACATATTATCTACAGTATAAAGTAAGTGGACTATTCCATCGACATATAAATAAATTATAAGACGCAATCATTTGATCATATGATTCTCATTTCAAATAAATTGTTATAACATTGTTCATACAAAAAGCTAGACTTTTAGTATACAATCCAACAGCATCGATATGATAATCTGCATGAATCCGTATCGACCTCGGAACCGACATTCATACTGATATCGAAACCGATACGGGTCCTTACTAACATCCAAACCTATACCAAAACTGATATCGGCATGAACTTGTGTCGGTTACTTACACCGGAACTGATGTTAATACGGACCCGTGTCAATTACCTACACTGAAACTGACAATAGGGACACATTGGGTATTGAGTTTGAATAATATGGACAAAAATGTCTAAAAAATTATATAAGGTAAAAAAAATTTAAAAATATATTAGTATTGATTTTGAATATTGATATTTTTTTTCCAATTCTCCCCTACTTTTTTTTATAACAAATTATGTTAATTTTTATTCAATAATGCATAAATATTTTTTAATTGGCAAAGACTTGTGAGAGATTTTTTCACTGTGAAATAAATAAAAAGTTATAACACTTTAATAGAAAAATGATACTCCCTCAATCTCGATAAATAACGCACGTATTTTTGTGCCCGGGGATTAATAAAAGTTATTTTTTGCATGTATAAAAATGTGTAAAGTTATTGAAATAAGTGTAAAAAGTGAGTATTTTAGATAATTTAATGAAAAAGTTGTATAAAGTTATTGAGATGTTTGTAAAGTGACTATTTTTTAGATGTATTTTTTCCATTAGACAAACGGGCATAAGTGTTGGGACGAATAAGAAATGAAAGTATGAAGTAATTAGTGGGATGGAGGAAGTACTTAATTAATGAAAAATAATAATTTTGCGGTGAACATTTGCGGTGAATAATTTCATGAATAATCAATTATATTGTACTCCCTCCGTCCCATCCTAATAGTTACGCTTCCTTTGTAATTTACAAATGAAGCGTAACTATTAGGACGGGACGGAGGGAGTACATTCTATTCTATTTAATTTAAAAAAAATCATTTCTTTTTCTTACATCGTCGTACCAAAAAATTATTTTTATTAAACTTAAACTAGTATCACCAACATGTATTTTAGAAAAGAAGTGAGTAAAACTTAATTATTACATACAAAAGCAAACGAATTGTAAGAGAACAAAGGAGTATGTTATTACTTCTGTCTCACTATAGCTACTCGTTAAGTGTAACAATTTTACACACATTTTTGCCAAAAAAAATCGTAAATGACCTGTGGAGATAGTAATTACATTTCTTATGATTACATTCCTATTATACCTCATATATTGCAAGAGATTTAAATTAAAGGAAAACCACAAAATTTACACAATTACCCAATTCACATGAGACTAACTCCACTATATATGATCATGTCTAGCCCCAAAATATACTTTTTGTTTTGGGAGCGGCTATTTTCACCCTCGTATCTACTAAACACACCTTATTTACTAAACATACCACAATATAATTTAGTAATATATATACAAATTACTTAACAAACCCCACCCACTTAGACATTTTTATCCTTAAATTATAAAAAACTTTTTTAAAATAATCATATACCTAGTAAACCCCTTTCATCTAAAGGACATCGATTACAAGATTGGAAGCCATTTGAGAGCTCTTGAGACACTTTGGCTCTTTCAGCAAAGTACATTTAATTAAAAAATTTAAGCAAGTTAAAATCATCAAATTACGAATTGCTACAGTGGTCATTCTTGAAGTCCGACCAAAATCCAATACCACAAGTTAAATGGGTTGCAGTGGAGACGGTGGCGATCTGATTTGGTAAGGAGATTGCACGCCACCAGAATACAAACTGGTAAAAGAACCATAGGATTGGTGAGAAAACACATTTATAGGGGGATGATGCATACTGTGGAGAAAACTCAATTAATGTGCTTTAAGAGTGCAGCACTATACATACCATGCCATGGAATGCCCATTCATTCTCTGAAACGTACTAAATTAACCAAATTATTTTGTTGACGATGATGTGGCGTGAGGGTTATCAACCACTAACATTTTCAACTTCTCATCATCCTTCAAATTCGTCACTCCCTCGATATCAAAATACACTAACAAACAGAAAATCAAATAATCTATCACCCTTGGTATGTTTATAATTTTGGGTTGAAATAATTAAGATTGAGGGATGAAGAGGTAGATAAGTTCTTAAACTAATAGCAAAAATAATGAAGGTGTATTTATGCCTTATTAAATAAGAATATTTTAATACTACCTCCGGCCACTTGAAAGGTAACCGTTTGCTATTTGCACGTGGACAATTCTAAGGTCTTTATTTATTTTTTGCATGTGGATTAAGAAGTATTATTATTATAGGTAAAGTGGACAGTTGTATTAGAGGGAAGTGGTGTGTCATATTGTGTACTTTCTTTACTAAATAGAGGAAATTAATACATTTAAAAGCGGACATCAGGAATAGTGAAATGAGTACCTTGTAAGTGGCCGAAGGGAGTATAATTATTTATGGGGTGCATTTAGTATTTTCGGGAGTGCGAATAGTCTGTCCCTTTTGTTTTTCCTTCTTCATTTCAGATATTTTTACCCTTGAAACAAAGAACAGATGCGCATAATTATCAGTGTTTTAATATTTTTTGAACACTTTTTTCTCATTCCGCGGAACCCATCTTGTATCACTATCACACAAGTTGGTTTTTCTGACATCATTATAGGCAATCCAACAGAACAATTGGTTTCTGTATCACTGTCACTCAAGTTAAGTCTTTCTCTGACATCATTATAGGCAATTTAACTGAACAATAACAACACATACTCGTCTCAACCCTAAAATTCCCAAATGTAGGAGAGCGGTATCACAAAAATGTCATGAAAAAACAAGATCAGTAGGACTAGAGAGTATACAGCATCGGAGTCATGAAAACCATATATGAACCAAGATATTATACCAACAGTAGTGATGGTTACCAATCAGAATATACACTGAAATATTCAGAACATTACCCAAGTTAGCTTCTATCATCGCGTATTGAACACTCGACAATCTTTGATAATTGCAGGCTAATTGCCTTCTATCTCTTGCTCTAGTGCAGTCAGGACTGGAAGTGATGCAGGTGCCTCCAAATAGTCAAACTCATCAGTTATCCAACCTGCTCATCACAATGAGAAAAATCTGTTAGCTGCCATTATCGATAAGTGAATGCTATTGCTACCATGAGATCACAATCTTCATACGAACTATTTTCACAATCTCAGGGTAATGGATATGGTATAAATCTAACTCAAACTGAATTTTAAGTTACATACCTCATTGTAAAGGTGATCAAGTTGCTCTTTGGCCTGAGGAAAGTTCTTTGCGCACCATTGTTGCAGTGAAAAATGTTATCTGAAAAAGCACAAAACGTGATAGCCTAAAATAGCAGATTACGAACAAAAGCCATATTTGGAACTTTAAGTAACAGTAAGAGAATTCAGTTATGGATGGACTAGGACATGTCCATCTGTTAGCAGCCGCACGTGCTACCTCGATTGCTTTCTCTGAACAGAAACATTAAAAACATAATTATTAAAACCAATATGACAGCATAAAATCCACACTTAACAAGATATTGGGAATCAAAAATTTTAAAACAGGAAAGGATGGCAGTTCTTAACTCATGGCCTCAAATGTAGCTGGATCATTGTCTGAGTATTGCGCAATTTCCTCCTGAAAAACAAGAGATTTAACTTAAGCTTTCAGCGCTAAAACTGATGTAAGTAACATGATGGACGAGTAGCTGAAATGGAATATCTAAGACACATGACTCAACCTTGAGCTCATTATATTTCTTTTCTATAGCTTTGAGCTCATCAAGTGCCTCCTCACGTTCATCCTAATACAATAACAAACACATAAGATGTCAGAAAAGGAACTTGGAGCATGTATAATTATAAAAAATCAAAGGGAAATGTGCTTACAGAATCTTCGCGCCCCTTCTTCAAAGCATTGCATTGATCAACAAGTTCTTTATAACGTTTTTCATTGCTTTGGAGATCGGAGTCAAGCTTTTTGTAAATATTTCTTAGCTGTAGAACAACCTCATGTGCATGAAGATTTAATGTGAAAGTATATTACATTCTAATTTTAGAAGATAAGTTTAACAATCAAATCACCTGGTTACCAGCACTGCTAGGAAGGCTCCAAAAGTACACCTATAGAACATTCGAAATATAATGAAGTTCAGAAAGTATAGGCATAAGAGAACTGCAATATGCCGCATGAAGAGCATGTATTCAACTGAATAAGCTCACTCACTGAAGTTCCAATCTTGTCTTTGAAAACGAGGTCATCATCCACTAGACTCTGGATAACATCTTTTACAGACTGGGTAATTACACCCTTTTTTGGGCCAGATTTCTCAAGTTCCTTGAGCTACAACAAAAAACCAGGAATGACTTGTGTCATAGAATAATGGCATGTATGAAAAAATTAAAATAATTGACAAGTATTTTTGCACATATTTCTGCTGAATGCTGATAATTAGCATCTACTATTGAAATTGATTCCAAGTGTGAGGCAGAATTAAACCAATCATATGGCTTTGAAGATACACTGACCGGTGATGACGCCACTAAATTTCAAGTTCAATTATACAATACAAATAGATTTTTGCAAACACATCAGGCTGAAATCTAATAGGAGAACGAAGAGTAAAATACCACAAACATCATCAGCAAACTAGGCCATAACTTAAAACAATACAGACGTAGCTGCCTGCGAATTTAAAATACAGAGAGAAATTTGAAACCAAAGGAAAAAGAAGAAACACATTATTTTGATGCCTTTACTAAAGCATGTAACAGTCATATAAGCAAAAGCAGGTCAAACCGTCAAAATCCTCTAATTATCGAAAAAACTTGAAATCTCTAATATGAGAGGCTAAATATTTCCTCAGTTGGATTAAATATTTTTAAACATTATTTCTTCATAGATAAATTTGAAATTGGAAGTAGACTTGGGAATAAGCCACTCTTACAAACCAGGAAAAGTTGGGGGAGAAGGGGGGTTAAATAAGCCTTAATCATAAGATAGTAGACAAGGAACCTTATGAAAGAGGTTTTTAAGATAAGCAAATATGATGAGCAACTCGACAATCTATTACCTCATGCAGATTTAAAAATTGATGAAAACAAATGGCAGGCAGCATACAGTGCACATATGAAACAGAAAGAAGACCACAGCAATTCATTAAGCATAGACAGTAACAAACCAGAAAAAACTGCTTTAGATGACATATCTGATATGGTGACATATCTAACACCGTCTTGTACGCGGTCCGGAACCCCCACACGACATCATCGAGCTTGGAAGCCCAATCCTTTCTATTGGTTCCGACCACCTTCTCCAAAATCTGTTTGACTTGACGGTTAGAGACCTCCGCTTGCCCATTCGCTTGAGGATGATAGGGTGTAGTGACCCTATGCTTAACACCATACCCTTTAAGCACCTTCTCAAGAAATTTATTTACGAAATGCGTACCTCCGTCACTAACAAGTGCTCTAGGGACTCTAAAACGGGCAAAGATATGCTTCTTCAAGAAAGATATAACAGTTTTTGAATCATTCAAGCGAGTAGAAATCGCTTCCACCCACTTAGAAACATAATCCACCGTAAGTAGAATGTAGAGAAATCCATTAGATGGGAAAAAGGCCCCATAAAATCGATACCCCACACATCAAAAATCTCGACCACTATGCTTGGCTGAAGCGGCATCTCGTCTCTCCTACCGATGTTCCCCATGCGTTGACACCTATCGCAAGACGCCATATAGGTCTCACAATCCTTGAACAAGGTAGGCCAATAAAGAGCGGACTGAAGTACCTTGACTGCTGTCTTTTGAGCGCCGAAGTGCCCCCCGTTAGGTTGTGCATGGAAAAACTCGAGAACACTCTCCATCTCCATCTCGGGCACACACCTACGGATGATAGAATCCGTGCAAATTTTGTACACAAATGGATCATACCATATGAAAGTCTCAACATCCCTTTTAAATTTAGCAAGTTGATATCGGTTGAGATCCCTTGGAATTTCTCCCACAGCAATATAATTAACATAATCCGCATACCATGGATCAACTCCCTGCGCAGCAACCACACACGCTCGCTCAGCCCCTTCAACAAACACGGCCATGATCTTTTCATCTGGAAACATTTCCTCAATATACTCGAAAGAATTATCACAATGTTCCCTAGTCTCCAACCTCGAAAGATGATCAGCTAACACATTATCAGAACCTTTCTTATCCCGGATCTCCATGTCAAACTCTTGAAGTAAAAGAATCCACCTTATTATCCTAGGCTTCGTCTCCTTCTTTTCCATCAAGTACCGAATCGCAGAATGATCCGTGTACACAATAGACTTCATGCCAACCAAATACTGACGAAACTTGTCGAATGCGTACACAACCGCCAAAAACTCCTTTTCAGTCACCGTGTAATTTTTTTGTGCCGCATCGAAAGTCTTACTTGCATAGTAAATGGCGCAAAACTTCTTTTCCTTCATCTGTCCAAGCACCACTCCAAGTGCTACATCACTTGCATCACACATTAGTACAAACGGTTGAGTCCAATCCGGTGTGATCAAGATAGGTGTAGAAATAAGCGCCTCCTTCAAAACTTGAAAAGCTGTTAGACAATCATCATCAAACACAAAAGGAACATCCTTTTCAAGTAAGCGAGATAAGGGCTTAGAGTATTTTGAGAAGTCTTTTATAAATCTCCTGTAAAAACTGGCGTGTCCAAGGAAGGACCGCACTCCTCTTTCATTGGTCGGTGGTGGAAGCTTCTCAATCGCCACCACTTTAGCACGATCTACCTGCAACCCTTTAGCTGAGACATGATGCACAAGAACAATCCCATCCTTTACCATGAAGTGGAACTTCTCCCAATTCAAGACAAGATCAGTCACTTGGCATCTCTTCAAAACAGTAGCTAGGTTAGACAAACAAATATCAAAGGAGGAACCAAAAATAGAAAAATCATCCATGAACACCTCCATGATCTTCTCTATCAACCCATCGAATATTGCCATCATGCATCTCTAAAAAGTAGCAGGCGCATTACATAACCCAAATTGCATTTTACGAAAAGCAAAGGTCCCGTAGGGGCAAGTAAAAGTGGTCTTTTCTTGATCCTTGGGGGCAATCATAATTTGGTTGTACCCTGAGTATCCATCCAAGAAACAATAAAACTCATACCCTGCAAGACGATCTAATATTTGATCCATGAAAGGAAGAGGAAAATGATCCTTACACGTGTTTTCATTTAACTTCCTATAATCTACACATGTACGCCATCCCGTAGGAATCCTTGTGGCTATCGCTTCTCCATCCTCAGCTTTCACGACAGTCATACCCCCCTTTTTAGCAACTACATACAATGGACTCACATGGGGACTATCACTAATAGGATATATGATTCCGACATCCAACCACGTAAGGATTTGCTTCCTAATTATCTCTTGAATCGCGGGATTAACCCTCCGCTGATTCTGAACACTTGCCTTTGCCTCGTCTAATAATCTTATCCTATGCATACAATACGAAGGACTAATTCCTTTCAAATCCTCAAGAGACCAACCAATCGCAGATTTATATTTTCTAAGAACGTTCAATAACTCCTCAAGTTGATCATCATCAAGAGAAGAAGATACAATTACCAGATATTTTTCATTGTCACCAAGAAAGACGTACTTCAAGTGTTCCGGCAAAAGTTTCAACTCCTCTTTCCTCACCTCCATCGGAGGGCTCTCGTTATCCAAAGGCAAGTACTTCCTAGTCCACTTGACTTCTTCCACCTTAGTTCTTCCCGATTCAAACCTGTCATCACCCAAAGCAAGTAAGTTTTCAAGAAAGTCAATACATACATCGTTGGAGAGTCCGTCAAGCTCCGTAGTGGGATAAGTAAGAGATTTCATCAAACATGTCTCAAGAGGATCCTTTGACAGGATCAGAGACATATCCTCCATCACAATCTCCTCCACCACGTCAATAATATGACACTGCGACTCCATGGGCATCTTCATTGCTTTGTCTAAGTTGAAAAGAACTTCTTCTTTGTCCATCCGCAATCTAAGCTCTCCTTTCTGAACATCAATCATAACTCCAGCAGTAGCAAGGAAAGGTCTCCCTAAGATTAAAGGGATATTATCCTTATCTTCTTCCATCTCTAGTACAAGAAAGTCCACAGGAAAGACTAGCTTCTCCACTTTGACGAGAACGTCTTCAATTATACCTTTTAGAAACGTCATCGACCTATCCGCCAATTGGAGAACCACTGTTGTAGGGGTCAACTCTCCCAAACCAAGCCTCAGAAAGATGGACAAAGGCATCAAATTTATGCTCGCCCCTAGATCGCACAAAGCTCGCTGTGCCGGCCCCTTTCTGATTTCACATAGAATAGTGAAGCTCCCCGGATCCTTCATCTTTTGCGGCAGCTTTCTTTGGATGATTGAGCTGCAATTCTCAGATAAATTCACCGTTTCAATTCCGGTTAAGCTCCGCTTCTTCAACAATATGTCCTTTAGAAATCGGGCATAGTACGGCATCTCCATGATTGCATCTGAGAAAGGAATGCTCAAGCTTATTTTGTTCATTATCTCTGAAAACTTCTTGAACTTCTCTTCCAATCCCCTCTTCACAAGCTTGTAAGGAAACGGCAGAGGTATCTTTGTTTTGGGAATCCCCCATTCATCACGATCAACCTTCTCCGCTTTCTCCTTTTCGGCTCTCAAACGCTTGGCTCTCTCCCACTTTTTCTCAGCTATTATCTCTGTACTTTGTTCATTCTGAACCACTGGAGTAGCATCAACATCATCGAGAGTGTTCAGAGTGGCAACAGGTAATTTCTGGTGGGGTTCGACCAGGGTTCGACCTGTGGAACAGGTCGAACCATGTACGTATTGGTCGAACCTACCTTCGGACAACGGCTCTCTTTTTGAATTTGAGGTTCGACCTGGGTTCGACCTGTGAAATAGGTCGAACCATGGGTACCTAGGTCGAACCGGCCTACTGTACTCCTTCTGCCATTCAGTTAGACCAAGGTTCGACCTGTTTGATAGGTCGAACCATAATCGTCATGGTCGAACCGTTGCTATGACAAAACAGAGTGCTCCAAGTGGTACGGTTCGACCTGGGTTCGACCTGTTTGATAGGTCGAACAAAGATTGGTTTGGTCGAACTGGTGTTCTGGAAAAACAGAGTGCTCCGAAAACTTGATGAGCGTTTTCTCAACACACAATTAATCCCCAAGTATGAAGGATATCAATTGTAGTTTCGAAGGTGACCAAGTAAAATATCGAATCCACAGGACGGATAAATATCACTTTAGTTATTTTCTAGCAATTATGACTATATTGAGAATTGTAATTTTAGTTTGTAAACTAAGTAATAATTAAAATAGCAATTAAATAACAAGAACAAGAAAATAGTAGTTGTGATCAAGTAAGATAATAGGTAGTTCGTCAAGCCATCCAGTTTCATTCGTTAATTCATACTTTTGTGTGTCGATGTCCGACTCTGCCTTGTGGTTTATGGACGCATCACTAGACCATACAAATCTATTCTATAGACACAAATAGATAAGCTTTTGAAATGTGTGAATATTCTCAGAGCAAGACGTATACTTTACCTCCCTTTCTAGGTACTATCATAATCAATTATTTCCCATGCACTTAGTACTCTAACCCGATTTGATCTCCCTTTTTAGGTACTATAAAGTTATACTCTTTATCCTACTTGTTAACCCGAATCCAATTCAATTAACAAACATTCATATAAGACGGTTCTAATAAAACCTCGGAATTCCTTCACTTAGAATTATAACAATAAACCCTGCTCATTAGTGAACGCACTCAACCAATAACCATGTTATGCATTCAGACTCTACACAACGATTATTGATGCACAAAACAACTATGAGTATGGATTAAAAACGTGCAATCTTATATAAAATAAACCACAAGTAGTGTTGTACGGAGTATACACACGAAATACAAATTAACTCATGAAACCTTCATAACCCTAGAACTACCGAAGTGGCTCTAGCCCATGATTGATCTAAGAACAATCATGGTTAGTTGGACCAATCTTACTTGAATCTCCAGCTGAACCTCTGTCACTGCTCTCCTACTCTCCTCTTGTCTCCTCTTATGATTCACGATCTTAAGCTCCTCGCATCGTCGTCGTTTTCTTGACTGCATGAGCCTCCTTTTATACTTGTAATCACGTCTCTAGGACTTGGAATGGGCTTTTTAAGTGATCCCATGTGTTTTGGCCTCAAAAATCCGGATAAGGTAAGTTTCCGTGTTTTGGTTTGACCTCGTCAAACAGGTCGAACCACCGGCCACAAGTCGCACCACAGGTCGAACCCTGCTACTGGACACATTCTGCACTTGTTTCGACCTCTTGTACAGGTCGAACCACTCCCTCTTTGGTCGAACCCCAGGTCGAACCTCACCACTGGATAATTTCTGCTCCCGGTTCGACCAACTGTCAGGTCGAATCCCAACGTCGTGATCGAACCCATCTTCTCGTGAACTGGTTCGACCATGGTTCGACCTGATGAACAGGTCGAACCCCTTGAGTCGTGGTCGAACCTTCTTTCTGCAACTTTTCAATGCTGGTTCGACCTGTAGGAGAAGTCGAACCCTCCTCCATCATGTCGAACCCTGCTCTTTCCTTGGCAGTTCGCGTGGTCTCAACTTTGTCTCTTCGATTCTTGGCACTTCCACTCCATTTTTGCTATGAAAACCACTTAAATAGCTCCACTAACACCTGATTCATGCTAATTCACAACATGTATAGGTTTTCCACCTATTTCCACCTCAAAACTCTCCAAAACTAGCACAAAACATGGTGCCAAACTTGTGAATTTACACACTCATCAGTATGATAATCTTGAAGATGTTGAATGTGATACATGGGAGAAGTTGAAAGTAAAATTCTTGGAGCGATACATGCCAACTTCTAAGGTGTTCAAGATGAAGCAAGAAATCAATCAATTTTCTATCCATGGGAATGAGAAGTTTCATGAAGCTTGGGACCGTTTCAAGGACATGCTTTGTAAGTGCCCTCAACATGGGCTATCGAAGGCCCAATATATCAGTATATTCTACAATGGGTTGGATTGCGATTCTCGAGTTTTACTTTATGCTTCTTCTAATGGAGCATTGCTTTCGAAGTCACCCTTTGAGGCCGAGAAGCTTTTTGAGGATATTTCGATGAACTCAACGTATTGGCCAACTGATAGAGTTCGAGGCACTTATGCCCTTGGGAAAATAGCATAGGTGGAGCACACGATGGTGAAGTCAAGGAGAGATGACGAGATCGTCTCTAGCTTGGCTAACATTAGTAAGCTACTAGAGTCTCAACAAAAGCAGATCACTGATTTATCCCAGAGAGTACCAATAGTGCAGCAGGACGGTGGCTATGAAGGAGCAAGCTAAGAGGAGATCGAGGAGGTAAACTACGCCATGGGTCAAAGTATTCAAGGAACTAGGTACCCAAATCAGAGAAACCGGAACTACCAAGGGAACTACAACAATCGTGGTCCCCGGGTGGTTATCAACAACCTAGGAGGCCATAGTTTTCATGGAGCAATCCGAACAATGCGATGCAACTTCCTGTTGGTGTTGATCCGGGAGCTAAAGTGGAAGAAGGGAAGCCGGGTTTTGAAGATATGGTGAACCGGTACATGGCGAGGAATGGTGCAAGAGTAGACCGTCTCGAGGAAAAGTTAAAGAAAAAGATTGATGATAATCATAAGGACTTGTCTACGCAAGTGAAAGACCTCACGTTGTTGATTGGGGAAATGGCTGGGAATGTCAACAAATTGACTTAAACTATTGAGAAGGGGAAGTTTCCATCTCAAAGTATTGAGAATTCAAAGTCTTGCCATTCCATCACAGGTCGGGAATGCAATATGAGAGTCAAATGTTGTTTGCAAGTCAAGTCGAAAGAGATAGAGGAGTTGCTCAAACAAACGGGAACTGCTCAACCAGACTACCTATTCGAGCAGAGGTCAAACAACCTCAAGAAAAGCAGAATTACGATACTCTATTTTCTGATCAACCGTTCGACCAATACCAAGCCGTTCAACCTAACCATCTTGGTCGAACGGAGGTCGAACAGAAGCACTGCGATGGGAATTCATGATCTGGGAACTTGTTCGACCAGAATCAATCTGTTCGACCAAACCATATTGGTCGTGTTGGATTGTATACTAAAAGTCTAGCTTTAGTATGAACAATGTTATAATAATATATGAAATGAGAATCATATGATCAAATGATTGCATCTTATAATTTATTTCATATGCATGATGCAATAGTCCATTTACTTTATACTGTAGATAATATGTTGTGCGACAACACGTGGAAGATCATATTATCGGTTTCCTTATAAAGTATAAACAGATGCTCACAACCGAGATAGACGGGGACTCTCTATCGATATGGTTGTAGTGTGATTTGGTATTAGTTTGTCTTGACTATAAAATCACATTAGTATGCTTTGTGCATATTGAGTAGGATCGCCTGAGATCGTTCGTCTTATACTGACTATATAGTAGAACTTGATCTCTGTTATTATGGAAGTTCGTGCTCTTAATCCCTATACAATAACCTCGACACGTAGGGTAGTATGTATTTCTTTGATTCATCAATGGGTGAGATTTATAAGTATTAAATCAACAAACTCGGTGAGTTGGGAAATAGTGCTGTATCTATGGTGTGCTGTTGATTGTAGAAAGAATCCATGTCCGACATAGGTTGATGATGTCCCCTTGAGGAGCTCATAAGGTTTATCATGTAAATCTTGCTAGTGGATTAATTTCCGGCATGATAATAAGGTTGAGTGGTACTACTCTCGGATAAGATATTAATTAATTTGAGTTGTCAGTAACTTAATTAATTAATGGGCATTGTATATCTTAAACATGGGGAGACTTCGGGCTCATAATAAGAAGGAGCCCAAAATGTAATTGTGGGTTAGAGTGGGTAGTACAGTAATAATAATTTAGTGGACCTTATTATTATTATTGTATTAAATATAAGCTTTGGGCTAAGCTTGGATATTTAATCCAATGGAGGCCCAACTCCAATTCTCCTCCTGATCCCTGCTGTAGCCCAGTATATAAGTGAACTCAGCCTCTTGGAACCCTAAGATCTCCTGCGCCTCTTTTGACGTGAGAAGGGAAAGAAGCAGATTTAGAGATCCTGCAGATTGTTGCCCACACAAAACAGGATCACACTTGGGACATACAGTAGAAGATCAGAGGTAGTTCTCTGCAGCGATTCATCCTCTACATCAACCCAGAAGTACTGTAAATCTATTTTAATTGCTTCCGCTGATTGTTTGCCTGAAATCCTAACGATCATGTTTGAACCACACGATCCAATTGCCAACAATTGGTATCAGAGCGTTGGTTTCGTGGTGAAACGTGAGACGTTAGGTTGGGTTTAGCCATATGTGTGTTAATGGTGATAGCATGTATGAAACGGATTATTTGATTATAAGATTTAATCTGGATATAATCACATAGTTTTATACTGTTATGTTTTTTTCCGTTGGTATCATTTTTGGTGTGTGATTGCTGCTGATTGTTATACACTGAACACATCACACTATTTTCTATCTATCCACTGGACATAACACACACATACATGGCTGATGGGTCAACATCGCGTAGGTGGCTATCCCACCATTGCTCGGTGATGCGATGGTGGATGGTCGGTATTGCTGTTGTCGCTCGATTCCTTGGCGAAAGGGTAGGCATGGATTGCTGATAGCAATCTGCTGTTGCGATGGCTGAAGAGAGATAGTCAGCCCATGACAGAAGCAGCACTGAGGATTCACGATGGAGAAAGGAATCAGGCGTGAACGGTGATTGCGATGATGGTAGCGCGGGTGTAAAGGAGCGCTCGACGGTGCTCGGTGTCATGGCTGCTGGAGGCGGCGAGATCAGTGATGGGATGTGACTGGAGAGACATCGAGTGGCCTCAAACCTGGACAGAGGGCGAGTCGAAGCAGATGCGCGGATGGTGTCGGCGGATCCCATTCGACGGCGTGCTGGACAGTAGCTACCTTGGGCGGCATAATCCGTAGTGGATCCCATTCGATGGGCTGACGGCGTTCATGCCGAGAGCAGCAGTCACCTGAGACTGTTCTATCAGGCAGAAGGACGGATCGTGATGATGCAGAGTGGCGGCGGACCCTCAAACGGAGCAGGTGCGGCTGATCCCAGTTGGTTGCACCGGCAGTGTGCTGCAGTCACGCCGCTGTTCGACTTCCAGGCTTGGTTTTCGGAGGCTGTCGATTGGCGGCGTGTGCATCACTGGCATTCATGGCGGCCGGTAAGGATGGTCGCCAGCTTGATTTTGATGGCGATGTCGTGGCAGATGGGTACTGCTGGGAGATCATGCACGGCCGACGAACGAGGACGCCGACAGTAGTTCGTTGGCGGTGTTTGATCGGTTGGCAGGGATGGATGAAGGCGGCTGTTGTTAGGGCAACAGCATTGTATTTGGGCTGCCCTTGGGCCTTATTCCTTTTTAATTTGGTTATAGGCTGTTGGGCCCATATTTAATTATATTGCTTATGGGCTGTGGATTCTAGGCTGCTCATTTTAATTTGGTTTTGGGCTGTTGGGCCCAATTTTAATTAAGATGGTAATGGGCTGCTGGGCCATTTATTATTGCTGGATTTAATTAATTGTTGGTTTGATGTTGGGCCAGGTTAAATATTGGGCTAGACCTTAATGCAGAAATTGGCAGGGTAAATGGGCTTAATTATTTTATTAATGAGCTGCTCATTTTATGCTAATGATATTTGGGTCAGCTGGGCCTATTTAATTGATCCAACATATTATGCAATTAATTAATGTTATACAACTGATTAATTGTTTTAAGTGCCAATTATTGTTGTATATGTGAAAGGCATGTTCTATGTGATTTAATTTTTTTTTAAAATTAATTGAAATAGAAGCATGCTAACATGTATATTTTATTTCTATATATTATATACATGTTAAAAACACTCGGTGTTTTAAATAACTAAGTGGGAGAGGGGGTTTGTAAATTAATTCCCGCGGCCTCCATTATTGGTTTGTAAGTGATGTGAGTAAACTTACGTGTTGGCAATAGAGCCTTCCTCCCTAACGGATGAGTTTATTCACGGATCACTGGTACAAACTTCTTTAAATAATTATTGTTTGTAATGTGATGCATATGGACTAGCGCGTTGGCTATAGTGCCTTCCTCCCTAACGGATAAGCTTATATGCGGTTCACTAGTACAAACTTATATAATTGATGGTTGTAGAAAGTTATCTGAGCGCGTGTGTACTTCTCTAATAGTAAGGCACATAAGCTTGGGCAGCGAACTTGGGATCAAATAATGGTGCACACTTAGATGTAAATAATTAGTATCCTCCCCAACGGAGTCACTGCTATTATTTGCATGGCTAAAGAGGAACCGACTATTAATTATTTTGTCATAAAGTTAGGTTGACAAATGAAATTAATGGGTAAAACCTTCTCTTGTAAATGTTCAGGTTTGTAAACGTCCACACTAACGTGGCTTGCAGACTCACGGTGCTTGAGATGTCGGTGAATTTTATTTTTATATTGTTTTGAGGGAATCAATATAAAAGGATAAAATTTAAAGATTTGATCGAAATATTTATTTGTGATTCTCTGAATTTCGAATGGTTTTATCTCACTTATTATTAACTAAAAGAAATTAAATTTACTCGTCTTAATTAGATGATTAGAAAAGAATCTTGTTTTTGAAATTTACTGCTTAAAGTAAATACATGTGTGTTCTCACAAAGGACGTCTCATGATGTCTATTAAAGTTTCTAGTGAAGAGATGAGAGGTTCATAGAAATATGATTGTCTCATGTAACTCTTCGGATACTTAAGTGATTTAAAAGGCGGTAGGTCATGATAGTATTTGATGAATGAATTGGAAATACATGGAATAGAAGTTGAAAGGGAAACCTAAGTCAATTTTATTATCCATAATTGCCTAGATGTTTTGAGTAAGTTCCACCTGAATTATAAGAGGATGTAAATGGTGGGAAACTTCTGACAAAATATGTGGTAAAGGAAAGCCATTTTCATCATGATATGAACAAGTTTAATATCTTATTTACTAATGGTTTAAACATGATTAGTGATGGCATCTACTGACACGAACTGTGTAGATACTGGAATCACTAAATGTTTATCTCTTAGTAAGGATAAGATTGTTATGACATGGGTAAAACTACAAAGGTAGTGACTATTGCAGTGGGACTTGTTTATTTATCTCATGATAAGAATAAACAATTGATTATGAGAAATTATCTTTACGTACGTTTCATAGAAATAATTTGATTTCGGTTTCTATGCATTATCGGATGTATACTTCATTTCATTTAAATGACATGGTCATAGTGATGAGGAATAGGGCTATAATCTGTAATAGTACGTTGGTGGATAATATGTATACTCTTGAATTATGTACATCCCACAGATGCAACAAATAGTAATTAATAATGCATATTCTAATATTAGTAAGAGAAAGGAACCTTCAAAGATGAACAAAATATACATTTGGCGTCTAAGATTAGTTCATTTTACTTGAGTAGGATTCAAATGTTGATAGCCGATGGACCGTAAGGTTTATCTAAAGTGGAAACTATCAGACTTGCGAGTCTTGCTTGGAAGTAAAAATGATTAACTGCCTTTTCAAGGCTGTGGGGTGTAGAGCCAAAGATATATATGTTGGAATTAGTTCATTCTGATTCAAGCAAACCTAATATTATCCAGGCGAGAGATGGTTATGAATATTCGAAGATTATTCTAGATACCAATATATTTATTTGATGCACTGCATGTTTAAGTTCTTTTATTAATTCAAGAATTGTAAGGCTGGTACAGTGAAGCGTCATGGAAAATATATTAAGTCATTACGATTTAATCATGATGGCGAATACCTCTTGAGATAGTTAGGAGCTATTGATCAGAAGTTGAGATTAAATCTCAAATTGACTACACCAGGCATGCCCCAACTGAATGGTGTGGTGGATAGAAGGAATAAGGCTCTTATGGTTATGATTAGATAGATGATGAATTATTTGGAATAATTAAATTCATTTTATGGATATGCCCTAGATACAGTAATTCATAAAACGTTTTGTCCGTTTGTGGGATATCCTAGAAAAATGAAGAGTGATTTATTTTGTTCAAAAGATCGAAGGGTGATTGTCAACACAAACACTGGATTTTTTGGAAAAGGACTATGTAATAAATCACAAACCCATGTATGAGTTGTTCTAAAGGTAGTGAGAAGAAAACACAAAGTATAAGTACCAAGTGTACAAGAGGATATACCACAAATTAAACTGCAACGCGTGTCACGTCTGATACACAATTACATGTAGTGCCTTATCGCAGTGGGAGGGTTATTCGACAACCCGTGAGATACATGTTTTGGGAAAGTTGTAAGACTTGATCCCTAGTAAACATGGTATTATCCCAGGGATACGACGTTGCACTACAAGATTAAAATGCGGAATCTTAATAAGTTGCGATGAATGTTGAAATAGAATCTACAGATTCTAAATTAAATCTGGGAACTTGATAGACCACTAAATAGTGTAAAAGCCATTGGAAGTGGTCAAAGGAAATAAAAGAGGATCATACGATAAGGTGAAAACCTTGAAAGCAAAGTTTATTGCGAAAGGGTGTACTCAGAAAGAAATGGTTCGATTATGAGGAAACATGTTCGCTGGTAGCTATGCTAATGTTGATCCGGATTCTTTTATTTATTGCTGCTCATGTTGAATTATGAGGAAAGCAAATAGATGTCAAGACAACTTTCCTGAATGGAAGTCTTGAGGAAAACATCTATGTGAAGCAACCAGAGTGATTCATTGCAAAGTGCTAATAGCATTTTGATAGTAAGCTTGAAAGTGTCCAGCGATGGGCTAAAAGCAAGCTTTGTGATCATGAAGCATCTATTTTGATTAGGTAATCTAGTGGCATGGATTTAAATCAATGAGCGGATGAGTCTTGTGTATTGTAAAGAGTGACAGAAACGTGGTGGTGTTTCTTGTACTATACGTAGATAGTATCTTGCTCATTGGAGACAATGAAAGAGTATTATCGGGCGTATAGGTACGGTTAATAAAGCGGTAGAGATGGAGGATTTAAGAAGGGCAAAATATATCCTTTTTGATCATGGAAACACGGATCCCAAGAAAGGATGTTATGCTTATCTCAAGTTTCATAAAATGATACAGTCCATACTCGTTTAGCATGTGAATTTATCTAAGTGAATGTGTCTTTGAGACATAAAAAGAAGATAAAGAAAATGAAAGCGGTTCCTTATGCTTCGGCGAATAAGGAAGCTTAATCTAAGGAATGCTATGCACGAAAATGGATAACTGTATTGCCAATGTCATAGACAGTTGGTATCAAACATAACCCGGAACAAGAATGATGAACTGTAGTAAGACATATATAAAGTGCCTGAGAAGGACTGGAAATTATATGTGGACTTACTAAACAGATTCACTGCTTCTTGTGGATTACGTAGATTTAGATTTTTTAGTCAGATTGGACGGCGGTAAATTCACCTCAAAGGTTATGTGTTTAATTTTAGGAAGTAGAGTCATAATTTGGAGGAGTGCTATATAGAAATATATTTCAGACTCCGGACTCCATCATGGAAAAATGATAAATTGGAGCTTGTGAGCCTACCAAAGTATCTATATGACTCTAGAGACTTCATGATGGACTTTGAAGTGTTTCTAAGTTTGCCCAAGGTAATCACAATTTACATTGATGATATTGGTGCAGTTGCAAACTTGAAGGAATCACGAGTCCATAAGGCAATTAAACACATGGAGCGCGAGTACCACCTGTTACGAGAAATCCTATGATGAGGGTAAGATTGTTGTCGCCTAGATTGCATCGGATGATGACCTAGTAAATCCATTTACATGGACCTTAAGGCGAGAGCTTTTATTGGTCGTGTAGTGGGAGTAGGAATCAGATGTATGGCAAAAGACATGACAGCATAGTCTTTTAGTATAAGTGGGAGATTGTTGGATTGTATACTAAAAGTCTAGCTTTAGTATGAACAATGTTATAACAATATATGAAATGAGAATCATATGATCAAATGATTGCATCTTATAATTTATTTTATATGCATGATGCAATAGTCCATTTACTTTATACTGTAGATAATATGTTGTGCGACAACACGTGGAAGATCATATTATCGGTTTTCTTATAAAGTATAAACAGATGCTCACAACCGAGATAGACGGGGACTCTTTATCGGTATGGTTGTAGTGTGATTTGGTATTAGTTTGTCTTGACTATAAAATCACATTAGTATGCTTTGTGCATATTGATTAGGATCGCCTGAGATCGTTCGTCTTATACTGACTATATAGTAGAACTTGATCTCTGTTATTATGGAAGTTCGTGCTCTTAATCCCTATACAATAACCTCGACACGTAGGGCAGTATGTATTTCTTTGATTCATCAATGGGTGAGATTTATAAGTATTAAATCAACAAACTCGGTGAGTTGGGAAATAGTGATGTATCTATGGTGTGCTGTTGATTGTAGAAGGAATCCATGTCCGACATAGGTTGATGATGTCCCCTTGAGGAGCTCATAAGGTTTATCATGTAAATCTTGCAAGTGGATTAATTTCCGGCATGATAATAAGATTGAGTGGTACTACTCTCGGATAAGATATTAATTAATTTGAGTTGTCAGTAACTTAATTAATTAATGGGCATTGTATATCTTAAACATGGGGAGACTTCGGGCTCATAATAAGAAGGAGCCCAAAACGTAATTTTGGGTTGGAGTGGGTAGTGCAGTAATAATAATTTAGTGGACTTTATTATTATTATTGGATTAAATATAAGCTTTGGGCTAAGCTTAGATATTTAATCCAATGGAGGCCCAACTTCAATTCTCCTCCTGATCCCTGCTGCAGCCCAGTATATAAGTGAACTCAGCCTCTTGGAACCCTAAGATCTCCTGCGCCTCTTTTGACGTGAGAAGGGAAAGAAGCAGTGAACCACACGATTCAATTACCAACAGGTCGAACGATGGTCGAGCAACAAGTTCTCGATGAGAAGATTCGATCAGACGAACTGCTCGACCACAATCTACCCTGGTCGAACTGAGGTCGAGCAGAGCAGTTCAAAGTCCGATTTGATACCGAATGCGACACCTGTTAATCGAAACACTCCAGATACATCTCAAGAGCAGAATACCGAGCTTACAGTGGTAGAAAAGAAATGGAAGAGAGCCAAAAGGTTGAGAGCCGAGAAAGATAAAGTGGAGAAGGTTGAACGTGATGAATGGGGGATTTCCTAAACAAAGATACCTTCGTCTTTTCCTCTCAAGCTCGTGAAGAAGGGATTAGAGGAAAAGTTCAAGAAGTTTTCAGAGATCATAAACAAAATAAGTTTGAACATTCCTTTCTCTGAAGCAATTCTGGAGATGCCGTATTATGCCCGCTTTCTAAAGGATATTCTTTTGAAGAAGATAAGCTTGAATGGAATCGAAATGGTGTCTGTCAGAAAATTACAGCTCAATTATACAAAGGAAGCTGCCAGCTAAGCCTAAAGATCTGGGAAGCTTCACTATATTATATGAAATTGGAAAGGGGCCGGCACGTCGAGCCTTGTGTGATTTAGGGGCAAGCATCAATTTGATGTCATTGTCCACTTTTAAAAGGCTTAGTTTGGGAGAATTAACTCCAACATCGGTGGCTCTACAGCTAGCGGATAGGTCTATGACATTTCTGAAAGGAGTTATCGAAGACGTTCTAGTCAAAGTTGAAAAGCTTATCTTTCCTGTAGATTTTCTGGCGCTAAAGATGGAAGACGACAAGGATAATGCTCCTTTAATCTTAGGAAGATAATTCCTTGCAACTGTTGGAGCCATGATAGATGTGCAAAAGGGTGAGCTACGGTTGAGGATGGATAAAGAAGAAGTCTTGTTTAACTTGGATAAAGTAATGAAGATGTCAATGGAGACACAATACCACAACATTGATGTGGTGGAAGAGATCGTTAATGAAGACATGTCTATGATTCTTTCAAAGGATCCTCTTGAGACATGCTTGATGGAGTCTCTTACTTTTCCCACTACGGAGCTAGATGAACTCTCCAATAAGGTATGTATCGAATTTCTTGAAAACTTGCTTACTTTGGGTGATGACAGGTATGAATCGCAAAGAACAAAGGTTGAAGAGGTGAAGTGGACAAGGAAGTACTTGCCTTTGGACAGAGAAAGTGCACCTCAAGAAGAGAAGAAAGAGGAGTTGAAACCGCTACCGGATCACTTGAAGTATGCTTATCTTGATGACAATGGAAAATATCCGGTAATTGTATCTTCTTCTGTTGATGATGATCAACTTGAGAAATTGTTAAATGTGCTTAGGAAGTATAAGTCTACGATTGGTTGGTCTCTTGACGATTTGAAAGGTATTAGTCCTTCGTATTGCATACATCGAATAAGATTGTTAGATGAGGCCAAGAGTAATATTCAAAATCAGCGAAGGGTGAATCCCGGTATTCAAGAAGTGATTAGGAAGCAAATCCTAACGTGGCTAGATGCAGGGATTATTTATCTTATTAGTGATAGTCCCCATGTGAGTCCATTGCATGTTGTTGCCAAAAAGGGGGGCATGACTATAGTGAAAGCCGAAGATGGTGAGACGTTAGCCACTAGGATTCTTACAGGATGGCGTGTGTGTATGGACTACAGGAAATTGAATGAGAATACATGCAAAGACCATTTTCCCCTTCCTTTCATGGATCAAATGCTTGATCGTCTTGTGGGGTATTATTGCTTCTTGGATGGGTACTCGGGTTATAATCAAATCATGATCGCACCCGAGGATCAAGAGAAGACTACTTTCACTTGCCCGTATGGGACATTTGCCTTTAGAAAGATGCCTTTTGGATTATGTAATGAGCCTGCGACATTTTAGCGTTGCATGATGGCGATATTTGATGGGTTGATAGAAAAGATCATGGAGGTGTTCATGGATGACTTTTCTGTATTTGGTTCCTCTTTTGATGTTTGTTTATCTAACCTTGCTACTGTTTTGAAAAGATGCCAAGAAATGAATCTTGTCTTGAATTGGGAGAAATGCCACTTCATGGTGAGAGATGGGGTTGTTCTTGGCCATCATATCTCAGCCAAAGGATTGCAGGTGGATAGAGCAAAGGTGGTGGCGATCGAGAAGCTTTCACCACTTACGAATGAGAAAAGAGTGTGGTCTTTCCTTGGACACGCCGGTTTTTATAGAAGATTCATAAAAGACTTCTCGAAATACTCCAAGCCCTTATCTCATTTACTTGAAAATGATGTTCCTTTTGTTTTTGATGAAGAATGTTTAACAGCTTTTCAAGTTTTGAAGGAGGCGCTTATTACTGCACCTATCTTGATCACACCGGATTGGACTCAGCCGTTTGTACTAATGTGTGATGCAAGTGACTTCGCACTTAGAGTGGTGCTTGGGCAGTTGAGGGATAAGAAGTTTTGTGCCATTTACTATGCGAGTAAGACTTTCGATACGGCACAAAAGAACTACACTATGACTGAAAAAGAGTTTTTTGCTGTGGTGTACGCATTCAATAAGTTTCAACAGTACTTGGTTGGCATGAAAACAATAGTGTACACGGATCACTCTGCGATTCGGTACTTGATGGAGAAGAAGGAGACGAAGCTAAGGATCATTAGATGGATTCTTCTTCTGCATGAGTTTGATATGGAGATTCGAGATAAGAAAGGAACGAAAAATGTCTTGGCGGATCACCTATCAAGGTTGAAGACAAGGGAACATTGTGATGATTCGTTTGATTACATAGAAGAGATGTTCCCTGATGAAAAGATCATGGCGGTGCTTTGTGAAGGAGCTGAAAAAGCATGTGTAATAGCTGCCCAAGCGATGGATCCATGGTATGCGGATTATGTAAACTACATTGCTGTACCTGAGAGATTTTAATCGATAACAACTTGCAAAGTTCAAGCGAGATGTTGAGACCTTCATAGGGTATGATCCATTTGTCTACAAGATATGTACAGATTCCATAGTCCGTAGGTGTGTGCGGAGATGGAGATGGAGAGTGTTCTTGAGTTCTGTCATGCACAACCTAACGGGGGCACTTTGGGGCTCAAAAGATGGCAGCGAAGGTACTTCAGTCAGCTCTTTATTGGCCTACCTTGTTTAAAGATTGTGAGACCTATGTGGCATCGTGTGATAGATGTCAAAAGATGGGGAACATAAGTCGACGAGACGAGATGCCACTGCAACCAAGCATTGTTGTCGAGATCTTCGATGTATGGGGGATCAATTTTATGGGACCTTTTCCCCCATCTAATGGATTTCTCTACATCCTTTTAGCTGTGGACTATGTTTCTAAGTGGGTAGAAGCCATTCCCACTCGCGTGAATGATTCAAGGACTGTTTTATCTTTCTTGAAGAAGCATATCTTTGCTCGTTATGGAGTTCCTAGAGCATTAGTGAGTGATGGAGGTTCTCACTTCGTCAACAAGCTTCTTGAAAAGGTGCTTAAGGATTATGGAGTGAAGCATAGAGTCACTACACCCTATCACCCTCAAGCGAATGGGCAAGCGGAAGTCTCCAACTGCCAAGTGAAGCAAATCTTGGAGAAGGTAGTCGGAACCAATAGGAAGGATTGGGCTATGAAGCTCGATGATGTTTTGTGGGGGTTCCGAACTGCTTACAAGACGGTGTTGGATATGTCACTGTATCAAATTGTCTATGGGAAGCCGTGCCACTTGCCCGTAGAAATTCAGCACAAAGCTTTTTGGGCATTGAGAAGTTTGAACTTGTCCTTAAAGGATCAAAGGGAGTTAAGGATAACTCATATCAATTAACAGGATGAGTTTAGGAATCGTGCTTATAAGAACTCAGAGGTTTTCAAGGAGAGAATGAAAAAATGGCATGATTCGTAGATCTCTTACAAGGAGTTCAAGCAAGGTGATGAGGTATTACTTTTTAATTCTCGCTTGAAGCTCTTCACAGGGAAATTGAAATCAAAGTGGATGGGGCCGTTCATTATCCATAGAGCCTGCGGAGGGGGGAGTTTTGAGCTTATGGAAAAAGATGGGGACATTATTTCGGTAAATGGACATCGGTTGAAGCATTACAAGTTGTCGGATGATGTTTGCATCGTCTTTGAGGATACCTTGCACTAGACTGGTACCGTCGTGACTCTCCGATGTTAAACATGAGTGTCTGTTGGGGGCTTTCCATCCTATTTTATTGCTTTAATTTCATTAGTGTGAGTAAAAAATTTTCTTATTTGATGTGCTTATCATTCGGAAATTATATCTCTTTACAAACTTAGTTTCACCTATGGTTTCTACTAAGTTTGGGGGGTGTGATGTATACCTCATTATAGCATGGAGAATATGATCTTTTCTTTGTAATGTTTGCTAGGGGAATTAGTTTTTTGCGGTATATCAAATTTTAGCCGATTTTGATGCATCGATTTTTTTGCAATTTGCCTAGTGTTTAGTAAGAGGAGTTATTGTTTTTGGTGTGATTGCGGAGTTACACTTGATGATATATGGTTTCTCTAGCTTAATTTTTAAATATCTTGATACTTGATGTTGTCCTAGAGTTGAATATTGCCGGAAGAAACGAGAAGGGTACGAAATTGAGGGAGACAATGCAGTTGTTCAACCAACCTTGAGCTTTTTGACCAATATTTTGGTCGAGCAACAGTGGAACAAAGTGTGAAAATCTTCCAGATGAGCTGTTCGAATTGGCCCTTCTAGCTCGACCACGAAGCTTGAGTTGACCAATGATCGAGCAAAGTACAAAAAACTTTCAGAGAGTTTGTTCGACCAATCAGAGGTTGCTCGACCAGGGGTATGAGATCAAACAAAGGTCGAGCAAGATAGAGAAGAACAGGGGGCACGATGAGGCAAGTTACTCAACTTCTAGCACTTGTTCGACCAAGAACTTCAGGTCGAACGGAGGTCGAGCAAAATGCCCAAGTTGTCCAGAAAGGTTGTTCGACCCAAACCAGATTGTTCGACTAAGGAATCTAAGTCGAACAATGGTCGAACAAAATGTCTAAATTGTCTAGAGAAGTTGTTTGACTAACCCTAACAAGTTGAGCCGCGATCGAATGGAGGCTGGGAGCAATTTTTAAAAAAAGATATTTTATCCGTTCGACACACCAACTTCCGTTACCCTTTCTCGAGCACCACTTCGTAACTGTAAGTTCTTCTCCTTAACTTCCTCCCTACACTTTAATCCTCTCTTCCACACACTTCACATTCGATTTTGAGGGATTACAAGATCCAATCTCGGGTTTTCACTCAACTTTTGGGGATTTTCGCTCTTGTTCATCACACGCACACCATGTCAAACAAAAGTATGTCTTCTTCTCACTTTACTTGAGGATTTTGTTGAAGATGATTAGTAAAGAATGGGTGAGTGGATTCATGCTAGATTTGGTTTGTATTGAGTGTTGAATTTCTTGAGTTGTTATTATAGATCGCATTCAAAAATTCTTGAATTGTTCTTCGTTGAATTGTGGAAATTTTGTGAATTCGATGTTGTATGAAACATGGGCTTTGGTTTAATTTCGAATTATAAATATGGGCTTATTGAATTTGAATATTGATTGGATGCAATTGGTGATGGAATTTAAGCATGATTATTTTGTTGAAATTGGTGTAGCTTGGAGTTGACTTGCTATTATGTTAGTGTGGAGTAGTGTTGGATTACTTGAATCTTGACATTCTTGATTGATAGTGTTGGTTTAGAGTTTGATGATTTGGAAACACTTGAGATTGAGTTGAATTGGATACATGAGTTTGAAGTCTTGAGTAGAATTCATGATAGACATAGGTTTGGTTTTATCTCTTGTTGGTATATTGAAGTACAACTTTTGAAGGAAAAGAGATTATTTCCTCTTCGCAGAGGAAGGGAAACAAGTCACCCCCACTGGTGGAGATTGTCAAGAAGATAAGGATGGATAAAATGAAAACATCAAGGGATTTTGGAATCAAGATTGGCGATTGGGAGGAGAAGGAGAAGGAGAAGCTGTGGAATGCAATCTTGTTGAAGATAAGAAGGACGAGATATCAAGATGATCGGGCCATGGTGGACATGCACATTATCAACGACATTCATTGGATGTTCAACCGAGTGGGCATCACAGCATTCATGGAGATGAAAAGGGAGACATACTTTCACATCACTGCGGAAGTATTGTGCATGCTGCAAGTGGAGCGTGGTGAAGGATATCTTCCCTATGGCATTCATATGCAGATAGGTGGTCAAGAGCAGACTATGTGGGCTTGTGAGTTCAACGAGATCATTGGCTACGAGAATGTGGTTGGAAACGAGAGTGATGACTTCAGGGCGAACGATTTTTGGAGAGCTATAACGGGGAGGCAAGAGGACTACAATTCCAACACTTCTAAGGTTGCTTTCATTCGCAATCCTGTTATTTCTTGCATGGATCAGATCCTAGGGAATACGATGTTTGCAAGGTCTGAAGGAAGTTGTATCCCAAGGGGAGAACTATACGTCCTGTGGTGCATGCTTAATGGGGTTCGTTTCAACGTGGTAGCTTAC
Source organism: Pogostemon cablin (assembly GCA_023678885.1). Taxonomy (NCBI): domain Eukaryota; kingdom Viridiplantae; phylum Streptophyta; class Magnoliopsida; order Lamiales; family Lamiaceae; genus Pogostemon; species Pogostemon cablin. The sequence continues at coordinate 17,779,437 of CM042975.1, read as the reverse complement.
TTCTTCCAGCAGCTTCACAAGTTCACCATGCATGATTTTCAGAGAATAAACATTGGGGGTTGATCAAAATCATAGCGGAGTTCTACAGGGTTGATTTGAGTAGGTATGAGCCTGTTCGACGAGATCCAGACTTGATCTTAACTTCTTGTGTTAGGATGGGGCTGATTGAGAGAGTGAATGGTGCTTGGATGTTCATCTGAGGGAGGGAGCCTCGAACACTTGAGTTTCCAATTGTGATCACTGACCTTACCACTGTGAGGGATAATCGTAATTGGTTGATGAATACGACGGAGCACTCAGTAATCTCATAATTGTTGGCTTATTTGCGTGAGCAAGGAATTAGCTTGGATGAGAACATGATTCTTATTGGAGATCCAGCTGATTTCGAGGAGGAGGAGCCACAGCCACCACAAGCTTTCGATTATCAGGAGGACATGCCTCCGGTGCAACCTCAGCAGCCGTTCAGCAAGAATTTTTTGAACAACCACCGCCATAGCCACAACCGCAGCCGCAGCAGGACTTTTGGGTGGCCCAAGATTAGTTCTATCGGGAGCAGTTCCGACTGATGCATGAGCACTTCGCCATGCTTAACACGAACCAACAAGAAATGAATAGACAGCTGGCACTTGCGAATGCTAACTACGCTGCACTCAACACGCGCTATATTGAGATGGATGGACGGTTGAGGCAGTTGCAAGATCATGGGCGCAAGATGGATATGAATCTCAGTGCCTTGCATAGAGATGTGGAATGGATGCTGCTGGAGAATGATGGTGATGATGAGGGGGGTTCGGATGATGATGATGCTCCGGAGGAGTGATGAGCATCAGGATTTTCTTTTTTGATTCTTCTCATTCCCCATTCTCTTTTCTATTTTACAAGTGCCGGGTTAAGTATTTGGGTGTAGTGGTGATTCTTGCATGAGTGGTCTGTATAATGATGATGATTTATTGATGCATGATAATTTGTTAATGGCAAGCATGTTCTATTTGTAATTGTAGTTCATAAGAAATTGATGTTGATTGCATGATTTGAATAGTGCTTAGGATTTTATTAACCTTGTGTGGATTTGATCCTTTTGATCGTGCTATATGCATGATGTTTATTCTTGAGAGACGTTTGTGTACTCTTATTCTAGAACTTGACTTAGAGTCTTGTGTGAAATTTTATAATTGATAGATACCAGGAAGTGATCTTAGGCCGTTATTGTTAATCGAGTTACTTAACCAAATTTATCTTACCTTATCATATAATTATCTTTGCAAGCCTTATTGAGCCTTTGAGCCTTTTTCTTAGCAAGCCTTGATAATGAGATGTTTACCCTTTTGAGCCTTAAAAACTAATTACTAGTAAAGAAAAGGAGGTAGACGAATGCTCCAGGATGTTTTGAAGAGGATGAGAGATTTGATGAAAGTAAATTCGAGAGACAAGAAGTTAAATCTTGTGAGGGATAGTGCCTAAAACCGGTATCCCGAATGCTAGAGAGGGTAGTGCCCAAAACTTGTACCCTTATACTTGTAGAACACCGGAACTGGCGTGATACTATAGAGAAAAAGTTGAGCCAAGTAAATATGGAGGAATGGTCTATGATCAGGATTGTTGATAAAGCAGTGAAGAGGGAGCAACTGAAAGTAATATACCAAGGTAACTCTTTACTAGTAAAGTTAGCCACTTACCTATATTCTTCCACCCTAACCAAAGAGCCAACATTACATCCTTTAAGCAAGTCCTTTGTGATCCTAGTATTGAGTCGATTATGGATGAAGTTTTGAGACCTTTGTCAAACTTATGGTTACACGAGTATATAAATTGGAAGTGAGTTGTGATATCAATCATAAGGTGTATATCTTTTACACTTGAGTGAGAGAGTAAAAACTTACCCGTAAGCTTGATGACTTAGCACTCATAGAAGTATTGTGATTGATTGATATTTTTACGTGAATGAAAGTTATGATAGTTGCATGTTCTAAGTTAATATAATTGCATGTATTTTAATGTATTGTACCTGGTGATTACACTCTCTAGATTTGTTTGGTTTTCGTTGCCTCGGGACGAGCAACATGTAAGTTTGGGGGTTTGATGAGTGTAAATTCGCATGGTTTGGGCCTTGATTTGCGTGGAAATGGAGTACTATTTGGTCTTTTATCTAGATGAATCGGTTCATTTATGAGAAAGGCATGAATAAAAGGGTACAAGGGCAATTTGAGCATATTCGTATAGGAAAACTGGTGAAAAAGGCTCAGAATTGGAAGACACTATTTTGGAGGCGAAATCAAGGTGTTGTTCGACCAATCTGACTTGTTCGAACTTCAATAGGTGGTCGAACGGGAGGTGACAAGTCGAGCAGATTGCCAGAGCTCGTCCAGAGAGCCAGTTTGACTTAGAGGATCTGCTCGACCAACATTATCTTGGTCGAACAGATGAGAGAAAGTCGAGCAAAGTGGAGAAAATATCCAGAGAGCTCGTTCGACTAGGAGGAGTTGCTCGACCAGGATCAATCTGGTCGAGCAAGAGCGGTTTGGTTGAGCAAATTGCCAAAGTTGTCCAGAATGTTTGTTCGACCAGGGGCTTCTTGTTCGACTTGGATGCTGAGGTCGAACGGCGTGTCATTGAATGTTATTTATAGTAATTTCAGATGTCTTTCAGCAAATTAGACGTGTGCTTCAAGAAATGGCCCATCCTAAGCCCATAAGGAGATCCTATGTGTATAAAAGAAGGGCTTTCGCAGGAGAAAAAGGGACGACACACAACACAAGACAACACATCTTCCTTCATCCACCAAACCCTACCACCATCCGAAGGGGCTGAGAGAGAGGCTCGTCTGGCGAGTCAAGTAAGATCATACCAACTAGCCAAGATTATTACTAGATCAATCATGGGCTAGAACCACCTTGGTAGTTCTAGGGTTATGAAAGTTTTATGAGTTAATCGAATTTCCATGTGTGAACTCCGTACAACACTACTTGTGGTTTATTTTATATAAGATTGTGCTTTTTCAATTCATACTCACGGTTGTTTTGTGCATTATTAACTATTATGTAGAGTCTGAATACATCTCTTGGTTATTGATTGAGTACGTTTACCACTAAGAAGAATCACATGTTATAATTCTAAGTGAAGGGATTCCGAAGTCTTATTAGAACTATTTTATATACATACTTGTTAATTGAATCGTATTTGGATTAATAAGTAGGATAAAGAGTATTACTTTATAGTTTCTAAAACGGGAGATTAAATCGGGTTAGAGTACTTGGTGCACAGAAAATAATTGATTATGATGGGGGGTAAAGTATATGTCTTGCTACAAGGATATTCACACGTGTCATACGCTTGCTTACTTGTGTCTATAGAGTACGCTTGCATGGTTTAGTGATGCGTTCATAAACCACAAGGCAGAGTTGGACATCAATGCATGGAAAGGAGATTAATAAATGAAACTAGATTACCTGAAGAACTACTCTATTACTAATTCGATCACAATCGAATTTCTTCTCTTACTTGTTTACTTATCTTGCTAATTTTATTATATGCTATTTAGTTTCCTAATAAAACCAACTCAAATTTACCAACATAATCTTAGTTAATTATAATATAATTAAATTGATACTAAGCCATCTCTTGGATTCGATATATACTTGGTCACCTTTCGAAACTACAATTGATATCCTTATACTTGAGGATTAATTTTGTGTGTTGAGAAAACGCTCATCAACCCCCTTATGGGGTGTAGGATGATTGTGTTGTGTTGTATCCAATCCGTATGCTATTTTGTCTTTTTGGTGTGATCTACATCCCCTTTTATACTTGTAAGCTCTCCTTATGGACCTAGGATGGGCTTTTTCTTGGTAAACACGCAGAAACACGCACTTGGGGTGTAAAAATCAGATCCGGACTCGTCCCAGGCATGGAGCTCGACCTAGGGCTTGGTCGAACCCTGGTCGAATTGAAATCGGCGATAATTCTCACTTCAGGCTTCTGATTCGACCAAAATGGCTTTAGTTCGACCAAGGGGTCTGGTCGAACTCGACTGTCGTGGTCGAATTACACTTGCGCCGTCTCACTATTTCGCGTATAACTTCCACATCCGAGCTCCAATTTGAGTGATTCTTGCGCTCACGTGATCTTCTCTTCCTTGGCTTTCTTTCCATATAAAGATCTCACAAAAAAATAAGATTTGAATCTGTAAAAAGCTATGGAATTCAGAACATCCGTTCTGTTCGGCACAGCCCGCGCTACGTCACCATTTTGCTCATAACTTCCTCGTTTGGTACTCGATTGAGGTGTTCTTTATGCCAAAACGACCCTCTATTTAGTGTCTTTCTAACCATATATCACAAAACCATCTTTGATATCTATAAAAACACATAAAAATTGCACAAGTTGAATGTGCGTTTTTCAGCATTCATACACAAATTGCACCTTTTCTCCAACTTTGCACTTTTGGTCCATTTTCCACGTACAATACAACAAAACACCTCAAGTGCACCTTTTTCTCACATATATTGAATATAAGACACTTGTGCTAATATATGACAACAATATCAATAAAAAAGGTGTTCAATTGGACACTAAAACACGCTAATTTCCACTCTCATCAACCACCAAGCAGCATGGTAAACACAATAGTAAAGCAATCAAGCATATTGGCATATAATACCGGCGACAAAACAAAGTGAACAAGCAGTAGAAAATATCAGCAGAAGAACCCAGCAACACGATGTGTACCAATCACATATGTTGAATAATAAAGCAACAGAAAAAAGACAGCCTAAACAGCATAATAATAAAAAGAACTTGTTAAATTTCTATGCTTCAGGTATCTTTATTGGAAATTAACTCTTCTTAGTTATGTCCATTTTGTTTTATATTGACTTGTTAACTGCTTTTCCATTTTTTAATAAAACAATGAAGGTTCATTTTTTTTTCTTATGTTTACAGTGTCCACTGATATAGAATTTTTGCTACTGCTACCTTTTTGTATTTGTTTGGCTAAACTTTGGTGCTGACTCTTAAAGAAATGCTTTAGTAATGTGTTGTTAATGAAATGTTTATCTTAAATGAACATTTTTATTTACAAGATTTCTATTTTTCCTTAACTGTGGGTACTTGGTATGTGTTCACAGGATGTGTCTACTGTAGTTGGTACGAATGATCCTAAGAGAAGGATTGATGCATTTGCTCATGCCTTTTCTGCCCATCTGGCAAGGTGCATGTCATTTGACTAACTACCCTATTATTTGCATCTTTTTTTATTGAAACAATTGACTTTAACTACAAACATATTTGAATGAGATCAAACATGATATAAGGTAATCAATATCCACAATCAATTTTATAGTTATACATAAGTATATTTCTTTACCATGAATGGTTGCTGAAATATAGCAAATAATATCCTTCATGAAATTTTATACATATTACATTTAGATAATTACTTTATGTTCACAACTACTTATGCCTAGGTAGCCAAAGATGGAGTTTGTTTATAGAATGAATTACTTTACTTTACGTTAGGTGTTGGTCTAGATTTAAAATATGGAGCTGAGAAGGCATCTAAGTTTTTTGCTGGGTATGAGTTTTTGACTCAGGCTCTAATAGGCATCATAAATATTAACTTTTGATGTTCTTTCATGGAACTTAAATTCTAGAAGTATATTTTAGTCATAGTTTTGTGATATACATTTCTGCTCTAGGGTGGCATCTTAAATATGATACTAATATCTAGACAGTTTAATCAATAGGCACACATATAGTGTACTTCTGTTCTATTTTTCATCTGTGTCGATGAAAATAATTGGAATTTGTCCCTCGTATTGTCTTGCAACTTTAAGTTCTGTTGAAACATAACTTAAAGTTTCATGAAGAAGAAGCAGCCATCTATCTTCTCTCATGCAGAATTATTCAGTCTCTAAAAAACGTCATATTATAATCAAATCTGATAGTTGATCCATGGAAATAGGGTTGGCTACTTGATTTGCATCAATGGGATTGAAGGGGGTTGTAAATACATTTATGGTAGAGAAATAATGGATCTCTGCATTTGGAAACCTGCCTTGGTACTATTTTAGATAAAACAAAATAAAGTGAACCACAAAGCGTGAAAGGCATGAATACAGATCTATTTTCTTGCTATCTTTAAATCCTATCTATGTACATATGTATCTATGTGTTGTGGAATGGTTGCAATGCTTGAATTCTATTATGACTTTCTTATATCAATCAACACTCTGAGGTGTAGCTAGCCTTTAGGTTTCTTTATTGTTTTTCCCTCCTAAAACTATTAAATAATATAAAACTTATAGTTGTGATTTTGAATAACTGCTGCTTCTGCTGGAGCCATGTTGCTTTGGTTATTGACTTGGTTGAATCCTAATTCGTTGATGGTATTTTTGCTGAGAATAGATGTTGCTGCTGGTTTTTGTTGTTGTTTGTTTTTATGATTTTGGGTAACTGCATTTGTTTGTGGATCCATTTATTGACTTGGTTAATTCTTAATTTGTTGTTGCTGGTTCTTTGATGTTTACAGTGTGTTCCCGCCAGTAGATTTTTTAGCTATCAATTTTTATAATAATGGGTTACTGCTGTTTTTTACTGCTGATAGGAGTCCTGCACTGTTCACCAGTTTATAGCCACACAAAATGCACTTTGGACAGCTACTTCAGGATATTATACTAAGGATTGCTAGCTTCTGGAATTTCTGTTGAAGCTAGTATCTTCTACACAAGAAGCATACTTTATGCTATATTTTATTTATCGTTCTAGATATTATTAGTTTGATAGTTGGTTTATTCAGCAACCTGCTGTAAGTACACTAGACAACCTTAGTTAACTAAAGAGATATTTTTTAGATGCCTTGTACCTTGTACTTTTATGCAAATGGATGTAATGTATTTTGTAAATTTAACTATGATATATATTTACCATTGTAAGAATAGAAAACTTATAGTTTTACAAAATTTTATGCATCTTATATTTAATTAAAATCAGGTTATGAAAATTCTAAAAAAAATGAATAACTCCATTTATTATTACACACAATCTGGGATAGCACTTCGGTTGAGGTGATACATTACCTGGTACAACACATGACTCCTTTATATAATTGATATAATACTTAAGACTATAAATTCATATTTATTAAATAAAATAAAATTAAAGTGTAACATAAATATTATACTTGGGTAAAATTGTTATTTAAAAATTTTACTTATATAAAAGTGTTATATAACGATGTTACTTATACAAAAGTGTTAAATGATAAGTGTAACTTATGAAAAAGTATTATATGCGTGTGTTACATATTAAAAATGTTAATCATATATGTTACTTATATAAATAGTGTTACAAATATGTTACATATTATAATAATTTAAAAGGTTTTACTAATTTGTGTTAAATAAAATAATAGTGTTATCATAAGGTGTTATATAATAACACTTATGTTGTAGTGCACGTTGTCCATCCCGAATCTCTTGAATGTGCGTCCCATGCACTTGTTGTGTCTCTCGGATCTCCCTAAGTTGTGCTCCATACAACTGTTGTGCTTGCCTTATCTTTCGAACTTCATTTCCAAAGAAGTTCCACCTTGCATCTCCCATTGCCTGCTATTGCTGAAATTCACCCTCTTGTTCCTCAAATACTTGTGGTTCTGGTGCTTGCTCCTCAAACTCCACATGATGAGGTTGATCTTCTTCATTCCCTATCTCCATGGCCACTGGCTTAGCTCTCAGATTTTCTAACTCCCGATTTTCCTCCACACGCATCTGCCTGAGCACCACCTTTTCGATTCTCATGATAGAAAACTCTCACCACTGTAGAGTGGCGAGGGCTTGCCATTGCTATGTTCTCGTTCTGCCGTGGAGTGTATATCGTAGTGAGTTAAGGAACAGGTAGAAGAAATGGAGCTCTCTTATCTTGCTTCAAGCAATAAGTATTTCATATCAATGATAGGAACTCCATCCTCACGAGCTGATGGTAGTTAAGGCCTTCACTTGTAATCATGTGTGGCATTCCTTGGAGATCGATGCCTAGCCCTTGGGCTATCATTGTCACTATTCCTCCAATCATCACTCCTTGAGTTGTTTGCCTTTTTGCTAATCTTTTTGCATGTTGAATAAAATGCGCCGCCACATTAAACTTGATCTCTCGGCATAGACAGAATATTATATATAACTGCTTTTTCCCAATTGCTCCACTCTCGTAATGGCCCATAATAGTATTTGACACGATCTTCTCAAGATATCTCATCATGGGATTTCTGATGGCCATTCCTTTAGAAGCACTTGGTATGTAACCATGTTGCTCTGTCCCATCTTTGAGTAGCTTTTCCCAAAATGTTTGTTGATGAAACCCCCTCCTGGCACAAAGCTTTGATGGCCCTCCTTATCGGGCATCCCATGTATCTATTCAAATCATTGAGAGGTATATCTGTCCACATCTCGTTGTTTAGCTAAAAGGAGATTGATATAGGAAATTTCTTCATATCCTTTTTAACCTCGAGTGTGCTCAAGAACTCGGCTGTGAGATGTAAATAAGTAGGGGCCCTTTTGTCGAAAAACTCTTCCATCTCTACCCTTCGAAACATGGTTCTTAAATACTCCTCGATACCAAGACCAACCATGACAGTTTGATCTTGAAATCTAGTTGGCCTTATTTTTGGCAAAATAGCTCCCCATCTAAGTGCATACTTAGCCCAATCTTCATCAAACTCTACTCCGTATTCTGATGGGTGCATCCCATGTTCTACTAAATGAGCATCTAAGTTAGCCATTTCCATCTCAGTTTCAACCATGATGAAGTCTTCGTCACGTCTTCTTGCTCTCCTCTCGGCCATCTACAATATTCAACATACCCAAGTTATATTCAATTTCATTAAAAGGAATGATAGTAATTTAAGCCTAGAATTATCACTTGTTATTCAACTAAGTATTAACTCTAGCATACCTTGACATCACATTATCATGATAACATAGCTTCAAGCACCACCAAAAAATATTAATCTTCAAGGATTTTTCTAGTTCAATTAAAGCAACTATCCAAAACAATGATTCTTCTCAAAGTTTACTACAAGTTAAGCAAATGAATCCCTTCAAACATTCATTAATTTCACCTCATAATCTCATCACATGTGCACAAATCTTTCAAAAATATCCAATCAATGCTCATTATTCAAGTAAAGCTTCCAATTTGACTCAAAAAGTTACTTAGGCGTTTCATCAAAGACTTGGCATGCAAATCATTTCAAAGTAATTTCAAAAAGAATATCCCATTCCCTCATGCCTAATTCCTCAACACCTAAGCTACTTCACAAAATTTCACGCATCATAAGAGCATTATCAATCAATCTGTACAACATATGCATCTAATTCTATTATACTCAAAAATCCCCAAATTCAACTTCCTTATGAACCCTAATTCTTACATAATTTCAATCATTTCATCAATTAAAACTTGCAATTCATGTTTCTCACTCCTAGACATGCTTCAATTATGTTATTATTCAAAGCCCATGCAAGAATTTCGACTTTCAAACCTTTAATTGAAAACTAAGGCTCAAAGATCATACCTGGACTGTTCTTGAGATGATAGGTTGGGAATTGAGATGGGGGATTGAAGGAAAAATATTTTAATCACTCAATCTTACAAACACTTGCCGCTTTTCACGGATTATTAGGGTTTGTAAGTGATTCCGAACAAAAGGGCGACTCAAGAACATGGGTGAAGTATGTTGGGCAGTGCTTGCGCTCGCCCCTTTTAATTCTGACTTCAGACACGACATGGCTCATGTCTGGTACACGGCCCATGTCTCCGTTCCCTACATGGCCCGTGTTCTGTGCACGGCCTCGGACATAGCCATGTAGACATTTCTGATCACCGCACACAGCCATCTCTTATAGGCCCGTGCACTGTACACGGGGCATACTTCCGTTCCCTTCATGGTTCGTGTGCTGAACTCGCCCTTGGTCTTGGACGAGTAGTTGCTTCTGATGTCAGTACATGGCCACCTCTTACAGGACAGTGTACTGAACACGGCCCGTATAGTCGTTTCTCTATTTTTTCCAATTTCTAAATTCACACCTTGTTTTGCCCTGTTTTTGTACTTCCAATACACCCTATTCATGCTAAAAATTTATCAACGCCATTAACTCTACAAGTGATCAAAATAAAGATTATCATGTACTTCGACACCACCAAACATGCCAAAACAAACCAAACTCATGAGAAAAACCTCTCAATCATCATAAACATAATATACCAAGCACATTTAAGTGGTGAGTCACACCACACACTCTCCTCCCAAACTTAAATTGAAACAAGTTGAGAATTAAGTTTGCATAAAGTGGTGAGACTTACCTTTATTGTTTCCACCAATGATCTTCATAAGAGTACCTTGTGATGATGTATGTGCAATCCAAAATTCAAGTATGACCACCACGCACCCCCCAAACTTAAATTAACACAAGTGTTATAATTTAAGTTTGTAAAGAGTGGTATGACATACATCTTCATTCCAAATCTAGCACACCGCGTCTCCTTCATATGCATTTTCCTCAACGAGCACATTCCACCTACATACCAAACTACAAGAAAAAACAATTAAAAACAAACATAAAATAAAACCTACTCTACTAAACATTCAAAGAATTTCAAGAAGATAGGGTATCCACATACACTGTCTACTTTTGAGAAAAAGATAGGTAATGTTTCACCCGATGACCATTCACTACAAACTCATTATTAGGACCCTTTACCTTCAATGTATTCCCACTCAACACCTCAAGCACTTCAAATGGCCCCATCCATTTAGACTTAAGCTTTTCGGGAAACAACTTAAGCTTTGAATTGAATACAAGAACCTTGTCCCCGGGAGCAAACTTCTTTTCCGTCACTTTAGCATCATGCCATCTCTTCAAATTCTCTTTGTAAATGATGGAATTATCAAATGCTCTTCCTTTAAACTCCTTAAGCTCAACCAATTTCAACAATCTTGCTCGGCCACTCTCCCCTTCATCTATATTAAGGAGTTTAATAGCCCACAATGTACAGTGTTCCAATTCAATGGGAAAATGACATGCTTTTCCATAAACCAATTGATACGATGACACACCAAGGATGGTCTTAAAAGTCATTATATATGCCCATAAGGTATCGTCAAGCTTTTCTGACCAATCCTTCCTCCCCCCATTGATTATCTTCTCCAAAACTAACTTGATTTGATGGTTCGAGACCTCCGCCAATCCATTCACTTGAGGGTGGTAAGGTGTAGTAACTCGATTATTCACTCCATATCTCTTCAATAATCCTTCTATCAATTTATTCACAAAATGAGAGCCCCCATCACTTACCATCAGAGTTCTCCCACCAAAATCAACTCCAATCCCCTCAGCTATCATAGTAATCATACCTCCTATCATAACTAACTGATGAGCTCGTCTCTTAGCTAGCCTCTCTATGTATTGGATGAATTCTGCAGCCATATTGAACTCATTCCCATGATATAAGCATTACATCATATGCAACTTCCTCTCTACTATGGAACCACTCTCCGATCTATCAAACACGGTGTTTGATGGAATCTTTTCTAGATACCTCATAACAGGATTCCGTATGGCTGTTCCCTTAGATGAACTAGCTCGACTCTTGCTGTTGCTCTGCTCCATCATTAATCAATCTGAGCCACCACTGCTTCTTGTTGTAATTCTCCACATATGAATAGATAACTCGATCCTCATCTCTTGGGCAACCAAAATACTCATTTAAATTAGGGGTTTCAACTTCGTGCCACTCATCGCCTAGCTGGAACTTGATCAAAGTAGGGTATCCATTGTGATTCTTCACTACCTCCAACGTACTCAAGAATTCCGCTGTGAGGCTTTGGTACGTGGGTGGTCTCTTGTCAAAAAAATCTTCCATGTTCACATTTCTGAACATTGTCCTCAAGTCACCTTCAAGCCCGAGATTAACCATTGTCTGTTGATCTTGGAACCTTGTAGCATGAACTTTTGAACAAATTTCCTCCCACCTTGAAGCATACTTTGGCCACTCATCAACCAAATCCACATCCATATCTAGTGGATGAAACCCTTCTATACTCAAGTTGGCATCACAAAGTTTCAATTCCTCTTCATTAAGCACAATGAAGTCTTGTTCCTTTTTCTCTTCGAGCCATCTACATCACCAAATTTTAACAATTAATTCAAAACTTGAAAACATACTTTCCAATTGATCCAAATAAGCTCATATTAGTACCAAGTAGTTCCACAAGCATTTTATCATCATAAGAAATGAACAGCTTCATCATTTAAGCTCATACATTACTCATCTAGTGATCATCGTGCATTTATCATGAAAACTCAACAATAAACTCCACTAACTCTCTTATGAAATCACCAATTAACAACTACATATTCATGTCCAATTTTTAAGCATCAAATTATACCTTATAAGCCTTTAATTGAGAACATGATATGCACACTTTCAACTTGCAATTTCAAAAGTTTCAATTTCCACACTTCATGACAAGTTTTTATCTTTCAAACCATTCTAATCAATTTTCTTGCATTAATCAAACTTCAATTCACTCAAACAATGGCAAATTATATAAATTCCACCAAAATCCCAAATTTTGGGCTTTCATGAACCCTTCTTTGAAAATTCAAAATCAAAACTTCATCAATTCACTTCATATTCAAACTCAAAATAACAATTTCCACTTCATTCTCATGCCAATTCATTACTTAGAAAACACATATCAATCCAATTTAAGCATTTCACAAGTTATCACAAATTTTAAACTCATGAACCCTAGTTCAATTACTCAAATGATTAACGAATTCATGTTGAAATTTCAAGTTTAAACCTCATTACCCTGCTTCAATTTGTTGGATTGTATACTAAAAGTCTAGCTTTAGTATGAACAATGTTATAACAATATTTGAAATGAGAATCATATGATCAAATGATTGCATCTTATAATTTATTTTATATGCATGATGCAATAGTCCATTTACTTTATACTGTAGATAATATGTTGTGCGACAACACGCGGAAGATCATATTATCGGTTTCCTTATAAAGTATAAACAGATATTCACAACTGAGATAGACGGGGACTCTCTATCGGTATGGTTGTAGTGTGGTTTGGTATTAGCTTGTCTTGGCTATAGAATCACAATAGTGCACTTGTGTGTATTGAGCAGGACCGCTTGAGATCGTTCGACTTATACTGACTTATAGAAGAACTTGATCTCTGTTATTATGGAAGTTCGTGCTCTTAATCCCTATACAATAACCTCGACACGTAGGGCAGTATGTATTTCTTTGATTTATCAATGGGTGAGATTTATAAGTATTAAATCAACAAACTCGGTAAGTTGGGAAATAGTGCTGTATCTATGGTGTGCTGTTGATTGTAGAAGGAATCCATGTCTGACATAGGTTGATGATGTCCCCTTGAGGAGCTCATAAGGTTTATCATGTAAATCTTGCAAGTGGATTAATTTTCGGCATGATAATAAGGTTGAGTGGTACTACTCTCGGATGAGATATTAATTAATTTGAGTTGTCAGTAACTTAATTAATTAATGGACATTGTATATCTTAAACATGGGGAGACTATCGGGCTTATAATAAGAAGGAGCCCAGAACATAATTTTGGAATTGGACGGGTAGTGCAGTAATAATATTTTAGTGGACTATATTATTATTATTGGATTTAATTAAAAGCTTTGGGCTAAGCTTGGTTAATTAAATTCAATTGAGGCCCAGCCCAATTTCTCCTCCTGGTCCCTGCTGTAGCCCACTATATAAGTCATCTCAGCTCCTGTTAACCCTAAGTCAGTGCCTCATTTGACAGTTAGAAAAGAACAGGAGCAGATTGAGAGAATCCTACAGATTGTTGCCCACACAACAGCAGGATTCGACTTGGGACATACAGTAGAAGATTGAGAGGTGGTTCTCTGCAACGGTTCATCCTCTACATCAACCCAGAAGTACGGTAAATATTATTTTTGCTTCCGCTGATTTGTTTGCCTGTTAATCCTAACGATCACGTTTTGACCACACGATCCAATTGCCAACAACTGGTATCAGAGCGTTGGTTTCGTGGTGAAACGTGAGACGTTAGGTGTTTTTTTTGTGATTATTTGATTATTTGAAATGATCTGGATATAATCGCTTATTGTTGTGTATTCTCGTGTTTCAATTATCATCGAAAGTTTCAAGGCATGGTGAAAGGGATTGAATCTGTGTGAATAATACATTATTCCTATGTGTTTTTTGTCGATGAAATTGTGTGATTATTGTGATTGTACACGCTGTACACGGCTTTCAATAACACACACAAGTAAGAACACAATCAGAATCACACACGCTTCTGACTTGGAGTGGCGGTTGTCGGCGACGTTGAACGCCTTTTGGAGCAATCGATGTAATCGATGGCTGGTGATTGTCGAAGCCTGGAGCGATAGGCATCGACTGGATCGATATCGACGACGACGATCTCGATTGACATCGACTGACCGGTGATGGAGACGACCACGCTGGATGATGGATGTCGTCGGCGGCTGTCTCGACTGGATGGATAGCGAGTCGGAACCGGTGCGCGTCTGGTCCATGGCGAACCCGCTTCCGGGCGAGCCTCGTGGCGATCGTTCGGGGACAGTGGGCGGTAGTGGCCTTGGGCGGCACGATCAGTGGCGGGTCCCATCTTGTCAACAAAGCGTGGAAATCGGCAGTGGGTGGCGGCTGTGGTGGTGCCGAGTCATGGGCAGTGGGTCACCTGGTTGACTCCGATGGATGAAGCGCCGAGTAGATCGGGCAGCGGCAATCGGCAGCAGGTGGCGGATCCCGTCCGGAGGGCTGTCTTGTCGTCAGGCGGTGGCTAGCGGCGGCAGATAGCGGCTCTGGCGGAGCTGACGAAGCTGGTGCGGGCGGATCCCGATCGACGGCGAGCTGGGCGGTGGCGGCCTCGAACGGATCGGCTGACGGTGCAACTCCAGCGGCTGACGGCACGATTACTGAGTGGTCGTCGATGACAGCGGCTTGTGGCTGCATCCCAGGCGAGTCGTGATGATGCCTGTAACCATGGCTGTCGTCGCTGCTTCATGGGATAGCACTGGGAGTCGGACCTGCAGCGGCGTCGAAACTTCACGGCAGCAGGCTGAAGATGCAATTCCGGTGGCTGATGGCACGAAAACCGAGAGCAGCGGCACCGGTGATTACTTCGTTTGACAGTCGCGCTGGTGTTTGCTTCGGCTGGAGAAGCGGCTGGGTATTTAGGGCAGCACCTTACTATTGGTTTTGGGCTTGATTTACTGGGCCCAGATATTATTATTCATAATGGGCCTTATTTTAATTTAGTTTTGGGCTAATGGGCCCAATTTTAATTAAAATAGTTATAAGGCTGCTCAATATTAAAATGGTATTGGGTTGCAGGGCCTATTTTTCTTATAATTGGTTTTGGGCCTATGGGCCCAATTTTATTAAGGAGTTTATGGGCCCAATTCAGTAATTAATATAGGCTGCTCAATTAATTTTAGTTTGGTTTTGGGCTGTTGGGCCCAATTTTAATTAAAATGGTAATGGGCTGCTGGGCAATATTAATTGCTGGATTTAATTAATTGTGGGTTTGATGTTGGGCCAGGTTAAATATTGGGCTAGACCTTAATGCATAAATTGGCAGGGTAAATGGGCTTAATTATTTAATTAATGGGCTGCTCATTTTATGCTAATGATGTTTGGGTCAGCTGGGCCTATTTAATTGATCCAACATATTATGCAATTAATTAATGTTATATAACTGATTAATTGATTTAATTGTCAATTATTGTTGTATATGTAACAGGCATGTTCTATGTGATTTATTTATTTAAATTGTTGTTAATAGAAGCATGTCTTAGTTGTATATTTTATTCTGGAATATTATATGCATGTTAAAACCCTCGGTATTAAATAACTAAGTGGGAGAGGGGATTGGTAATTAATTCCCGCGGCCTCCATTATTGGTTTGTAAGTGATGTGAGTAAACTTGCGTGTTGGCAATAGACCTTCCTCCCTAACGGATGAGTTTATTCACGGATCACTGGTACAGACTTCATTAAATAATTATTGTTTGTAATGTGGCACATAAACTTGCGTGTTGGCAATAGGCCTTCCTCCCTAACGGATGAGTTTGTGTGCGGTTCACTAGTACAAACTAATAATTGATGATTGTAGGAAGCTATCCGAGTGCGTGTGTACTTCCCCAACTGTAAGGCACACAAGCTCGCGCAGTGGACTTGGGATCAAATAATGGTGTACACTTAGGTGTAAATAATTAGTATCCTCCCCAACGGAGTCACTGCTATTATTTGCATGGCTAAAGAGGAACCGACTATTAATTATTTTGTCATAAGGTTAGGTTGACAAATGAAATTAATGGGTAAAACCTTCTCTTGTAAATGTTCGGGTTTTGTAAACGTCCACACTAACATGGCTTGCAGACTCACGGTGCTTGAGATGTCGGTGAATTTTATTTTTATATTGTTTTGAGGGAAACAATATAAAAGGATAGAATTCGAAGATTTGATCGGTAAATTTATTTGTGATTCTTTGAATTTCGAACGGTTTTATTTCACTAATTATTAACTAAAAGACATTATATTTACTTGTCCAAATTAGATGATTAGAAAAGAATCTTGGTTTTGAAAATTACTGCTTAAGAAAATACATGTGTATTCTCACAAAGGATGTCTCATGATGCCAATTAAAGTCTCTAGTGAAGAGATGAGAGGTTCATAGAAATATGATGATCTCATGTAACTCTTCGGATACTTGAGTAAATTAAAAAGGCAGAAGATCATGCTTAAATTGATGAATGAATTGGAAGAGCTTGGAATAGAAATTGAAAGGGAAACCTAAATCAATTTATTCTTCACAATTTGCCTGGATGTTTTGAGCAAGTTCTACCTGAAATACGAAAGGTTGTATATGGTGGGAAACTTCTAACAAAACATGTGGCAAAAGAAAGCCAATTTTCATCATGATCTGAACAAGGTTAATATCTTATTTACTAATGGTTTAAACATGATTAGTGATGGCATCTACTGACACGAAGTATGTAGATACTGGAATCACTAAATGTTTACCACTGAGTAAGGATAAGATAGTTAATAATATGGGTAAAACTACAAAGGTAGTGGCTATTGCAGTGGGAGTTGTTTATTTATCTCATGATAAGAATAAACGATTGATTATGAGAAATTATCTTTACGTACGTTTCATAGAAAGAATTTAATTTCGATTTCTATGCATTAACGGATGGATACTTCATTTCATTTAAATGACATGGTCATAGTAATGAGGAATGAGGCTATAATCCGTTAAAATATGTTGGTGGATAAAAAGTATACTCTTGAATCATGTACATCCCACAGATGCAATAAATAGTAATTAAATAATGCATCTTCTAATATTAGTAAGAGAAAGGAACTTTCGAAAATAAACTAAACATACATTTGGCGTCTATGACTAATTCATTTTATTTAAGTAGGATTCAAAAGTTGATAGCCGATAGACCGTAAGGTTTATCTGAAGTGGAAACTATCGGACTTGCGAGTCTTGCTTGGAAGTAAAAATGATTAACTGCCTTTTCAAGGCTGTGGGGTGTAGAGCCAAAGATATATATGTTGGAATTAGTTCATTCTGATTCAAGCGAACCTAATATTATCCAGACGAGAGGAGGTTATGAATATTCGAAGATTATTCTGGAAACCAATATATTTATATAATGCACTGCATATCTAAGTTCTTTGATTAATTCAAGAATTGTAAGGCTGGTACAATGAAGCGTCATGGAAAATATATTAAGTCATTACGATTCAGTCATGATGGCGAATACCTCTTGGGATAGTTATGAGCTATTGATCAGAAGTTGAGATTAAATCTCAAGTTGACTACACCGAGTATGCCCCAGCTGAATGGTGTGGTGGGTAGAAGGTATTAGACTCTTATGGTTATAATTAGATAGATGATGAATTATTTGGAATAATTAAAATTCATTTTATGGATATGCCCTAGACACAGTAATTCGTGAAACGTTTGTCTGTATATGGGATATTCTAAAAAAATGGATAGTGATTTATTTAGTCCAAAAGATCGAAGGGTAATTGTTAACACAATAACCAGATTTTTGAAAAAGGACTATGTAATAAATCACAAGCCCATGTATAAGTTGTTCTAAAGGAAGTGAGAGGAAAACACTAAGTATAAGTACCAAGTGTACAAGAGGATATACCACAAGGTAAACTGCAACGCGTGTCACGTCTGATACACAATTACATGTAGTGCCTTGTCGTAGTGGGAGGGTTGTTTGACAACTCATAAATATATGTTTTGGGAGAGTCGTGAGACTTGATCCCTAGTAAACATGGTATTGTCCCACGGATACGATGTAGCACTACAAGATGAAAATGCGGAATCTTAGCAAGATGCAATGAATGATGAAATAGAATCTATGGATTCTAAATTAAGTCTGGAGCTTGAACGATCACTAAAATGGTGTAAAAGCCATTGCAAGTGGTCATAGGGAAATAAAAGAGGATCATACGGTAAGGTGAAAATCTTGGAAGCAAAGCTTGTTGGGAAAAGATGTACTCAGAAAGAAATGGTTCGATTATGAGGGAACATATTCACTGGTAGCTATGCTTAAATTGATCCGAATTCTTTTATTTATTGCTGCTCATATTGAATTATGAGGGACAGCAAATAGATGTCAAGACAGCTTTCCTGATTGGAAGTCTTGAGGAAAACATCTATGTGAAGCAACCAGAGTGATTCATTGCAAAGTACTAATAGCATTTTGATAGTAAGCTTAAAAGTGTCCAGCGATGGACTAAAGCAAGCTTTGAGATCGTGAAGCATCTGTTTTGATTAGGTAATCCAGTGGCACGGATTTAAATAAATCAGCGGATGTATCTTGTATATTGTAAAGAGTGACGGAAACGTGGTGGTGTTTTTTGTACTATACGTAGATAGTATCTTGCTCATTGGAGACAATGAAAGAGTATTATCGGGCGTATGGGTACGGTTAATAAAGCGGTAGAGATGAAGGACTTAAGAAAGGCAAAATATATCCTTTTGATCACGGTAATAAGGATCACAAGAAAGGACATTATGCTTATCTCAAGTTTCATAAAATGATACAGTCCATACTCGTTTAGCATGTAAATTTATCTAAGTGAATGTGTCTTTGAGACACAAGAAGAAGATAAAGATGATGAAAGCGGTTCCTTATGCTTCGACGAATAAGGAAGCTTAATCTAAGGAATGCTATGAACGATGTTGGATATCTGTTTTGCTGAATGCATGAACAGTGGGTATCAACGTAACCCGGAACAAGAATGATGAACTGTGGTAAGACATTTATAAAGTGCACGAGAAGGACTGGAAATTATACGTGGACTTACTGGACAGATTCACTGCTTCTTGTGGATTACGTAGATTCGAATTTTTAGTCAAATTGGACGGTAGTAAATTCTCCTCAAAGGTTATGTATTTAATTTTAGGAAGTAGAGTCATAATGTGGAGGAGTGTTATATAGAAATATATTTCAAACTCCGGACTCCATCATGGAAAGATGATAAATTGGAGCCTATGAGGTAGTCAAAGTATCTATATGACTCTAGAAACTTCATGATGGACTTTGAAGTGTTTCTAAGTTTGCCCAAGGTAATCATAATTTACATTGATGATATTGGTGCAGTTGCAAACTTGAAGAAATCACAAGTCCATAAGGCAATTAAACACATGGAGCGCGAGTACCACATGTTACGAGAAATCGTATGATGAGGGAAAGGTTGTTGTCGCCTAGATTGCATCGGATGATGACCTAGTAAACCATTTACAAGGACCTTAAGGCGAGAGCTTTCAATGGTCGCATAAGTGGGAGTAGGAATCAGATGTATGGCAGAAGACATGACAGCATAGTCTTTTAGTATAAGTGGGAGATTGTTGGATTGTATACTAAAAGTCTAGCTTTAGTATGAACAATGTTATAACAATATTTGAAATGAGAATCATATGATCAAATGATTGCATCTTATAATTTATTTTATATGCATGATGCAATAGTCCATCTACTTTATACTGTAGATAATATGTTGTGCGACAACACGCGGAAGATCATATTATCGATTTCCTTATAAAGTATAAACAGATGTTCACAACTGAGATAGACGGGGACTCTCTATCGGTATGGTTGTAGTGTGGTTTGGTATTAGCTTGTCTTGGCTATAGAATCACATTAGTGCACTTGTGTGTATTGAGCAGGACCGCTTGAGATCGTTCGACTTATACTGACTTATAGAAGAACTTGATCTCTGTTATTATGGAAGTTCGTGCTCTTAATCCCTATACAATAACCTCGACACGTAGGGCAGTATGTATTTCTTTGATACATCAATGGGTGAGATTTATAAGTATTAAATCAACAAACTCGGTGAGTTGGGAAATAGTACTGTATCTATGGTGTGCTGTTGATTGTAGAAGGAATCCATGTCCGACATAGGTTGATGATGTCCCCTTGAGGAGCTCATAAGGTTTATCATGTAAATCTTGCAAGTGGATTAATTTCCGGCATGATAATAAGGTTGAGTGGTACTACTCTCGGATGAGATATTAATTAATTTGAGTTGTCAGTAACTTAATTAATTAATGGACATTGTATATCTTAAACATGGGGAGACTATCGGGCTTATAATAAGAAGGAGCCCAGAACATAATTTTGGGATTGGACGGGTAGTACAGTAATAATATTTTAGTGGACTATATTATTATTATTGGATTTAATTAAAAGCTTTGGGCTAAGCTTGGTTAATTAAATTCAATTGAGGCCCAGCCCAATTTCTCCTCCTGGTCCCTGCTATAGCCCACTATATAAGTCATCTCAGCTCCTGTTAACCCTAAGTCAGTGCCTCATTTGATAGTTAGAAAAGAACAGGAGCAGATTGAGAGAATCCTGCGGATTGTTGCCCACACAACAGTAGGATTTGACTTGGGACATACAGTAGAAGATTGAGAGGTGGTTCTCTGCAACGGTTCATCCTCTACATCAACCCAGAAGTACGGTAAACATTATTTTTGCTTCCGCTGATTTGTTTGCCTGTTAATCCTAACGATCACGTTTGGACCAAACGATCCAATTGCCAACACTATTATCCTAATAATCAAAGTCCATGCTTCAATTCAAAGGATTACGCACCAATTCAAAGCATTTGGGTGGAGAGTTCATACCTTGCAAAACTGGATGAAGAATTCAACTTTTGGACGATTTGGATGGATGGAAATGAAGATTAAACACACTACTAACTAATTAGAGTGAGTTTTGACGGATTTAAATGGATTTGGAGGGTGTACGGATGAATTTGGCATGACACGAGCTCCAAAAATGACGAACATGACTAGCAGAAATGAACCTGGAGTCGCATTTTTATTCTGACTTTCAATTCGAGCTCCAAAGCTCGACTCGAGTTTCGGAACTAGACTCGATTCGAGTTCTAAACTCAGCCTCCGACTGGGCATGTTGCTACTTTTGATGTTGGAGCTCGTCCCGTGTGCGCTCAAGTCGAGTTGCGACACTTTTCTCGGCGTGTTATGCGTATTGATAGAGCTCGACCCGTGTGTTGCGCACAGTCTCGGCATGGGCGTGTAGCTAGTTCTGATGCTCGCACATAGCCTCCTGTTACAGGCTTGTGTGCGGCGCACGACACGAGCTCGACCACGCAGCTCGACTCGAGCATGGTCAAGTCCTGGCCACCTTCTTCGTTTCACCTCCCGACTCCGTGTTGCTCCGTTTTTTACCTGTTTTAATACATTTACGCTCATTTCCGCATATTTATCAATCTGTACACACTCCTCCTAATTAACATGAAATTCCACCAAAAGTTACACAAATATGGATAAAAATATCTGAAAATCCACAAATAAAGATACTAAAATCTAGGTAAAAATGACGACGATCACATCCTTTAAAAATTGATCTAAATCTGAAACATATGGTGAAGAACTTGTTCCTTCACCATCATTCTATTTCAAGACAGTCTGATTTTTTAGAATTTTCTCTAATTTGATCACGTACTTTTCTGGTAATGCCACAATCTCCTTTTTCATCTCCAAAAGAAGAAGCTCTAGTTCCTAATGAAAATATAAAAATACAATAATTAGTTTAGTTCATAAAATAAAAATAGTATACAAATACGCATAAAACCTATACAATTACACGTCATATATCATACAATATTGATAGTTTAACTCAAAAAACAAAGAAATTTTTTTTAAAAAAATAAAATAAGAAAGTTAAATACATGTTCAAACGGAACAGATGTGGACATGCTCTCGAAAGGAATATATGAAGCTTAATCAAATTTTCTCAAACGGTCAATAATAGATATAGAAAAATATTGGTCAACCAGCTTCCCAATACCATAAGCACCAGCAGTTACCTCTTCATCACACTGCAAATCTATGCTCTCATTTGTCCAATGTCACACAAGAGGTAGCATGCATGGTAAGTGTATACCCTTCTAAAGAAGCTTGTACATGTAGACGAGTTGTAAAAGCAACAAACAACCACCAATGTTCTTGGCATTGTTTTCCTTATATGAGCTAATGCTGTCACACAAATCCTTCAAAACATGATCACACCAATCAAAGTTTTTAATCTCGTCTACATTTTCTAAAGATTTAAACACTTCAGTTCTTAGTGCACGATTATGGACGGGGTCAGAAAACAAATCAAACTGAAAATCACAAAAACTCTCTTAAAATCTTCACCACCATCTGTCAATTGGTTAAGCAGCAAATTGGATAACGTATGCAATGGGGATAAAGGCTTGATGTCATAATCAGATTGAAGCCTAAACAAAAGAGCATGTTTTTCTTTTTTGTAATATTTTAAAACAGGTCGACTACTGTTTTTTGGAAGGCAAAACATGTCATAAACATCATCAGTCGTGACGTGGAAACTTCTGTACTCATCAATAACAAATAGCCTAGCAACTGGATTAAAATTTTTTACTAACCAATAAGCATCTCATGGTTTGAGAACCTTTCAAATTTCACAAAAAATAACCCACCAAATCCTATACTTTGAACAGCAGTTATTTATCTATCATTCAGATTTGCCTTTACTTTGCCCAATCCACATGGATTACACTGAGTAGTGAATGAGCTGAAAAGCACATAAAAATGAACAGATATAAAATTCTGACATCAAATTTACAAATATAAATTTAGTTAATACGTGTACACTATAAGTTAAAACGTATACAATTTTAGGCAAATATGTATACAAGAAACAGAGCACAACATAAAATTTTATAAAATACCCATAAATCAAGAGTTGCATAAAGAGATATTAAGTATAATAGATGAGAATAATTTATGCAAGTACTTTGCTGTGAATAGCATACTTTTTTCTCCAATAATGATCAGTTTGCGTACTACAATTTGAAGATCATGCAAACTTTTGTGCACAAATGAACTGATATAAATTAAAAATAAAGTGTATAACATGTAGACCAACTAACATTAACGACCATTTCTTATATTCAGACATCAATTCATTGATTTGCAAAAAAAAAACATGAATCAAGTAATATACAAAACTACAAATGTAGGCAAAATATACATATACATATTAAAATAAAAAAGACCTTTTTTTTCTTCTTAGTTCTGATCTGAACATCTTGATCCTCAACAATCCTCTCTTCATCAACATGATCATCACTTTCATCAGATTCGACCTGCTCACCCTTAACTTTAAAATCTTCATCAGATTCAATCTCCTCAAGATCCTTGTTGGAAGGTTCTTTTGGAGCAGCTTTCTTAGGTGGAGGCTTTCTAGGAGAAGATTTACTAGTAGAAAGAACTAGAATAGATTTAAAGGAAACGGTTTTAGAGGAAGGCTTTTTGGGAATGACTTTTGTAGTTGATGGATCTTTGGATGAAGGCTTCTCACAAATAGGGGTCCTCAGAGGCCTGTTTTTTCTTCTTTTTTACACTAGCATCAGCCCTATCAGCCTGTTTTCTTTTAAAATGAGCCACTACAGGCTCATCTTCAATGAAATCTGATAATAGACGGTTGTCTAGCTCTTCATCAGGAACCTATGCTCCGATAGGCTCCTCATTAGGAACCTGTGTTCCAATAGGCTCCTTTGTCTTGCCTTTCCGTCTTTTATACGTAGAAACACTATTCTTATTCTTCTTCATTATAGATGCCTAAACATCAAAACACAAGACGTTAATAGAGAATAATCAACTTCCATATGTTAAGAAAAATACATACAGAAGAACCACATTTCCACTACAAAAGAAGACTGTTTACAATAAAGTAAGAGTTATATATATAGAGAGAGAGATTAACTCAGAAGCATGGATGCTCTGGAAGCCCTGAATCTTTTCACTTAGTGACAAATCATATTATCCATGATGGAAAAGAGACAATGATACATACTATAAAAGATAAAATAAAAATCTCCAAAAGTCAATAGAAGGCCACATATCAGGGTGACACTGAGAATTTCTTTTGGCTTGTTGGAATTATTAGAAAATAATAGCTTGTTCAAAATGACAACATTACTTGTCTTTCAAAATGAAACCAAACTTCTAATTGAATAGGCACCAAGTCAATCAACATACAGTTATAAATACTCATTGATTAAAGTATCATTAACACCGAACATAAGATTTTAAAATAGGAAAACTTATATGAGTGTAAAATCTAAAATAATTTGGTCTGAGTTCTATTTTCAAACAGCTTGCATATCCTCGTTCAAATTGCTGCTATTTAATCTGATTCTCATTCTTCTCTGACTATGATTGCAGAAGCTTACTTTTGAAATGCTATGCTAACATCCAGCTAGTGAAGTATACTGGCATCTTGACAACTCTGCTAAATGATTCTCTAATTCAATTTCTGGATCTATATTTTATAAACTTCAAATTTACATTTAGTTTATTTTTGTAATCTAAGTATTCAAATCAATTATGAATACCACTACCCGCTGATAAACTTTTGAGAAGGAGCCATCCCTATTATTCATTTCTTTCAGAAATATTCAGAGCTTTAAGGCAGGTCCTAAATGCTCACCCTCCCACAGGGGTTGCACTATACAATAGGCAAATCTACATTATGTCTCGCTGATGGTCAAGGTTTTATGAACCTGGCTACACTGAGCAAATTTGAGTTTATATTTGTAACAGGTAATTACGGGGCAACAATATAAAAAAGAATGAACTTATTTGAGTGTGTCATCATCTTCCAAGAGTGGTGACGTGTCGCCGGACTTCTAGGGCTGGAATCAGAAAATAAAACAAAAAAAATAGAAAATACTTACCGCGATTCGTACAGGAGCTAGAGATGATGAGGAAAAGATAAAGTGCGGGAGAAACATAGGGTTTCCACAGGGAGAAATGAAGATAAAGAAGAGAGGTGTAAGGAGGCTAGGATTTTCGGTTTTCAGAGAGAAAGAGGGGAGCGGGAGGGCGTATGCGGATCTGAAAAATGAAAACGGGTTGAACATAGTATATATACCACAGATCATAAAAACGGGTCGGATCCAAGTGCAACCTTGCACCCAGTTGCACCCAATAAATTACCCTTTTATTTTATCAATTTTTTTAAATAAAAAATGTTATACATTTTATAAATTTATAATATTTAAAAAATATAAAAAAATACATACAACCTAATTAATTTTCTTTGATAATTATTTTTTTTTTAATTTAATATCAACCATGATTCCTTAAAATTAGTTATGCCTAATTAATTTTCTTGCTTTCATAATTTATTTTTTTTATTTAATATCAGCCATGACTCCTTAAAATTAGTTGGGTAGATCTTGGGTGAGACGTCTCACGAATCTTCTTATGTGAGATAGATCCTATAATATCCATTAACATAAAATAAAAATAAAAAATAAAAAAAATAAAGAAAAACAAGGACTCTGTTTGGTTTCATTAATTAAAATAAGGGAAGATTACTACTAGGTACACAAAAAAATCCTTAATTACTATGAGATACAAACATACAAAAGTATTACTACTAACTACAAAAATATATAGTGATATTCCAATATTACCCCTATAAATGTGCTGCACATAAATATTGTGTGCAGCAAGTGTTCGTGTGCTGCAACGTATGTGCAGTAGAAAAAAGTGTGCAGCAAAAAAAGTGTGTGCAGCAAAAAAATATGGTGGTTCGGCGAAGCTCCGGCGGCGGCAGTTAACGGCCGATCAACGGTGGTCAACACCGGTCAACGGTGGTGGGTGAGGGGTGTGGTGGGGTTGGTGGTTTAAAAGTGTATGATTTAGGGGTATACTTGGTATTTTACTTTAATATTTTATATATAATAATAATTATTTTAAATCAATGTATCTAGTAGTAATTAGAGATATAAAGTGTGTAATTAATCCTTAAAATAAACAAAATTAGGCTAACCTTTAAAGCAAATAACTAGCGACCTACCTTCATGCAAACAGTTATGACTTTTATTTCAAATCAATAATTAATTTTTACTTTTAACAAAAAAAATATTATCTATTATTATTATTAATTATTCAATAATAATATTATTTGTATTATTTTTAAGATAATTTAATTATTCTATTATTATCACTTTATTTTATTCAGGTATCACTTTATACTAAAAATGTTATCACTTTTTATTCATTATACAAATAGTTCATAAATAATTTAACTAAATGGTTATCACTTTTTGTTTATCATATATCATTTTAAAAAAAAAAATACTATCATTTTTTATTATTCCAGTAAGTGATACTTCGTGAAATAATTCAATTTACGAATATCACTTTTCTTAGATTATAAATCACTTTTTATTAAAAGTATTATCACGTTTTATCTATTTTATAAATTATTTTTAAAATACACTTTGATAATTAGTTATCACTTTTATTAAAGGTGTTATCATTTTTATTAAAGGTATTATCACTTTTTGTTTAGAATGTTATCACTTTTCATTCATATTATAAATTGTTCATGTAATAATTCACAGCAATGTTATCACTTTTTATCAATTGAGTATCACATTTTATACATTTATAATATTTAAATAAAAATAAATTAAATAAATAACAAATTTAAATTAATAAAAAATTTAATAATAAAATATTATTTAAAAAATAACATTATATATATATATATATGATCTAATTAATTTATTTTTATAATTAAATTTTCAATTTTCTAATTTGAGTATAACCAAATAGAGCCCTTATAAATATAATTAATGGATTGATAGATGATGCATTTCAAATAAGAGGATTCGTGAGACGGTGTAACCCATCTTTTCCAAATTAGTTAGGCCTAATTAATTTTCTTGCGTAATTAATTTTTCAATTAAATAATAATTACATAGATCCTTTAAAATTATTAAATTATAGGTTAATAAATAATCTTTCTGAAAAATAGGATCACGATATCACCCAAATTTTTGTCATGCATTATACAAGAACATAATAAATAACAATAGAAACAAAATACGAAGTAAAGTAATTATTCATAACATACTCAATAGTCATCAGCTCTAAGGCACCTTAATCAAATCTAATTGGATATAAATTACAAACTGTTTCTTCAAATGTAGTACTCATTCTAGTTGAATGACTACTTTGCTCTGTATTTTTAAAATGAAATAGCAGGCCTAGTATGACAGATATTAGTCCAACAAAATTTTGATTGCTTAGTAAATTAATTCTAACCAAAAATGACCTCAGTCTATCAACAAAATTTGAGGACAAAGGTTTGTACAGACTCCCTTGAACTCCGAATATCATGATGGTTTGGAGGATATTCAACATTCTATATGAAATGCCCCATTGGCAGATGAAACGAACTTAGGTTTTCGATTTACCTTCTCCAAGCATTGAATAACATCTCCGACTTGGAAATCACCATAATCTTTGAGCACCAGCCCACATAAAGCCCCCTTGCTCGCAGCCTGGATGTCATTCTGTTTCTGCTTCATAGACTCACAAGGGCCTTCAAATATTATTTCCCCACTTCGAAGAAGTCTCAATGTTGCTGACTTTGTAAGACGGCCATCTATCACCTTACAACCGGCAATATTCAAAACCCCTCCCATGGCTTTGCTTGCCTTAATTTCATATATGTCTTGTACCTGAGCTTCTCCAGACACCTTGGTCTCAAGTGTTCCAGGAGCCTTTTCAACAATTAACTCACCAATATCCTCCAAAAGATGATAGATCACACGGTGAAGTTTTATCTACAATACATCATAAGCTGAAATCAGCAAAACTAACTTCTACCTATTTCCCATTCAAAGTAGAATAATCTGAAATTGCATTAGGACAATTGCAAGACCCGAAAAACCCTTATCCCAATGTGTGGATTAGTTTAATTTGAAATAATGATTTTCTAGTTCACGCGATACTGGGGCATCTAAAAAGTTTCCTGTTAGCATGTTGAAACTATCCTAAGCACGTCTCTGGTTAACTCATCATTTGATGCTACCTCGACAAGTCCATCTTTCTATTGCATTATCCTATCTAACCTTGATTATAAGCAGTAATATCCCCAAAGGCATAATTATAGTGACCTGATATCTTTATATTGGCAACAAAAATTATAATTGTCCTCATTTCCTGTCTAGACCCATGGAACTTATTTATACTAAAATTTGTTTAGATCTTCCTCCCTATTTTTTTTTAATCAAAGATCCTGTAGTTTACCCCGGGGCATCAACAATGTATCCTATTTACAAGCACAAACCATCATAAGCTCATTTCTTAAGAAAAAATTATTTATGGAGCTATCTCCGCAATCCCACCTTCCTTCAACTGAATTCATTACTTATCCTGTCCAATCTAGAGTAAAAGCAGGTGTATGCTGAGAGCATGAAAGTGGCATGATACCTTAATATTGGCTTCACTGGCAGAAAGAGAGATTGCAGCAGGGGGGTCACGGACATTAAATCCAACAATACATGCATCGCAGGCTTGTGCCATGTTGATATCAGATTGGGAAACGGGCCCAACTCCTGCATAAACGATCTTCAAAATAACCTGAAATGAAAATGAAGGCTATGAATGAGGAAGAGAAATTGGAAGTATGTATACTTGCATTTTAAGAATTAACATGACCTGCGGGCTGTTCAGACATTTCAATGCATCACTGACTGCTTGGACAGTGCCTTGCACATCTGCTTTCACAATAATTGGAACTACAATTATTCCAGATTTCTGGTCTTCTTCCTCATTCTCTTGACCTTGAACTTTTTGCATCTCCTCATCCAGCTTTTGCCTCTCAACTTGCCGTCTTAAGAGTCTATCCTTCTCATTCTTCTTTTTCCTCCCTTCACTAAGCATCTTTGCTCTCTCCTCAGACTCAACAACAACAATATCATCTCCAGCCATTGGGAGCCCCTTTAACCCTTCAATCTCGACTGGCATGGCAGGAGTAGCCTGTGATATTGTTTTTCTTGCCATGTCCCTAATACATCTGATTCTTCCCCACTCAGCACCTATAACAATTTGCTGTCCACAAACAAGGGTCCCTGCCTTCACAATTGCAGTAGCCAATGGACCACGTCCCTTATCAACTCTTGCCTCAACTACATAAGCTTGGGCAGGTCCATCAATAGGTGCTTTAAGTTGCATCAGTTCAGCCTGAAGTAGCAAAGCTTCCTCCAACAAATCCAATCCCGTTCCTTTTATTGCAGAAACTTCAACAACCTGGACATCCCCACCCATCTCCTCTAATGACAAACCTTCAGATGCAAGCTGGATTTTTACTCTTTCAGGGTTTGCATCTGGTTTATCACACTTGTTAATTGCAACAACAATCGGAACATTTGCTGCTTTTGCATGAGACATCGCTTCGAGAGTCTGAGGCATAACCCCATCATCTGCAGCCACCACAAGCACCACCACATCCGTAACTGCTGCACCTCTGGCTCGCATTGCACTAAAGGCCGCATGGCCAGGAGTGTCAAGGAATGTGATGGCTGCCCCTGACTGCATGCCTACGACAAATGCACCTACATGTTGGGTTATGCCTCCAGCTTCTTTAGCAGCCAAGGAAGTTTGGCGAAGAGCATCCAGAAGAGATGTCTTGCCATGGTCAACATGACCCATAACTGTGACAACTGGAGGGCGAGGTAATAGTTTCACACCTTTATCAGCATGCATCCTATGGACATTGACCCCCACCTCCTACAGATATCAAAATACCTGATTGGACTCTTATGAATGGCAAAAGAATACTTAAGCGAGCAAATCAACAAACTATCATAATGATGGACTTTTATTTTCTTCTCTCATTTTCCTTTTAAAGGAAAGGGTTATGATGCTGTCAAAAAACAACCACAAAACAGAAATATCACAGAGTTCATCTCTTCAACTGTAATTGGTCTGTATTACATGTGCGCATACACACACAGATACACACGCTAAAACCTCAAGCCACATTAGAAGTTAGAAAGGACAATGGTTAATTTCAATTCAAGGAATTACCATTGCAACCAGCTCTGCTATGTCAATGCTGAGGGTGTCAAACTCTGAATCAGCTTTATCACCAACAGAAGTGATGATATTCTGAATGGTAACTATAGATTCTCCACAACACTTGGCCAACTCTAGAACAGACATGCCCTCAAATATTTCAATTGTTTTATCTGGTAAAGACTTTGCAGCTCTACTAAGTTTAGGAGGAATGTAAGGGACTTCAACTGGAGCTTTGGTTTCTTTCTTTCTCTTCGAGAACTTTCCTTTATTATTAGTTTTCACTCTACTAGCATTACTCAATGATTCATTGTCCCTTTTCCAAGCCAAAAGCTCTGGGCTTGAATGGAGATACCTGAAAAAAAATGTAGTGTTAATTTACCACTCTAACAGCTCAAAGTATTATAGAGACATACACTGACACGGCAATCGCTTAACAGGAACAAGTTCCAAGTAGTGAATGACATCAAGGCTCCCAAAAAAAGGGCTTAGTGGATAATTGATAAAACAATGCATAATATAATAGGTGAAAAATACAAAGAGCACAAGAATTGGAGTTATTACAATAGAAGTATAGAACAAAATTAATCCTTCCATAATATTAAACCCAGCATTAAATTCCCAGAGCACATACACCACATGACCCATTATTTAAAATTCACAGTGAACGCAAGTATGTTATTAAGTAATGATAAGAAGCTTTATTAAACTGGAAATTTGAAAACATTCCTTGTTTGCTAAGATAATTTTACTAAGTATCAAAAACTTCAATAGTAATGGGCGAGCTACTTTACCAGGCTCCAGCAATTGCAAACTCACATTGAGACTTAGCGTATATGAAATTCCAATATCAAAGATTAAAAAAAAAAAAAAAGCAAGAATACAAAAAAACAAAAATGAAAATGAGTATTATAATATGATATCCCGTTAATATTTTAAATAAATCTATAACTAACTCTAAGCTCCACCATCTTCATTATAGACAGTAGAGTTTTTATTCTTTCATCCAATTTTTACTCATTATTTTTCATATGTGATTTATTAGTGAAGATCTTTAGAGTAGAAAACACTCAAATAAAATTCAAGTGCAGTATCCACAAAGTAGTAGTAATATTTTTGCAGTCATCTCATGTAATCAAATTTCAGACATGTCATTCAATTCAGGAAAACAAAAATTAACAGATATTTTAAAATGATTTATGCTACCACATCAACATGTATGCATGTCTTTTTCTTCTTTTTTTTTTTTTTTTTTTGAGTAGATACAAAATTAATTAAAAAAATACAAGTAATATAGCAAAACCTATCCATAGTAAAAGATTATGTGCACCTAACATATCTGTGGTTCAGGCATTAAACCTGTTGCAAAGAAATATAAAACATATTGGCTAAAGTCTTGCAACTAATTTCCCACTTAGACAAACTATGAGTTGCAAGAGGTCACCTCTTTGTGTATTAGTATGAAAAACAGTCAGATGTTTTATAGGAAGGCAAACTATCCTTTTATTAAAAATTATCAAAAGTTGAAGTTTCATCTAATGAGATTTTTGCTTAACTTATAGCATGGAATAAAATATTTTACATAAAATTAGATCTCGATGAGATCAGTGCAGTTAGATCAAGGAGTTCACAAGATTTTAGTGATAACAATCTTGTAACTAAAATGATCAATCAAATATGATTTATAACTTATAAGATTATAAAGGGAAAAAAGGCACATACAATTTGTAGAATTTCATAAGGCTCTAATAATATCCAATCATTTATATTAGGAGCAACTATATTCATCTCTTGAGAACTTTAACAACATTGTAAGGCATCATCTTAATATCACAATATATTTAGATGAGATTATAACTTCACCCAAAATAAGCTCAAAATATTAAATCAAAAACATACTAGGAAAGAATAGAATTTAGTGCACCAATTGGTTTCAATAAAAGCAAGAGAGCTCTATGAACCAAATAAATTAGGATAACCCAAGGGTTAGAGAAAATACAGCTGGTCAATTGAATAGGCAAATATAGCGTGATCCTTTCCAGCCAATATGAAAAATCTCAAGGCACATAAGATGCAAATTAGAGATCTAGATATGCATTGATGGCATGTATACAATTAAATGAGCTAAAATACCTATTTAACCATCTATCATCTGAAAAAGAAATATCTTTATTGGCAGCTAGAATTGTGTGGCAACACCCTGAAATTAAACACAAATGATGATCAGAAAACTAACAATAATCCCACCTTCTTCAAATTCAATCACATCAGAATTGGTTAATATACATGTGATGTGATAGGAAAATACGAAAGGAAATAAACAAGTTCTTCACAAAGTACAGTGCTAGCTTATACTGATACAGAGGTCAAGATATGATGCTAAGAGTCTATGAAGTTATCAAAAACAGAAACAGTAAACTGAAAAACAACGGGTTAATTATGAACAAATTAAAATACTAAAACTGTAACGGGAAAATGACCATCTTTTTACCATGCAAATGTCGCGCTATAAAATAAAGTGTTCTGGCATCTTGAAGATCACATTTTGAAGCTAAGGCAGCTTTGGTAAGACCTTGCGAAATACCCTGCAATATCCCAGGCAACACAACTGAGTTTTCCATATGGAAAAATAAAAAAATTGTACGAGTGATATGAAATTACCATCTAAACATTACAAAAGACATTAGTTCGAATCTGTTGATGTTTGCAGATTTAAGAGGAAAACGGAAAAGATATATTTCAAGACACGGTCAAAAAAAAAAAATAGGGCAAAAAAATTAAGTCTACATACTTCTTCATCTTGATAGAGAATCAATGGAGTTTACTAACCTTTTTCCCTACAGTTCTCCATGCCATTCACGAAGACGGTAATATCTACCAACTAAGACGACGTATCTGCCGGCACCGATTCCAATGCCAAGTCTTGCGGTTGGGGATTGTCAGGTTCCAAGCCAATCTGACTCTTGGTTAATGGAGTGTTCAAACATTTTGGGTTGGATTGGGTTGGCTTGGGTTGGCTTGGGCCGGGCCGGGTAAGTGTTCATAATCTTCTACGCAAAATATCCGGCCACTCCAACGCTCCCATATTAAAATTTAGAGTTTAACTTCGGTGGACCTGGGATACCGGTGCACCTAATTAATCTTTATCGTTAAATCAACTACTCCTACTATTTATTTAATCATCAATAGACAATAAAATAAAATAACTAAAATAATTTTGATAACCACTCACTACATCTTTCACTTTACCTTATAAATCTGCAGGTGCACCGGTGTTTCAGGTGTTGCACTGGTGTACCAGGTGCACTGCAGAATAGCCCTAAAATTTATTTAAACTTATTAATAATTACATAAAGTTTAGTGAATTAAAAACTAGGCTATCTCATAACTTTACACCATTTTACGGCATATTCAGCAGTATGAAAACAATAATTCCTCCAAAAATTTGCACACTTTACATTAAAAGATAAAAAATTCATTTGATCTCATATAGGGGTGGGAAAAAAATCTAAAACTCGGTATGTCGAGCTCGTCGAATCAAAAAATATCAAAAAATACCAAAATTTAGGTATATCGAAATTTTCGGTATAGTATTAACGCCGTATCGAAAAAATCGATTCGATATCGGTATCTACCGAGTTAAAATTTTGGTATTTTGGTATACCAAAAATATATATATTATTTTTATTTTGGATTTTTATTTATGGATCCCTATTTGTTTTTACCAATATATTACTAAGCCCAAACTTTATAGATTGAGATGATTTTGTATTACAGTAATCTTTACAAGTTATGCCTCTATATAGAGGAGTACATGATATGGTCAAACATACAGGAAAGGAAAGATACAAATTTTGTACAAAATAAATCAGAGTTATTATTTTGCTGAATTATCGTTGTTGATTGGAGTATTCTTAATACGCCCCCGCAAAATTGACGTGCCATCAGCAACGGATATTTTGGAACGAAGTATCTGAAAGCGAGCGCGAGACAGTGGTTTTGTTAGCAAATCTGCAAGTTGGTCTTGAGTACTCACATATGATACAGAGAGACGATCCTTGGATGCTAAGTCACGCACAAAATGGAGGTCTATAGCTGTGATACCTGAACTTCTCTCTACTCATGTGTCAATATAATTTAATTTGTGATACGTGCATTTTTATAATTATGTGATAATTATGTGGCAACTATGTGATAATAATGTGACAATTATGTGACAATTGTTTCTACATTTTATTTATCTTTACATTTTATTTGGGACATCCGTAGTAAAAATGGTGACATTTTGTGAATATATTTGTGCATAAATATTTACGTGCATTAATTTGGATATATAATTAAATTATTTTATTTGTATGAATATACTATTTCTTAATTATTAAGTATCACACGTGTTCTCGTAATAATAATAGTGGTAAGAAAAATATACACGTATGTATAGTAATTTGTAAATGTATTATATCTTAGTTATTAAGTATTGCACGTATATTCGTAATGAATAATAATAATAACTTTATTTACTATAAATAAAATTTACTATAAATAGTAAGTTGATAAAGGTTTGTAGCGGTTGATGAACACCACTTGCCATCACCTCTCGTATATATATTGAGGTTATGAACCTTATTTGGCAAGGGGGAATAGAGGTTCAGCGAAAAAAAAAGAGAGGGAAAGGAAAAAAAAAGAGAGGGGGAGAAAAGAGAGGGGAGAGAGAGAGGAAAAGAAAAAAGGAGAGGAAGTGGTTCGTGTCGAAATGGAAAAGAAGAAATTAGTTACAGTTCCTTACGAGGTCTTTAGTATTATCAATGTTCGGAGTCCAGATAAATAGAGGTCCAACTACAAAGCATAAATATGTTGTGTGTGAATTATTTGTGATTATTTGGTGAATATTATTTTGTGAATTATTTATGATTAATTTGGAATATAAGTTGTAAACTTATGTGATTGGAGATAAGTAGAAGTCCAACTACAATTCATAAACATGCTGTTTGTGAATTATTTGTGATTAATATGTGATAATTATGTTATGGATTATTTGTGATTAGTTTAATTACGTTATGAATTATTTGGGATTAATTTGTGATACAAACTGTAGATTTATGTGATTTGTGGAAAGTATGGTTCATATTAAATAATATTATTTGTAAATTATTTATAATAAATTTGCAATACAAGTTGTGGATTTATGTGATTTGAAATAATATCATTGTCATATATAGATTTGTGTAAATAAAAACTGTTGAATATAGATCTGTATGATTTGAGAAGATATTATTTATAAGGATCTGTGTGATCCGAGACGAAGTTGTTATTCTAAAAAGGGATCGTATGATCCAAGGTGAAGTTTTTGTTTCAGAGGTGGATTTGTGTGAATTGAAGTTAAGTTGTTGCTTTGTTGTGATTAAATGTTAATATTGATGTCTTAAATGGTTTATGATGCATATTTAATTGCTCTGGTTGCATACCATGCATAATCATGAAAAGTGTTTTCTCCAAAATTTAATAAGATACTAATGGTGTGTGCGGCCACTATATATGCATCTCTGTCAGGGTTCGAAAAAATCGTTCCCCACACTTTATTCTGGATTCGGAAAAATCATTCCCAGTATTTTATTTGGGGTTTAAAAAAATCATCTCCACCACTCTGCAGGGTTCGAAAAAATTATTCTCGACACTATATTCGGGATTCAAAAAAATTATCCCCATTGAGCTCATTTGGAGTGCATATCATAAGTGTGTCAGAAACCAATTACGTATGTTGTACTGGTGTGTTAGTTTTGGTTATAAATATATTATGTGAGAAAAAATATATATGCAGGTTTTTATAATGATGATATTTATGTTAATTAGTATTTGAATTATAAGTTATGTAAGGTGGGTCGTGTCAATAGCAATGTGTTTCATTATGCTATGTTGGACCGGATTGTAGGCCAAGCGCGTAGCACCCATATTGTCACAGAAGATGCGTGGCGTGGACGTTGATAGGGGTTTTCTCAACACACAAATTAATCCTCAAGTATAAGGATATCAATTGTAGTCGCGAAGATGACCAAGTTACAATATCGAATCCACGGAATGGTTAAACATCAATTTCATTATATTCTAGTATACTTTAGACTATGTTTGGTAATTGTAAAGGTTTAAGGAACAATGACTTCCAATCGAAATAGCAAAAAGAAATAGCAAGAGTTAGAGAGAAGTGAGTTGTGAACAAGAAGAATAATAGGTAGTTCGTCGGGTCATCCAGTTTCACTAGCAATTCGTATTTTCATGTGATGGTGTCCGACTCTGCCCTATGGTTTGTGGACGCATCACTAGACCATGCAAGTTTACTCTATAGACACAAGTAAATATGCGCTTGACACGTGTGAATAATCTCGGAGCAAGAGATATACTTCACCCCCCTTTCTAGGTACTATCATAATCAATTATCTTCTACGTCTAGAATCTAACCCGATTTGATCTCCCTTTTTAGGTACTATAAAGTTATACTCTTCATCCTATTCATCAACCCGAATTTAATTCAATTAATGAATATTCATATAAGACGGTTCTAATAAGACTTCGGAATCCCTTCACTTAGAATTATAACAATAAACCCTGCTCAGTAGTGAACGCACTCAACCAATAACCATGTTATGTATTCAGACTCTACACAATGATCATTGATGCACAAAACGACTATGAGTATGGATTAAATATGCAATCTTATATAAAACAAACCACAGGTAGTGTTGTATGGAGTTTTACACACGAAATACGAATTACATCATGAAACTTTCATAACCCTAGAACTACCAAGGCGGTTCTAGCCCATGATTGATCTAGGAACAATTATGGTTAGATTGATCATTCTTACTTGAACCTTCAGCGAACTTCTGTCATAGCCCTCCAGATGGATCACCACCTCTACTCTTGTCTCTCTTACGATTGATGATCAAAAGCTCTCTTTATTCTCTGTATGAGCCTCCTTTTATACTTGTAATCACGTCTCTAGGGCTTGGAATGGGCTTTCTAAGTGATCTCACGCGTTTCGGCCTCAAAAATCCAGATAAGGTAAGTTCTCGCACGTAGGTTCGACCTCGTCAAGCAGGTCGAACAACTGGCCACAGGTCGAACCCCAAGTCGAACCCCGCTACTGGAAAAATTCTGCACTGGTTCGACCTCTTGAACAGGTCGAACCTCTCAGGACTTGGTCGAACCCCAGGTCGAACCTCATCACTGGACAATTTTCGCTCCCGATTCGACCAACTGGCAAGTCGAACTCAAACGTCGTGGTCGAATCCTCTTTTCTGCGAACTGGTTCGACCATGGTTCGACCTGATGGACAGGTCGAACCACTCGAGTCGTGGTCGAACCTTCTTCTGTAAGCTCAGCAATGCTGGTTCGACCTGCTGGAGAGGTCGAACCCTCCTCCAACCAGGTCGAACCCTCCTATTTCTTGGGCGGTTCGCATGGCTTCGACTCCGTCTCTTCGATTCTTGGCACTTTCACTCCGTTTTTTCTAAGTAAACCACTCAAATAGCTCCACTAACACCTGATTCATGCTAATTCACAATATATATAGGTTTTCCACCTATTTCCACATCAAAACTCTCCAAAACTAGCACAAAACATGGTGCCAAACTTGTGAATTTACACAATCATCAAACCCCCAAACTTACATGTTGCTCGTCCCGAGGCAACCAATTTAAACCACAGGAGTCGTGTATAATTCAACAAGATCAAGTGCAACACATATTACACATGCCACTTTATTGAATCAAACAAGAATTACTTGCATCATATATTTCACTCATGTAAAATCAATCCAATCACACACCATTCGGAGTACTAAGTAATCTAGCGGACAAGATAAGTCTTTACTCTCTTTCGCTCACGTGCGTGAGGCACTATAGGCTAGTATAAACACTCATATCAATTCATATTCACGCGTAACCATAAGCTTGGCAAAGGTCTCAAAAAGCAACTCACATCAAATTAATACTAGAATCACAAAGGACTTGTTTCTAGGTTGTAATGTTGGCTCTTTGGAAAGGGTAGGAAAATTTGGACATAATGACTTAAGACACTAGTAGAGAGTTACCTTAGAGGTTCTTGATTTCCCATTCGGCTTCATATTCTCCTCCAATTCTTCTCTTGCACTTGCAATTTTCGATTTTCCTTCTCTTCCTTGCATCAACATCATTCTTCTTTTGATCGCTCGGGTACCAGTTGTAGGCACTACCCTTCTCGAACATCATTCGGCTGCTTTTTAAAACTTCAAGCCCCATGTATAAGTAATTCGGGGTATCAGTTTCAGGCACTACCCCTAACAAGATTTAACCATGTACTTTTCTTACTAAACCTCATTCCATCTTCCTTTTCTTCTTGCACACTTATTCACCTCACTCTCTCTACCAATGAATAGGGTATTTTCCAAGCTCAAATAAGGTAATTAAGGCTCTTTTATTTGGCTTGCCAAAGAAAAAACTTTTAAAAGCTCAAACAGGGCTACCAAAGGTTTATAGGGTCATTAGGAAAGGTAAAATTTGGCTAAGTGACTCAATTAATCAAAAATTGCCTAAGATCATGTCCTAATATTTCATCAATTGTAAGTTTCACAGAAGACGCCAAGCCAAGTTCTAGAATACGTTCATACGAATGATTCTCTCAAAAATAAACTATCATGATCAAACATGATAGAGGCTCAAATCCTCACATAGGTAATCAATTCCTAATACTCCTCATAGCACATAATCAAGATCAATTCCTCATGAATTCCATATACTTAACAAATTATACATGCTCTTTTCAATGAAAATAAACACATGAACACATGAATGCACAGAATCAACAGCCCATACACAAATCAATCATACAAGATCAACTATATCAAGTACATGCCACTCACACATGAATCACACCCCAATCTGTAAGAATAAAAAGAAGAATGGGAGATAAGATGAATCGGAGAAGCCAAAAGAAAACCTGAAACTACTCCCTAGGAGCATCATCATCCTCATCATCATCTTTGTCATCCTCATCCATCCTATTCTCCACAGCTCGGCACAGACTGGTAATGTGCCTATCCATCACATCCACTCGACTACTCACTCTACCAACACGCTCATCCAAGGCAGAGTACCTCTCGTTCAGCGTGCCGTAGTTGGCGTTAGCGAGCGCGAGCTGCTTGTTCGTCTCCTGCTGTGCAGCTACTACCGCGACTAGCTGCTCATGAATCAAGCGAAGCTGCTCCCGTGTACCTGGGACTGCCCGCTGCTGCTGTGGTACCGGAGCATGCTGAGGCGCGTCATGCTGCTC
Organism: Pogostemon cablin; assembly: GCA_023678885.1. NCBI lineage: Eukaryota > Viridiplantae > Streptophyta > Magnoliopsida > Lamiales > Lamiaceae > Pogostemon > Pogostemon cablin. Next base: position 17,739,615 of record CM042975.1, on the reverse strand, counting down.
TTCTTCTGGAATCTCCATCTCCGGCTGCTCATCTACCTGATCCTCCTCTTCAGGCTGCTGTGGCTGAGGTGGACGGAACTCTCCTTGATCAATGATCTGCTGTAACTCAGCCATCCTCCCCTCAGCACAAATCTGCGCTACCGCTCTCCAATCACCACCCGACTTCACTGCCACGTATAAGGCGGTATGTCTGAGAGAATTCACCAACTTATTCCTTGCTACCCGAATAGTTGTCAAGTTGCTCACGTTGAAGGGGAACATAAATTCGAAAGGCTTAAGACCCCTCGTGAAGAACCAATCTCCATCTCTAAAATGGGCAAATCCTCCCTTCAAGCACGTGATCATCATCAAATCGGGTTCTCCTTCTACTGGTGTAATGCCGGTGAAATCCAAGTTGTAATGCTCAGCCACGATCGTCAGTAACCCTCCAATATTCACCTTTTGAAATCCAATGGTCTTGAATCGATGCAGCTGCGCAATGAATAAGCTCCAACATTGAACTGCACCCCGTTTAGCATACACCACAGGGCGTAAAGCTCTCCTCTAGACACAACACTCCCCTCCGAGCGGGCGAATAACGTGTTGCTCAGGACTCGGTCCATGTACCTCAAGACTGGGTTCTTTATTGTGGAAGCACGAGCCTGTCTGATCTTATAGTCTCGAATCTCCCCTGTGATCTCCCTCCAAAACCGATTTGCACTGAATGCAGCATTTTCCAATCGAGGGATCTCTAAAGGCGTCTCAAACAACTCATTGAAATCCTCAGACGTCCATCTCCTGCTCACTCCGCCAAGCTGAAACGTACACTGATACGGGTACCCAAGCGGGTCCTTCTCCATCTCAAATGAGCAAACTACTTCCGCTGTAACATGGAAGTATGTCGGCCTCTTCAACTCCATGAATCTCCGGATCCCTACTTGATCGAACATCCAAAATATGTCATCCCCTACTCTCATTATCCTCATCGCCTCATCATCTTGGTATCGAGTGCGAGCTATCTTGTCTGAAACTTCTTCCCACTTCTCTTTGATCTCATCCCAATCTTGCATCTGGATCTTGAAATTTTCGGGTAAATGATCTTGTAGCCTCAGTTCCTTGTCACTTGTCCAAATTCGAAGGCCTGTCATGCCTCTTCTTCGATCTTTCCTCCTCTGCCTTTCCTTTACCTTTACTTGATCCTTGTCCCTTTCCTGAAACTAAATACTTCAATCCAACCAACAAGACAAGAAAACCAGTATTTGACTAGCACATCACATACTCTACTCAAGACTTCAAGCATCAATGCATAATCACTCCAACTATCGTCTCAACACCACTAGCTTATTCAACATGCTCAAAACATCTTCAATCAACCTTCTTTAAATAACCAACAAGCATGCATCAACAATTCAAGCAATTCATAACAGTTTCAACAATTTAGAACATGAACTACTCCAATTCGAATACCAATTCAACCAAACTAACATGCTTGTCCTAATAGTTGCACAATATTGTTGATCAATTCTCATAAACCATCAAGTTCAATCTATAATCAAACATTCTCAACCAACAAACAAGAATTCATATGAAACAAGTCACAATATCAACATTCACCATAAAATTCAACCATACTCAACATCAATCCTCTTATTCACATCGAATTGCATACCTAAACCTTCAATCCTAGAGTAATTGAGTTGGAAAAACATACCTTTTGACTTGCCCATGGTGAACAACCGATCAAAATCACACACACACAAAAATGTCGTGACTGAAGCCCTAATTTGCGATGAAAATCGCCCAAATCCGCGCCCAATTCGTAAATTCTAAGTGTAATGTTGTAGAATTGGTGTGCAATCAAGTGTAATCGAAGAATTTGTATAATGGTGTAGAGGTTCGAAGAGGGTTCGAGGTTTGGTGTTTCAAAAAAGTGATCGAACCCTCCGAAAAATCGAACTTAAGTTGCGTACCTGGCTTGGTTCGACCTCAGGTTCGACCTCCTGAACAGGTCGAACAATGGATGACGAGGTCGAACCTACCTTCTGGACAAATGCTCTTCTCGATTCGACCTGGGTTCGACTTGCTGATCAGGTCGAACAATCCTTGAATTGGTCGAACCCATTTTCTGGAAAACAGAGTGCCTTGAACTGACTGGTTCGACCTCAGGTTCGACCTTCTGAACAAGTCAAACAAATATGGCTTAGGTCGAACCACCTCACTGGACAACTTTCAACTCCGATTCGATTTTCTCTGCTTTCGTTTGACCTCCGGCACTAGTCGAACCACTCCTGGCGTTGGTCGAACCATCCTTCTGATTTTCAAAACTGAGTGTTCTTCATTCACTACACACTTCAAGCTTCAACACAACTCATTAGGTACAATCTAGAGCACAACCTCAGAAATTGTTCCACAAGACATCATTCATGAGTAACTCCGTAAAAGAAAACACAACCAAAAACCACTGAACATTAGGCAAGTTGTAAAAAATCGTCACATCAAAATCGATTAAAATTTCAATATGGCCGCAAAAACCAACTCCCCTAACAAACAATACAAAGAAAAGATTATACTGTCGGTGCTTATCGAGGTAAGTACATCACACCCCCCAAACTTAGGAGAAACGAAAGTCGAAATTAAGTTTGCAAAGAGATGTAATTGCCAAAAAGTAAGCACGTCAAATATAAAAATTTCTTACTCACACAAAAGAAATAAAGCAATAAAACGGAAGAGTAAGCTCTCAACAAGCGCTCATATTTAATGTCGGAGAGTCACGACGGTACCAAGTCAGATCAAGGTATCATCAAAAATGACACACGCATCATCCGGCGACTTATAATGCTTCAACCAATGCCCATTCACCGTGATAACGTCTCCATCTTTGTCAATAAGTGCAAAACTCCCCCCTCCTAAGGCTCAATGAATCATGAATGGTCCCGTCCACTTTGACTTCAACTTGCCTGCAAAAAGCTTCAATCGAGAGTTAAAAAGTAGTATCTCATCTCCTTGCTTGAACTCCTTGTATGAGATCTTAGAATCATGCCACCTCTTCATTCTTTCCTTATAAATCTCTGAATTCTTATAAGCACGACTCCTAAACTCATCCAATTGATTTATGTGAGTTATCCTCAACTCCTTCACATCCTTGAGGGTCAAGTTCAAGCGTCGCAAAGCCCAAAACGCTTTGTGTTGAATCTCTACATGTAAGTGGCACGGCTTCCCATAGACAATTTGATATGGTGACATATCTAACACCGTCTTGTAAGCGGTTTGGAACCCCCATAACACATCATCGAGCTTCATAGCCCAATCCTTTCTATTAGTTCCTATCACTTCTCCAGAATCTGTTTGACTTGACGGTTGGAGACCTCTGCTTGCCCATTCGCTTGCGGATGATAGGGTGTAGTAACCCTATGCTTAACACCATAATCCTTAAGCACCTTCTCAAGAAATTTATTGATGAAGTGGGAACCTCCATCACTAACTAGTGCTCTAGGAACTCCATAATGGGCAAAAATATGCTTCTTCAAGAAAGATAAAACAATTTTCGAACCATTTAAGCGAGTAGGAATCACTTCCACCCACTTTGAAACATAATCCACAGCAAGAAGAATGTAGAGAAACCCATTCGACGGGGGAAAAAGCCCCATAAAATCGATCCCCCATACATCAAATATCTCCACAACTATGCTAGGCTGCAGTGGCATCTCATCTCTCCTACCTATATTTCCCATGCGCTGACATCTATCGCAAGACGCCACATAGCTCTCACAATCTCTAAACAATGTAGGCCAATAGAGAGCGGATTGAAGTACCTTAGCTGCAGTCTTTTGCGCTCCGAAATGCCCCCCATTTGGTTGTGCATGGCAAAACTCAAGCACACTCTCCATTTCCATCTCGGGTACACATCTTCGGATAATAGAATCTGTACATATCTTGTAAACAAATGGATCATACCATATAAATGTCTCAACTTTCCTCTTAAATTTCGCAAGTTGATATCGGTTGAGATCCCTTGGAATTTCTCCAATGACAATGTAATTAACATAATCCGCGTACCATGGATCCATACCTTGCGCTGCGACCACACACGCTCGCTCAGTCCCTTCAACAACCACAGCCATGATCTTCTCATCAGGGAACATCTCTTCAATATACTCAAAAGAATTATCACAATGCTCCCTAGTCTCCAACCTTGACAAGTGATCTGCCAACACATTTTCTGTTCCTTTCTTATCCCGAATCTCCATGTCAAACTCCTGAAGTAGTAGAATCCACCTTATAATTCTAGGCTTCGTCTCATTTTTCTCCATCAAATACCGAATCGCTGAATGATCCGTATACACAATCGTCTTCATGCCAACCAAATACTGACGGAACTTATCGAATGCATACACAACAGCCAAAAACTCCTTTTCAGTCACCGTGTAGTTCTTCTGTGCCGCATCGAAAGTCTTACTCGCGTAGTAAATGGCGCAGAACTTCTTCTCCCTTAGCTGCCCGAGCACCACACCTAGTGCTACATCACTTGCATCACACATAAGTACAAACGGTTGAGTCCAGTCCGGTGTGATCAAGATAGGGGCAGTAATTAGTGCCTCCTTCAAAACTTGAAAAGCTGTTAGACACTCATCATTAAACACAAAAGGAATATCCTTTTCAAGAAAATGAGATAAGGGCTTAGAGTATTTTGAGAAGTCTTTTATGAATCTCCTGTAAAAACCGGCGCGTCCAAGGAAGGACCGCACTCCTCTTTCATTGGTCGGTGGTGGAAGCTTCTCAATTGCCACCACTTTAGCACGATCTACTTGCAATCCCTTGGCGGAAACATGATGCCCAAGAACAATCCCATCCTTCACCATGAAGTGACACTTCTCCCAATTCAAGACAAGATTAGTTTCTTGACACCTCTTCAAAACAATAGCAAGGTTAGACAAACAAATATCAAAAGAGGAACCAAAAACTGAAAAATCGTCCATGAAAACCTCCATGATCTTCTCTATCAAACCATCAAAAATCGTCATCATGCATCTCTGAAAAGTAGCAGGCGCATTACACAATCCAAACGGCATCTTCCTAAAAGCAAAGGTCCCGTAGAGGCAAGTAAAAGTGGTCTTTTCCTGACCCTCGGGAGCAATCATGATTTGGTTGTACCCCGAGTATCCATCCAAGAAATAATAAAACTCATACCCTGCAAGACGATCTAACATTTGATCCATAAAAGGAAGAGGAAAATGGTCCTTACACGTGTTCTCATTTAATTTCCTGTAATCCACACATGTACGCCATCCCGTAGGAATCCTCGTGGCTATAGCTTCTCCATCCTCAGCTTTCACTACAGTCATGCCCCCCTTTTTAGCAACTACATGCAATGGACTCACATGAGGACTATCACTAATAGGATATATAATTCCAGCATCCAACCACGTAAGGATTTGCTTTCTTATCACCTCTTGAATTGCGGGATTCACCCTTCGCTGATTTTTAACACTCGCCTTGGCTTCATCCAACAACCTAATCCGATGCATGCAATACGAAGGACTAATACCTTTCAAATCATCAAGTGACCACCCTATTGCAGACTTGTACTTCCGTAAGACATCTAATAACTCCTCAAGTTGATCATCATTAAGGGAAGAAGATACAATTGCCGGATATTTTGCATTATCACCAAGAAAAGCGTACTTCAAGTGTTCCGGCAATGGTTTCAACTCCTCTTTCTTTTCTTCTACTGGAGCGCTTTCGTTATCCAAAGGCAAGTACCTCCTGGTCTATTTGACTTCTTCCACCATAGTTCCTTCCAATTCAAACCTGTCATCACCCAAAGCAAGTAAGTTTTCAAGAAATTCAATACATACCTCGTTAGAAAGTCCGTCAAGCTCCGTAGTGGGATAAGTAAGAGACTCCATCAAACATGTCTCAAGAGGATCCTTTGACAAGATCAGAGACATATCCTCCTTCACAATCTCCTCCACCACGTCAATACTATAACACTAGGACTCCATTGGCATCTTCATTGCTTTGTCCAAGTTGAAAAGTACTTCTTCTTTGTCCATTCGTAGCTTAAGTTCTCCCTTCCGAACATCTATCATAGCTCTAGCCGTAGCAAGGAATGACCTCCCCAAGATTAAAGGAACATTATCCTTGTCATCATCCATCTCTAGTATAAGGAAATCCACAGGAAAGACTAGCTTCTCCACCTTTACAAGAACATCTTCAACAATGCCTTTCGGAAACGTCATTGATCTATCTGCCAATTGGAGAGCCACTGTTGTCGGGGTCAACTCCCCCAAACCAAGCCTCTGAAAGATGGACAACGGCATCAAATTGATGCTTGCCCCTAGATCGCACAAAGCTCACCGTGCTGGCCCCTTCCCGATCTCACATAGAATAGTAAAGCTCCCTGGATCTTTCATCTTTGGCGGCAACTTCTTTTGAATAATTGAACTACAATTCTCAAATAAGTTTACCGTTTCAACTCCGGTTAAGCTTCGCTTCTTCATCAATATGTCTTTAAGGAATCGAGAATAATATGGCATCTCCATGATTGCCTCTGAGAAAGGGATGTTCAAGCTTATCTTGTTCATTATCTCTGAAAACTTCTTGAACTTCTCTTCTAATCCCTTCTTCACTAGCTTGTAGGGAAACGGTGGAGGTATCTTTGTTTTGGGAATCCCCCATTCATCATGATCAACCTTCTCTGCTTTCTCCTTTTCAGCTCTTAATCGCTTAGCTCTTTCCCATTTTTTCTCAGCTATTATATCTGTACTTTGCTCATTTCATACCACTGGAGTCGCATCGACATCAAAAGGAACATCAGGTGCATCAATCAAAACATCTTGGCGAGGTTCGACCATTGTTCGACCTGTTTGAGAGGTCGAACCAGGTTTGTGTTGGTCGAACCTCTCTCCTGGAAGACTGATCTCATTCTGCTCTTGAGGTTCGACTAGGGTTCGACCAACATTGGAGGTCGAACAATTGCCCCCTAGGTCGAACCGCTTCACTGTATAGTTTCTATCCTCCGGTTCGATCTGGGTTCGACCTGATGGATTGGTCGAACAATTACGATCGTGGTCGAACCGTTCCTGCGACAAAACAGAGTGCTCTTGCTGATGAGGTTCGACCATGGTTCGACCTGTATGCCAGGTCGAACCCTCTGAGTGTTGGTCGAACTGTTCCTGCGACAAAACAGAGTGCTCTTACTGATGAGGTTCGACCATGGTTCGACCTGTATGCCAGGTCGAACCCTCTGAGTGTTGGTCGAACCGAGGCTTAGAAAATTCCAACTTTGATTCCGACCTCATTGGATTCTCTATACTCTGAGACGGAAACTTCCCTTTGCCTATAGATTGAGTCAATGTGTTCACATTCTCTGCAATTGTACCCATCAACAATGTGAGATCTTTCACTTGAGTGGACAAATCTTTGTGGTGATCATCAATCTTTTTCTCAAGTTTGGCCTCAAGGCGGTTCACTCTTTCATCATTCTTCGCCATGTACCTGTTCACAGTATCCTCAAAACCAGGCTTTCCTTCTTCCACCTTTTCTCCCGGATCAACACCCATCGGAAGTTGCACTGCATTGTTCGTATTGCTCCATGAAAATTCGGGCCTCCTTGGTTGCTGTTGATAACCACCAGAGGAACCACGATTGTTAAAGTTTCCTCGATAGTTCCCTTACTAGTTCTGGTTTCCTTGATTTGGGTACCTCGTTCCTTGAATACTTTGACCCATGGCATAATTTGCTTCCTCCAATTCTTCTTGGATGGTTCCATTATTCATCATCTCTTGCTGCATGATTCGTACTCATTGAGATATCTCGTTGATCTGCTTCTGTTGAGACTCAAGTAGCTTGTTGATATTGGACAAGCTCGAAACGATCTCATCCTCTCTCTTTGTTTTCACCATTGCTTGTTCAACCTGAGCTACCTTCCCAAGGACATACGTACCTCTAACTCTATCAGTAGGCCAATCTCTCGAATTCATCGATATGTCTTCAAACAATTTCTCGGCCTCAACGGATGACTTTGTAAGCAATGCTCCATTAGAAGAAACATCAAGTAACACTCTTGATTCACAATCCAATCCATTATAGAATATACTGATATATTGGGCTTTAGATAGCCCATGTTGAGGGCACTTCCTGAGCATGTCCTTGAATCTATCCCACACTTCATGAAATTTCTCACCTCCACTGATAGCAAATTGGTTAATATCTTGCTTCATCTTAAACACCTTCGAAGGTGGCATATACCTTTCCAAGAATCTTAACTTCAATTGCTCCCACGTGGTGCACTCAGCTGCGTTAATAGTATCGTACCAATCCCTCGCCTTTTCCGTAAGCGAGAATTTGAACAAAAGGATCTTCCTAGCATCTTCATGTTCTCCTACGTCTTTTTGAGTACTTGCATAACCCAAGAACTTGTTCAGATGCTGCTGCGGATCCTCGAAAGACCCTCCTGAAAAGGAGTTCCTTTCAATCATGCTAATAAGAGCGGGATGAAGATCGAAAGCTGTGTTAGTTCCCCTTGCTCCTAAAAGCTCATAATTTCCAGCCCCATTATTTCTGAAAACCTCTCGGATTGCTAGATTATCCGGATTCGCTGCCATGTTGACTGTTCCTACTTCCAAATTAACGTCAGTTGTAGCCTCAATCGTCTGCAAAATCTACTCGTCAACCTTGACTCCAAAATTCAGAGCTTCAGTTGGGTTAATTGTCTTTGCCTTGCTCTTATTCTTCTTCTTCTTTCTTGATGATGCTCCAATCTCAGGATTATACGGTTCAAGATTACCTTTCTTTGATCTTGTGAGCAAACACCTAAAACGAATAAGAGAGGAAACAACAAAACAAGGTAAATAGTCCTAATAAACTAGAAATAATACAAAAAAGATATTTTACGCCGTCCCCGGCAACGGCGCCAAGAACTTGATAGGGGTTTTCTCAACACACAAATTAATCCTCAAGTATAAGGATATCAATTGTAGTCGCGAAGATGACCAAGTTACAATATCAAACTCACGGGACGGTTAAACATCAATTTCATTATATTCTAGTATACTTTAGACTATGTTTGGTAATTGTAAAGGTTTAAGGAACAATGACTTCTAATCGAAATAGCAAAAAGAAATAGCAAGAGTTAGAGAGAAGTGAGTTGTGATCAAGAAGAATAATAGGTAGTTCGTCGGGTCATCCAGTTTCACTAGCAATTTGTATTTTCATGTGATGGTGTCCGACTCTGCCCTGTGGTTTGTGGACGCATCACTAGACCATGCAAGTTTACTATATAGACACAAGTAAATATGCGCTTGACACGTGTGAATAATCTCGGAGCAAGAGATATACTTCACCCCCCTTTCTAGGTACTATTATAATCAATTATCTTCTACGTCTAGAATCTAACCCGATTTGATATCTCTTTTTAGGTACTATAAAGTTATACTCTTCATCCTATTCATCAACCCAAATTTAATTCAATTAATGAATATTCATATAAGACGGTTCTAATAAGACTTCGGAATCCCTTCACTTAGAATTATAACAATAAACCCTGCTCAGTAGTGAACGCACTCAACCAATAACCATGTTATGTATTCAGACTCTACACAACGATCATTGATGCACAAAACGACTATGACTATGGATTAAATATACAATCTTATATAAAACAAACCACAGGTAGTGTTGTACGGAGTTTTACACACGAAATACGAATTACATCATGAAACTTTCATAACCCTAGAACTACCAAGGCGGTTCTAGCCCATGATTGATCTAGGAACAATCATGGTTAGATTGATCATTCTTACTTGAACCTTCAGCGAACTTCTGTCATAGCCCTCCAGATGGATCACCACCTCTACTCTTGTCTCTCTTACGATTGATGATCAAAAGCTCTCTTTATTCACTGTATGAGCCTCCTTTTATACTTGTAATCACGTCTCTAGGGCTTGGAATGGGCTTTCTAAGTGATCTCACGCGTTTCGGCCTCTAAAATTCGGATAAGGTAAGTTCTCGTACGTAGGTTCGACCTCGTCAAACAGGTCGAACAACTGGCCACAGGTCGAACCCCAAGTCGAACCCCGCTACTGGAAGAATTCTGCACTGGTTCGACCTCTTGAACAGGTGGAACCTCTCAGGACTTGGTCGAACCCCAGGTCGAACCTCATCACTGGACAATTTCCGCTCCCGATTCGACCAACTGGCAAGTCAAACTCAAACATCGTGGTCGAATCCTCTTTTCTGCGAACTGGTTCGACCATGGTTCGACCTGATGGATAGGTCGAACCACTCGAGTCGTGGTCGAACCTTCTTCTGTAAGCTCAGCAATGCTGGTTCGACCTGCTGAAGAGGTCGAACCCTCCTCCAACCAGGTCGAACCCTCCTATTTCTTGGGCGGTTCGCATGGCTTCGACTCCGTCTCTTCGATTCTTGGCACTTTCACTCCGTTTTTGCTAAGTAAACCACTCAAATAGCTCCACTAACACCTGATTCATGCTAATTCACAATATATATAGGTTTTCCACCTATTTCCACATCAAAACTCTCCAAAACTAGCACAAAACATGGTGCCAAACTTGTGAATTTACACACTCATCAGACGTTAACCGAATACCAAGATCAGTGAATAGATGATCAAGCCACCTCAGAATCCGTGGTAGCCAAGGCTCTATACTTGGCTTTAGTGGACGAACGAGCAACCCCTCGCTGTAATTTTGTGAGCGCCAAGAAATGGGATTGCACCCAAGAAAGACAACGTAAGCCGATGTAGACTTCCCATCGATTAAATCACCTCCAAAGTCCGAGTCTGTGAAAGCAGTGATAGTGAGCGAAGACGAAGGTCGCATAGTAGACCATGATGGAGAGTTCCCTTTAGATAGCAGAACAAACGCTTCACAACATCCCAATGTGAGGCCAGAGGAGAAGACATATGTTGAGCCAGCTTGTTTACTGTGAATGCAATGTCTGAGCGAGTAAGAGTGAGATACTGCAAACCACCAATGGCGCTATGATATTCAGTTGTATCAAAGGAACCAGATATTGCAGATTAATTTGTGGTCATTGGGGTGGAGATTGGTTTCACTCCATCCAACTTAAACCGCCGTAATAAATCAACTATATACTTATATTGAGATAAAAAGAGCCCCTCCTTACACTTCGCGACCTCTATACCAAGAAAGTATGTCAAAGGACTAAGATCCTTGACCAAGAATGATTTCATAAGGTGACTTGTAATGGCTCCAATAAGCTTGGTGCAAGATCCAATAATTATGAGATCATCAACATAAGCAAGAACAAATATGCGGACTCCATCTCTCGCTGATATGTGAATAAAGATGAATCTACCCGTGACTGAAGAAATCTAAAGGACAATAAAGCCGAGCTTGGGCGTTATACCATGCACGTGGTGCTTGGCGAAGACCATACAAAGTACGATGAAGTAAGCAAACTTGAGACAGAACAGAAGTGTCCTTAAAGCCAGGAGATTGAGCCATATATACAGGGACATCCAGCCGCCCATGTAGAAAGGCGTTGCTAACATCCTGTTGTCATAGAGGCCAATTAAATTGTAGTGCAAGAGTAAGGACTGCGCGGATAGTTGCAGACTTGACGACAGTGCTAAATGTCTCACAAAAATTAACTCCGGGACGTTGGTGAAAGCCTTTGGCTACAAGATAGTCCTTGTATTTATCAACTGAGCCATCAGGTTTACATTTGATCCAAAAGACCCACTTACATCCAATTATATTGATGTTGGGCGGAGGAGACACCAAATTCCATGTGCCAAAGCGCTGAAGAGCAGTAATTTCTTCCGCCATAGCCGTGCGCCAGAGTGGACTAGCAAGAGCTTGAGCAACTGTAGATGGCTCAACATCAGAAGGTAATGGATGCTTCGTGGCACTGAAGAACCGTTTGGGTTTATGGATATTATTAATATTGGCATTCGATCGTTTGGTTAACATAACCCGTTAGGATACCATGTGGTTCTATTATAGCGGAAGCAATAAATCATAGAAACGATTACCGTTCACCAGGGTATGTAGAAGATGAAGGATTCTCACTGGCAGACTGTGTAGTCCCACGAGAATGGCCATAACTTCCTTGTCTGATGTCGGAATTGAATGATCTTTGTGCTCAGATGATTCTCTCTTCAACGGCTTTCCGTCAGTATATTGATCATCAAATTATGAGTAATGTACTATTTTATATAAATTTTGCAAGGTGGGGGACAGCAGCAGCAAACTACCTTCTGATCTTCTGCCGTATGTCCCAAGTCCGATCTCGACGTCATGTGGGCGACGATCTACGAGACCTCCTCAATCTGCTCTCAACCCTCATCATACGTAAAATAATAAATTAGATTAGGGTTCCAAATAAGTTGAGGTGACTTATATACATGGGCTACAGCATGGACCAAGAGGAGAAATTGGGTTGGGCCTCCATTGGGCTTAAGTATCCAAACTTAGCCCAAAGCTTATACTTAAGTCCAATAATAATAATATATTCCACTAAAATATTATTACTGCACTGCCTTTCCAATTCTAAAATTACGTTTTGGGCTCCTTCTTATTAATTAATTTAAGTTACTGACAACTCAATTAATTAATATCTCATCCAAGAGTAGTACCACTCAACCTCATTATCATGTCAGAATAAATTCCACCTGCAGGGTTTACATGATAATTCTTATGAGCTCCTCAAGGGGACATCATCAACCTATGACGGACACGGATTTCTTCTACAATCAACAGCACACCATAGAGACAGCACTACTTCCCAACTCATCGAGTTTGTTGATTTAATTATATGTAAATCTCACCCATTGATGAATCAAAGAAAATACATACTGCACTACGTGTCGAGGTTATTGTATAGGGATTAAGAGCACGAACTTCTATAATAACTGAGATCAAATTCTCCTATAAGTCAGTATAAGTCGAACGATCTCAAGCGGTCCTGCTCAATACACACAAGTGCACTAATGTGATTCTATAGCCAAGACAAGCTAATACCAAACCACACTACAACCATCCTGATAGAGAGTCCCCGTCTATCTCGGTTGTGATCATCTGTTTATACTTTATAAGAAAATCGATAATATGATCTTCCGCGTGTTGTCGCACAACATATTATCTACAGTATAAAGTAAGTGGACTATTGCATCGAACATATAAATAAATTATAAGATGCAATCATTTGATCATATGATTCTCATTTCAAATTAATTGTTATAACATTGTTCATACAAAAAGCTAGACTTTTAGTATACAATCCAGCAATCTCCCACTTATACTAAAAGAATATGATGTCATGTCTTCTGCCATACATCTGATTTCCACTCCCACTACACGACCATCAAAAGCTCTCGCCTTAAGGTCCTTGTAAATGAATTTACTAGGTTATCATCCGATGCAATCTAGGTGACAACAACCTTCCCCTTATCATACGATTTCTCGTAACAAGTGGTACTCGTGCTCCATGTGTTTAATTTCCTTTTGAACTTGTGATTCCTTCAAGTTTGCAACTGCATCAATATCATCAATATAAATTGTGATAACCTTGGGCAAACTTAGAATCACACCAAAGTCCATCATGATGTTTCTAGAGTCATACAGATACTTTGGCTGCCTCATAGGCTCCAATTTATCATCTTTCCATGATAGAGTCCGGAGTCCGAAATATATTTCTATATAACACTCCTCCATATTATGGCTCTACTTCCTAATATTAAACACATAACCTTGAGGTGGATTTACTGCTATTCCTATCTGATTTGAAAAATCCGAATCTACGTAACTCATAAGAAGCAGCGAATCTGTCCTGTAAGCCTACATATCATTTCTAGTCCTTTTCAGGTACATAAATATATGTCTTACCACAGTTCAACATACTTATTTCGAGTTACCTTGATACTCACTGTCTATGCAATTGGCAATACAGTTATCCATTCTCGTGCATAGCATTCCTTAGATTAAGCTTCCTTATTCGCCGAAGCATAAGGAACCACTTTCATCACCTTTATCTCCTTTGTGTCACAAGACACATTTCTTTAGATAAAGTCACATGCTAAAATAAGTAAGGATCGTACCATCTCATGAACTTTGAGATAAGCATAACATCCTTTCTTGTAATCCATATTACCGTGATCAAAAGGATATATTTTTACTCTTCTTAAGTCCTTCATTTCATACTGCTTTATTAACCATACACATACGCCCGACAATACTCTTTCATTGTCTCCAATGAGCAATATATCATCTACGTATAGTACAAAAAATACCACCACATTTCCATCACTCTTTTCAATACATAAGATATATCCGAGCATTGATAAAATCCATATCACTGGATTTCTTCATCAAAACGGATGTTTTATAATTTTGAAGCTTGCTTTAGTCCATTGATGGACACTTTTAAGCTTAATATCAAAATGCTCTTAGCTCTTTGTAATGAATCACTCTAGTTGCTTAACATCGATGTTTTCCTCAAGACTTCCATTCAGGAAAGTTGTCTTGACATCTATTTGTTATCCCTCATATTCTATATGAGTAGGAACAGGTAAAAGAGTCCGGATCGACTTAGGCATAGCTACCAGCGAACAGGTTATCTCATAATCGAACCCTTTCTTTCTGAGTATACCTTTTTCGCAACAAGCTTTGCTTCCAAGGTTTTCACCTTACCATATGATCCTCTTTTATTTTGTATGACCACTTCCAATGGCTTTTACACCATTTAGTGGTCTTACAAGCTCCCAGATTTAATTTAGAATTCATCAATTCTATTTCAACATCATTGCACTAGCTAAGATATCGCATTTTGATCTTGTAGTGCTTCGTCGTATCCATGGGTTCAATCCATGTTTACTAGGGACTAAGTCTCATGACTCTCCCAAAACATGTATCAAACAGGTTGTCGAACATCCCTCCCATTACGACAAGACATTACATGCAATTGTGTATCAGACGTGACATGCGTTGCAGTTTACCTTGTGGTATATCCTCTTGCACAATTGGTACTAATACTTTGTGTTTTCTTCTCACATCCTTTAGGACAACTTATAAATGGGTATGTGATTTATTACATAGTCCCTTTCCAAAAATCTAGTGTTTGTGTTAACAATCACCCTTCGATCTTTTAGACTAAATAAATCACCTTCATTTTTATAGCATATCCCACAAACAGACAAACATTCAAATGAATTACTGTTTCTAGGGCTTATCCATAAAATGAATTAAGTAATTCCAAATAATTCATCATCTATCTAATCATTACCATAAGAGTCTTATTCCTTCTATGCACCACACCATTCAGCTGGGGCATGCCCAGTGTAGACCACTTGAGATTTAATCTCAACTTCTGATTAATTGCTCCTAATTATCCTAAGAGGTACTCGTAATCACGATTAAATTGTCATTACTTGATATATTTTCCATGATGCTTTACTGTACCAACCTTGCAATTCTTGAATAAATTAAAGAACTTAGACATGCAGTACATCAAATAAATATATCGATATCTAGAATAATCTTCGATTATTCATAATCACCTCTCGCCTGGATAATATTAGGTCCGCTTGAATTAGAATGAACCAATTCCAATATATATATCTTTGGCTCTACACCCCTTTACCTTGAAAAGGTAATTAATCATTTTTACTTCCAAGTAAGACTCGTAAGTTCGATAGTTTTCACTTCAGATAAACCTTACGGTCCATCTGCTATCAACTTTTGAGTCCTACTCAAGTAAAATGATCTAGTCTTAGACGCCAAATGCATGTTTAGTTTATCTCCGAAGGTTCCTTTCTCTTACTAAGATCAGAAGATGCATTATTAATTACTATTTGTTGCATCTGTGGAATATACATGATTTAAGAATATACAAATTGTTCACCAACGTACCATAATAGATTACAACTCTATCCTTCATTATAATGACCATGTCATTTAAATAAAATGGAGTATCCATCTATTAATGCATAGAAACCAAATCAAATTCTTTCTATGAAAACGTACGTAAAGACAATTTCATAAAATCAAACGTTTATTCATATCATAAGATAAATAAACAACTCCCACTGCAACAGCCACTACTCTCGTAGTATTACCCATGTATAAAATAATCTTATCCTCACTTAGTAATAAACATTTAGTGATTCTGGTATCTACATAACGTATCAGTAGGTGCCATCACTAATCATGCTTCAACGACTAGCAAGTAAGATTCTATCCTTGTTCACTCCTTTTATGAAATTGTATTTCTTTTATCACATGTTTTGTCAGAAGTTTCCCACCATATACAACCTCTTGTAATTCAGGAGAAACTTACTCAAAACATCTAGACAATTATGAAGAATAAAATTGACTTAGGTTTCCCCTTCAACTTCTATTCCATGTATTTTCAATTCATTTATCAAATTCAATCATGATCTACCACCTTTTAACTTACTCAAGTATCCGAAGAGTTACATGAGACCATCATATTTCTATGAATCTCTTATCTCTTCACTAGAGACTTTAATATGCATCATGATAAGTCTTTTGTGAGAACACACATGTATTTCTTAAGCAGTAAAATTCAAATCCAAGATTCTTTTCTAATCATCTAATTTTGGACCAGTAAATATAATTTCTTTTAGTCAACCATAAGTGAAATAAAACTATTTGAAATTCAGAGAATCATAAAAAATACACCGATCAAATCTTCGAATTTATCCATTTATATTGATTCCCTCAAAATAATATAAAATATAAATTCACCGACATCTCAAGCACCGTGAGTTTGCAAGCCACGATAGTGTGGACGTTTACAAACCCGAACATTTACAAGAGAAGTTTTTACCCATTAATTTCATTTGTCAACCTAACTTTATGACAAAATAATTAATAGTCGGTTCCTCTTTAGCCATGCAAATAAAAGCAGTGACTCCAATGGGGAGGATACTTATTATTTACGCCTAAGTGTACACCATTATTTGACCCCAAGTCCATTGCGCGAGCTTATGTGCCTTACAGATGGAGAAGTACACACGCGCTCGGATAACTTCCTACAGTCATCAATTATAAGTATGTACAGTGACCCGCACATGAACTCATCCGATAGGGAGGAAGGTCTATGCCAACACGCAAGTTCATGTGCATCACATTACAAACATAATTTTAAAGAAGCCTGTTCCAGCAATATCCATGAATAAACTCATCCGATGGGGAGGAAGGCTCTAATGCCGATGCGCAAGTTTATTCACATTGCTAACAAACCAATAATGGAGGCCGCGGGAATTAATTACCAATCCCCTCTCCCACTTAGTTATTTAAAACCAAGGGTTTTTACATGCATATAATATTCAGAATAATATACGAAACCTAGAATGCTCATACTTCCAAGTATATAACAATAATTAACCAATAAAACAATTATAGCAGTTATATATAAGGAAATAAATTGCCAAAAATAAGTTGACTTGATCAACACTCCAACATACATGCATATAATATACCAAATATAATACGCAATCTATGCTTCTATTTAAGGCAATAAATCATAGATAATCATGCATACATATATAACAATAATCAATTAATAAATCAATTATAACAGTTATATAACAGCGAATTCGATTGTTCGCCACCAATAAAAAATGCGGACAACTGCGACGGGGATCGACCTCCCCGCAGCCTGCTCCACCACTCCGGCACCCTGCCCGATCGTATTGTGAAGACTCACACGGAATCTGATGCAGACCAGTCGAACTTGATGCAAACCCGCTCGAACCTAGTGCAGAGTCGATCGAACCTGATGCAGATCAATCGAACCTGATGTGAATCCGCTCGAACCTGGTATAGCATTGATCGAACCTGATGCAGACCAATCGAACCTGATGCAAATACGCTCGAACCTGGTGCAGCATCGATCAAACCTGATGCAAATCCGCTCGAACTGTCGCTCGTCCAAGGGCCTACTTGCACGGAACCAAGTTCAGCCCAACGCGCAACATCAAACTACACTAACTGTCGTTCAGGGTTCGCAACTGTAGAAACTGAGAATCCAATCTCCACCGTCCAGAATCTACTCTAGTGAGGTTTTAACATGCTGTCCAAATTACAGGTCGATCCAACGGCTATTTTCTGAGAAACGACTCTATTCTCTAGACTGCGCAGAACAGAATCGCCCAAAAACTACTTGTGTTTTCGGCGTATTCCCGACAACACAAAGATCGAAATACGATCTTCACCGTTCAGAATGTACATCCACAAAATCAGAACGTGCTGACCAAATTTCAGCCTGATCCGACGGTTGAAGCTCCGGTTATTGCCTCTGTAATATCACTGCGCTGGATTTTCTCTCAATTTCTTCCTTCCATGTGAAATTGACGAACAGTTTTCGTCGAATCCTCTCACACGCAACCATCGACGAACAGATATGATATAGGGTATATTTCACATAGGGATATTCATGGTTTGCGCAGTAAAACCAAAACTCTAAACATGCGATCCTAATTTCAAAAAATTAATCACATAAACCCTAGCCTAACGTGTCACGCTTCACCACGAAACCTTGCTTTGACACCAATTGTTGGCATTCGATCATTTGGTTAACGTGACCCGTTAGGATACCATGCGGTTCTATTATAGCGGAAGCAATAAATCATAGAAACGATTACCGTTCACTAGGGTATGTAGAAGATGAAGGATTCTCGCTGGCAAACTGTGCAGTCCCACGAGAATGGCCATAACTTCCTCGTCTGATGTCGGAATTGAATGATCTTTGTACTTAGACGATCCTCTCTTCAACGGCTTTCCGTCTGTATATTGATCATCAAATTCTGAGTACTGAATAATTTTATATAAATTTTGCAAAATGGCGGACAGCAGCAGCAAACTACCTTCTGATCTTCTGCCGTATGTCCCAAGTCCGATCTCGATGTCGTGTGGGCGACGATATACGAGACCTCCTCAATCTGCTCTCAACCCATATCACACGTAAAATAATAAATTAGATTAGGGTTCCAGGTAAGCTGAGGTGACTTATATACATGAGCTACAGCAGGGACCAGGAGGAGAAATTGGGTTGGGCCTCCATTGGGCTTAAGTATCCAAGCTTAGCCCAAAGCTTATACTTAAGTCCAATAATAATAATATATTCTACTAAAATATTATTACTGCACTGCCTTTCCAATCCCAAAATTACGTTTTGGACTCCTTCTTATTATGAGCCCGTTAGTCTCCACATGTTTAAGATATACAATGTACATTAATTAATTTAAGTTACTGACAACTCAATTAATTAATATCTCATCCAAGAGTAGTACCACTCAACCTCATTATCATGCCGGAATAAATTCCACCTGCAGGGTTTACATGATAATTCTTATGAGCTCCTCAAGGGGACATCATCAACCTATGACGGACACGGATTCCTTCTACAATCAACAGCACACCATAGAGACAGCACTACTTCCCAACTCATCGAGTTTGTTGATTTAATTACACGTAAATCTCACCCATTCATGAATCAAAGAAATACATACTGCCCTACGTGTCGAGATTATTATATAGGGATTAAGAGCACGAACTTCCATAATAATTGAGATCAAGTTCTCCTATAAGTCAGTATAAGTCGAACGATCTCAAGCGGTCCTGCTCAATATACACAAGTGCACTAATATGATTCTATAGCCAAGACAAGCTAATACCAAACCACACTACAACCATCCTGATAGAGAGTCCCCGTCTATCTCGGTTGTGAGCATCTGTTTATACTTTATAAGGAAACCGATAATATGATCTTCCACGTGTTGTCGCAAAACATATTATCTACAGTATAAAGTAAGTGGACTATTGCATCGAACATATATATAAATTATAAGATGCAATCATTTGATCATATGATTCTCATTTCAAATTAATTGTTATAACATTGTTCATACAAAAAGCTAGACTTTTAGTATACAATCCAACAATTAAGACTTCTAGTTCGCATGTGATGAGTGCGTTGAGGCTCAACTGTAGGATCAAATGATTGAGTGTGTTCATTAGATGTAGAGCTTGGAGCCATGGGACCCAACGAGGTCGATGTCAGAGGAATACTTGAAGATGCAAGATCAAGATTAGATGATACACCATTCTGTCTGGGAGGCAAGATCGAGAGTATCATGCTAGCAGGAAGATAAGTGGCAATTAGCTGTGAGGATAATGAGGAGCCTGGAAATGAATCTTCAATGAACTGTACATGGTATCACGAGGGGTTTCGATCTGCACATGGCTCTGATACCATGTTAAATAAACGACCACCTCATCTAAAAGCTTAAGCTGGTAGAGAGATAAACCATTTAATACTTAGTCAAGTCACTCTAACACGCCCCCCACATGCAGGCGGGGAATTTTTTACCTCAAACCTTGCATGTGGAATTTTCTCATAAATGGGTGGCAGTGAAGTTCGAACCTTGGATCTTTCTTAACCATGGGCTCTGATACTATATAGAAAGAGATGATTTTGTATTACAGTAATCTTTGCAAGTTGTGCCTCCATATAGAGGAGTATATGATATGGTCAAACATACAGGAAAGGAAAGATACAAATTAATGTGTACAAAATAAATCAGAGTTATTATTTTGCTAAATTATCTTTGTTTATTGGAGTACTCCTAATAAACTTAAGCCCAAACTTATTACTAGTTTTATTACTAGCCAATTTAACATTATCAATATTCCAGTTTTCTGCAGCGGAGAGCAGCGGTAACGAAAAATTAGAGGTATGATGAGAATCGAGCGTCGATGAAAGATCTGGTGGAGCAGAGATCGAATCCTCCCAAACGCCGCTATCGAACAGCGCAAATCTGTAGTGGAGGACGCCGGTGGTGAAGAAAAATAAGAGAAGTATGATGAGAATCGAGAGTTTTGAGGATCGAGGCGATGGTGTTCCATTTTCATTAAAATTGAAGAAAAAGAAGAACTTTGGGAGAAATTCCAGTGGGAAAGTTTCACCGAAGACTGAGGCGGTGAAAGGATGTGGCGGCGGTAGCAGTGTGGGGAGGGATTGGTGTCATAGCAGTAGCGATCTCCGTCTGCAGGTTTGTGAATTTGTTTTCAATTTTAGGCAATTAATTGGGGTATTATTATTTAATTTAAAGTAAATAAGAAACATGCATTGATGGATTTTTGTTGTTGATCTAAATTTTAAGTAGATCTTGAAAGAAAAAATTATTTTGATTATTTTGTCCAATTGTTTATGGACGTAACATATTATTTATTGTTTTGGATGTCCTTCAACTTGTAAGGGAATATTCAAATTTAAGTTAAATCAATGTATTCAGGTGTATGAATGATTTATTTTGAAAAAAATTGTGGATTTTATGGTTTATTTTTTTATATGAATTTCAGTATGCCTATAATATTGAACTTTCAACGTGTAATAATTTTTTGGCATTTCAGTATAATCGGTATATACTGAAAAAATCGGCACGGTATTTATTTCGATTTGACAACGGTATGCATTTTCGTATACCAAAATTTCAGTATATCGAAACTTTGGTATATCAAAATTTCGGTATCAACATCGGTATGCAAAATAGCATACCAAAAATTTTGATATGGTATCGGTATTTTCGGTATGCCGTGTTTTCCCACCCCTAATCTCATATTCATTTTAATTTATTTGAAAAAAAATTAAATAATATTGTCGATCAATAAATAAATCTCATCCTAAAATTAATTAAAATGGAAGAGGGTGACTAGGTTAGGACCGATCCTACCAATTTTGGTGGAACCAGATCCTCTTCTTTCAATTGGGCTTTCAATTGGATTTAGGATTTAAGCTTTGCTACTCTATTAATTCAAGTCTCGTTGAATTTTGTACAACAACACCGATCAGATCTGCTGGAAAGGGCGAACTCCAGCTCAACTACCACTCTAGGGTCATCGCTGCCCATTTCAAAACATAGGTCGCCAGTCTCTGCCCGTTATGATGCCACCCACCACCGAATTTGTTCCAGCTGCATTCCTCTTATTACCGCTGGAGTTTGATTATATTCTGCTAGAAATTGCCATCCTTCGCCGTTGTTGAAGCCGAGTCATCGCTTCTCCGTGAAGTCATAGTCTCCATTTTTGAGCTAATTTCTCCGTCGTTCGCAAGTCTGTAACTAACTCCCATCGGAAAATATGTTGTTGTCGTCGATTGCTGCACATCGCCAGAAGAGTTTGCAATAGTAAGAACTCGCTGCTTAAAGCGTCGTTGAAATTCGATGTCTGCCCCACAGGTTTGTTGCATCCTTGCGCTCTAGTACTACTCTCCAATTTAAATAATAGAAGGTGCTGACTTGAAGTTAGTGATTTGGAGTTTGGTGTATTTCTGAACTTATCATTTGTTACATTCTCTTGTTTAGGCTCGTCCAAGATCCGTACTTATCTTGTTTAATCACCTTTAAAATATCAAGGGTCAGTTAAGTTTCCTTAATCTTACTGTGTTTTCTATTCACTTCTTGTAATTTCAGAGCATTTTTGCTGCTTGTTTTGAAAGCTAGTTTCCATTTTCTTGCTACAACTTCATGTTTTAGTTTTATATGATCTCCTCTCCCTTGAATGGCACACACCAGAATGATGAAGTGAATGGGCAGAATTTTAGGATGAAGCGGTGCGATGGTGTCATTTTTCCGCACTGGGATGCGATGGTGTACGTGTTCTGTTTCCCCCTTTTTCTTCACGATGCTGGAATAGGTTTGCTTCGGTGGTGAATGGGCCTCACGTGGTGGCATGGGATTGATAGCCTCCGCCTTGGGCTTCTGTTTATTCCCCAATATTAGTAAGGAATGATTATGGCCCCCACTTCAATTTTCCATCAATAAGCCCATTATCAACAAAATTTGAATATCTTTATATGTTGTGGTTTGCCCTTTGCTAATGGATCAACAAATTTAATTGCGTGGCATCACAACACTTTCTCAATTCAATTTTCACATGGCCTTCCATAAATTAAGTAATCATTCACACACTATTAGTGCGGCCAGGTGCAAAAAATTTTTAAAATCAAAGAGTAACCTATTTCTTTATAAAAAGTAACCTAATTAATATGAAAACATATAATTTATCATAAAGAGTGACCTTATAACTCAATTTATAGAAAAGAATAACCTAGTATAATTCATAAGCTTGTTCATAGTAACCCATTTTATTATAAAGAATAATTCAATTTATTAAAAAAAGTAATCTAAAAGATGTTGACAAAAAAAATTCAAAACTTTAATGAGTAACTAATTTTATTATAAAATATAACCCAATTTAATAAAAAGAGTAACCTAAAAGATGTTGAAAAAAAAAACTTTTCAAACCTTCAATGAGTAACCCATTTTATTATAAAGAGTAACAAAATTTATTAAAAAGAGTAACCTAAAAAATTTTGAAAAAAAAACTTTTCAAAACTTCAATGAGTAATCCTTTTATTACAAAGAG
The DNA here is from genome assembly GCA_023678885.1 of Pogostemon cablin. NCBI lineage: Eukaryota > Viridiplantae > Streptophyta > Magnoliopsida > Lamiales > Lamiaceae > Pogostemon > Pogostemon cablin. The sequence goes on along the minus strand of CM042975.1, from coordinate 17,716,201 downwards.
TAACCCAATTTATTAAAAAATGTAACATAAAAGATGTTAAAAAAAAATTTTAAAACTTCAATGAGTAACCCATTTTATTATAAATAGTAACCCAACCTATTAAGGAGAGTAACCTAAAACATATTTGAAAAAAAACTTTTCAAAATATCAATTAGCACATGGACGACTAATACTCTTCTTTTACATGAAGAGTTAACAAAGAGCATGGCATCATCTCATTAGTGCCACACAGTTTATTTGAATCAACCAATTAACACATCACATACACTTTATTAACACACTTCATTAGTACAAACTTATAACTGGCTAAATAAGCAACTTCATTAATGTATTAAACATGACGAATTTTGACATCAAATGTGACAGTCTTGGATCTTGGTGAACTAGGCATGAGATAAAAATCACAGACATCTCCTTCCTTTAAATCATTCGACACATAAAAATCATGCCACCCTTGCCCCAAGCTGACTCGGAGTATAGAAACCCTACGAATTACCAGATATACTGCCCACACTCTCTCAAGGTCATCTTTTAAACTCGCACTCCTCTTCTTTGCAAGATTATTCGACCGCACAAAATCTGCCGGGATATACTGAAATTGGCAATTTCAAGATGGATTCTTTTTTACACAGTTGTGATCTCCATTAAACCAATGTGCATACTCCACAAGAAATAAAATTCTCTTGAACAACATCTATCGATCTTCTTTAGGCGCATTCAGGATAAAACAACTGCAAAATAGAAAAAGAAAAGAGTAAATATCTATTGAAATTAAACTAGATATTAGTAGCTGGTTAGGAAACCTTCCATATTCACGTGTAAAATATATCATAGCATAACCCAACTACCGGTTCGGATCTCCTGTTATATTTGGTGTTACATCTCCTATTATAAATCGTTGGATGATTGACACGTAGGATAGACTAATCTATACCCTAACAATCAACCCTAAGGGGAATGGTTGAGATTTTTCTCTCCGTATACGTGTCACTCATCTAACACGTGTAACAGGAGATGTAACACCAAAATGTAACAGGACATCCGACGCCCCCAACTACTCTATCAACTAGGCAATATTTAGAAACTAATTGATGTGGTATCTAAGTTTAAAAAAACAACTATCACTAATGCATAGATGTAATCATGCAATTTTTCAACTTAAGAAACAATTACTCATGTAAATATAAAAGGGAAAATAAACAATTTAAAAAACCAACAATAACATAAACATAGCATAAACAGATGCAAATATTAGATCACAATCTCCATACAAATATGTGGAGTTTAATTATTAATTTAATTGGTATACTGACCATAAAGGATGGTTTCAATAAACGAATCACCATCACCAGTAGTGTCAACCAATTCAGATGGAGAAATCTTCTTAGATGGAAAATCCTATGATGCGCGTTTTCTTTGCATGCAAAATTAATCCCCAAGTATTAAGTATATCAATTGCAGCTTAAGCAAGCGACCAAGTGAATATCGAACCCAAAGGACGGCGTATTATCAATTTAATTATTTACTAATTAATTAAGACAAGTGTGGCAATATAGTTTTTGGAATTTAAGTATAATCTACTAAATAATTAATTAAAATAACAAATAAAATAAAATATCACTAGAAGAATACGAAAGTGGATCAAGTAGGAGAATAGGTAGCTCTAGGATAATCCAGTTTTACTCATTAATCTCCCTTTCGTGTGTTGATGTCCGACTCTACCTTGTGGAATATGGACGCATCAGTAGACCATGCATATCTACTCTATAGACACAAGTAAACATTCGTGTAACACGTATGAATAACCTCGGAGCAAGAGATATAATTCCACCATCCTTTTTAGGTACTATCAGTATCAATTATTTCCCTGGCCAATTGGTACTCTAACCCGATATGATCTCCCTTTATAGGTATTATAAAACTATCCTCTTTATCCGACTTAATAACCCGATTCAATTCAATTAATAAGTATTCATTTATGATAGTTCTAATGAAGCTTCAGAGTCCCCTCACTTAGAATCATAACATGAAATCCTGTTCAGCGGTGAACACACTCAATCTATAACCAAGATATGTATTCAGACTCTACATAACAGTTAATGATGCACAAAACGACCGTGAGTATGAATTAAAAAGGCACAATCATATATAAAATAAATCCACAAGTAGTGTTGTACGGAGTTTACACATGAAAGTTTAATTAATTGGTAAAAACCTTCACAACCCTAGTTCTACTAAAAAGGCTCTAACCCATGATGTTGCGAAGAACAATCATGGGTGTTGGATAGATCTTACCCGGATGTCCGAAAAATTACAAGATAAATTAGGAAATAAAATAAACCCTAGATGCGGGAGTCGTCGTGTCCTTCTCCGTCTTGAATCCTCCTCTTGGTTCTCCTCGTGATTCCACGAACGAATATTCAAAGTGATGGATGGATGGAGGGAAGGATGTGGATGATGGTTGGGGGGTGAACCCCCCTTGTGGGGTGTAGGATGATTGTGTTGTGTTGTATTGTATCCAATCCGTATGCGTTCTTGGTGTGATCTACATTTCCTTTTATACTTTTAACCTCTCCTTATGGACCTAGGATGGGCTTTTTCTTAGAAAATATGCAAAAACACGCACTTGGGGTGTAAAAATTGGATCCGGACACATCCCGGGCATGTGGTTCGACCTAGGATTCGACCTAGGGGCTTGGTCGAACCATGGTCGAATCGAAATCGGTGATTTTTTGCACTTTAGGCTTCTGGTTCGACCAAAATGGCTGTGGTTGGACCAAAGTGTCTAGTCGAACCAAACTGTCGTGGTCGAATCACACTTGTGCCATCGCACTGTTTCGCGTATAACTTCCACATCCAAGCTCCGATTTGAGTGATTCTTATGCTCATGCGATTCTTTCTTCCTTGGCTTTCTATACACATAAAGAACTCACAAAAACTCTAAGAATTAAAGGTGTAACAAGCCATGGAAAGTGACACAGCCGTTCTGCTCGCCACATCTCACGCGACGTCACCATCTTGATCATAATTTTCTCATTTGGATTCCGATTGGGGTGTTCTTTACGCCAAAACGACCCTCTCTTCAGTGGCTTTCCAACCATATATCACAATACTAGTTTTGATCTCCACAAAAATACAGAAAAATTGCACAAGTTGGACCTTTTCTCCAACTTTGCACTTTTGATCCATTTTCCACCTAAAATACAATAAAACACCTCAAGTGCACCTTTTTCTCACATATATCAAATATAAGACACTTGTGCTAATATATAGCATCAATTCCAATCAAGACGATGTTAAATTGGACACTATAACATGCTTATTTTCACTCTCATCATCCTACACGTTGACACTATCACATTATCACTAATCTATCCAAATAAAACTCTCAGAAGAGTTCATTTGAGTGCGATAATCTGACTAGTTGCAAAAGTAGTAGATGGTGCCCAACTCACTCAAATTCAAGCAAACTTTCTTATTAATCCAAGATTTTGAACAAGCACATAAATTCATTCAGATTGGAAACCAACTTGATTACGTTTTGCATATACAGATAGGAACTATATACTACTTACATTGTTAGTAACTCACATTCTTGTATAAAAGAAAATGAGAAGAAACAGAATATAAAGGCCTATTGATAATACAGAATCCCCGACAAATACAAAAGAATGAAATCATCCCTAACCCGAAACATACAAGTAATTATTTCTAATACAGAAGACCTCATTTTGGAAGCCCTTATTAACCAAAATTTACCTTGAATTGTCAACACATACGAATTTTAGGGGGTAAAAGATAAAGAAAATATGATTTAATAATTCCCAAATAAAAATTTAAAAATGGAGGAAGACAAAAATTAAAGTTGACCTTGTCAGTATCCATGGGGTTGGGAGTACCATAGCCACTATAATACATCTACCCGATGGCGGCAATGTGGTGGATTTTTTTCAGTTGGCTTAAGGCGGCAGGTGGCTCTTTCCCGTGGATGGGGAACGCTACGACCACGGCGGTCTCGACACCAGTGGCTGTGGGTTCACAACTTCGATGAGAGAATAGATCTACAACAGCGGCGAATCGACGGTAGCACTCAATTTTTGGTGGTGGGTGACTATTTTTGTGCCCGGGGATTAATAAAAGTTATTTTTTGCATGTATAAAAATATGTAAAGTTATTGAAATAAGTGTAAAAAGTGAGTATTTTAGATAATTTAATGAAAAAGTTGTATAAAGTTATTGAGATGTTTGTAAAGTGACTATTTTTTAGATGTATTTTTTCCATTAGACAAACGGGCATAAGTGTTGGGACGAATAAGAAATGAAAGTATGAAGTAATTAGTGGGATGGAGGAAGTACTTAATTAATGAAAAATAATAATTTTGCGGTGAACATTTGCGGTGAATAATTTCATGAATAATCAATTATATTGTACTCCCTCCGTCCCATCTTAATAGTTACGCTTCCTTTGTAATTTACAAATGAAGCGTAACTATTAGGACGGGACGGAGGGAGTACATTCTATTCTATTTAATTTTTAAAAAAAATCATTTCTTTTTCTTACATCGTCGTACCAAAAAATTATTTTTATTAAACTTAAACTAGTATCACCAACATGTATTTTAGAAAAGAAGTGAGTAAAACTTAATTATTACATACAAAAGCAAACGAATTGTAAGAGAACAAAGGAGTATGTTATTACTTCTGTCTCACTATAGCTACTCGTTAAGTGTAACAATTTTACACACATTTTTGCCAAAAAAATCGTAAATGACCTGTGGAGATAGTGATTACATTTCTTATGGTTAGTATGGATGCAAGAGGCAATATTAAATGTTTTGCATCATAGTTGCCGGATTTTTTTTTTTCATTACTATATACACAAACACTCTTATAAATTCTTTTTACACTTTTATCACTCTAAACCCCATGGTCCCCCATCAAATCCTATTATACCTCATATATTGCAAGAGATTTAAATTAAAGGAAAATCACAAAATTTACACAATTACCCAATTCACATGAGACTAACTCCACTATATATGATCATGGCTAGCCCCAATATATACTTTTTGTTTTGGGAGCGGCTATTTTCACCCTCGTATCTACTAAACACACCTTATTTACTAAACATACCACAATATAATTTAGTAATATATATACAAATTACTTAACAAACCCCACCCACTTAGACATTTTTATCCTTAAATTATAAAAAACTTTTTTAAAATAATCATATACCTAGTAAACCCCTTTCATCTAAAGGACATCGATTACAAGATTGGAAGCCATTTGAGAGCTCTTGAGACACTGGCTCTTTCAGCAAAGTACATTTAATTAAAAAAATTTAAGCAAGTTAAAATCATCAAATTACGAATTGCTACAGTGGTCATTCTTGAAGTCCGACCAAAATCCAATACCACAAGTTAAATGGGTTGCAGTGGAGACGGTGGCGATCCGATTTGGTAAGGAGATTGCACGCCACCAGAATACAAACCGGTAAAAGAACCATAGGATTGGTGAGAAAACACACTTATAGGGGGATGATGCATACTGTGGAGAAAACTCAATTACTGTGCTTTAAGAGTGCAGCACTATACATACCATGCCATGGAATGCCCATTCATTCTCTGAAACGTACTAAATTAACCAAATTATTTTGTTGACGATGATGTGGCGTGAGGGTTATCAACCACTAACATTTTCAACTTCTCATCATCCTTCAAATTCGTCACTCCCTCGATATCAAAATACACGAACAAACAGAAAATCAAATAATCTATCACCCTTGGTATGTTTATAATTTTGGGTTGAAATAATTAAGATTGAGGGATGAAGAGGTCGATAAGTTCTTAAACTAATAGCAAAAATAATGAAGGGGTATTTATGCCTTATTAAATAAGAATATTTTAATACTACCTCCGGCCACTTGAAAGGTAACCGTTTGCTATTTGCACGTGGACAATTCTAAGGTCTTTATTTGTTTTTTGCACGTGGATTAAGAAGTATTATTATTATAGGTAAAGTGGACAGTTGTATTAGATGGAAGTGGTGTGTCATATTGTGTACTTTCTTTACTAAATAGAAGAAATTAATACCTTTGAAGGCGGACGTCAGGAATAGTGAAATAAGTACCTTGTAAGTGGCCGGAGGAAGTATAATTATTTATGGGGTGCATTTAGTATTTTCGGGAGTGCAAATAGTTTGTTCCTTTTGTTTTTCCTTCTTCATTTCAGATATTTTTACCCTTGAAACAAAGAACAGATGCGCATAATTATCAGTGTTTTAATATTTTTTGAACACTTTTTTCTCATTCCGCGGAACCAATCTTGTATCACTATCACACAAGTTGGTTTTTCTGACATCATTATAGGCAATCCAACAGAACAATTGGTTTCTGTATCACTGTCACTCAAGTTAAGTCTTTCTCTGACATCATTATAGGCAATTTAACTGAACAATAACAACACATACTCGTCTCAACCCTAAAATTCCCAAATGTAGGAGAGCGGTATCACAAAAATGTCATGAAAAAACAAGATCAGTAGGACTAGAGAGTATACAGCATCGGAGTCATGAAAACCATATATGAACCAAGATATTATACCAACAGTAGTGATGGTTACCAATCAGAATATACACTGAAATATTCAGAACATTACCCAAGTTAGCTTCTATCATCGCGTATTGAACACTCGACAATCTTTGATATTTGCAGGCTAATTGTCTTCTATCTCTTGCTCTAGTGCAGTCAGGACTGGAAGTGATGCAGGTGCCTCCAAATAGTCAAACTCATCAGTTATTCCAACCTGCTCATCACAATGAGAAAAATCTGTTAGCTGCCATTATCGATAAGCGAATGCTATTGCTACCATGAGATCACAATCTTCATACGAACTATTTTCACAATCTCAGGGTAATGGATATGGTATTAATCTAACTCAAACTGAATTTTAAGTTACATACCTCATTGTAAAGGTGATCAAGTTGCTCTTTGGCCTGAGGAAAGTTCTTTGTGCACCATTGTTGCAGTGAAAAAATGTTATCTGAAAAAGCACAAAACGTGATAGCCTAAAATAGCAGATTACGAACAAAAGCCATATTTGGAACTTTAAGTAACAGTAAGAGAATTCAGTTATGGATGGACTAGGACCTGTCCATCTGTTAGCAGCCGCACGTGCTACCTCGATTGCTTTCTCTGAACAGAAACATTAAAAACATAATTATTAAAACCAATATGACAGCATAAAATCCACACTTAACAAGATATTGGGAATCAAAATTTTTAAAACAGGAAAGGATGGCAGTTCTTAACTCATGGCCTCAAATGTAGCTGGATCATTGTCTGAGTATTGCGCAATTTCCTCCTGAAAAACAAGAGATTTAACTTCAGCTTTCAGCGCTAAAACTGATGTAAGTAACATGATGGACGGGTAGCTGAAATGGAATATCTAAGACACATGACTCAACCTTGAGCTCATTATATTTCTTTTCTATAGCTTTGAGCTCATCAAGTGCCTCCTCACGTTCATCCTAATACAATAACAAACACATAAGATGTCAGAAAAGGAACTTGGAGCATGTATAATTATAAAAAATCAAAGGGCAATGTGCTTACAGAATCTTCGCGCCCCTTCTTCAAAGCATTGCATTGATCAACAAGTTCTTTATAACGTTTTTCATTGCTTTGGAGATCGGAGTCAAGCTTTTTGTAAATATTTCTTAGCTGTAGAATAACCTCATGCGCATGAAGATTTAATGTGAAAGTATATTACATTCTAATTTCAGAAGATAAGTTCAACAATCAAATCACCTGGTTACCAGCACTGCTAGGAAGGCTCCAAAAGTACACCTATAGAACATTCGAAATATAATGAAGTTCAGAAAGTATAGGCATAAGAGAACTGCAATATGCCGCATGAAGAGCATGTATTCAACTGAATAAGCTCACTCACTGAAGTTCCAATCTTGTCTTTGAAAACGAGGTCATCATCCACTAGACTCTGGATAACATCTTTTACAGACTGGGTAATTACACCCTTTTTTGGGCCAGATTTCTCAAGTTCCTTGAGCTACAACAAAAAACCAGGAATGACTTGTGTCATAGAATAATGGCATGTATGAAAAAATTAAAATAATTGACAAGTATTTTTGCACATATTTCTGCTGAATGCTGATAATTAGCATCTACTATTGAAATTGATTCCAAGTGTGAGGCAGAATTAAACCAATCATATGGCTTTGAAGATACACTGACCGGTGATGACGCCACTAAATTTCAAGTTCAATTATACAATACAAATAGATTTTTGCAAACACATCAGGCTGAAATCTAATAGGAGAACGAAGAGTGAAATACCACAAACATCATCAGCAAACTAGGCCATAACTTAAAACAATACAGACGTAGCTGCCTGCGAATTTAAAATACAGAGAGAAATTTGAAACCAAAGGAAAAAGAAGAAACACATTATTTTGATGCCTTTACTAAAGCATGTAACAGTCATTTAAGCAAAAGCAGGTCAAACCGTCAAAACCCTCTAATTATCGAAAAAACTTGAAATCTCTAATATGAGAGGCTAAATATTTCCTCAGTTGGATTAAATGTTTTTAAACATTATTTCTTCATAGATAAACTTGAAATTGGAAGTAGACTTGGGAATAAGCCACTCTTACAAACCAGGAAAAGTTGGGGGAGAAGGGGGGTTAAATAAGCCTTAATCATAAGATAGTAGACAAGGAACCTTATGAAAGAGGTTTTCTAAGATAAGCAAATATGATGAGCAACTCGACAATCTATTACCTCATGCAGATTTAAAAATTGATGAAAACAAATGGCAGGCAGCATACAGTGCACATATGAAACAGAAAGAAGACCACAGCAATTCATTAAGCATAGACAGTAACAAACCAGAAAAAAACTGCTTTAGATGAACTTTCAAGTGAAATAGAATTTGCGACAAAATAATATAATTGATTACAAAGAAGTAAAGAATCTTACAAGGAAGAAGTCCTGGGATTCATAGAAAATTTGTAGCATCTTTTCTCGCTTTTCCTCCAAAGACAGTCCTCTTTTCTTAGACTGGCATATTGGAAATGATAGGTCAAAGTGATCAATTATTCTAATAAACAGTATGTACGAGAAATCCATAAAGACACATTCAATAAGAATAAAAAGTATAAGGCGAGCCATAACAAGAAGTGCAAAGCAGAAGGAAACAGAAGTAAAAAAAAAAAGAGTAAAGATAAATATTCATTTTCAAAGCATATTTATCCATCTGCAGAGTTCATCTTGAGCAGAAGGGAAAAAAAAATTTAAATAAATCACCCCAAAGAAGAAAATAGCAGGAAATTGTATAAAGCATGCATGTATTCTACAAAAAATTCTCACCCTGCCTCCTCTGTACAATATTTTATTCAGTAACTCCTTAAGAACTCTCCAATTAAACTCCGCATATCCAAAAACACATTCACAACTAAAAATGCAACAAAGGAGGTAATCTAATTAGATCTAAGCATATTTGATACTCGATGGAAGAATCGAAAAACAAATAAGCAGAATCTGCTAAGAAAAACATGAATCCATAAATTCAGCGGCTAAACAAATATAACCCTAATTCAGAATGCAGAAAATCAACAGAAAGGAAAATAACACACACATTGGCATGTATAAAAAAATTGTAGGAACGAAGTAGGTTTTCGAATTAATTTACCATCTTGAAATCGTATCGGCAGGGATGGGAACTTAGCAGTAACAGAAACCAGCGTAGTTGTTTTGAATGACAAATGATTACGGGAGAAGCCAATAAACATGTGAATCTTTTATAATAGTGCCAGTACATGCCAAAATATTGATTAGGCGGGGAAACAGCAATTTTGTTTGGGGTTTCATCAAAGGGACAATCTAGCGTGAAAATGTCTCACTATAATATTTCCATTTTCATAATTAGTTATCATCTCTTATTAAAATTTTAACATATTCTTTTCAAACTTTATCACTTTTTATTTATTTTATAAATTATTTATGAAATAGTTCATAAAACTATATTTTTCATAAATTAGGTACCACTTTTAGTTATAATGGGTGTCACGTCTTATTCATTTCATTCAATCTATGAGATAGTGTCATACAAATCTTTGCTTTGTTGAAAAGGCTAGTCAATAATAAATCTTACTCCCTCCGTCCCCCAAAGTATTTCACACTTTCCTTTTTCATCCGTCCCTCAAAGTATTTCACACTTTACTTTTACTAAATTTGGTAAAAATACATTATACTAATACTCACTTTTTACACATATCCCAATATAATACTTGCTTTTTCACATCTCCCAAAAACTTTACACACTTTTTCCACATCTCTCAATAACTTTACACACCTTTTTCATTAAATCAACTAAAATATATATTCTCTTTCTTACTTTATACATAAAAATACAAAATTTTCTTAAACTCCGCGCACACCAATACGTGAAATACTCCCCGGGACGGAGGGAGTATTAAAAAGACCTAAGTGTATAAATTTTTGTGTAAATGGTCTTCCTTTAAAAAATGGAGGATTTTACTTAAAAGTTAATATATTTTTTTATCCATCAATTTTTTTTATTTTGAAATAGATCCATCAGTTTCATACTTTTTGATATTAGTCTATTAAGTTTACAAAATTTGACAAAATCGTCCTCTTACTGGCTGTAGCAGGTTTCTCAACCAGTCATGCTAACATCATGCTGGTGTGGATAAAATTCATTTTTTCTTTTTTTATTATTATTGTTATTATTATTATTTTTCTTGCGAGAGGATGAAATCTGCAGCAGACTGTTGGCATTTACAAGCCAAATGAATATAAAACGATTAATGAAAGACAAAGTCTCTTGTGAGACGTTATTTACATGAGACGGTTTGTGAGATGTGTTAAAGTATGTCTATTATTTAAATAAAGTATATTTAATAGTTGTTAAAGTATACTTTCTAAAGTATGTTGAATCATGCATTAAAGTATGATTTTAGTAAGTTTATAACATGATTTATTATTGACATACTTTAACTACAAATAAGCATACTTTATCTATACAATAAACATACTTTAATAATGGATCAACCCGTCTCACACCCGTCTCGCAAGAGAGTTACTCTTAATAAAAATATTAGTTGCTTATAACTTCATTACACTACACTACTAATCTCTTTCTAAGTAATCTCTCTCCCCCGCAATAATACTCACACATGAACATGCATGTTCTACTCGCGCCAGGTGTTCGATGAATTGCCTCAACGAATATGTACAACCTATAACTACATGATATCGGGTACCTAAAACACGGGTTTGTCGACAAGTCCTATGATTTGGTGAGAGAAATGTGCCTTTAAAGTAAAAAGAAAGATGCATACACATTATCGATGATCTTGAAGTGTTAGAAAAAATGCAGGCTTTGTTGGGAGGGAGCTTCACGCTTCAATTCCAAAAAGAGTGAAGTTACGATGTTTCCCAAGGTGAATATTTTTCTTACTAAGTTAATTTGTAGTATTTTACTACTAATTAATTGTGGTGGTAAATGATAATGAAAAAATAAATAAATGAATGATGAATCAGTTGAAGAAGCAACATGGAGTCACTAAAAGAAGCTGGAGTTGTTGGCAAAGTTGAGGTACTCCATTAATTAGTTGTTGTGGAGTATTAATTAGATTAGATTAGATTAATAAAAAAAGGGATTAATTGCGTGCATGTTGTATGCAGTGTGAATTGGGTCGGTGGATATTCAATAGCAAGAGGCGTGAATTGTACAACCAAGGTACATGTTCCCTTTGCTCCTCACCAAATCATAGGACTTGTCGACGAACCCGTGTTTTAGGTACCTCGATATCATGTAATTATAGGCTGTACATATTCGTTGAGGCAATTTATCGAACACTGGCGTGCATAGAACATGCATGTTCATATGTGGGTGTTGTTGTGCGGGAGAGAGATGAGTAGTGTAGTGTAATGAAGTTATAAGCAACTAATGATTTCATTAATCCTTTTAATTCACGTGGCTTGTAAATGCCAGCAGCCTGCTGCAGATTTCATCCAAAAATAAAAAAATAAAAAATCCACATTAGCATGACGTCAACATGACCGGTTGAGAAACATGCTCTAGCCGGTAAGAGGATAATTTTGTTGAATTTTGTAAATTTAATGGACTAATATAAAAATGTGTGAAACCGATGGACCAATTTCAAAATCGGAGAAAGTTAATGGATAAAAAAATGTATTTACCCTTTACTTAATTATTAATACTTTATAGACTTTTGAAAAAATAATAAAAGTTGGGGACCTTTTCATAAAATATATTAAACCTTTTCGTAAAATAAAAAAATTAGGATTTTGCTTATTCTCATAGATGATATACGATCTACTATCGTTTTCTCTTCTCCGTTCCAATATCCTCGATCAATTCATCTCTATGCTACAAATAGAGTTTACTTACCCTTCTCCACAATCAAAGAAGATTTATTGATGAATGTAACCTCATTGTATGATCTAGTTGATTTCTCCAGCTAAAACCTTGTTATTATATTTATACATTAAAGAAAGGTAATATTCAGGGGCGGCCCTGGAGTTGTGCCGGGGGTGCCATCGCACAGGGCCCCACTCCAATGAGGGCCCCAATTTTTTTAAATTATATATATATATATATATATGGATATGATATCTAATATTTTATTTGCACTTTATTATCAATTTTGCATTCATTTGAATTCGAGTTTGGTCGGAAGACACTGGATGTTCTGGTGTGATATTTTTGTTGGATTGTATACTAAAAATCTAGCTTTTTGTATGAACTATATTATAACAATTTATTTAAAATGAGAATCATATAATCAAATGATTGCGTCTTATAATTTATTTATATGTTAGATGCAATAGTATACTTACTTTATACTTTAGATAATATGTTGTGCGACAACACGTAGAAGATCATATTATCGGTTTCCTTATAAAGTATAAACAGATGCTCACAACCAAGATAGACGGGGACTCTCTATCGGGATGGTTGTAGTGTGGTTTGGTATTAGCTTGTCTTGGCTATAGAATCACATTAATGCACTTTGTGTGTATTGAGCAGGACCGCTTGAGATCGTTCGACTTATACTGACTTATAGGAGAACTTGATCTAAATTATTATGGATATTCATGCTCTTAATCCCTATACAATAACCTCGACACGTAGGGCAGTATGTATTTCTTTGATTCATCAATGGGTGAGATTTACATGTAATTAAATCAACAAACTCGGTGAGTTGGGAAGTAGTGTTGTTTCTATGGTGTGATGTTGATTGTAGAAGGAATCCGTGTCCGTCATAGGTTGATGATGTCCCCTTGAGGAGCTCATAAGGATTATCATGTAAACCCTGCAGGTGGATTTATTCCGGCATAATAATGAGGTTGGTGGTACTACTCTTGGATGAGATATTAATTAATGGAGTTGTCAGTAACTTAATTAATTAATGGACATTGTATATCTTAAACATGGGGAGACTAACGGACTCATAATAAGAAGGAGCCCATAACGTAATTATGGAATTAGAACGGTAGTGCAGTAATAATAAATTTAGTGGAATATATTATTGTTATTAGACTTAAGTATAAGCTTTGGGCTAAGCTTGGATACTTAAGCCCAATGGAGGCCCAACTCTAATTTCTCCTCCTGGTCCTTGCTGTAGCCCATATATAAGTCATCTCAACTGTTCTAAACCTAATTTCTCTGCGCCTAACATATATGAGATAGAGAGTGAACAGCATATTGAGAACATCTTGAGGATCGTTGCCCACACGACGTCGAGATTGGACTTGGGAATACAACAGAAGACCGGAAGGTCGTTTGCTGCTGCTGTCTGCCACATTGTACAATTTTTATAAAATCGTACAGACCTTGAAATCAAACATGTAATATACTGACAGAAAGCCACGGAAGAAAGGATCGTTTTGACGCATAGATCACTCAAATCCGACATCGGATGAGAGAGTTATGCCCAAAACGGTGAGGCTGCGCAGGTTGATGGCGAGAATTCATCGTCTTCAACATACCCTGGTGAAAGGTAATACGTTTCTTGTTTTCTTGCTTCCACTGCATGTTAGAAATATTTGGAACCCTAACGGTTCACGTTAAAAAAATGATCGAACGCTAATAATTTTATGTGTCATTTCTTTATAGATTGACATCTGGCAGGGAAGAGAAATCTATTTTTTTGTCCGTTAAGTTAAAGTATACTTTATTCTCCTTTCTTACAGAAAATATCACATTAAAGTGTCACATTTTTTTAAAAATTTCATCTGTTATAGCTATTAAATAAAAATTGTGAATTTTAATATAAATATTTAAGTTCTTTTTATTTGATAAATTAATTACAAAAAAATATTTCTTTTGCTTTTTCATTCAATCTTTCTTCTTCTGTTATTCTTCTTTTAATTTTTTTAAATTAATTTTCTATTAAATTTGCTAGCAAAATTGTGTATTAAGAAGTGTTTAACTTTTTTTTTCTTAAATTTGATGAGTTAATTAATCACATTTAGTGTGACCTTTTTTTATTATTATGCACCTTATTTTATGTATTTAATAAATATATATAATTTTATTTTAATTTTAATTTTATTTATTTCATATCTTAAAAGGCCTCAAAAAAGTTTTGCACCGGGCCCCCTGAAATTAAAGGACATGCCCTGGTAATATTATTTCACATTCTTTATCACATGAATTCAAAGCTATTATAGTTATTATCTTCTTTAGTATAAGTTAATGCACGATATTATTTGTCATAACACTTAAGATGTTGTTATGCAATCTTTGTAGTCATTATTCTACATATAAAGTTGTAAATACATATACAATACAATGATGGACGTTGATTTTAGTGAAAGTCTATTGCCTTAAATGAGATTGCATCAGAAGTCATTTTCTACCCAAAAACCAAGCGTCCAAGCGGAAGGCTTCCAAATTAACAGAGAAAAAAATCTCAACAATACAAGCTACGTAAGTGCACTAGATACTCACGAACAGGACACTATCATGTTATTTGTACCAACCCATTGCCATAGTTTTTTTTTTGAAAAATACGCATTTTCATAGTTTGATTATATTTGATTTGAAACACAGAATGTGACTTTAAAAATTATTATACTTTATTTGGTTTTTATATTTTATTGTGAACAATTTATTTTTGAAAGTGCTACTATAAGCAAATGATAGATATTTGATCGTCACTTTGAAAAAATATTAGTGCTTATTCCCCATAACGAAACTATTTCGTTATATCGACTTCTATGTCGTCATTCAAAATTTGAGTTATCCCGATTTCATCTCAGTCAAAATTTCTCTCTTTTACCTGATTATCATTTGACTAATTTCTCTAATGAATAGACAATTTAACATTTTTTGACCCCATAGCGAATCTATACTGTTATAACGATTTGCATGCTGTTACTCAAAATTTGAGCGATTTTAGAGGGTCTATCATTCGCTTGGCTCTCTACATAAAAAGTCAAAACATAATATTTTGATAAACTAAAAATTAATGTTGATATTGAGTCACATATGAAGTATCACATATATGTCAAATAAAATGAGTCTATAAATTTAGATGCGAAGCATTATAAATATAAAGTATCCCATTAGAATTTTCGAATGAGCTTATAGTAATATGATGAAATCAATGCAAGTATTTAAGATGATGTCCAAATGCACAATTTGATTGTCATGTATGAAAATATGCATGTTTAAATTTGAGTTATATGTCATTGTTATTCAAAATTCGAATTATCCTGAGGTTGTCTCAGTCAATTTTTTTTACTTTTACCATCATTGTACATCATTTAACTGATTTCTCTAGTGAATAGCTAATTTAGCATTGTTTGGCCCCACTACAGAACAATTCTGTTATAACGATTTGCACGCCGTTATTCAAAATTCATGCAATTTAGGAGCCTTTCATTCGTTTGGATTTTCACATACAATGTTAAAACATAATATTCTAATAAACTTACAATTGGATGTTGATATTGAATCACATATGAAGTATCTCATACATGTCAAATAAAACAAATGTATAAAGTATAAACATTTGGATGCGAAGCATTACAAATATGAAGTATACCTCGAATGAGCTTATAGCAATATTATAAAATTAAGACAAGTGTATAATATGAGATCCAAAAGCACTATTAGATTGTCAAATACGAAAAATATGTGGGTTTATGTTCATAATAGAATCATTTTGTTATACCCACTTGTACGTCGTTATAAAAAATTCAAGATATCCCGGGGTCGTTGTAGTCAAAATTTCTCACATATACCTTTCAATGTACACCATTTGACTGATATCTCTAATATTGAAAAGCTGATTTAGCATTGTCTGACAACATAACAGATCCATTCCATTATAACGACTTGCATACCGTTATTCAAAATTCAAATGATTTTAGGGGACTTAGATTTGCTCGGATCTCCATACACAACTGTAAAGCATAATATTATCATAAGATAACTAAAGA
The DNA here is from genome assembly GCA_023678885.1 of Pogostemon cablin. Taxonomy (NCBI): domain Eukaryota; kingdom Viridiplantae; phylum Streptophyta; class Magnoliopsida; order Lamiales; family Lamiaceae; genus Pogostemon; species Pogostemon cablin. The sequence continues at coordinate 17,699,683 of CM042975.1, read as the reverse complement.
ATGTTGATATTGACTCATTTATGAAATATCTCATAAATATTCTAATGAGCATGTGATAAATTTGGATGTGACATTTTCGAACGAGCTTGTAACAATATTTTGAGATCAAGACAGGTGTCTACTAGATTATGATATAAGAAAAATATGTGCTTTTATTCCCATAACGGAATTATTCTGTTATACCCACTTATACCTCGTGATTAAAATTTTGAGTTATCCTGAGATTGTCTTAGTAAAAAAAATTCACTTTTACCTTTCATTGGACACCATTTGATTGATTTCTCTTGTGAATAGTTGATTTAACATTGTCTAACAAGATAATAGAATAATTCTGTTATAACGATTTGCGCGCCGTTATTCGTAATTCGAATGATTTTAGGGGTCTTAAATTTACTCAAATTTCCATATATAGCTGTAAAGCCTATAATTATCATAAGGTAACTAAAGAATGTTGATTTCACTTATGGAATATCTCATAAATGTTCTAATGAGTATGTGATAAGTTTGGATGCAAAACTTTATAAATCATAAGTATCAACTTGTATTTCTGAATGACATTGTAGCAATTTTATGAGATTAAGGCAAGTGTCTAATATGAGGTCCGAAAACACTACTAGATTGTCCTATAAAAAAATATGTGTGTTTATGCCCATAATAGAATCAGTCCATTGTATTTACTTGTATGTCGTTATTCAAAATTTGAGTTATCCGGAGTCGTCTCAATCAAAATTTCTCACTTTTATCTTCATTGTACATAATTTGATTGATTTCTTTAGTCAATAGCCGATTTAGCATTGTCTCACCATATAATCGAGACATTCCGTTATAACGACTTACACATGTTATTCGAAATTCGAATGATTCTGGGGTCCTCCTAGCAAAAAAATTCTCAATTTTACAATTATTATACACCATTTGACTGATTTCTCTAGTGCATAACCTATTTAGTATTATCTAACCCCCATAACAAAACTATTCCATTATAACAACTTGCACGTCGTTATTTAAATCACATACTAAAATTTTAGTTATTTAAAATATCTTAATTTATAAAAAAAAGACATTTTAGAGGAAGCTTAATAGGAAATAAATATTTAAGAAAATTTTAAAATTTAATAAAATAAAAGATCTAACTTAATAAGATTATGACAAAAATCAAATTCAATTTCTGAAATAAGTGCTTACGTTCGTAACTCTTGCAAATTCAAAATTTAAATGGGGGCGGCTATTTACATCCCTGTAATTGTTAGACGAACCCCAATTACTAAACGTACCCCATTAAAATTAAAACTTACATATTTAAATTACTAAATACACCCCATACAAAGATAACTTTAGCCTTTTAGTTAATCACACAATTAAAAAAAAGGAAAACGTTTAAGAGTCTTGAAAAAGAACAGAATCGCCTATGAACACCTTCTGGACAAATAAAGTTGATTCTGTACGATGCGTGATGAGCGTTTTCTCAACACACAATATTAATCCCTAAGTGTGAAGGATGCTATTATAGCTTTGATAAGCGACCAAGTGATTATCGAACCCAAAGGGCGTATTATTATCAATTTAATTATAATCTAACTTATTAAGACTAAAATGGCAATATAGTTTGATAAATTAAGTAACTTATAAACAAATAATTAAAATAGCAATTAAATAAACAAGCAGTAGAGATTAAATTAAAATGAATAAGTGAGAAGTTAGGTAGTCCTTCGGGGATATCCAGTTTTACTAATTAATTTCCCTTCTATGTATCAATATCCTACTCTGCCTTGTGGAGTATGAACGCATCACTAAACCATACAAATCTACTCTATAAACACAAGTAAATAAGCGTGTAGCACTTGTGAATATCCTTGGAACAAGAGATATAATTCACCCCCCTTTCTAGGTACTATCAGTATCAATTATTTCCCATGCACTAAGTACTCTAACCTAATATGATCTCCCTTTATAGGTACTATGAAGTTATTCTCTTTGTCCTACTTATTAACACGAATAAGATTCAATTAACAAGTATTTATATAAGATAGTTCTAATGAGACTTCGGAGTCCCCTCACTTAGAATCATAACATGTAATCCTACTCAGCAGTGAACGCACTCAATCAATAATCAAGGTATATATTCAAACTCTACATAACAATTAATGATGCACAAAACAACTCTGAGTATGAATTAAAAAGGCATAGTCTTATATAAAATAAACCACAAGTAGTGTTGTACTGAGTAGACACACGGAAGTTCAATCAACTCATAAAACCTTCATAAATCCTAGAACTACCGAAGCGATTCTAGCCCATGATTGATCGAAGAACAATCATGGTGGTTGGATAGATCTTACCCATAGTCTTGAAAATTACAAGATAAATTAAGATGCGAAGTAAACCCTACATGCGGGCGCCATAGCGTCTCTCTCCATCTTGAAATTTTACTTGGTTCTCACTTGATTCGACAGACGAATCTCTCTCCACAGCTCCGTAGGATGGTGTAGGGTTTCGGATGTTGTGTAGAGTGAAGGTAGTGAATTGTTCTCTTTTTTACTGCATAGGGTCTTCCTTTAATACTTGTAAGCTCTTCTTCTAGACCTTAGATGGGATTTTTGAGCGAAAACACGTACTGAAGGTGTAAAAATATGGATCTGGAATCTTCTCGCGCATTGGTTCCACCAAGGCTCTTGGTCGAACCATTCATGGCCTGGTCTAACCTGAATCTGCAGGTGTCTGGTTCGACCCAAACCACCGGTCGAACCATGTTTTGCAAATCTTCAGGCTTTTAGTTCGACCACGGTTCGACCACCATGCTTGGTCGAACCACAAAGTCATGGTCGAACCACTCTGAAACAACCTCCAGGCGTCTGGTTTGACCATGGATGCTGGTCGAACCACCTCTCTTTTAGTCGAACCAGGTGCTAAAATACCCCTTTTCCAGTTTCGATCACTTATGTCCTGTTTTCCTTCGAGAATCCGCTCAAACGGCCTCACGCGCACCTGATTCGTGACTTTCCACTACATATCTCGATTTATCTTGACTTAAGATCAAATCACACATCATTATCACAAGAATCAGAGCTCAAATTATGTAAATTTACACTCTCATCAAACCCCCAAACTTACATGTTTCTCGTCTCGAGGCAACGAAATTAAAACCACAAGAGTAAGTGTAAAATTCACAATGCCATCAAGTCAAGTACAATATATACCTACACATGCAATTCTATCAACTTAAAACAAGTACTACTCGCATCATACATTTCATTTATGCAAAAACATCAGTCAATTATAATACGCTTCGGAGTACCAAGTCATCTAACTCATAAAATAAGTGTTTACTCTCGCTCTCAAGTGCAAAGTATACTTAAACATGTTAATATATACGCTCATACTCAATTTTTATTTTCGCGTAACCATAAGCTTGTCAAATGTCTCAAAAATCAACTTTTAATCACTTCGTTACTAGGATCACAAATGACTTATTTTTGGATTGTAATGTTAGCTCTTTGGTAATGGTAGGAAAATATAGACAAAGTTACTAATTCACTAGTAGAGAATTACCTTGGGATTTTGCTTTTCATCAAACAGCTTCCTCTTTTCCATCTCATTCTCATGATCTTTGCGATTCAACTTTTCCTTCTTTTCCTTGCATCAACACATTTTTTTATTTTTTCTTCAAAGTACAAGGTACCAATTTTGGGCACACCTTTCTAAGCAGTCGGGGTACCAATTTTAGGCACTACCCCTAAACAAGATTTAACCATAATTTTTCTTTTATTCATACCACTCAACTAAATTTTCCTTTCCCTCCTTTACATCAAGCTAGCATTTATTCACCTTAACTCTCTACTAATGAATAGAATATTCAACAAGGCTTAAGTAAAGGATAAATAAAGGCTTTTTATCAAGGCTTGCCAAAGAAAAAGCTTTTAAAGACTTAACATGGCTTTCCAATGATTTATACAGTGTATGGGAAGGTAAATTTTTGCTAAGTGACTCAAATAAACAATAATGACCTAAGTTCATGTCATAATAACTAATCAATCATAAGTCTCACACAAGACTCCAAGCCAAGTTCTAGAATACAGTCATCTGAACAATTCTTACAAGAATAAACTATCATGCATGGATGTAGCATGATTTCATAAGGCTCAAATTCTCACATAGGTAAATTTTTCTAAGCACTCCTCATAGCATATAATCAAGATCAATTCCACAATGAACTCCACATATTTAAAAAGTTATACATGCTTCTCATTAACAAAATCTACACATGCAAAATACGAATGCAACATACTTAGCAAAGAACCTATCATATCAATTCCAATCAGTATCGCCAATCCAATACAACCTCATGAATCAAGTATCACACATCAAACCAATCTAAAATCAGAATTAGTATATCAATATAAGTACATGCCACTCACACCACCAAATACCCATCCTGTAAAGAGAAAAGAGAAGGGGGATGAGATGAAGTAGATAAGATGAAAACCTGGCGCCCTCTTCTCCTCCGAAGCATTATCATCATCATCTTCTTCGCCCCTGCGCCAATCATTAAAATCTCTTTGAAGTGTATCCCCCTTTATATCCAATGCTTAATAATTGTCATTCAAGTCTCCCAATCTCTGATCCATTACCACGTAGTTAGCATGCAGCGCATTGTATCGCATATCGAGCGCGGCATAACTCTTGGTAAGCAAGCCCAGCTGGCGGTTCGTCTATCTAATTAATGTTCATGTTGACGAGGTGCTCATTCATCAACCGAAACTGCTCCCTATAATACTCATCAGGGCCGCCCCAATGCTACTGCTGTGGCTACGCTGGATATGATGGTGGTGGCATCTCATGCTGCTGCAGAATATCCATCCCAGGATGGATAAGCTCCTCTCCAGGCATCTCAACATGCTCATCATCGTGCTCTCGGTGCTGCTGCTGTAGCTCTAGCTATCATTGCTGCCCTTCATCTACAACCTTTTGCAGCTCTTGATATATCCCAACAACATACATCTAAGCCACAATCCTCCAATCACATCTCCTCAATCACGTAATCGATATAGCCTCGTGCGCCAGAGTGTTCATCAACCGATTATTGGATCGTAGTCAAAGCTCTCACATCATATGGAAACATAAAAGAAAAGTGTTTAGATACCCTAGTGTAAAGCCAGTCTCTATCTTGATGATAAGCAAATTCAGCTTTAACACATACACTCATCACTAGGTCCGGATCCTCCAAGATATGTGTAATGCCAGTGAAGTCCATGTGGTACGACTCAGCCATAGGAGTAAGAAATCCTCCTATATTCACTCTCTGAAAAGTGGAATTCCTGAATCTGTAAAGCTGCTGAATCAAATACGAACCCATATTAAACTGCACCCCATTCAACATACACCAAAGAGCATACAACTCCCTCTAGATACGCAACTTCCCTCAGATCGGGCAAACAATGTGTTGCCTAAGACTCTATCCATGTATCTAAGGATAGGGTTGAGAATCAAAGGAGCACGAGCTTCCTTCATCTTGAAATCCATGTCCTCTCCCAAATCGATCTCCAAAAATCATTCAGCCTGAAGTACCCATTCTAGTGCCTAGAAATCCCCCTCGGGGTTTGATGAGTGTGTAAATTCATAAGTTTGGCACCATGTTTTGTGCTAGTTTTGGAGAGTTTTGAGGTGGAAATAGGTGGAAAACCTATATATATTGTGAATTAGCATGAATCAGGTGTTAGTGGAGATATTTAAGTGGTTTTCATAGCAAAAACGGAGTGGAAGTGCCAAGAATCGAAGAGACGAAGTCGAAACAACACGAACCGCCACGGAAAGAGTATGGTTCGACCTGGTTGGAGGAGGGTTCAACCTCTCCTACAGGTCGAACCAGCGTTGCTAAACAGCAGAAGGAGGGTTCGACCACGACTCAAGGGGTTCGACCTGTTTGATCAGGTCGAACTATGGTCGAACCAATTTGCAAGAAGATGGGTTCGACCACGATAAAAAGGGTTCGACCAGACAGTTGGTCGAACCAGGAGCAGAAATTGTCCAGTAGCGTGGTTCGACCTGAGGTTCGACCTGTGAAGGAGTGGTTCAACCTGTACAAGAGGTCAAACCAAGTGCAGAATCTGTCCAGTAGTAGGGTTCGACCTAGGTTCGACCTGTTGGCTAGTGGTTCGACCTGTTGACGAGGTCGAACCAAAATGCAGAAACTTATCTTATCCAGATTTTCGAGGCCAAAACGCGTGGGATCACTTGAAAAGCACATTCCAAGCCCTAGAGACGTGATTACAAGTATAAAAGGAGGCTCATAGAGTCGGGAATGAAAGGACCACGTCGAAGAACGAAGAAGGACGACTAGTGAATTATAAGAGGAGTCCATCCGGAGGGTGGTGACAGAGGTGTAGCTGGAGATTCAAGTAAGATTGGTCCATCTAACCATGATTGTTCTTAGATCAATCATGGGCTAGAGCCACTTCGGTAGTTCTAGGGTTATGAAGGTTTCATGAGTTAAATTTGTATTTCGTGTATATACTCCGTACAACACTACTTGTGATTTAGTTTATATAAGATTGTACGTTTTTAATCCATACTCATAGTTGTTTTGTGCATCAATAATCGTTGTGTAGAGTCTGAATGCATAACATGGTTATTGATTGAGTGCGTTCACTAATGAGCAGGGTTTATTGTTATAATTCTAAGTGAAGGGATTCCGAAGTCTTATTAGAACCGTCTTATATGAATGTTTGTTAATGGAATTGAATTCGAGTTAACAAGTAGGATAAAGAGTATAACTTTATAGTACCTAAAAAGGGAGATCAAATCGGGTTAGAGTACTAAGTGCACGGGAAATAATTGATTATGATAGAACCTAGAAGGGAGGTAATGTATACATCTTGCTCTGAGGATACTCACACGTGTCAAAAGCTTATCTATTTGTGTCTATAGAATGGATTCGCATGGTCTAGCGATGCGTCCATAAACCACAAGGTAGAGTCGGACATCGACACACGAAAGTACGAATTAACGAAGGAAACTGGATGGCCTGACGAACTACCTATTATCTTATTTGATCACAACTACTATTTACTTGTTCTTGTCATTTATTAGTTATTTTAATTATACTTAGTTTACAAACCAACTATTTTAATTCCCAAAATAGTCATAATCTACTAGAACGTAATTAAATTGATATTTAACTGTCCCGTGAATTTGATATTTAACTTGGTCACCTTCGAAACTACGATTGATATCCTTCATACTTGGGGATTAATTGTGTGTTGAGAAAACACTCATCAAGTTTTTGGCGCCGTTGCCGGGGACGGCTTAAAATATATTTTTGTTATTTCTAGTTTGTTAAGGCTATTTTTCTTGTTTTGTTGTTTTGATTCTAGTTCTTTTTAGGTGCATGCTCATGAGATCAAAGAAAGGTGAACTTGAACCCTACAATCCTAAGATCGGAGCATCGTCAAGAAAGAAGAAGAAGAAGAAGAAGAAGAAGAAGAGCAAGGCAAAGACTATTGATCCAACTGAAGCTCTGAATTTTGGAGTTGAAGTTGACGAGCAGATTTCGCAGACGATTGAAGCTACAATTGAAGTTAATTCGGGAATAAGGACAGTCAACATGGCAGCGAATCCGGATAATCTAGCCATCCGAGAGGTTTTCAGAAATAATGGGGCTGGAAATTTTGGGCTTCTAGGAGCAAGGTGAACTAATTCAGCGTTCGATCTTCATCCCGCTCTTATTAGCATGATAGAAAGGAACTCCTTTTCAGGAGGGTCTTTCAAGGATCCGCAGCAGCATCTGAACACGTTCTTGGGCTATGCAAGTACTAAAAAAGATGCAGGAGAACACGAAGATGCTAGGAAGATCCTCTTGTTCAAATTCTCGCTTACTGAAAAGGCGAGAGATTGGTACGACACTATCAACGTAGCTGAGTGCACCACCTGGGAGCAACTGAAGTTAAGGTTCTTGGAGAGGTATATGCCACCTTCAAAGGTGTTTAAGATGAAGCAAGACATTAACCAATTCGCTATGGGTGGAGGAGAAAAATTTCATGAAGCATGGGATAAATTCAAGGACATGCTTAGGAAGTGTCCTCAACATGGGCTATCTAAAGCTCAATATATCAGTATATTCTACAATGGATTGGACTGTGATTCACCAGTTTTATTGGATGCTTCTTCTAATGGAGCATTGCTTACAAAGTCATCCGTAGAGGCCGAGAAGTTGTTTGAAGATATTTTGATGAATTCGAGGGATTGGCCAACTGATAGAGTTAGAGGTACTTATGTCCTTGGTAAGGTAGCTAAGGTTGAACAAGCAATGGTTAAAACAAGTAGAGAGGATGAGATCGTCTCTAGCTTGTCCAATATCAACAAGCTACTTGAATCCCAACATAAGCAAATCAGCGAATTATCTCATCGCGTGCCAATCATGCAGCAGGAGTTAAAGAATGAGGGACCAATCCAAGAGGAGTTGGAAGAGGCACACTATGCCATGGGTCAAAGTATTCAAGGGACTAGGTATTCGGACCAAGGAAACCGGAATTACCAAGGGAACTATCGAGGAAACTTTAATAATCGTGGTCCCCCGAGTGGTTATCAATAGCCTAGGAGGCCGGAGTTCTCATGGAGCAATCCGAATAATGCGATTCAACCTCCGATGGGTGTTGATCCGGGTGCTAAGGTGGAAGAAGGGAAACCGGGTCTTGAGGATACTGTGAACAGGTATATGGCCAAGAATGATGAAAGAGTTAACCGCCTTGAGGCCAAACTTGAAAATAAAATCGATGCAAACCATGAGGTTATATCTAAGCAGGTGAAGGACCTAACGTTACTGATGGGAGAGATGGCAGGAAGTGTTAACAAGCTTACTCAAACTTTTGAGAAGGGGAAGTTCCCGTCTCAAAGTATTGAGAATCCAAGGTCCTGCAACGCCATCACATTAAGGTCGGGAACGCAGTACGAGGGACCTATGAGGCCAGAATCAAATTTGGAAAAAACTAGGGCGAGGTTCGAACATGGTTCGACCAACATTGAAGGTCGAACCATGCAGGAGAGGTCGAACCAACACAATGGACACGATCAGGAGAGACTGCAGCATCGGTTCGACCAAACTACAGATGGTTCGACTTGTCCCATAGGTCGAACCATGGTCGAACTCCACAACTCGGAGCACTCTGTTTTTCCAGAACACCGGTTCGACCAAACAAATCTTGGTTCGACCTATTCCACAGGTCGAACCCAGGTCGAACCGCACCACTTGGAGCACTCTGTTTTGTCACAGCAATAGTTCGACCACGACGGTCATGGTTCGACCTATCAAACAGGTCGAACCTTGGTCGAACCGGATGGCGAAAGGAGTACAGTAGGCCGGTTCGACCTAGCTACCCATGGTTCGACCTGTTCCACAGGTCGAATCCAGGTCGAATCTCAAATTTAAAAAGAGAGCCATTGTCTAGAAGCAAGGTTCGACCAGTACGTACATGGTTCGACCTGTTCCACAGGTCGAACCCTGGTTGAACCCCACCAGAAATTGCCTGTTTCCACTCCGAACACTCTCGATGATGTTGATGCTACTCCAGTGGTTTGGAATGAACAAAGTACTGAGATAATAGCTGAGAAAAAATGGGGGATTCCCAAAACAAAGATACCTCCGCCGTTTCCTTACAAGCTTGTGAAGAAGGGATTGGAAGAGAAGTTCAAGAAGTTTTCAGAGATAATGAACAAAATAAGCTTGAGCATTCCTTTCTCAGAGGCAATCATGGAGATGCCGTACTACGCCCGATTTCTAAAGGACATATTGATGAAGAAGCGGAGCTTAACCAGAATTGAAACGGTGAATTTATCTGAGAATTGCAGCTCAATCATCCAAAGAAAGCTGCCGCAAAAGATGAAGGATCTGGGGAGCTTCACTATTCTATGTGAAATCGGAAAGGGGCCGGCACGGTGAGCTTTGTGCGATCTAGGGGCAAGCATCAATTTGATGCCTTTGTCCATCTTTCAGAGGCTTGGTTTGGGGGAGTTGACCCCTACAACAGTGGTTCTCCAATTGGCGGATAGGTCGATGACATTTCTAAAAGGTATAATTGAAGACGTTCTCGTCAAAGTGGAGAAGCTAGTCTTTCCCGTGGACTTTCTTGTGCTAGAGATGGAAGAAGACAAGGATAATATCCCTTTAATCTTGGGGAGACCTTTCCTTGCTACTGCTGGAGCTATGATTGATGTTCAGAAATGAGAGCTTAGATTGCGGATGGACAAATAAGAAGTTCTTTTCAACTTAGACAAAGCAATGAAGATGCCCATGGAGTCACAGTGTCATAGTATTGACGTGGTGGAGGAGATTGTGAAAGAGGACATGTCTCTGATCCTGTCAAAGGATCCTATTGAGACATGTTTGATGGAATCTCTTACTTATCCCACTACGGAGCTAGACGGACTCTCCAACGAGGTGTGTATTGACTTTCTTGAAAACTTACTTACTTTGGGTGATGACAGGTTTGAATCGGAAAGAACTAAGGTGGAAGAAGTCAAGTGGACGAGAAAGTACTTGCCTTTGGATAACGAGAGCCCTCCGATGGAGGTGAGGAAAGAGGAGCTGAAACCTTTGCCGGAACACTTGAAGTACGCCTTCCTTGGCGACAATGAAAAATACCCGATAATTGTATCTTCTTCTCTTGATGATGATCAACTTGAGGAGTTATTGAATGTTCTTAGAAAGTATAAATCTGCGATTGGTTGGTCTCTTGAGGATTTGAAAGGAATTAGTCCTTCGTATTGTATGCATAGGATAAGATTGTTAGACGAGGCAAAGGCAAGTGTTCAGAATCAGCAGAGGGTTAATCCCGCTATTCAAGAGGTAATTAGGAAGCAAATCCTTACGTGGTTGGATGCCGGAATCATATATCCTATTAGTGATAGTCCCCATGTGAGTCCATTGCATGTAGTTGCTAAAAAGGGGATATGACTGTAGTAAAAGCTGAGGATGGTGAAGCGATAGCCACAAGGATTCCTACGGGATGGCGTACATGTGTTGATTATAGGAAGTTGAATGAAAACACGTGTAAAGATCATTTTCCTCTTCCTTTCATGGATCAAATGTTAGATCGTCTTGCAGGATATGAGTTTTATTATTTCTTGGATGGATACTCGGGGTACAACCAAATCATGATTGCCCCCGAGGATCAAGAAAAGACCACTTCTACTTGCCCCTACGGGACCTTTGCTTTTCGGAAAATGCCATTTGGGTTATGTAATGCGCCTGCTACTTTTCAGAGATGTATGATGGCAATATTCGATGGGTTGATAGAGAAGATCATGGAGGTTTTCATGGATGATTTTTCTGTTTTTGGTTCCTCCTTTGATATTTATTTGTCTAACCTAGCTACTGTTTTGAAGAGATGCCAAGTGACTAATCTTGTCTTGAATTGGGAGAAGTGCCACTTCATGGTGAAGGATGGGATTGTTCTTGGGCATCATGTCTCGGCTAAAGGGTTGCAGGTAGATCGTGCTAAAGTGGTGGCGATTGAGAAGCTCCCACCACCGACCAATGAAAGAGGAGTGCGGTCATTCCTTGAACACGCTGGTTTTTACAAGAGATTCATAAAAGACTTCTCAAAATACTCTAAGCCCTTATCTCACTTACTTGAAAAGGATGTTCCTTTTGTGTTTGATGATGAATGTTTAACAGCTTTTCAAATTTTGAAGGAGGCACTTATCACTGCACCTATCTTGATCACACCAGATTTGACTCAACCATTTGTACTAATGTGTGATGCAAGTGTGTAGCACTTGGAGTGGTGCTTGGACAGCTGAAGGAAAAGAAGTTCTGCGCCATTTACTATGCAAGTAAGACTTTCGATGTGGCACAAAAGAATTACACGGTGACTGAAAAGGAGTTTTTGGCTGTTGTGTACGCTTTCGATAAGTTTTGTCAGTATTTGGTTGGCATGAAGACTATTGTGTACACGGATCATTCTGCGATTCAGTACTTGATGGAAAAGAAGGAGACGAAGCCTAGGATCATAAGGTGGATTCTTCTACTTCAAGAGTTTGACATGGAGATCCGGGATAAGAAAGGTTCTGATAATATGCTAGCGGATCACCTTTCGAGGTTGGAGACTAGGGAACATTGCGATAATTCTTTCGAGTATATTGAGGAAATGTTCCCGGATGAAAAGATCATGGCCGTGTTTGTTGAAGGGGCTGAGCGAGCGTGTGTGGTTGCTGCGCAGGGAGTTGATCCATGGTATGCGGATTATGTTAATTATATTGCTGTGGGAGAAATTCCAAGGGATCTCAACCGATATCAACTTGCTAAATTCAAGAGAGATGTTGAGACTTTCATATGGTATGATCCGTTTGTGTATAAGATTTGCACGGATTCTATCATCCGTAGGTGTGTGCCCGAAATGGAGATGGAGAGTGTTCTCGAGTTTTGCCATACACAACCTAACGGGGGGCACTTCGGCACTCAAAAGATAGCAGCCAAGGTACTTCAGTCCGCTTTTTATTGGCCTACGTTGTTCAAGGATTGTGAGACCTATGTGGCGTCTTGCGATAGATATCAACGCATGGGGAACATCGGTAGGAGAGATGAGATACCGCTTCAGCCAAGCATAGTGGTCGAGATTTTTGATGTGTGGGGTATCGATTTTATGGGGCCTTTTTCCCCATCTAACGGATTTCTCTACATTCTACTTGCGGTGGATTATGTTTCTAAGTGGGTGGAAGCGATTCCTACTCGCTTAAATGATTCGAAAACCATTATCTCTTTCTTGAAAAAGTATATCTTTGCCCGTTTTGGAGTCCCTAGAGCACTTGTTAGTGATGGAGGTACGCATTTCGTAAATAAATTTCTTGAGAAGGTGCTTAAAGGGTATGGTGTTAAGCATAGGGTTACTACACCCTATCATCCTCAAGCGAATGGGCAAGCGGAGGTCTCTAACCGTCAAGTCAAACAAATTTTGGAGAAGGTGGTCGGAACCAATAGAAAGGATTGGGCCTTGAAGCTCGATGATGTTGTGTGGGGGTTCCGGACCGCGTACAAGACGGTGTTAGATATGTCACCGTATCAGATTATCTATGGAAAGCCGTGCCACTTACCTGTAGAGATTCAACACAAAGCGTTTTGGGCTTTGCGACGCTTGAACTTGACTCTCAAGGATGTGAAGGAGTAGAGGATTATTCACATCAATCTTTTGGATGAGTTTCAGAGTCGTGCGTACAAGAATTCAGAGATCTATAAGGAAAGGATTAAGAGATGGCATGATTCGAAGATCTTGTATAAGGAGTTCAAGCGAGGAGACGAGGTATTACTCTTTAACTCTCGTTTAAAGCTTTTTGCAGGCAAGTTGAAATCAAAGTGGACGGGACCGTTCGTGATTCATCGAGTCTTAGGAGGGTGGAGTTTTGAACTGATTGACAAGGATGGAGATATTTTTACGGCGAATGGACATCGCTTGAAGCATTACAAGTCGCCGGATGATGTTTGTGTCATCTTTGTAGATACCTTGATCTGATTTGGTACCGTCGTGACTCTGTGACGTTAAATTTGAGCGCCTGTTGGGGGCTTTCCCTCCCATTTTAATGTTTTATTTCATTCGTGTGAGTAAGAAATTTTTATATTTGAAGTGCTTACTTATCGGCAATTACATCTTTTTGCAAACTTAGTTTCAACTATAGTTTCTACTAAGTTTGGGGGGGTGTGATGTACTTACCTTAATAAGTACTGATAGTATAATCTTTTCTTTGTGATGTTTGTTAGGGAAGTTGGTTTTTGCGCCATATTTAAAATTTTAATCGATTTTGATGTGACGATTTTTTACAACTTGCCTAATGTTTAGTGGGTTTTGGTTGTGTTTTCTCTTACGTAGTTACTCATGAATATATTTTGTGGAACAAATTTTGGATGAAGTTGTACTTTAGTTGGTACCTAATAATTCGTATTTGAAGTTTGACGTGAATAGAGATTGAAGAACACTCAGTTTGGAAGTTTAAAAGGGTGGTTCGACCAAAGCAAGGAGAGGTTCGACCAGTGCCAGGAGGTCGAACCGAGCAGAGGAAGTCGAACTGACGCAGAAAATTATCCAGTGAGGTGGTTCGACCTGATCGTTCTTGGTTCGACCTGTCTAACAGGTCGAACCAAGGTCGAACCTAGTGACTTAAATCTTACAGTAGGGTGGTTCGACCTGAGCCGTTATGGTCGACCTGATCAGAAGGTCGAACCTGAGGTTGAACCAATCTGTTCAGAGCACTCTGTTTTTCAGGTGATAGGTTCGATCACGACATTCATGGTTCGACCTGTTCAGAAGGTCGAACCCAGGTCGAACCACGAGGAGTAGTTGTCCAGAAGGTAGGTTCGACCTGTCACAAGAGTGGTTCGACCTGTTCAGAACCTCGAACCCAGGTCGAACCCAAGGTTAAGTTTGTCCAGAAGGTAGGTTCGACCTCGTCACTCGAGGTTCGACCTGTTCTGCAGGTTGAACCCGAGGTCGAACCCAGTCAGGTACGCATTTTAAGTTGTGTTTTCAGGAGGGTTCGATCATTCTTTTTGTTCACCAAACCTCGAACCTTTCCCGAACCTTAACACCCTTGTACAAATTCGTCAATTACACTTGATTTTGCACCAATTACACAACATTACACTCTTAATTCTTAAATTGGGCGCGGATTTGGGCGATTTTCGTCGCGAATTAGGGCTTCAGTCGCGTTTTTTAGTGTTGTGTGCAAATTATCGATTGTTAACTATGGGCAAGACTAAAGGTACGTTCTTTCAACTCAATTACCTTAGGATTGAAGTTTATTGCAAGAAATGTGTTGTGGGTAAGTTGATTGATATTGATTTTGGTTGAAATTCATGGTGATAATTGATATTGTTGAGTTGATTCATATGAATTCATGTTTATTGGTTTGAGATTGTTGATTATGGATAGAACTTGAGTTTTGTGTGGATTGATCAAGGATATGATGCATCTATATGAATGAGCATGTTAATTAGGTTTGAATTGTTGGTAGTTTGAGTTGTTCATGAAGTTCAATTGTTGAAATTTATGTTGAATGGCTTGAATTGATTGATGCATGCTTGTTGTTGATGATTTTAAGATTAAAGAGAGTGTGATTGATGATGTTGTTGAGCATGTTGAATGAGCAAGTGGTGTTGAGATGATAGTTGGAGTTGATTAAGTGATGAGTGATATTTTCACCTAGATTTTAGTATCTTTTATGTGTCTTTTCGTATGATTTTATCCGTATTTTATGTGTTATTTGGTTGTATTTTGTGTTTTTATTGAAATGTGTGTGAATGAGCGGATCTAAATTCGGAGTTGAAACGAGGGAGAACGGGCAAAAACGGAAGAAGTAAAATAGGGCGTGCACCTACACGGGCCGTGTACGGAACACGGCCCAGTAAGAAGTGACCGTGTGCGGACGCTAGAAGCACCAACTCGGCCATCCCTGTGGCCGTGTGTAGGACACGGATCGTGTGCAGAAACACGGCCCGTGCACCGCGCACAGGCCTGTCCAGAAAGCCGTGCGACAACGTCAGAAAACACAACACGGCTACCACTGTGGCCGTGTGCTGCGCACGAGCCATGCGCTATACAGAGCTCGCCGTTGACCAGAAGCCACAGACACGACTCGGGCCGTGTTACAGCACACGAGCCGTATAGGTGTCAAAACAGCTGAAATTTCCAGAAACTTCTAGAAGCTTCCCAGGGGGTATAAATACCCATTTATTCAACAATTGAAGGGAGATCCAAAATTCCACCCTTCCACACACACATCACACACAATTCTCTCCATTTTACACCATCATCTTCATTCATTCACCATCCTTTGGATCTACCATCATCCAACCATCAAAATCATCATCCAATTGAAGAAAAGAAGCAAGGAAGAGAGGAAGATAACAAGGGAAGGAAGGAAATCACCATTGAAGTGACAACAAGGGAGTTTCCATCATTTCTTGTATTAAACCTCATAGTTTCATCATGTTTTGTAAGGCTCTTAATGTCTATGTTCATTTCCTTCTTAATATGGTAGGCTAATCTCCCTTGTGAGATTAGCAACATGAGAGTTGTTGGATAATTTTGGGGATTTGTGTATTCAAATTCATATGTTGATTGGATCTATGATTTTCTACCATTGATTATTAATTGCTTTAATTGTATTGATGATTTGTGTGTTTAGTTGTTCTAGATATGTGATTAGATTGAGAAATCAATTATATGCTTAGGATAATTAAGTGAATCATTTCATCAAACACTTCATGTGCATTATAGATTGTGAAGAGATTGAGAAGTCCTTCATAGTTTAGAACCCTTTGGTAGGACATGTGATTAGTTTGATCGAGAGATTGATTAATTGTGTGAAGGGACTCTCATTTAAGCTTAGTACCTAGTTGGAATTATTTAAGTGAGAACCAATCCATTGAGCTATTTGATATTCATATCCTATCCATCTCGAGAGGGAGTTTAGGTGATTTTAGTGTTGGCCCTTAGTCTTCAATCCATGATACATAAGAATTTGATACATAATTCCTAGAATTACCACTTCTTGATTGTTGTTAATCTCACTTTAATCAATTTGGTAAACCACTTTTCATCCATCCATCTTGTTCGTTTGATCATTGCTTGTTCACTTACATTGATTGATTTAATTTCTTGTTTGATCAACCTCCATTTGATGATTAGTCTCTATAAAATTATAAGAACCGTGAGATCGCTTAAGTACTAGTGCCTACCTCCCTTGGGTTCGATAATTTCTTGAATTGGTCATTTTCCACTAAACTATGGCTAATCATTAAGCATGGATGCTTGAAGTTTTAAGTAGAGTATAGGATATGCTAGTTAAATACTTGTATTCTTGTTTTGTTGGTTGTGTTGAAATAGTTGTTTTCAGGAAAGGGACAAGGATCAAATAAAGGAAAAGGTAAGGTGGATGAAGTAAGATCGAAGAAGAGGTAAGACAGGCCTTCGAATGTGGACACAGTGACGAGAAAACAGAGGTTACAAGATCGTTTACCCGAAAACTTTAAAATTCAAATGCAAAACTGGGATGAGATTAAAGAAAAGTGGGAAGAAGTCTCAGACAAGATAGCTCGGATAAGATACCAAGATGATGAGGCCATGAGACTGATGAGCATTAGGGATGATATGACGATGTTGTTCGATCGAGTGGGGATCCACAAATTTATGGAGTTGAAGAAGCTGACTTACTTTCACGTTACAGCGGAGGTAGTTTGCTCATTTGAGATGGATAAGGACCCACTTGGCTACCCGTATCAGTGCTCATTTCAGTTAGGAGGAGTCCGAAGGAGATGGATGGCTGAGGATTTTAATCAGCTTTTTCAGACGCCTTTAGAGATTTCTCGAGTGGAGAATGGACACTTCAACGCTAATAGGTTTTGGAGGGAGATAACCGGGGAGATCAGAGACTATAAGATTAGACAGGCTCGTGCGACCTCGATCAAGAATCCAGTGTTGAAATATATGGATCGAGTGCTAGGAAACACACTGTTTGCTCGTTCGGAGGGTGGCTGTGTGTCTAGAGGAGAGCTTTATGCCCTATGGTGTATGATGAATGGGGTGAAGTTCAATGTGGGAACATATTTCATCGCGCAGCTGCATTGATTCAGGACCATTGGATTTCAGAAGGTGAACATTGGAGGGTTACTGACGATCGTGGCTGAGTACTACAATATGGACTTCACCGGAATTACACCTGTTAGAGGAGAGCCCGACTTGGTGATGCTCACATGTGTAAAGGGAGGATTTGCACACTTTAGAGATGGTGATTGGTTCTTCACGAGAGGACCAAAGCCATTTGACTTATGTTTCCCTTTGACATGAGCAACTTGACCACTGTTCGGGAGGCGAGGAACTTGTTGATGAACTCCCTAGGACACACTGCTCTGTCCGTGACTGTGAAGACCAATGGAGATTGGAGAGCCGTGGCTAGGTTGTGTGTCGAAGGTAGGTTGGAGGAGCTACAGCAAATTGTGGAGCAGGGAGAGTACCATCCGCCACCACACCAGCCATTATAGTGGCCACAGCAGCCCGAGGTCGAGCATCGGGTAGATGAGCAGCCAGAGATGGAGATTCCGGAAGAGGAGCAGCACGACGAACCTCAGCATGAGCCAGCACCGCATCAATAGCGGGCTGTCCCGAATGATACAAGGGAGCAGCTCCGCCTTATTCATGAGCAGTTGGTCACGATCGTTGCTAGCCAGCAGGAGACAAACCGACAGCTCGCACTTGCCAACGCCAACTATGCTATGTTGAATGAGAAGTATACGGCTTTGAATGAGAAAGTTGGTAGGTTGGGTGATCGAGTTGATTACTTGGATAGACATATCGGTGATCTACACCAGATTGTGGAGCGGAGGCTTGATGATGATGATGATGATGATGAGGATGATGATGCTCCGGAGGAGTAGTTTTTCAGGTTTTCTTTGGTTTCCTCCGATTCATCTTGAGTCCATTATTTTTCCTTTTATCTTTAGGTTGGGGTGTGATTCATGCGTGAGTGGAATGTATAAGTGATATCTTGTATGATTGATGGGGTATAAGCTTATTGATTTTTGTGCATTCATATGTTCATGTGTTAATTTCTATTGATGAAAAGCATGTTTAGTTGATAAGTATATTGAGTTCTTGTGGAATTGATCTTAATTATGTGCTATGAGGAGTACTAGGATTATCTATGTGAGGATTTGAGCTTTTTAATCATGCTTGATCATGATTATTTTATTCTTGAGAGGATCATTCATATGAACGTATTCTAGAACTTGGTTTGGGTCTTGTGTGAGACTTATGATTAATAAATTGCTAGGACATGATCTTAGGCCATTATTTTGTGATTAAGTTACTTAGCCAAATTTATCCTTCCTAATGATTTTATTAACCTTTGGATGCCCCGTTGAGCCGTTAAAGCTTTTTCTTTGGTAGCCGAAGTGAATAACCTTATAACCTTTACTTGACCCTTGATTAACCTAATCATTGGTAGAGAGAGTGGATGTGAGTAAGAGTTGCAAGAAGAAAAGGAAGATAGAATATGGTTGGATGAAAAGAATATGGTTAAATCTTGTTTAGGGGTAGTGCCCGAAACTGGTACCCCGATTGTGTTTATACTTGGTGTGTGAAGCTTAGCAGCTGATGGCCTATATAAGAGAAGGGTAGTGCCTGAAACCGGTACCCGAATTGTGTAAGAAGATGATGTTGATGCCATGAAAAGAAGAAAAATTCAGGAATTTTACAAGTTCAAGAGACGCAATTGGAGGAGAACTTGCTGTAAGAAGAAGAATTCGAGAACCTCCAAGGTAACTCTCTACTAGTGTCTTAAGTCACTAAGTCTAAATTTTCCTACCTTTGTCCAAAGAGCCAACATTACAACCCAAAAACAAGTCCTTTGTGATCCTAGTGAAGAGTTGATTATAAGTTGATTTTTGAGAGCTTTGCCAAGCTTATGGTTACGCGTGAATATGGATTGATATGAGTTTTATATTAACCTATATAGTGCCTCACGCACTTGAGTGAAAGAGAATAAATACTTATCTTGTGAGCGAAATTACTTAGTACTCCGAATGGTATGTGATTGGATTAGTTTTGCATGAGTGATATATATGAAGCAATTAATACTTGTTTAATTGAATGAAGTTGCATGTGTGATATATGTTGTACTTGATCTTGGTGAATTATACACGACTCCTGTGGTTTGATTTGGTTGCCTCGGGACGAGCAACATATAAGTTTGGGGGTTTGATGAGTGTGTAAATTCACAAGTTTGACACCATGTTTTGTGCTAGTTTTGGAGAGTTTTGAGGTGGAAATAGGTGGAAAACCTATATATATTGTGAATTAGCATGAATCAGGTGTTAGTGGAGCTATTTAAGTGGTTTTCATAGCAAAAACGGAGTGGAAGTGCCAAGAATCAAAGAGACGAAGTCGAAACCACGCGAACCTCCAAGGAAAGAGTGGGGTTCGACCTGGTTGGAGGTGTTGGCGCTTGGATCGTTTGGTTAACATGATCGTTCACCAGGGTATGTTGATGAAGATTGATTATTGTAGGCAGTCTGCGCAGTCCCACGAGAATGTCCATAACTTCCTCGTCTGATGTCGGAATTGAGTGATCTTTGCGTTCAGACGATCCTCTCTTGATCATCAAATTCTGAGCACTGTACGATTTTATATAAATTTCGCAAGGCGGCAGACAGCAGCAGCAAACTATCTTTTGATCTTCTGCTGTATGTCCCAAGTCCGATCTCGACGTCGTGTGGGCGACGATCTACGAGACCTCCTCAATCTGCTCTCAACCCTCATCACACGTGAATAATGAATTAGATTAGATTAGGATTCCAGATAAGTTGAGGTGACTTATATACATGGGCTACAGCATGGACCAGGAGGAGAAATTGGATTGGGCCTCCATTGGGCTTAAGTATCCAAGCTTAGCCCAAAGCTTATACTTAAGTCCAATGATAATAATATGTTCCACTAAAATATTATTACTGCACTGCCTTTCCAATCCCAAAATTATGTTTTGGGCTCCTTCTTATTATGAGCCCGTTAGTCTCCCATGTTTAGGATATACAATGTCCATTAATTAATTTAAGTTACTGACAACTCAAATAATTAATATCTCATCCAAGAGTAGTACCACTCAACCTCATTATCATGCCAGAATAAATCCACCTGCAGGGTTTACATGATAATCCTTATGAGCTCCTCAAGGGGACATCATCAACCTATGACGGACACGGATTCCTTCTACAATCAACAGCACATCATAGAGATAGCACTACTTCCTAACTCATCGAGTTTGTTGATTTATTTACATATAAATCTCACCCATTGATGAATCAAAGAAATACATACTGCCCTACTTGTCGAGGTTATTGTATAGGGATTAAGAGCACGAACATCCATAATAACTGAGATCAAGTTCTCTTATAAGTCAGTATAAGTCGAATGATCTCAAGCGGTCCTGCTCAATACACACAAGTGCACTAATGTGATTCTATAGCCAAGATAAGCTAATACCAAATCACACTACAACCATCCCGATAGAGAGTCCCCGTCTATCTCGGTTGTGAGCATCTGTTTATGCTTTATAAGGAAACCGATAATATGATCTTCCGCGTGTTGTCGCACAACATATTATCTACAGTATAAAGTAAGTGGACTATTGCATCGAACATATAAATAAATTATAAGATGCAATCATTTGATCATATAATTCTCATTTCAAATTAATTGTTATAACATTGTTCATACAAAAAGCTAGACTTTTAGTATACAATCCAACAATCTCCCACTTATACTAAAAGACTATGCTGTCATGTCTTCTGCCATACATCTGATTTCCACTACCACTACACGACCATCAAAAGCTCTCGCCTTAAGGTCCTTGTAAATGGATTTACTAGGTTATCATTCGATGCAATCTAGGTGACAACAACCTTCCCCTCATCATACGATTTCTCGTAACAGGTGGTACTCGCGCTCCATGTGTTTAATTTCCTTATGGACTTGTGATTCCTTCAAGTTTGAAATTGCACCTAATATCATCAATATAAATTGTGATAACCTTGGGCAAACTTAGAATCACACCAAAGTCCATCATGAAGTTTCTAGAGTCATATAGATACTTTGGCTGCATCATGGCTCCAATTTATCATCTTACCATGATGGAATCCGGAGTCTGAAATATATTTCTATATAACACTCCTCCACATTATGACTCTACTTCCTAAAATTAAACGCATAACCTTTGAGTGGATTTACTGCCGTCCCTATCTGATTTGAAAAATCTGAATCTATGTAACCCATAAGAATCAGTGAATCTGTTCGGTAAGCCCACATATAGTTTCTAGTCCTTTTCAGGTACATAAGTATATGTCTTATCACAGTTCAACATTCTTATTTTGGGTTACCTTGATACCACTGTTCATGCCATCGGCAAAACAAATATCCAATCTCGTGCATAGCATTCCTTAAATTAAGCTTCCTTATTTACCGAAGCATAAGGAACCGCTTTCATCTTCTTTATCTACTTTTGTGTCACAAGACACATTCACTTAGATAAATTCACATGCTAAACAAGTAAGGATCGTATCATTATATGAAACTTGAGATAAGCATAACATCCTTTTTTGTGATCCGTATTACCGTGATCAAAAGGATATTTTTGCTCTTCTTAAGTCCTTCATCTCATACCGCTTTATCAACCATACCCATATACCCGACAATACTCTTTCATTGTCTCCAATGAGCAAGATACTATCTACATATAGTACAAGAAATACCACCACGTTTCAATCACTCTTTTCAATACACAAGACCCATCCAATCATTGATTAGATCCATGTCACTGGATTACCTCATCAAAACGGATGTTTCATGATCTTGAAGCTTGCTTTAGTCCATGAATGGACACTTTTAAGCTTACTATCACAATACTCTTAGCTTTTTGCAATGAATCACTCTGGTTGCTTTACATAGATGTTTCCCTTAAGACTTTCAATCAGGAAAGCTGTCTCGATATCTATTTGCTATCCCTCATATTTCATATGAGTAGCAACAAATAAAAGAGTTCGGATCAACTTAGGCATAGCTACCGGCGAACAGGTTTTCTCATAATCGAACCCTTTCTTTCTGAGTATACCTTTTCGCAACAAGCTTGCTTCCAAGGTTTTCACCTTATTCTATGATCCTCTTTTATTCTTGCATGCCCGCTTCTAATGGCTTTTACGCCATTTAGCAGTTCAACAAGCATCCAGACCTAATTTAAAATCCATCAATTCTATTTTAATATTCATTGCACTTTGCTAAGATTTGGCATTTCTAACTTGTAGTGCTTCGTCGTATCCGTGGGTCCATTTCATGTTTGCTCGGGACCAAGTCTCACGACTTTCCAAAACATGTATCTTACAGGTTGTCGAAGAACCCTCCCACTACGACAAGGCACTACACGCAATTGTGTATCAGGCGTGACACGCGTTGCAGTTTACCTTGTGGTATATCCTCTTGTACACTTGGTACTTATACTTTGTGTTTTCTTCTCACTACCTTTAGAACAACTCATACATGGGTTTGTGATTTATTACATAGTCCTTTTCCAAAAATATAGTGTTTGTGTTAACAATCACCCTTCGATCTTTTAGATTAAATAAATCACCTTCATTTTTATAGCATATCCTACAAACAGACAAACATTCAAATGAATTACTGTTTCTAGGGCTTATCCATAAAATGAATTAAGTAATTCCAAATAATTCATCATCTATCTAATCATTACCATAAGAGTCTTATTCCTTCTATCCACCACACTATTCAGCTGGAGCATGCCCAGTGTAGACCACTTGAGATTTAATCTCAACCTCTGATTAATAGCTCCTAATTATCCTAAGAGGTACTCGTAATGACGATTAAATCGTCATTACTTGATATATTTTCCATGATGCTTTACTGTACCAACCTTGCAATTCTTGAATAAATCAAAGAACTTAGACATGCAGTGCATCAAAAAATATATCGGTATCTAGAATAATCTTCGATTATTCGTTACCACCTCTCGCCTGGATAATATTAGGTCCGCTTGAATCAGAATGAACCAATTCTAACATATATATCTTTGGCTCTACACCCCTTTACCTTGAAAAGGTAATTAATCATTTTTACTTCCAAGTAAGACTCGCAAGTCTGATAGTTTCCACTTCAGATAAACCTTACGGTCCATCTGCTATCAACTTTTGAATCCTACTCAAGTAAAATGATCTAGTCTTAGACTCCAAATGCATGTTTAGTTCATCTCCGAAGGTTACTTTCTCTTACTAAGATCAGAAGATGCATTATTAATTACTATTTGTTGCATCTGTGGAATATACATGATTTAAGAGTGTACAAATTGTCCATCAACGTACCATAACAGATTACAACTCTATCCTTCATTATAATGACCGTGTCATTTAAATGAAATGGAGTATCCATATATTAATGCATAGAAACCGAAATCAAATTCTTTCTATGAAAATGTACGTAAAGATAATTTCACAAAATCAAACGTCTACTCATATCATTAGATAAATAAACAACTCCTACTACAATAGCCACCACTCTTGTAGTTTTACCCATGTCTATAATAATCTTATCCTCACTTAGTAATAAACATTCAGTGATTCCAGTATCTACACACTTCGTGTCAGTAGATGACATCAATAATCATGTTTAAACAACTAGCAAGTAAGATTCTATCCTTGTTCACTCCTTTTATGAAATTGAATTTCTTTTACCACATGTTTTGTCAGAAGTTTCCCACCATATACAACCTCTTGTAATTCAGGAGAAACTTACTCAAAACATCTAGGCAATTATGAAGAATAAAATTGACTTAGGTTTCCCCTTCAACTTCTATTCCATGTATTTCCATTTCATTCATCAAATTCAATCATGACCTACCGCCTTTTAACTTACTCAAGTATCCGAAGAGTTACATGAGACCATCATATTTCTATGAATCTCTTATCTCTTCACTAGAGACTTTAATATGCATCATGATAAGTCTTTTGTGAGAACACACATGTATTTCTTAAGCAGTAAAATTCGAATCCAAGATTCTTTTCTAATCATCTAATTTTGGACAAGTAAATATAATTTCTTTTAGTCAACCATAAGTGAAATAAAACTATTTGAAATTCAGAGAATCATAAAAAATATATATATATATATATATACCGATCAAATCTTCGAATTTTATCCTTTTATATTGATTCCCTCAAAACAATATAAAAATAAAATTCACCGACATCTCAAGCACCGTGAGTCTGCAAGCCACGATAGTGTGGACGTTTACAAACCCGAACATTTACAAGAGAAGGTTTTACCCATTAATTTCATTTGTCAACCTAACTTTATGACAAAATAATTAATAGTCGGTTCCTCTTTAGCCATGCAAATAAAAGCAGTGACTCCGATGGGGAGGATACTTATTATTTACACCTAAGTGTACACCATTATTTGACCCCAAGTCCGCAGCCCAAGCTTATGTGCCTTACAGATGGAGAAGTACACATGCGCTCGGATAACTTCCTACAGTCATCAATTATAAGTTTGTACAGTGATCCGCAAATGAACTCATCCGATGGGGAGGAAGGTCTATGCCAACACGCAAGTTCATGTGCATCACATTATAAATAATAATTATTTAATGAAGTCTGTACCAGTGATCCACAAATATATTCATCCGATGGGGAGGAAGGTCTATGCCAACACGCAAGTATACTTGCATCACTTACAAACCAATAATGGAGGCCGCTGGAATTTTTACCAATTCCCTCTCCCACTTAGTTATTTAAAACCAAGGGTTTTTACATGAATATAATATTCAGAATAATATACGCAACCTAGCATGCTCATACTTCCAAATATATAACAATAATTGACCAATAAAACAATTACAGCAGTTATATATAAGGAAATAAATTGCCAAAAATAAGTTGACTTGATCAACACTCCAACATACATGCATATAATATACCAAATATAATACGCAATCTAGCATGCTTCTATTTAAGGCAATAAATCATAGATAATCATGCATACATATATAACAATAATCAATTAATAAATCAATTATAACAGTTATATAACAGCAAATTCGATTGTTCATCACCAATCACGAATACCGACAACTGGGACGGGGATCGACCTCCTCGCAGCCTGCTCCACCACTCCGGCACCCTGCCCGATTATATTGTGAAGACTCATGCGGAATCTGATGCAGACCAGTCAAACTTGATGCAAGCCCACTCGAACCTGGTGCAGCATCGATCGAACTTGATGCAGACCAATTGAACCTGATGCAAATCCGCTCAAACCTGGTGCAGCATCGATCGAACCTGATGTAGACCAATCGAACCTGATGCAAATCCGCTCGAACCTGGTGCAGCATCGATCGAACCTGATGCAGACCAATCGAACCTGATGCAAATCTGCTCGAACCTGGTGCAGCATCGATTGAACCTGATGTAGACCAATTGAACCTGATGCAAATCCACTCGAACCTGGTATAGCATCAATCGAACCTGATGTAGACCAATCGAACCTGATGCAAATCCGCTCGAACCTGGTGTAGCATCAATCGAACCTGGTGTAGACCAATCGAACCTGATGCAAATCCGCTCGAACCTGGTGTAGCATCAATTGAACCTGATGCAAATCCGCTCGCACTGTCGCTCGTCCAAGGGCCTACATGCACGGAACCAAGTTCAGCCCAACGCGCAATATCAAACTACACCAACTGTCGTTCAGGGTTCGTAACTGTAAGTACCTGGGAATCCAATCTCCACCGTCCAGAATCTACTCCTGTAAGATTTGAACATGCTGTCCAAATTACAGGTCGATCCAACGGTTAGTTTCTGAGAAACAGCTCTATTCCCTCGACTGCGCAGAACAGAGTCACCCAAAATCTGTTTCTGTTTTTGGCGTATTTCTGACAACACAAAGCTCCAAATACGATCTTCACCTTTCAGAATGTACATCCACAAAATCCGAACATGCTGACCAAAATTCAGCCTGATCCGACGGTTGAAACTCCGGTTAATGCCTCTGAAATATCACTGCGCTGGATTTTCTCTCAATCTCTTCCTTCCATGTGAAATTGACGAACAGTTTTCGTCGAATCCTCTCTTAGGACATGATTTTGTGATTAAGTTACTTAGTCAAATTTATCCTTCCTAATGATTTTATTAACCTTTGGATGCCCCGTTGAGCCATTAAAGCTTTTTCTTTGGTAGCCGAAGTGAATAACCTTATAACCTTTACTTGAGTCTTGATTAACCTAATCATTGGTAGAGAGAGTGGAGGTGAGTAAGAGTTGCAAGAAGAAAAGGAAGATAGAATATGGTTGGATGAAAAGAATATGGTTAAATCTTATTTAGGGGTAGTGCCCGAAACTGGTACCCCGATTGTGTTTATACTTGGTGTGTGAAGCTTAGCAGCTGATGGCCTATATAAGAGAAGGGTAGTGCCTGAAACCGGTACCCGAATTGTGTAAGAAGATGATGTTGATGCCATGAAAAGAAGAAAAATTCAGGAATTTTACAAGTTCAAGAGACGCAATTGGAGGAGAACTTGCTGTAAGAAGAAGAATTCGAGAACCTCCAAGGTAACTCTCTACTAGTGTCTTAAGTCACTAAGTCTAAATTTTCCTACCTTTGTCCAAAGAGCCAACATTACAACCCAAAAACAAGTCCTTTGTGATCCTAGTGAAGAGTTGATTATAAGTTGATTTTTGAGACCTTTGCCAAGCTTATGGTTACGCGTGAATATGGATTGATATGAGTGTTTATATTAACCTATATAGTGCCTCATGCACTTGAGTGAAAGAGAATAAATACTTATCTTGTGAGCGAAATTACTTAGTACTCCGAATGGTATGTGATTGGATTGGTTTTGCATGAGTGATATATATGAAGCAATTAATACTTGTTTAATTGAATGAATTTGCATGTGTGATATATGTTGTACTTGATCTTGGTGAATTATACACGACTCCTGTGGTTTGATTTGGTTGCCTCGGGACGAGCAACATGTAAGTTTGGGGGTTTGATGAGTGTGTAAATTCACAAGTTTGGTACCATGTTTTGTGCTAGTTTTGGAGAGTTTTGAGGTGGAAATAGGTGGAAAACCTATATATATTGTGAATTAGCATGAATCAGGTGTTAGTGGAGCTATTTAAGTGGTTTTCATAGCAAAAACGGAGTGGAAGTGCCAAGAATCGAAGAGACGAAGTCGAAACCACGCGAACCGCCAAGGAAAGAGTAGGGTTCGACCTGGTTGGAGGTGTTGGCGCTTGGATCGTTTGGTTAACGTGACCCATTAGAATACCATGCGTTTCTATCACAGCGGAAGCAATAAATCATAGAAACGATTACCGTTCACCAGGGTATGTTGATGAAGATTGATTCTCGCAGGCAGCCTATGCAGTCCCACGAGAATATCCATAATGTCCTGGTCTGATGTCGGAATTGAGTGATCTTTGCGTTCAGACGATTCTCTCTTCGACGGCTTTCTGTCAGTATATTGATCATCAAATTATGAGTACTGTACGATTTTATATAAATTTCGCAAGGCGGCGGACAGCAGCAGCAAACTACCTTCTGATCTTTTGCTATATGTCCCAAGTCCGATCTCGACGTCGTGTGGGCGACGATCTACGAGACCTCCTCAATCTGCTCTCAACCCTCATCACACGTGAATAATGAATTAGATTAGATTAGGGTTCCAGATAAGCTGAGATGACTTATATACATGGGCTACAGCAGGACCAGGAGGAGAAATTGGATTGGGCCTCCATTGGGCTTAAGTATCCAAGCTTAGCCCAAAGCTTATACTTAAGTCCAATAATAATAATATATTCCACTAAAATATTATTACTGCACTGCCTTTCCAATCCCAAAATTACGTTTATGGCTCCTTCTTATTATGAGCCCGTTAGTCTCCCCATGTTTAAGATATACAATGTCCATTAATTAATTTAAGTTACTGACAACTCAATTAATTAATATCTCATCCAAGAGTAGTACCACTCAACCTCATTATCATGCCGGAATAAATCCACCTGCAGGGTTTACATGATAATCCTTATGAGCTCCTCAAGGTAACATCATCAACCTATGACGGACACGGATTCCTTCTACAATCAACAGCACACCATAGAGACAGCACTACTTCCCAACTCATCGAGTTTGTTGATTTAATTACATGTAAATCTCACCCATTGATGAATCAAAGAAATACATACTGCCCTACGTGTCGAGGTTATTGTATAGGGATTAAGAGTACGAACTTCCATAATAACTGAGATCAAGTTCTCCTATAAGTCAGTATAAGTCGAATGATCTCAAGCGGTCCTACTCAATACACACAAGTGCACTAATGTGATTATATAGCCAAGACAAGCTAATACCAAACCACACTACAACCATCCCGATAGAGAATCCCCGTCTATCTCGGTTGTGAGCATCTGTTTATGCTTTATAAGAAAACCGATAATATGATCTTCCACGTGTTGTCGCACAACATATTATCTACAGTATAAAGTAAGTGGACTATTGCATCGAACATATAAATAAATTATAAGATGCAATTATTTGATCATATGATTTTCATTTCAAATTAATTGTTATAATATTGTTCATACAAAAAGCTAGACTTTTTGTAACGCCCCGGTTTACGCTATGGGGTTGGGACGCTACTAGATATAAAATCCCCAATATAATAATAGAGGGGTCGAGAATGCACAGCGGAATAATAAAAAAAATTCCCAAAGCGATAGTATAATAAAGTAAAAGTTGCATAAAGATTATTACATATTAGCATCTACTCACCCGAGTAGAGTGAAATATCCAAAATAAGTACGTTCAGATGATATATCTGAAATAAAGTTCTAACAAAATACTAAAATATAAGTCATAATATAAAGTCTTCTAAGGGCTTGGGTCAACTGCGAAGGCCTCTCCATCTTCTAAATCTTGTTCTGAAAATCAATAAGGGGTGAGCGTCTAAAATACACTCAGTGGGTTAACTTAAATGATTGCACAGTTAAAAATAAATATGCATGCCAAAAATACCATAAAATGTAACATATGCCATTTAATAAAATAATTTACACGTTGTCGTTCGATAACTCAATGAAAATATTTTAGACCGAACCGTCATCCGATAACTTGTGTTAGTTGGTATATGTGCACCAGACCGTCACCCTAGTACGATATTAGCATACTTGAAATATATTTTAGTACTGAACCGACGTAGCCAGTAACTTGTGTTAGTTGGTATATGTGCACCGAGTCGTCACCCCGTACAAGTGTTAGTAAGAAAATATTTGTCATCGAACTAAAAGCACACATGACACATAACATGACATATAAGTAACACATATCACATCTTAACATAGCAATCATGACATAAAATGTAGCACTCGGTAAAGAGTGAAAGTTATCCCCACCTTAAACTTATTGGAAACGTATAAAGTGGACTAGGTTTGCCCGTGAGTCTCAGGTATGCCTGCAAATGTATACTAAACTGAGTCTACTTTTAATAATAATACCTATTAATAAAATTAATTTCTAAGAAATAATTTAAACAAACTAATTATTGTTATATAATAATTAATAATATACTAATTATTAATTTAATAAAATATTAAAACATAAATATATCTTTAAAATAATAATTTAACAATTATAGTTTTCTACTTTAATAATAAGTTGTAACATTAAAATATAAATTCAAATGACATTAAAAAAATGGATATAAAATAAAGATTCTACATCTAAATTAATAATAGTGACAAAATTATATTAATATTTAATATAAAAAGTTAAATAAAATAAATATAAAATATTAATTATTACATAAATAAATAATAAAATAGAATGAAATGAAATATAACAAATAATAAGTAAATAAAATAATAATAATATTAAAAATAGTAATTTATAATTAATATTGAAAAGGAATTAAATTAATAGATAAATAATAAATAAAATACTAAATAACATAAAAAAATTAAATTAAATAAATAAATATAAAATACTAAATAAATAATAAAATGAATGAAACAAATAATAAGTAAAAATAATAATAATAATAATAATAATAATATTAAAAATAGTAAATTATACAATTAAGATATTAAATAAAGTAAATAAATAAATAAAGTAAATAAATAAATAAATAAAAATAATCAAACATGCCCTGCTGCTGTACGCAGCTTATATATATATATATATATATATATATATATATATATATATATTACAAAATGACCCAATTTGAGTTATAAAACTCCGTTTAAAAATCCGAAAGTACGTTTGGAGTCCTCGCAAGGTGAGGATCGCATACATACCAATTTTTCATGAAAATAACGAAGTTTAAAGGGGACAAAATTTTTGATACGAAGTGGGTATCCTCATATTTTCTTCATTTCACATCCAAACTCAAAACTAATTATATATATATGATCCTCGTGAGGAGAGCTTCAAAACGGACTATAATATCAAAGTTATATCGCAACGAAATAAAACATGCCATTAGCGGGTCGAAAGCTTCGTCTTAAGTTTTTCTTACTCATACGAAATCCATTTCACAAAAGAGTTATATATATAGAATCTACGCATCGAGACGATCATTTTGACATATAACATGATAATATTTGAAAAAGAATAGAGAATTTTAAAAGCATCAGTATTAGAAGATGATATATATATATATATATATATATATATATATATATATATATATATATATATATATATATATATATAGGTGATATATATACGTATACGTGTGTGTGTATGTGTGGGGAGGCAATAAAAGAGAGGTAGAGTTACCTTCTTCTAAATTAATTATCTTTTACCTCCCAAGTAAAAAAAAAAAAAAAAGAAGGCATATATATAGATATACACATATGAGAGTAGAATGAATCTTATCCAACTCCAGTTTGCTTACGTAATCACACCAAGTTGCCTTATCCCAAAATTAAACATGTGCTCTAAATAAATTAATAATATTATATATATATATATATATTGTTCTTATAAATATTTAAATATTATATAGCTGGGTATTACATCCTCCCCTACTAAAATAAAATTTCGTCCTCGAAATTTCACTTACTATATAAGAATAAACTAGGATATTTGTTTTGCATGTCGTCTTCACACTCCCATGTCGCTTCTTCTTCATTGTGTTGACTCCATTGGACTTTGATTAAAGTAACTTCACGATTCCTTAGCTTATGAACTTTTCTGTCAAGAATGGCGATAGGAAATTCCTCGTATGCTAAGTTATCGTCAATTGCTATAACTTCATGGTTAACAACGTGGCTTGGATCAAACACATATTTCCGTAGCATGGACACATGGAATACATCATGCACTCCAGCTAGCTCAGGTGGTAAAGCTAATCTGTATGCCAACTCGCCGATTCGTTCCAACATCTCATAAGGCCCAATGTATCTTGGCTCGAGTTTTCCTTTCCTTCCAAATTGAGAAATTTCTTTCATTGGTGAGACTTTGAGAAAAACTTTATCTCCTTCCTGGAACTGTAAATCTTTACGTCTCTTATCAGCGTAGGACTTCTGTCGATTTTGCGCAGTAAAAATTCTTCTTTTGATCTTTTCAATCGCTTCAACTGTCTTTTCTACTATCTCTGGTCCTAGAACTTTCTTTTCACCAACTTCATCCCAATAAAGAGGAGATCTACACTTCCTTCCGTAGAGTGCCTCGTAAGGGGCCATGCCTATTGTGGCTTGAAAACTGTTGTTATAAGCAAATTCTATCAGTGGTATGTATCTCTCCCAACTCTCCCCAAAATCTAGTATGCATGCCCTCAACATGTCTTCCAATGTTTGAATAGTCCTTTCAGACTGGCCATCGGTTTGCGGATGAAACGCCGTGCTAAACTTTAGCTTCGTGCCCATCGCGTTTTGTAAACTGTGCCAGAATTTTGATGTAAATCTTGGATCTCGATCAGAAACTATAGAAACTGGTACACCATGTAATCTGACAACTTCTTCTAGATAGATTTGTGCAAGCTTATCCATTCCATGAGTCATTTTCACTGGAAGAAAATGCGCAGACTTGGTCAAACGATCCACTATCACCCATATAGCTTGATTTTCTCGCACTGATCTTGGTAAACCAGTAACGAAATCCATTGTGATATGCTCCCATTTCCATTCAGGAATCTCTAATGGCTTTAAAAGTCCTGAGGGTCGTTGATGTTCTGCTTTCACTTGCTGACAAGTCATACACCTTTGGATAAACAGGCCTATATCCCTCTTCATATTTCTCCACCAAAATCCATTCTTCAAGTCTTGATACATCTTGGTTCCTCCTGGATGTACCGTGTATGGAGTACAATGAGCTTCTAATAAAATTTCTCTAATAAGATCTTCATTTCTAGGAACACATAATCTTTTTCCAAAAACGAGTGCCCCATCTTCAGTGAGAGCAAATCCCTTTCCTTCCCCGATTTTCACGCGTTTCTTAATTTTTCTGAGAAATCCGTCTTTATGTTGAAGTTCCTTGACTCTATCTCTTAGAGAAGGTTTAATCAGTAACGCAGTTAATAATGCTTGAATGCTACTTGGAGGTATTACTACTTCCAAACTCATTCGAGAGAACTCCGCCACCAATAATTCTTGGTTTGTTATAGAGCAGGCTAATTCCCCTTTGCCTTTCCTGCTTAAAGCATCTGCTACCACATTTGCCTTTCCTGGATGATACAGTATGGTACAATCATAATCCTTGACCAATTCCAACCATCTCCTTTGCCTCATGTTTAATTCCTTCTGTTCGAAAAAGTACTTCAAGCTCTTGTGATCCGTATAAATTTGACATTTTGCTCCATACAGATAGTGTCTCCAAATTTTCAAAGCATGCACCACAGCTGCCAATTCTAAATTATGAGTTGGATAGTTCTGTTCATGGATCTTGAGTTGTCTAGACGCATAGGCAACTACTTTATTACGTTGCATCAGAACACATCCCAATCCTTGCTTTGAAGCATCACTATAGATGACAAATTCTTCTGTCCCATCAGGAATTGTCAGTACAGGTGCAGTGACTAATTTCTATTTAAGAAGGTTGAAACTATTTTCACATTCTTCCGTCCAACAGAACTTAACTGCCTTGCGAGTTAATTTCGTCAAGGGTCCTGCAATCTTTGAAAATCCCTCAATAAATCTTCTATAATATCCAGCCAATCCAATAAAACTCCGTACTTCTCCTACATTTGTAGGTGACTTCCACTTCTCTACTGTTTCCACCTTGGTCGGATCCACCTCGATTCCTCGAGCTGACACAATATGCCCAAGAAAGACAACTTTGTCTAACCAAAACTCACATTTCTTGAATTTGGCATACAACTTTTCCTTTCTTAGTATCTCTAGAACGATTCTCAGATGTTCTTCATGTTGTTCCCGATCTCCAGAATACACTAAGATATCATCAATGAACACGATCACGAATTTGTCCAAGTACGAGTGGAAAACACGATTCATCAAATCCATAAAAATTGCTGGTGCATTGCTGAGACCAAAAGGCATTACTACGAACTCATAATGTCCATAACGTGTTCTAAAAGCAGTCTTTGAAGTGTCGCTCTACTTGATTCGCACCTGATGATATCCAGACCTCAGATCTATCTTGGAAAACACACTAGCACCGCCCAGCTGATCAAATAAGTCCTCAATCCTTGGCAAGGGATATTTATTCTTGATGGTAAGTTTATTCAGTTCTCGATATTCGATACACATTCTAAACGAACCATCTTTCTTCTTTACGAACAAAACAGGTGCTCCCCAGGGTGAAACACTAGGGTGTATGAAACCCAATTCCAAGAGTTCTTGTAATTGGATCTTCAGTTCTTGTAACTCCTTTGGTGCCATTCGATAGGGTGCTTTTGAAACTGGTGCTGCCCCCGGTACTAGATCGATTGTAAATTCTACTTGCCTTTCAGGTGGTAAGCCTGGTAAGTCTTCTGGAAACACATCTTCATATTCCCGCACGATAGGAACATCCTCTATGCTCGTTTTCTCATCTTCACTTTTCACGATACTCACTAAGAATGCTTGACATCTGTCTTTCTTCATCATTTTGATTGCTTTCATTGCAGATATAACTCGCGGTACTATTCCAGCTTTTGCCCCGTGAAATGTAAACTTCTTATCTCCTGGGAGTTGAAACTGTACTTCTTTTTCACGACATCTTATCACTGCTTGATTAGCTCTAAGCCAATCCATTCCTAAAATTACATCAAAATCTTTCATCTCAATTACGTGGAGGTCTGCAAGTAGGACTCTGTCATTTATCTCTATCTTCACATTCTTGCACAGCTTCATGGTTCGAATGGAGTTACCCGAAGGTATACTAATCTCAAGAGTTGACTTGTCAAACTCTTCACAATTATTTTCTACTTTCTTATACATCTTAGCAGATATGAATGAATGAGTGGCACCCATATCAAAAAGTATAAGTGCAGGAGTGCCAAATACTGATAGCATACCTGCCATTGTTTCTGGTTTTTCCTCAATTTCTTGCTGTGTCATAGCATATGCACGTGCTGGTCTAGCACTCGATCCTCCTGCTGCTTTAGACTTTGGGCATTCTAGTATGGTGTGTCCTGGTTGGCGGCATCGATAACATATTCCGGTTCCATACAAGCATGCTCCAAGATGATTCTTTCCACATTTCGGGCAGGGAGAATTTATTCCGAATGGCTTTGGTCCCGATCCTCCTCCGATTTTTATTTGCTTGTTTTGAATTGTAGGGTTTCCCTTTCCAATCACCGGTCCTCTCCATTTGCGCTTTGCAGGTATCTCGATTGCCTTCTTGTTCTGATTACTGTTGTTCTTCTGTCGAGACTCAATTTCTTGAGCTCTGGAAAATACTTCTGCAAAAGTCATCGTTCCTTGACCAGCCAAGATAGTGCTGACCTCAGATCGCAATCCTTTTTCAAATCATCTAGCTTTCTTCTCCTCCGTGTTGACAAGATGTGTGGCGAATCTGGATAGTCGATTGAATTCTCTTTCATACTCAAGTACACTCATTGTTCCTTGTTTCAAGTACAGAAATTCACTTTCTTTTTCATCTCGGTACGATTGAGGCATGTAGTTTTGAATGATCACATCCTTAAAATCTTCCCATGTCATCCTTGCTTTTTGTTCAAGTGTTTTGGTACGTCCGTAAGCCTGCCACCAGAAATCAGCTTCACCCATGAACTGGAAAACAGCGCACGAAATCTTCTGTGCATCATTGCAATCGAGATAGGTGAAAATCTTATCCAACGACCTTAGCCATTTCTCAGCTTCCGCAGGGTCCTCTGTTCTGTTAAAGGTTGGTGGATTGAAACGTCGAAACTGTTCAATTACCAAGGATGGCTCGTTTCTAAGAATAGGTTCTGGTGGTGGTGGTGGTCGTGCATTGTTTGCGTGAAATTGTTGAGCCAATCCCCGAAGGATTGTCACTAAATCATCTCCTGAATCACCATGAACGTTCTCAAGATTCTCATTAGTAGGTAGGTTTTGTGGTCTTCTTCGACTCATGATCTGTTCAAAGTTTTTATACTCATCATTATTATATGTTGATATATCATTAAAATACAATGAGTAAAATGTATAAACACACATATAATTATATATACACACACATATATATATATATATATATATATATTAGTAATAGCAAAATGGTGCCATTGGCACTCTGATTGATAAGTATACATATGCATCTAAAAGTCATTCTTAGTCTAGAATACTGACAAGAAAACCTATTTAGTGCGACATCTAGGTTACCTATATACATCACCCAATTATTGGTAAAAAAGGTTCCATCTATTGGAACGTGTCGCTACTAACTATAACAAAATCTTAATAAGTCTAAGTTAGGCTAACCGCTAGGGTGTCCTAATCCTCCACCACTCCATCAACAATATCCCCATCAACCTCGAAATCACCAGGTATATCAACGAGCACTTCAACAGGATCCACTGGTGCAGCCATAGGAAAATGCATCATCGGCCCACCCAGGAATCCGACAGGGGGGGAGGTGCCTGGTCTCTAAGGGCCCATGTGTGGTACAAACATACATTAAAAGCCACATAATTCAGCTCGTGGCCTGGAGGAACCACGAACATCTCAAAATAAATCTACCGAGCAATCTGAGCCCACACGTCGGGCAAGGTATGAATGAGGATGAAGCAGTACTGCAACTCTGTCACCCTCCGAGCTCCATGAAAATCCTCATGATGAATGATGAGCATTAAGGCGAAGTGTGTGCCTAAGTCATCAATCTCAGTCCTGCCACGAAGTGCGGCTCGACGGACTCTAACCGCGTTAATGTGCGCAATAACTGCCTCCATCTGTTTTACACAATTTAAATTTACTCTAAGGTCAATAAAGAATTTAAAATATTTAAGAATTAAAATAATCACACATAAAATCCTAAAGTGTAATTATGACGTAATCATAAAATAGTCAATCCTAGGGTACGGTAAAAAAATTCTAAGTCAGGTACTTGAGCAAGCCTGATCTAGACTGCTCTGATACCACGCTGTAACGTCCCGGTTTACGCTATGGGGTTGGGACACTACTAGATATAAAATCCCCAATATAATAATAGAGGGGTCGAGAATGCACAGCGGAATAATAAAAAAATCCCCAAAGCGATAGTATAATAAAGTAAAAGTTGCATAAAGATTATTACATATTAGCATCTACTCACCCGAGTAGAGTGAAATATCCAAAATAAGTACGTTCAGATGATATATCTGAAATAAAGTTCTAACAAAATACTAAAATATAAGTCATAATATAAAGTCTTCTAAGGGCTTGGGTCAACTGCGAAGGCCTCTCCATCTTCTAAATCTTGTTCTGAAAATCAATAAGGGTGAGCGTCTAAAATACACTCAGTGGGTTAACTTAAATGATTGCACAGTTAAAAATAAATATGCATGCCAAAAATACCATAAAATGTAACATATGCCATTTAATAAAATAATTTACACGTTGTCGTTCGATAACTCAATAAAAATATTTTAGATCGAACCGTCATCCGATAACTTGTGTTAGTTGGTATATGTGCACCAGACCGTCACCCTAGTACGATATTAGCATACTTGAAATATATTTTAGTACTGAACCGACGTAGCCAGTAACTTGTGTTAGTTGGTATATGTGCACCGAGTCGTCACCCCGTACAAGTGTTAGTAAGAAAATATTTGTCATCGAACTAAAAGCACACATGACACATAACATGACATATAAGTAACACATATCACATCTTAACATAGCAATCATGACATAAAATGCAGCACTCGGTAAAGAGTAAAAGTTATCCCCACCTTAAACTTATTGGAAACGTATAAAGTGGACTAGGCTTGCTCGTGAGTCTCAGGTATGCCTGCAAATGTATACTAAACTGAGTCTACTTTTAATAATAATACCTATTAATAAAATTAATTTCTAAGAAATAATTTAAACAAACTAATTATTGTTATATAATAATTAATAATATACTAATTATTAATTTAATAAAATATTAAAACAGAAATATATCTTTAAAATAATAATTTAACAATTATAGTTTTCTACTTTAATAATAAGTCGTAACATTAAAATATAAATTCAAATGACATTAAAAAAAATGGATATAAAATAAAGATTCTACATCTAAATTAATAATAGTGACAAAATTATATTAATATTTAATATAAAAAGTTAAATAAAATAAATATAAAATATTAATTATTACATAAATAAATAATAAAATAGAATGAAATGAAATATAACAAATAATAAGTAAATAAAATAATAATAATATTAAAAATAGTAATTTATAATTAATATTGAAAAGGAATTAAATTAATAGATAAATAATAAATAAAATACTAAATAACATAAAAAAATTAAATTAAATAAATAAATAAATATAAAATACTAAATAAATAATAAAATGAATGAAACAAATAATAAGTAAAAATAATAATAATAATAATAATAATAATAATATTAAAAATAGTAAATTATACAATTAAGATATTAAATAAAGTAAATAAATAAATAAATAAAGTAAATAAATAAATAAATAAAATAATCAAACATGCCCTGCTGCTGTACGCAGCTTATATATATATATATATATATTACAAAATGACCCAATTTGAGTTATAAAACTCCGTTTAAAAATCCGAAAGTACGTTTGGAGTCCTCGCAAGGTGAGGATCGCATACATACCAATTTTTCATGAAAATAACGAAGTTTAAAGGGGACAAAATTTTTGATACGAAGTGGGTATCCTCATATTTTCTTCATTTCACATCCAAACTCAAAACTAATTATATATATATGATCCTCGTGAGGAGAGCTTCAAAATGGACTATAATATCAAAGTTATATCACAACGAAATAAAACATGCCATTAGAGGGTCGAAAGCTTCGTCTTAAGTTTTTCTTACTCATACGAAATCCATTTCACAAAAGAGTTATATATATAGAATCTACGCATCGAGACGATCATTTTGACATATAACATGATAATATTTGAAAAAGAATAGAGAATTTTAAAAGCATCAGTGTTAGAAGATGATATATATATATATATATAAGGTGATATATATATATATATATATATATATATATATATATATATATATATATGTATACGTGTGTGTGTATGTGTGGGGAGGCAATAAAAGAGAGGTAGAGTTACCTTCTTCTAAATTAATTATCTTTT
Organism: Pogostemon cablin; assembly: GCA_023678885.1. Classification (NCBI taxonomy): domain Eukaryota; kingdom Viridiplantae; phylum Streptophyta; class Magnoliopsida; order Lamiales; family Lamiaceae; genus Pogostemon; species Pogostemon cablin. Next base: position 17,660,406 of record CM042975.1, on the reverse strand, counting down.
ACCTCCCAAGTAAAAAAAAAAAAAAAAGAAGAAGGCATATATATAGATATACACATATGAGAGTAGAATGAATCTTATCCAACTCCAGTTTGCTTACGTAATCACACCAAGTTGCCTTATCCCAAAATTAAACATGTGCTCTAAATAAATTAATAATATTATATATATATATATATATATATATATATATATATATATAAATTGTTCTTATAAATATTTAAATATTATATAGCTGGGTATTACACTTTTAGTATACAATCCAACAGGAGGAGGGTTCGACCTCTCCTACAGGTCAAACCAGCATTGCGAAACTGCAGAAGGAGGGTTCGACCACGACTCAAGGGGTTCGACCTGTTTGATCAGGTCGAACCATGGTCGAACCAGTTCGCGAGAAGATGGGTTCGACCATTATAAGAAGGGTTCGACCAGATAGTTGGTCGAACCAGGAGCGAAAATTATCCAGTAGCGTGGTTCGACCTGAGGTTCGACCTGTGAGGAAGTGGTTCGACCTGTACAAGAGGTCGAACCAAGTGCAGAATGTGTCCAGTAGCAGGGTTCGACCTAGGTTCGACCTGTTGGCTAGTGGTTCGACCTGTTGACGAGGTCGAACCAAAATGCGGAAACTTATCTTATCCGGATTTTCGAGGCCAAAACGCGTGGGATCACTTGAAAAGCCCATTCCAAGCCCTAGAGACGTGATTACAAGTATAAAAGGAGGCTCATGCAGTCGGGAATGAAAGGACCACGTCGAAGAACGAAGAAGGACGACTAGTGAATCATAAGAGGAGTCCATCCGGAGGGTGGTGACAGAGGTGTAGCTGGAGATTCAAGTAAGATTGGTCCATCTAATCATGATTATTCTTAGATCAATCATGGGCTAGAGCCACTTCGGCAATTCTAGGGTTATGAAGGTTTCATGAGTTAAATTTGTATTTCGATTGTATACTCCGTACAACACTACTTGTGGTTTAGTTTATATAAGATTGCACATTTTTAATCCATACTCATAGTTGTTTTGTGCATCAATAATCGTTGTGTAGAGTCTGAATGCATAACATGGTTATTGGTTGAGTGCGTTCACTAATGAGCAGGGTTTATTGTTATAATTCTAAGTGAAGGGATTCCGAAGTCTTATTAGAACCGTCTTATATGAATGTTTGTTAATGGAATTGAATTCGGGTTAACAAGTAGGATAAAGAGTATAACTTTATAATACCTAAAAAGGGAGATCAAATCGGGTTAGAGTACTAAGTGCACGGGAAATAATTGATTATGATAGTACTTAGAAAGGGAGGTAAAGTATACATCTTGCTCTGAGGATACCCACACGTGTCAAAAGCTTATCTATTTGTGTCTATAGAATGGATTCGCATGGTCTAGCTATGCGTCCATAAACCACAAGGCAGAGTCGGACATCGACACATGAAAGTACGAATTAACGAAGGAAACTGGATGGCCTGACAAACTACCTATTATCTTATTTGATCACAACTACTATTTACTTGTTCTTGTCATTTATTAGTTATTTTAATTATACTTAGTTTACAAACCAACTATTTTAATTCCCAAAATAGTCATAATCTACTAGAACGTAATTAAATTGATATTTAACCGTCCCGTGGATTCGATATTTAACTTGGTCACCTTCGAAACTACGATTGATATCCTTCATACTTGGGGATTAATTGTGTGTTGAGAAAACGCTCATCAGGGTTCCAAGCAGCACATTGAAATCCTCAGCTGTCCATGTTCTCATCTCGCCTCCCAGCTGGAACGAGCACTCATAAGGGAGAGAACTAGAACCCTTCTTTATCGTGATCAAGCATAAAACCTCCGCAGTCACATGAAAGTACATCGGCCTCTTCAACTCCATGAAATGATGGATGCCCACTTGATCGAACATCCACATAACATCATCATGGATATGCATCGTCATCATGGCCCCATCATCCTGGCACCTCGTTTAAGCAATCTTATCGGACATCGCACCCCATTTATCCTTTATCTTCTCCCAATTCTCCATCCGTATGTGGAAGTTCCTAGGCAGCCTCTCCTTAAGGCTTAATTTCTCTATGACCTCGTCTTCACGAGGCTGCCTATCCTCCCTCTTCTTGGAGCGAATTTCAGTTTCCTTTCCCTTTCCTACAAAACAATACTTCAATACCAAACAATTGCAAGAAAAGCAACCAATCCTAATTCAAAACCAACTATACATGAAACTCTACTCAAGACTTCAAGCTATACATGTATAATCAATTCCAAATAATCATGCTCCCAATCTCCACGTGTTCATAAAATTTAACAATAAATCATAAACATGTTATTCCAATTTCACTTCAAATTCAACTCCTCAACTAGAATTTTTAAATAATTGCATCATCACTTCACTTTCTTAAGCATGCATTTATCAAATTCAACTCAAAATTCTAACATGCTGAACTTCACCAATCACATTACTCAATAACTTCATATAAATATCAAGGTCTAACAACAAATCAACAATTAAAATCGGACTCATCACTCGTTCATATGAGATTACAAACAAAAATCAAATTACACCATGAATCCATATAAAAACGAGTTCAATCAACTTACCCACTTAAAATCAAGCAATAGAACTTCAATCCTAGGGTAATAGAGTCAAGAGAACATACCTTTCGATCCAGCCATGGCTCAGTATGAACAAAGTATAAAAATCACCAAATTGGACGGAAAACCCTAGTTTTGCAACTAAAATGCTCCAAATCTGTTAGAATTAGAGTATGGGAAGGGTGGAAAGTGGTTTAATGGGAGTAGAATGATGTAAAATCAAAGTTTGAAAGAGATGGATTTTTGGTTCGGAGAGGATTCGAGTGAGGGTGGTGTGAAGAATGTATGGAATGTGGACGAAAATCAAACTTAAACACGACTTACCTATGCAGTACGACTCAAAGCAGGTGGTCGAACCATGCTTCTGGACAATTTCAGCACAATGGTTCGACTCAAACCGTTGGTCGAATCTGGACGTCTAGGTCTAATTGGCCAGTAACAAACTTTCAGGTGGTTGAACCGCATCACTCTTGGTCGAACCAGCCTGTAAATATTTCTGTTCGACCTTCACCAGTGGTTGAACCGGCCTCCTGCTCCTTCAAACTTGATTTTTCTTCATCCCTTACGGACTTTAAGCTCAAAAACGATCATTAGGTAGCCAAAACATACAAAACTATACTAGAGAACCACCATAAGACTCAATAATCGATGTATATATACTCCGTATACGACACAATAAATAAAACACCACTGAACATTAGGCAAATTGTAAAAAAATCAACACATCAACACCGATTAAAGTATTAATATGCTGCAAAAAATTAACTCCCCTAACAAACGTTACAAAGAAAAGATTATACTCTTGGTGCTACAATGAGGTAAGTACATCATACCCCCCAAACTTAGTAGAAACTATAGTTAAAACTAAGTTTGCAAAGAGATGTAATTTCCGATAAGTAAGCACGTCAAATATAAAAATTTCTTAGGCACACCAATGAAATCAAGCAATAAAAGAGGAAGGAAAGCCCCCAACAATCGAAGAGTCACAACTGTACCATACCAATGCAAGGTATCTTCAAAGATGACACAAGCATCATCGAGCGACTTATAATGCTTCAATCGATGCCCATTCGCCGCTATGATGTCTCCATCCTTGTCCATGATCTCAGAACTCCCCCCTCTGCAGGCTCTATGGATAATGAACGCTCATGTCCACTTCGATTTCAATTTTTCTGCAAAGAGCTTCAAACGAGAGTTAAAGAGTAATACCTTATCACCTTGCTTGAATTCCTTGTATGTGATCTTTGAATCATGTCATTTCTTCATTCTTTCCTTGTAGATCACTGAATTCTTGTAAGCTTGATTTCTGAACTCGTCTAGATGATTGATTTGAGTCAACCTCAACTCTTTTTGATCCTTAAGACACAGGTTCAAACTTCTCAATGCCCAAAAAACCTTATACTGAATCTCTACGTGTAAGTGGCATGGCTTCCCATAGACAATTTGATAAGGAGACATGTCAAGCATAGTCTTGTAAGCAGTTCGGAATCCCTACAAAATATTATCGAGCTTCATAGCCTAATCCTTCCTATTAGTTCGGACTACCTTCTCCAAAATTTATTTTACTTGTCGATTGGAGACTTCAACTTGCCCATTAGCTTAAGGATGATAGGGTGTAGTAACCCTATGCTTAACACCATATTCCTTGAGAACCCTCTAAAGAAGTTTGTTGACGAAGTGGGAACGTCCATCACTTACAAGTGCACTAGGAACTCCATAACGGGCAAAAATATGCTTCTTTAAGAAAGACAACACGGTCTTAGAATAATTCATGCAAATAGGAATGGCTTCTATCTACTTAGAAACATAATCCACTGCTAGAAAGATGTAGAGAATTCCATTAGATGGGGAAAACGGCCCCATAAAATTGATTCCCCATACATCAAAAATTTCAACAACAATGCTCGGCTGAAATGGCATCTCATCTCTTCTACTTATGTTTCTCATCCTTTGACATCTATCGCATGTCGCCACATAGGATTCATAGTCTTTAAACAAAGTAGGCCAATAAAGAGCAGATTAAAGCACCTTAGCTGCTGTCTTTTGGGCTCCAAAGTGCCCCCCGTTAGGTTGTGCATGGTAAAAATCAAGAACACTCTCCATCTCTATCTCGGGCACACACCTATGGACAATAGAATCTGTACAAATCTTGTAGATGAACGGATCATACCATATAAACATCTCAACATCCCTCTTAAACTTCGCAAGTTTATACCTTTTGAGATCTTTTGGAATTTCACCCACAACAATGTAATTAACATAATCCGCATACCATGGATCCATTCCTTGAGCAGCAACTACACAAGCTCTCTCCACTCCTTCAGCAAACACCGCCATAATCTTCTCATCAGGGAACATCTCCTCTATGTAATCGAAAGAATCATCACAATGCTCCCTTGTCTCCAACCTTGATAGGTGATCCGCCAACACATTTTCAGTTTCTTTCTTATCCTGGATCTCCATATCAAACTCCTGCAGAAGAAGGACCCATCTAATGATCCTAGGCTTCGCTTCCTTCTTCTCCATCAAGTACCGGATCGCAAAATGATCCGTGTACACAATAGTCTTCATGCCAACCAAATACTGTCGAAATTTATTGAATGCATACCCAACAGCTAGAAACTCCTTTTCAGTGACAGTGTAGTTCTTTTGTACTGTATCAAAAGTCTTACTCGCATAGTAGATGGCGCAGAACAACTTCTCTCTCATCTTTCCAAGCACCACTCCAAGTGCTAAATCACATGCATCACACATAAGTACAAACGGCTGAGTCCAATCCGGTGTGATCAAGATAGGTGCAGTAATAAGTGCCTCCTTCAAAACCTAAAAAACTGTTAGACATTCATCATAAAAAACAAAAAGAACATCCTTTTCAAGTATGTGAGACAACGGCATGCAGTATTTTGAGAAGTCTTTGATAAATCTCCTATAAAATCCTGCGTGTCCAAGAAAGGACCGCACTCCCTTCACATTAGTAGGTGGTGGAAGCTTCTCAATCACCACCACATTTGCTCTGTCCACCTGCAATCCCATAACCGAAATATGATGCCCAAGGACAATCCCATCTCTTACCATGAAGTGTCACTTCTCCCAATTCAAGACAAGATTAGTTTCTTGACATCTCTTCAAAATAGTAGACAAGTTAGATAAACAAATATCAAAGGAGGAACCAAGCATAGAAAAATCATCCATAAATACCTCCATGATCTTTTCTATCAACCCATCAAACATGGCCATCAAGCAGCGGTGAAATGTAGCAGGTGCATTACATAGTCCAAAAGGCATCTTCCTAAAGGTAACAGTTCCATAAGGGCAAGTAAAAGTAGTCTTTTCTTGGTCCTCGGGTGCAATCATGATTTGATTATATCCCGAGTACCCATCCAAGAAATAATAAAAATCATACCCTACAAGACAATCAAGCATTTGATCCATGAAAGGAAAGGGGAAATGGTCTTTGCATGTATTTTCATTCAGTTTCATGTAATCATTACACACGCCATCCCGTAGGAATCCTAGTGGCTAAAGTCTCGCCATCATCAACTTTCACAATAGTCATGCCCCCCCTTTTCAGTTACAACATGCAATGGACTCACATGGGGCCTATCACTAATTGGATATATAATTCCTGCATCTAGCCATGCTAGGATTTTCTTCCTAATCACTTCTTGAATAGCGAGATTCATCCTCCGCTGATTCTGAATGCTACTCTTAGCCTCATCTAACAATCTTATCTTATGCATGCAATGCTAAGGATTAATACCTTTCAAATCATCTAGAGACCAACCAATCGCAGACTTATACTTCCTAAGCACATCTAATAACTCATCGAGTTGATCATTAGTTAGAGAAGAAGATACAATTACCGAATATTTTTCATTGTCACCTAGATAGGCATACTTCAAGTGTTCCGATAATGGTTTCAACTCCTCTTTCTTCTCTTCTTTTGTTATGCTCTCTCTATCCAACGACAAGTATTTTCTAGTCCACTTCACCTCTTCAATCTTGGTTCTTTCTGATTCATACCTGTTATCACCCAAAGCAAGTAGATTTTCAAGAAATTCAATACATACCTCATTAGAGAGTTCATCTAGCTCAGTGGTGGGAAAAGTAAGAGACTCTGCCAGGCATGTCTCCAAGGGGTCCTTTGAAAGGATCAAAGACATATCTTTCTTCATGATCTCCTCCACCATATCAATGATGTGACACTGTGCCTCCATCGGCATCTTCATTGCTTTATCAAGGTTGAATAGAACCTCTTTTTAATCCATCTGTAGCCTTAGCTCATCCTTCTGAACATCAATCATAGCTCCAACAGTGGCAAGGAATGGTCTCCCTAAGATAAGGGGAGCATTATCCTTGTCATCTTCCATCTCAAGTACAAGAAAGTCCACAGGACAGACCAGTTTCTCTACTTTCAAAAGAACATCTTCAATCACTCCCTTCGAAAAATTCATAGACCTATCCGCCAATTGTAGAGCTACTTTCGTGGGAGTTAACTCCCCCAAAATAAGCCTTTGGAATATCGACAAGGGCATCAAATTGATGCCTGCCCCAAGATCGCACAAGGATCGTCGTGCTGGCCCCTTTCCAATCTCACATAGAATAGTGAACTTCCTGGATCCTTAAACTTAGCTGGCAGCTTCTTCTCTATGATCGAGCTACAGTTCTCAGACAATTCACCATTTTAATTTCGTTCAAGCTTCTCTTCTTCAACAGTATATCCTTTAGAAAGTGGGCATAGTATGGCATCTCCAAGATTGCCTCAGAGAAAGGAATTCTCAAGCTTATCTTGTTTATGATATCTGAAAACTTCTTGAACTTTTCTTCTAATCCCTTTTTGACTAACTTGAAAGGAAACAGAGGAGGTATCTTTGTCTTGGGAATCCCCCATTCATCACGTTCAACCTTCTCCGCTTTGTCCTTCTTGGCTCTCAATCTTTTTGCTCTTTCCCATTTCTTTTCCACTATAAGCTCGGTATTCTGCCCTTGGGATGGTACTGGAGTGGCATTAACATCAGGTAAAGCGTTACGTGCAGAAAGAATGTCGTACGAGGCGGTTCGACCTTGGTTTGACCATGAGTGCTGGTCGAACCAGGTGTGTAGTGGTCTAACTGTGCTTCAGAAAGTATGGCATCTCCTAAACAGGTCGGTTCGACCATGGTTAGACCAATAGGGTTGGTCGAACCAGAATAGTCTTGGTCGAACCCAACATCAGAGAAAACAGAGGGTCACAGATAGGTTGGTTCGACCATGGTTCGACCACCAGGGTTGGTCAAATCAGTGTGGTATGGGTTGAACCCGACATCAGAATGCTCTGAAGGTTTCCCAGGTGCTTGTTTCGACCTCGATGGTGTGGTTTGACCTCCTAGCTTGGTCGAACCCTAGTCGAATCGAGCTCCTGGAGCTTCAGAATTTATTTTCGGCATCATCGGTCCCTCATACTGTGTTCCAGACCTTAACATGATGGCGTTGCACTGCTTCAGGTTCGTTCTCTGAGATGGGAACTTTCCCTTCTCCACAGTTTGCGTCAATTGATTAACATTCCCGGCCATCTGCCCTATCAACAACGTCAAGTCCTTCATTTGCTTAGATATATCCTCATGATTTGCATCAATTTTTACCTCTAACTTCACCTCTAGATGATCCACTCTTGCATCATTCTTTGCCATGTACCTGTTCACCGTATCCTCAAAACCAGGTTTTCCTTCTTCGGCCTTAGCACCTGGATCTACACAAACAGGAGGTTGTACTGATGTATTAGGATTACTCCATGAAAACTCCGGCCTTCTTGGTTGTTGATAATTACCAGGGGGACCACGATTATTGAAGTTTCCTTGGTAGTTCTGGTTTTCTTTGATTTTGGAACCTCGTTCCTTGAATACTTTGACCCATGGCAAAATTTGCCTCTTACAATTCCTCTTGGCTATCTCCTTCATAACCAATATCATGCTGCATAATTGGTACTCGCTGAGCTATGTCAGCAATCTACTTTTGCTGAGGCTCAAGTAACTTATTGATATTAGCCAAGCTAGAGACGATCTCATCTTCTCTACTTGACTTAACCATAGTGTGCTCAACATGTGCTATCTTTCCAAGAATATAAGCGCATCTCACTCTATCAGTTGGCCAATCTCTTAAATTCATCAAAATATCCTCAAAGAGCTTTTCGGCCTCAATGGATGACTTTGTAAGCAGTGCTCCATTCGAAGAAGCATCCAGTAACACTCGATAATCACAATCCAATCCATTGTAGAATATACTGATATGTTGAGCTTTTGACAATCCATGTTGTGGACACCTTCTAAGCATGTCCTTGAATCTGTCCCATGCTTTATGAAATTTCTCATTACCACCGATAGCAAATTGATTGATTTCTTGTTTCATCTTAAACACTTTTGAAGGTGGCATGTATCGCTCCAAGAACTTCACTTTCAATTGCTCTCACGTAGTACATTCAGCAGCACTAAGAGTATTGTACCAATCTCTTGCTCTTACAGTAAGCGAGAACTTAAATAAGATGATCCTCATTGCATCTTCATGAGTTCATGCATCCTTTTGTGTACTTGCATAACCAAGGAACTTATTAAGATGTTGTTGAGGATCTTCAAAGGTTCCCCTAGAGAAGAGACTCCTTTCAATCATGCTGATCAGAGTAGGGTGAGCATCAAAATCTACATCGGCCCCTCTTGCACCTAACAGTCCCAATTTGCCTCCTCTATTGTTCTTAAAGACTTCACGGATGGCAAGATTATCAGGATTCGCTGCCATGTTGACTACTTCTGCTTCCGACTCGTCTCCAGTTGCAGCTTCAATTGCTTGCGAGTTCAGCTCGTCAACTTCACCTCCTAAATAAAGAGCTTCATTTGGTTCCACGTTCTTGTTCTTCTTCTTATTTTTCTTCCTCGATGATGCACCGATCTCCGGATTAAAAGGTGCTAACTCTCCTGCCTTTGATCTAGTGTGCATACACCTAAGAAAAATAAGCGTTAGAAAATAAAGAAAAGAATAAAATAGTCTCAATTAAACTAGAGATAATAAATTAATAATTAATGCCGTCCCTGACAACGGCGCCAAGAACTTGATGAGCGTTTTCTCAATACACAATATTAATCCCCAAGCGTGAAGGATGCTATTATAGCTTTGATAAGCGACCAAGTGATTCCAAAGGATGTATTATTATCAATTTAATTATAATCTAATTTATTAAGACTAAAATGGCAATATAATTGTGATGAATTAAGTAACTAATAAACAAATAATTAAAATAGCAATTAAATAAACAAGAAGTAGAGATAAAACAAAAGTGACTAAGTGAGAAGTTAGGTAGTCTTTTGGGCTATCCAGTTTTACTAATTAATTTTCCTTCCATGTATCAATGTCCGACTCTGCCTTGTGCAGTATGAACGCATCACTAAACCATGCAAATCTACTCTATAGACATAAGTAAATAAGCGTGTAACACATGTGAATATCCTTGGAGCAAGAGATATAATTCACCTCTTTTTGAATCTGCAGTTGCTTGCAGCATTGGAAGCGGTGCATGGAGGTACACAAGGTGCTGCTGCTACAGACACCTTTCGGCAGGACACCAAAATTGTAGAAGGAAATTCAAACATGTATCCTCCTTTATCCAGTGGGTCAAACCTTATTTCTTCTTTTTCCACCTGTCCCGCTGCACCGCCAAAAAGTCCCAACTACTCCATCACCTTCAAAGAAAAGTTGTTAGGAACCTCACCCTCTCTCTCCTCTCCCCTCCTGACCCCCTTCTTTCCTTCTCCCATGCCTCCGACCGCCACCCCCTTCCGAAACTGCTCGCCCTCAGCCCAACTAGTCGCCCTCATTCTTTTTAACCCCAACTCCCGTTCTGCTTCTCACCTTAACTCCAATCCCTCCGTCTGTCCTAGCAACAATCCCCTCTCCCCTTGTACATTTCAAACCCGACTGTCGAAGCCTCCATATCTCTTCCCCCCCTCCTATTGCACAATTCCCCTGAACCACAGTTGACCTCCCAGCCCTCTCTCAACCTTTTCCCCACTCCAGCCATCATGCTGATACCCCCTTCCCCTCCTTATCCCCTCTCTGATCCGCCTACCCCCCCACCACATAGAAACCAGATAACTATAACCGTTGTCCCCATCCCAAGCATACCCTTAAATTCATCCCACCCGAAACACCGGGTATTGGTTTCATTCTAGATGATCTGATTGAAGATGAGGAATGGAACTACACTTTGATCGATTGCTTCGCTGGCAAACACCCAGGATTCCATGCAGTTAAAGACATCATTAATAAATGGGGAGTTCTAGTCCAAGTATTTAACCATGACAGCGGATGGATTGTCTTCAAATTGAATAATGAAAAAGACGTCCAGAAAGTCCTCCTCAATGGACCTTATGATGGAAATTTCATCTATCTCATGCTAAGAAGGATGCCAGAAGATTTTGAGTTTGATGAAGTAGGCCTATCTATTGTCCCAGTATGGCTAAGATTTCCTTCGCTCCCCCTCAAATACTGGTCTTCAGACCGTTTGAGCCTTATTGCCTCATCCATTGGGGAACCTATCATGATGGACTATTACACAATGAACAAAGAAAAAATATCATTCGCCCTTGTTCTAGTGCATATTGATGCCTCCAAACCCCTCTCGGAAATCGATTCGGAGGTTTTCGACAAAGTGTCTATTATGAGTTCTGACCCATGTTCTGCACTTAATGCAACATCTTGGGACACCTTGCCGCCGAGTGTCGCTGGAAAGATAATCCACAGCAATCGGAGCATCGTTCGGAAGAAGATGGACCATTCCAACCTGGTAAGTGTAAAAGATTCAGGACTCACAACCGCCGGCACAATACCCAAAAGCCCCAGCCCAATATACCTAATCCAAAGCCCAAGGCTCATCCGACCCCACAACCTCATAACAGGCCTAATCAGCCCCAAAAATCCGCCCTAGTATAAGCCCATCACTAATATCCCCAAGCCCAATTCCACTTTACCAACCAACTCCTCTCATTCTGAATGAAGGTCGGACCTAAATTTTGAGCCCAACACACACCTACTATCCAACCCCATCTCCCCCAATCGATTCGCCCCTCTAGCCCATCTTGAATCCCTCACTACTCCAGAGGACTTATCTCATCACTTGCATCCCGTTCCAGAAACAGTGATGGAAACACCCCTTGCCAATTCCCACTCCACTCCCACTCAAGATCATAAACTCAAACATTTTTAGAAATCGGTGTACAGTGGCGAATCCTCTGATTCAATAGGCAGGAACTATAAGCATAAGAAGGCCAAATCTATGGAATATAAACACATTGATGCAGAAGACAGTGAAGGAAACTTCCAGGATTATGGAGATTAGATTGGTGGGAAGATAGGAGAGGAAGGTATCCCATCCTCTGAATACTCCTCATGAGTCTTCTAATATGGAATGTGCGTGGGTTGGGGCGCACACCAACCCACAAAGCACTAATAAAACTGGTGCGTGATCATGATGTGGCTATTATTGGTTTAGTAGAAACAGAATTGATATCAAGTACAGTGGATGTTGTTGTAAAAAGGATGCTTCCCTCTTAGAATTACATACACAACTTTGATTGTAGTGATGGGGGTAGAATTTTGATTATTTGATACACCTTGAGGGTGCAACTTCAAAACTTTATAATCATTGATCAAGCAATTACAGCCAACATCAGTTGTCTTACTACAGCGAAGGATTTCGTTCTCTCAGTCATTTATGCCCATAATCACTATGCTGCTAGGAGATCTTTGTGGCAACATCTCCTCACCCTTTTTCACTCTAATACTTTCCCATGGCTCATTGGGGGAGACTTTAATTGCATAAGGTTTGAGGGTGAAAGAAACAACTCTTCTCAGAATACGGGGACTAGGGAAATGTATGAAACATGCTCCATTTTAGGATTGGAAGATACTAATTCAATAGGTTGTTTCTATACTTGATCGAATGGTACTTTGTGCTCAAAGATAGATAGAGTCATGATGTGCAAGATCTGGAGGAGTATGAGTTAGGATCTTCATACCATTTTTCTACCACAGGGCACTCAGTCCGATCATTGCCCTTCCATCACCTCCTTCCAAAACCTGAGCCCCCACTATATAAGACCCTTCAAATTCTGTAATTTTTGGACTAACCATGATAATTTTATTACTCTTGTTTCTTCTTATTGGCAGGTGCATGTAGCAGGTACAAAACAGTTCATCCTTTGCCAGAAGTTGAAATCCTTAAAAAAACCACTGAAGGAGTTGCACAAACAGAACTATTACCACATCTCTGAAAGAGTAGCTAGAGGAAGGGAACACCTGCTTCATCTCCAGACTCTTTTTATGTCACGCCTTAATAATCATGAGTTTCACTTGGAGATCAGTGAGGAGCTTAGAAAACAGAAGCACTTAGAGGACTGTGAGACTAACTTTCTTATGCAGGTTCTCAAACACAAGCACATTAAGAACCAAGACTGTGCTACCAAGTACTTGTATTCTCTTATTCTAAGCAATGGAGTGAAGAAGGGTATTAATTCTCTTCACACTGATAACGGACCTACTTCCTCGAACCAGGAACTGATTCATACTTTTCTCAATTATTATCAATCAATTCTTGGTGAGGAGGGTTTGATTTCTCAGTTAGTGGAGCCGGAGGTGTTGGATAGAGGACTGAAACTCTCTTCTGTGGATGCTAGTAATCTTGAATCACTGGTGGATGAGGCAGAGATTAAGGAAGCATTGTGGACAATCAACAAAAACAAATCTCCTGGTCCTGATGGGTATACCTCGTCCTTCTTTTAGAGTGCATGGAATGTGGTAGGTGGAGATATGGTGGCAGCGATGAAGGAATTCTTTCGGAAAGGGAAGTTGCTCAAACAGTTGAACACTACATTTGTCTCTTTGATCCCCAAAAAGAGCCATGAACCGAGAGTCCAAGATTTTAGACCCATTTCATGTTGCAACACAATATACAAAATCATCTCTAAAATCTTGGCCGCTCGACTCAGAGTTTGCCTTCCTTTTTTAATAAATCAATCCCAATTTGGATTTATTAAAGGGAGAAAAATGCGAGACTGTGTGATGCTAGCAGAGGAGATCTTTAGGGACTATGGACGGAGAGTAAGGACCATCTCCCCTAGGATGGCAGTCAAAGTAGACATTTCCAAAGCTTATGACTCTGTTAGCTGGAAATATCTCTTTGAATTGCTAACGGGATTGGGATTTTCCTCTACTTTTTGTACTTGGATTGAGCAGTGTGTTACTATTACTTCCTACTCTTTACTCATTAATGGCAAACCGGAAAGTTTTTTCAAAGGCAAGAGGGGTCTTCGACAAGGCGACCCGATATATTCGCTTTTTTTTGTTATTTGCATGGAGTATTTTAGTAGATTGATGAGCAGAGCAGTAGATCTTCACGAGTACAGATTCCACTCTAGAATCTGTAAACGTATGGATGTCTCACATATGATCTTTGCGGATGATCTTCTGATTGTAGGTTATGGAGATGTAGCAACTGCAAAGTGTATTGGAAGGATATAAAAGGTTTCTCTGAAGTCTCTGGGCTAACTGCAAATCCTCAGAAATCTAATCTCATTACTTCGGGAGTCTCGACTCATGTACGACGCAGGATTGCTCAGATTCTTCCTTTCAGTACAGGTACCATTCCTTTCAAATACTTGGGCATCCCTATTTATAGCAAGAGAATTGGAGTGGAGGATTTTACCCCCCTTTTGAATGACATTAACAATATGATATAAACTTGGTCTTCTAAATTGTTGTCATTCATGGGTAGATTGGAACTTATCACTTCTGGAATATATGGAATTCTATCTTTTTGGTGTGGCATTGTCAAAATCCCAATTGTGGTGGTCAAGAAGGTAGAGACCATTATTCGCAGGTTCTTGTGGGGAACAAAGGTGAGCCCGGTGAGTTGGAACGACATCCTTCAACCCAAGAATACAGGGGGGTTAGGGTTGAAGGACATTACCACTTGGAATAAGATGATTTTGGTAGGAGCACTATGGGATGTTCACAGGGAAGCCTCATCTCTCTGGGTGAAATGGATCCACTCTGTTTACCTCTCTGTTTCTCAGTGGACAGTGACCTCTCCCGGTAATAATTCTACATACTTACGGAGAGTTCTCATTGCCATTAGGAATGCCATAGAGAATGAATCAAAAAAGAATGAAAAAGTGATTGGAGTGATGAAGAAGTATTGTGAGAATGGTTCAAAGCTAGCCATATGTATGATCATCTGAGAAGTAGATACACAGCAGACTCAAGCTTTGCCTATAAACAGGTTTGGCACAAATGGATTGTGAGGAAGTTCAGCTTCAGACTATGGTTAGTACATAAGGATAGAGTTGCTACAAGGAACAGGATATGGTGCACATGAAAAGACAAACGATGTGGTTTTTGCTTCGATCAGGAGACTACATCGCATCTCTTCTTTCACTGCTCTTATACCACACACATTTGGAATAAAGTGAGAGGATGGATTGCATGGAGAAGATGAAGGCTATCATCAGTCACAGACGCCTTTCGGAAGATTCTACAGGATACTAGCAACAACAAAAAGGCAAGAAGACTCCTTTACATCACCTTTGCTACCATGATCTACTACATTTGGATGGAAAGGAACGCTCTTCAGTTTAGCACGAGGATGTTGTCCCCGAATCACATTGCTGATAGAATCACATTGTTGATAGCATCCTTGTATATGAATCCTTGATGTATTTTCTTTATTCACCTTAGGCATTTTGCTTAAGTAGGTTGGATAGATTGGTTAGGCTTTGTATTCGCATCGTACATAAGTACTTGATGTAACCATTTCCAGTAAAAAAATATTTACCAATTTCACTAAGAGATATAATTCACCCCTTTTCTAGGTACTATCAGTATCAATTATTTCTCATGCACTAAGTACTCTAACTCGATATGATCTCCCTTTATAGGTACTATGAAGTTATTCTCTTTGTCCTACTTATTAACCCGAATAAGATTCAATTAACAAGTATTTATATAAGATAGTTCTAATGAGACCTCGGAGTCCCCTCACTTAGAATCATAACATGTAATCTTGCTCAGCAGTGAACGCACTCAATCAATAATCAAGATATGTATTCAAACTCTACATAACAATTAATGATGCATAAAACAACTCTGATTATGAATTAAAAAGGCATAGTCTTATATAAAATAAACCACAAGTAGTGTTGTACGGAGTATACACATGGAAGTTCAATCAACTCATAAAACCTTCATAAACCCTAGAACTATCGAAGCGGTTCTAACCCATGATTGATCGAAGAAAAATCATGGTGGTTGGATAGATCTTACCCATAGTCTTGAAAATTATAAGATAAATTAAGATGCGAAGTAAACCCTAGATGTGAGCACCGTCGTGTCTCTCTCCGTCTTGAATCTTCACTTGGTTCTCACTTGATTCGACAAACGAATCTCTCTCCACAGCTCCGTAGGATGGTGTAGGATTTCGGATGTTGTGTAGAATGAAGGTGGTGAATCGTTCTCTTTTCTACTACATAGGGTCTTCCTTTTATACTTGTAAGCTCTCCTTATGGATCTTGGATAGGCTTTTTGAGCAAAAACACATACTGAAGGTGAAAAAATATAGATTTGAAATCTTCTCGCGCATTGGTTCGACCAAGGCTCTTGGTCAAACCATTCATGGCCTGGTCGAACCGGCCTGTAATGAATCTGTAGGTGACTGGTTAGACCCGAGCCACAGATCGAACCAGAAGCTTCATGGTTGAACCGTGTTTTGCAAATCTTCAGGCTTTTGGTTCGACCACGGTTCGACCACCATGCTAGATCGAACCATAAAGTCATGGTCGAACCACTCTGAAACAACCTCCAGGCATCTGGTTTGACCATGGGTGCTGGTCGAACTGGGTGCTAAAATACCCCTTTTCCAGTTTCGATCAATTCTGTCCTATTTTCCTTTGAGAATCCGCTCAAACGGCCTCACACGCACCTGATTCGTGACTTTCCATTACATATCTCGATTTATCTTGACTTAAGATCAAATCACACATCATTATCACAAGAATCAAAGCTCAAATTACGTGAATTTACACTCCAATCTATGTGGTGGTCAAGATATTCACAAATCTTGGTATTGCCGATCGGGTACGGATGATACGGTATGCAAGCTTTGGAGAAGGCTTTTGAGGCGCGATTATATTTTGCTGTCACCCGACAGATCTTCTTCCTTGAGAGGTGGTGTGCATCAATTCCTTCTTCCAACCAGAATTTTCAATTTCTGAAATACCTTTCAATTGCCAATCCGACGGCCAGGTCTATTGGTTTGAATTACCCATGGAGAAATTTAAGGAGAAATCTGATGGACTGTAGCGGTGGTGGGAGCGGCGATGTTGTTTCTGCAGATCGTCATGTGGATGGCTTTTAATCGCCGGAGGGCGGTCCTTGATTCCTATGCCCAAACGTCAATCCAATTCCAACCCTAATTTCTCCAATTCATGCGTAATCATTCCTCCACTGTCCCCAATTTTCACTATCCGCTCGCATACACCAATCTAGAATTTCACACGTATCTATTCGGTTGTAGAAAGCAAACAGTGAGAAGAAGTTACCCAACTGTTTGATCTCAAATATCGAACAATTTTTTTTTAGATTTCGTAATTATTTAAGAAAGGGTATTTATGTCTTCTCACATAATCATATTTAATTTTATAAATTATTGGAGTTTGTTTAGCAATTCCGGGGGTGCAAATAGTCTCCCCCATTTTAAATAAGTGTATCTTAATACATCTAATTTATAAAGTAGTTTCCTTATTCCTATTATTGAAAAAGTATACGTGTCATGATTTTGTTACAATTTGACTTTTTATTATATGTGTCAAGATTTTTTTGGTTCATTTATATTTATTGCAATTAAATATGTTTTTAATATGTTTTATTTAATATTTATAGTAATTAAAATATCAAGGATAATTATTTTTGTTGATGTTCCCTACCGATAAATTACTTTTAAAAAACTTACGTTTGCAAAGAGTGAAATTTTATCGTTGTGATCTCTGCAATTAATTGCTGATTTAAATTATTTTTTGTATATACATTAATTATGCATTTTCTTAGGTTTTGAATGTGTTGTTTTATTTGTTGGAAGCTTAATGTGAGCAATTTAGAATTCGAATAAATGTATACTTTCTTAGAGAATACAAGTCGGATAAATGAAATTAACGAAATTCAAGGAATATTCATTTTTGCTCGCTAATTTCAATCCATGAAATTAATGTCACAATTATTAATTTTTTCTTTACATATAATAATAAAAAAATAATTAAACGAAATTCATGCTTAATGACACCATTTCTATTAAGATAATGCTTTTTTACTTATAATAAACAAAACCAAACTACACAAATTATAATATGAATCAAAACACAGATTTTAATTCAGGGTTAATTTTTCTTTTCTTTTTTTAAACTTAATTTGTGTTGATCAGCTTAATTATTGGTAAGCATTAATGGACATACTATTATATATTCTAATAAATTTTGGTTCATTCTTCACACTTCAATACATCACATTTTCTTACTTTTTATCCAAATATTTCTATAATGTCTGCTTTGTTCGACCCTGTTTCCAAAGTTACTTGCTAGAAGGGAACATGGAAAATTAAAGCCAAGTGTCTAAGAGTTTGGGCATGACACTGACAATAAGACATATATAGAAACATTAGTATTCGTTGGTCTGTGTATACTGTGTCAAAAATATGTGCAGATCTTGAGATGGTTAAGGCTATCGAGGATAGAATGAAGAGGAAAAATGTTGATATTTTGTTTATCATTTCACATATTTTGAATATTGTCAGATTTACTTAGGCCATTTTATTTTATCAAAAAGGGTATTGTTGATGAGAGTAATATGAATGATGAGACAACGTCGTTTCAAGATCCATTCGATTTCTCATTGAAGATATTTTAAATTTTATTATCTATTTTCTTTATTAATTTGATGTTTGATGCCATACATTAAATACCCCTCCTTATTCGCGGATTTAATTATGATAGGCTTCTACTTCTTCGGTGTCTGAAAATTACGATCCTTCAATTACCACTATTTCCATCACTTTAGAAGGCAAGCGAAAGGGGGTTCACATAATTGTTATTGAAGATAATCAAATGCAACAAGAGTTGGACACACAGATATCCAATTCAAAGCAAATTGTAAAAGTTAAAGAGAAAGCAAAAGATTCGAAGGCAAAACTTTGAGTTGATATTTTCAATGGCTTTTTATTGAAGTATTGAATAAATATAGATGATGAATAAATCTTGATGTCTATTTTATGATTGAGATATGTGAATGAATAAAATAAGAAGCGGATTACATATTGTTGGAAAGAACCAGCTATATTCCATTGTATTTTTTCCTTAATTACTTGATTTGATTAGATTAGAATTACCTAAATTAGGAGAATATGCAAGAGTAAAATTAGGGGTGATTGTCAAATTTTCTTTTATTATGCCATGAGATTGGCTCACATAATTGTATATAATTCTGACCTAGTAATGAAAATTCTCAAGGAAGAATTATTCCAAACACACCAATTTTGTTTCATGGTATCAAATCACATGGTTAACAAAGGTCCAGGGTTCGAACCTCATCGCCACCCATTTATGAGAAAAATTGCACATGCAAGGCTTGAGGCAAAATTTTCCCGCCTGTATGTGAGGAGAGGGGGCGTGTTATAGTGATACATCTCTCTACCAGCTTAAGCGTTTAGATGAGGTGGTCATTTAGCATGGCATCAAAGCCTCGTCGGCACTGATGAAGAAAAAAAGTGCGAGAGTGTAGTAACCAACTAATATGAGTTCAACAACAGATGTGTCCTCAAGCACAACAGCCCAGACGATTCAAGGGGCTGGTTCTGGTTCTATGCCATCCTCATACGATAGTCATTCCCTACAAATTACGCAGCACAAGCTAAATGTCTGGAAATTTAGAGAGTGGTCTCAATCTATACTACTTATCATCAAAGGAAAAGGGAAGGCCGGGTATTTAATCGGTGTAATAACAGCCCCAGTTAAAACTGCACCAAACTATGGCACTTGGGAGGCAGAGAATTCGATTGTTATGGCATGGCTTATTAATTTGATGGAGCCAAACATAGGACGGACTTATTTATTTTACAAAACAGCCAAGGAGATTTGGGAAGCAGTTCAAGACATTTACTCTAATCTTGAAAACACATCTTAGTATTTTGAGATTAGATCAAAAATCCAAAACGTTAGACAAGAGAATCTAACGAGTATAGATTATTACAATTCTCTAATGGAATTATGGCAGGAGATAAACCTATTCTATTAGATAGGCTGGGCATGTTAAGCAGATAGTGAAAAGTTTAAGAAGATACTCGAAAAGGTGCGTACTTTAGATTTTTTGCAGGGACTAAATCCAGATTTGGATGAGGTTCGTGGGAGACTACTTGGAATGAAGCCTTTTCCAAGTCTTCGGGAGTCCTTTGCAGATGTTAGAAGAGAAGAAAGTCGGAGGCGGGTGATGATGAATCCTCCAAGCCAAGATTCATCTCCCTTGGATACACGGAGTTCTACTCTTGTGGCAAAAAGAGAGGTGGTGATCATTGGCCTCAAACCAAGAATAAGGTTTGGTGTGATCATTGTAACAAACCGTATCATACCCGAGAGACATGTTGGGATCTACACGGAAAACCAGATGGGTGGAAACCAAGGAAACAACATAGGGCTTCAAAATTTACAAATTTGGTTGAGGCAGACCTTGGAAAGGCGGCTGCTCTGAATCTTCCAACAGAGCAGGTGGAATTACTAAAGCAAAAGAAAATTGAATGGCTGCAGCAAATCCTCAATCAAACCGAGATTTCCAAAGGTAACAAGAGTCAAAACCCACTGCTGCCACGGCACACGCAGGTAATATAAGTCAAACTTTCATGTCAATGTCACAAAAAACAGATTGTTGGATTGTGGACACAGGGGCATCAGATCACATGACAAGAATAATGGAAGTATTTGAAAGTTATGACAAGTGCAATTGTAAGATTAGTGTATGGGTTGCTAATGGGAAAAAGTCACCTGTTGTTGGAAGTGGCACGGTTTGCCTACCAAATGTCATATTGAAATCAATTTTATATGTGCCAATGTTAACTTATAATCTCTTATCAGTTAGTAAGTTGACTAGAGATATGGATTGTGTTGTGACCTTTTATCAAACTCACTGTGAATTTCAGGACAGTTCTTCGGGGAAGATGATTGGAATTGCTGAGTAGAAAGATGGCCTATACTTCTTCCTAGGAGAAAAGTCATTCAATAAAAACAAGCCTCAGAATAAAATGTCCATGTCAGTGGTTTCTAATTCTGATTTTATGCTATGGCATCAAAGGTTGGGACGCTCAAGCTTTCCTTACATTAAACATTTGTATCCGCATCTTTTTCTCAATAAAGAACAAAGTTTGCTTCTGTGTGAGCATTGTGTCCTAGCAAAACAGCCACGAGTCAGTTACCCATTACACACATATAAACCCTCCAAACCTTTTCAAACTATTCATAGTAATATTTGGGGTCCATCTAGGACAACTAACCTGACCAAAACACACTGGTTCATCACTTTTATAGATGATCATACTAGAGCCTATTGGGCATACCTAATGAAAAACAAATGAGCCCTTTACCCTATTCAAACAATTTCATAAATTTGTTCAGAACGTGTTTCAATCCAATATCCAAGTTTTTCGAACAAACAATGGGTGGGAATATTTCTCAAATGAGTTTGTCCAATATTTGGGAGAAAATGAGATACACCATCAAAGCTCCTGTATTGATACACCCAAACAAAATGGGATTGCAGAGAGAAAAAACCTTCATTTGTTGGAAGTTACACGTTCAATTATGTTCACAAACTCAGTTCCTAACTCATACTAGGGGAGGGCATTCTCACATCTGCATACTTAATAAATCGTTTGCCATAAAAAACATTGAGTTTTAGGACTCCTCTAAGCATTCTACTTGATCACTTCCCAAAAGTCAACCTATTCAATTCTCTCACTCCTAGAGTATTTGGATGCATTGTCTTTGTCCACACAACAACCAAACTGAAGCAAATTTGACCCTAGAGCTCATAAGTGTGTGTTTGTAGGATATTCTCCAACACAAAAAGGCTACAAGTGTTATTCTCCATTTCTGAAGAAATTTTTTGTTTCATGTGATGTAACCATTTTTGAAGATAAATCCTTCTAACTACAACATAATTGTTATTATGTAACACCCAAAAAGTGTTATATAACAAGCTAAAAATGTTATTATAGACCTTAAAAAATACTTTTTTCGATGCCACTCTTGCCCCTGTAACCTAAAGTCTAATGTTACACTTTTTTAACTTTTGATAACAACTTATATCAATTTTAACATTTTATTGTTACACTTTCAAAAATGTTAAATATACTCTTATGTAACATTTACTTTTTCTAATGTAACATTTTTTTGTTAACACTTTTGAATTTAAATGTAATATTATGTAAATTATTTTGTTAATACTTTTAAATATAACGTAACATTTATGACAATATTTTGGTTACACTTTTGATTATAATGTAATATTATTTACATAATAATCGTATCACTTTTAAAAATGCATGCAACACTTTTGTATTACAATTATGTAACACATGTGTTAACATTTTAATTATTTATGCAATATTTCATAATAATAATAATAATAATTTTATTATCATATTAGTAGTAATTATTTAATTATAAATTTTAACTATTTAATAATTTTATTTAATTAATATTATTATTATTATTCATATAATTGTAAATTATATAAAAAAGTAATTGTTTACATTGAAGGCGTAACAGTGCATAAAAAATTGGCTTCTTAATGAAGCTAAAGTTAACTTATGTCAAAAACAAGTAACCAATTAATATGGTTAGATCATCTATTAAGCGAGTTGCATAATTACAATCATAAAGAAATACAAAACTAGCTAACTACAACTTCAAATCTTAAATAAGAAAACCAGAGCACCAGCAAATTGTAGTTGTAGATTCAGCTGCAAAAACCAACAAGCATTGATCCTGCAGTAGCAGATAAATCATGAGACTTTTAACAATAATTCATAAACCATCATTATAACAGTACCCTATTCAACCTAATTAGGATAAAATGAGACTTGACAGTTTGACAAATATGGATGATATTAAAAGATTCAAAACATACAAGTATTACACTTAAATTAGAAAGTCTAAACTAAAATCCAGAAAAAGGAAGTACAAGTCCAGACAAAGAATGAACAAATTAAATAGATTTAGAAAATATAGCCAAGTATTTAAAACATAAAGCATAAGCAATCAGGTTCAAGTTCAAAATTTCCTTCAAAGAATTACAGAGAAGTATT